>CM031609.1:45755713-45800713 GCA_018398815.1 Conus ventricosus
TGTCAACATGGGCAGCGTGTGTGAAAACGTCCTTGTGAAATCTTTAAAAAAAAAAAAAAAAGTACTGTATACGCCAAACACGAACAAATTAATCACAAGACAAAACATGATGCGTTTCAACTTTAGGTCTTCTTCAGGCAAGATAAACGACATTCAGGATAATGAAAATGAAGAACGAGCTATCCCTTACCACACTGAATTTGGTGCAAGAAGGGCATTCTTAAAAAAAAAAAATTTTAAGTAGTGTATCCGCCAAACATAAACAAATGAATCACAAGACAAAACATGATGCGTTTCGACCTCTTAGGTCTTCTTCAGGGAAATTAAACAACACTCAGGACAACGAAAAAGAAGAAGAGCAATAAGTCATCTCACTGAATTCGGAGCAAGATGGGTGTTTTAAAGATTTCAGATTTCTGCCTGCAATCGCCGCACTTTGCAATTAAATGTCCTTGGGAGTAAAAATGTCATGAGGATTTAAACACCACTGATATATATTAAGCTGTGTGAAGCATAAAAATGAATGGGATCCATCAAACCACCTGGGGGGATCAAGGAATAAACCGCCTTTTCTGGGAAGGAGGGAACTGGGAAGTTGGGATGGAGTGGTTCAGGGGTTCAGGGGTCCAATGCTCACTGAAGCTGTTCAGTGTTGGCATTTTATCACTCAAAGAACCAGATGTGAGATGCGTTAGTAAAGAAAGAAAGTGGGCAATTAAGACCACATTTTTTGTTGTTGACTATTTTGTAAAGATAGAGAGTGGGCAATAAAGATTTTTTTTTAAGATTAAAAAAAATGTGGCTTATTCCTGGAAACTCAAATATCTTTAAAGCCAATTTCTTGCTGCAGGTTTTTAGAGCACACAGTTTCCTCTCTATATAATCTATATCCTGAAAAAGACCTCTGACTGAAATCTCTGTTGTGTTGTTTTTATTTGAGCTTGAAACACACACACACACACACACACACACACACACACACACACACACAGAGGCATGTACACTTAAACATCATGAATTTAAATAAAACAACAACAACAACAAACAGCGTTTGTCTGAACAGTCATGCATATAACTAGGTAATGAAAGAAAAATATTCTTTAATTGTGGACATGATTATTGTGCATCTCATCGTTTTTTACAGTGAAGCCATCCACAGGAATACACATTACATATCACTTATCATCGCTGTCACATTTTCAAAATAAAATCGATAATGTCTGGCACTCAGCGCTCATCACATATATTTCAAGGTGAACACAAGTGACTGGTTAGCAGACACAGAATAATGAGACATACATTCTTCATGGGAAGAGCAGGCCAAATTTCCTGATGAAGCCTCCATGGTTGGTTGGGCTATGAACATCAAGACTTGACCTTCCTGTATTTCACATTCTTGTCACAAGCAAATGACACAAGGACACAGTGGAGACTAGGCACCACAGAGGCAGACTGAAGTATCCCTGGATAGGCAAGATGAAGAACTGGACTAGTTACACAACCCATGGTTTGTGACAGACAACCGTTTCTTCCTAACTTTCATGTATCTCTCAGTTCAAAATCCCACACTTCAAAGGATACTTTTCCCAAAACTTTCCAAACTGTTCAAAGACTGTAGTATGAGGAGCTTACACCTCTGCTTTGTTTGTGGCACATGACTGCACACAGACCTGTGGAGATCCCTGACCACTAAAGTCTCTATCATGACATGCCCACAGTCTGATGAACAAGGAGATAAACACAATCAATAAATACACACACATACAGAGAGCCACACAAGTGCACCACACAAACACCATGTCACATTACCCTGTCCGCACAAGAGACATATTCTTGGTGCAGTCATCCTCATCGTTAGCAGAGCAGTACATAGGTCGATGGCCAAAAGCAATGATCCAGGGCCGAATGCTTCGTTCCTTGTTGGCTCTGCGGAGGTCGTTCACCAGCCAGTCAAACTGCTTTTGCTCAAACTGCCCGCCACTTGTGAAAAACACCTCTGAAGAGTAGCTGGAACACAGACACTGGAATTGGATGGCTGAAAAATTTGAACAGAAAACTGAAAAGGGATAACTCAAAAGATATGTTTGCAATGTGGTGATATGGAAGATAGAAGAAATAAAAGGCAGGACAAGTACACAAGGAAAGGGTAGGCTTAAAGTATGCAAAAAAAAAAGGAAAAGAAATGTAAAGTGGGCAGCCATGAGGACAAAAATACACATGTTCTTAAACCCTATGCAACTAAACTTTAATTTTTCATAAGAATTTGTAAATATAACTGCTCTTCAGCTTTACAACACAATGTACCTTGTGAACTTTACATTAAATAAGTAGATCAATAATCCTTAATAACTGACCTGCTTATATTAAATAAGTGATCAATAATCCTTAACAATCGGCAGGGTCTTCTCCATAGAAAGAAATAAGAATACTTCATTATTTTCCTAAAATTCCGTTTGGAGAAGACAGTGTCTGTCTCATTCACAGCTGGATATCTGATGATGAGACTGGACATTCTGAACACCAAAAACAAAACAAAAATGTTTCAGTATAAATCTCATGTTTCTCTTACAGATTTAACTCAGTGCAAAGGAATAAAGTGTACATTTCCTTTTAAAAAAAAGTCATATTGCCTGTTTGAATTTTGTTCCTCTGTTTTTTGGAACATTTCTTTCATGGCTTTACAATAGAAATACAATTTATCAGAAAATCTTCCAACTCAACATGATGTAGTACTTCAGCTATTGTAACAAACCACTTCAATTTTGTGTGTGTGTGAAAACAAGATGCAAATACTCAGTGTAATGGACACACACACACACACACACACACACACACACACACACACACACACACACACACACACACACATATGAAGAATATCTGAGGATAGGGAAGATGACAGTGTGAAAAAGAGCCCGTGTGGACTGACATGCAGAGACTCTCAAAACCATCTTTTGAGTCCCCAGTTCAGGTCACCTGATAAAATGGGCAGGGCCGACGTTGAAGCTGTACCACAGGTTGTCCACCGTCATAGGCCACGGGGACCCCGGCATGGAAAACCGGTGTTTGTAGTGGGTAAAGGTATCGCTGTCGATCTCTGCACATCACCCCACACCAGACCAACTTTCAGTTGCAGTTCAGTTCTACCCAGGGACTCCAAATCAGCCCAAACCAGACCAACTTTCAACTGCAGATCAATTCTGCCCAATGCCACTACAATGTAAAGGACATATAAGTTCATATAATGTCATGTTGTGGTGTGTGTGGGGGTGGCGGTGTGTGTGTGTGGGAGGGGGGAGGTGGGGGAGGATAGAGTTGGGGGATGTGGCTTGAGCATCTGTTTTAGTGCTTGCTTTGTGACCTATTGTTTTGATGCCTTTTTCCCAATATTGTGCAATGTTTATGGAAACTTTTATTTTTCCTGTATTGTAAAGCGCTCTGAGGATGAGTCTTCTTCTCTCATCGAAGAGCGCTATATAAGCTCGATTTATTATTATTATTATTATTATTAAACAATCAATAAGCAGAAAAATCAAACCATTATTATACCAGCATTAAATAACGGTTTGGGCGATTTCTTTAAGCAAGATTAAACTTTACGCCGCTAATCATGTTCCTCTACACCTTGTGGAATGAAGCTCCCACCTTGCAAAATCACCAACCAAGGATCCAGTGGACACCAGTTTTCAGTGTCGTCTCCAGACTTCTTTTCCCAGGAGAAGTGCTGGCAGCCCTAATATAGCCTCCATGGTCAGTTTGGCTATTAACAGAATGACTTGACAAGATGTACTGCTCTGAAGGCTGTCTGAAAGCTTTACTGGTCAGGGCGAGGGTGGGAGGGGGGGAGGGGGGGGGGGGGGCACTTCCTATCTAATGCCACTTCTGAGTGATCCTTTTCTTTCCAAGCAGCGTAGAACATTTCTCATTTTTCTCCTCAGGATATCATTTACAGCACCCAACATCTTGAGGTTCTGTCCAAAAATTCCCTGCCATGTTCTCCCACATCTATCTGTGATGTCTCTGTGGGGTTTAGATGTTTTCTGACGTGTCGCATTCTCTACTGTGTATCACTGTTGTAATCATCATACACATAGCAGCAATCACTGAGTACTTGTTGACAACTGCCATTTTGTCTTTTGGGGTGGACTACCTGTGATCTGCGTTTGTTTCACCGTGTGTGTTGTTAGACTCTAGCATTAAAGTTTCTGACAGTGTTCAACAGATCATGAACATAAGCTGTGGGTGGCAGAGGGTTGGGGTGCTGAGGGGAAGAGGGCACACACAGAGAAAGGGGCAGAGAGTTGTTGTTTTTTTTTCAGCGAGTTCTTGTCAAACAAAGTTTATTCTTGGAGCCTTCTTCTACCTGCTAAACTTCAGTTTGTTTGTACCCTTTGCCCCTTTTCTGCTATGGTGCACACAAACATTGTTCTTCATAATCACTGGAGATGTTAAGCTCTCTCTACCACGGCATACTTCTTTTGT
This sequence comes from Conus ventricosus, assembly GCA_018398815.1. Taxonomy (NCBI): domain Eukaryota; kingdom Metazoa; phylum Mollusca; class Gastropoda; order Neogastropoda; family Conidae; genus Conus; species Conus ventricosus. Next base: position 45,760,196 of record CM031609.1, read on the forward strand.
TTGATTTTTCTTTGGCTCCTTTTTCTACATTGATACTGCAAGCATAAATTCCCTTTTTCACTGCCACTGGGGTAGTTGAGCATAGTTGAGCCTTCTTTTACATGTCTGCCAGTTTGTTTTTTTCCTTCGCTCCTTTTCTAGATGAATGGTGCAAGCAAAATCCTGTCCTTCAAAGCCATTGAGGATACTGAGCTTTCTTTCACATGTCATACTTCGATTTCTTTACCTATGCACTGCTTTTCTATGCTAATTGTACAAATCCGATGGAACAGCACTGGATTTCACCCACCTCTGTCCCTGCACACAGTCATTCCCTTCCCCTTCCACATCCATTCCCATTCTGTTCCACATAATCCCTCTGCATCTTCCTGCAAATGCTTTCACCTTGTACTCCTTTCACCAAAGCCAAACGTGTCAGCTAGCAAAGCCAGTCTCATGAACAATCCCCCAGATGAAGATCTGACAACTGGACCCAAAGCTAATGACAATAGGCCATCTACAGATTCTGCAAGATCTTACATTTACTTTCACAGTCACACAACAGCAGACTCAGGAATAAGGTTACCTTCTCAGCATTAATGAAATCCATACCACAAGCTTGCACTCCATGAAACTGAGTTGGGCATTTACCGTGATTTCCAGGACAGGTCATGTAGGGTAGGAAGGCTGCGACAGGCTGAATCAGCTCCAAGAACTGGTCCCCAACCTACAAATTCCAGACACAAAAAGGAATCTGAAAGATGTGCTGGTATCCAACCCCCCCCCCCCCCCCCCCCCCCCCCCCCCCCCCCCTCTCCCCAGGTAATTCTAAGTTAATGGATTATCTCGATTAGAAAGAAAAGACATCTAAATTACATATTTAGGATACTACAGTGTGCTATTTTCATTCTTGTGTCTATTTGAATGTGCTGGTGTACAATGCTAATACTCTGATGAAGTTTTTCTTTTGGCATACTTCACACAGACAGAGTGGTTGACTAGACAACAGTTTCATCACATCTGGGGAAAAGTCTACAGCTAGAGTCTATAATAGTAACATATATAGTACTAATAACTGTAATAGTGATAAGCGGTTCTTGTACTTTATCGACTATTAGCTTTAAGCTCACACAATAAATCATGGTCTTATCCACAGTCATAGGCACAAGCCAATATAAACACACACACACACACACACACACACACACACACACACACACACACACACACACACACACACACAATGATGTAAAAAGAAAAGGTACTGAGCAAGAACAGCTCCTATACTAACTGCAATGTCTCCTCATTTTATTTAACTCAGTGTAGCATCAGATATCTCCCCTTGTCTCCTGAAAAGTGACCACTTCTGTCATTTTGTCGGAGTGTGGAGCATTAACCTTCGAGTAAACGGAAACAAAAACAAAAAAAACAAAAAAACCATCAAACCTTACCAGACCATTGCTGTCTTTGAGGTTGTAGGCAAAATCCCCAGCATGGATGACAGCAGTGTACACTCCTTTCATTGCCTCTTCCACCATGTTAGGGATGGTGTGTGTGTGGACACCCAGATCACCAAACACCAGGAAACGGGGGGACCAGTCCTGTTGCACACACATGGAACCACTAGTGTTTCTTGTTCACAGTTGTTGTGGCCAAAGAGTTCTTGTGGTGGGTTACCGTTGGTTAGTGCAGCGTGGTGTGGTGATATGTGAGAGTGTGTACGTGAGTGTAAGTGTGAGTGTGTATGCGTGTGTTGTGTGTGTGTGTGTGTGTGTGTGTGTGTGTGTGTGTGTGTGTGTGTGTGTGTGTGTGTGTGTGTGTCACTGTGTGTGTGTGTGTGTGTGTGTGTGTGTGTGTGTGTGTGTGTGTGTGTGTGTGTGTGTGTGTGTGTGCATGCACACACAAATGCACATATGTCCAAAATCACATCAGATTGTATTTCGAAACCATGGTCAACCAAACAAAAAGATGTGGAAGGCATGAGGCAGATTTCTTTTTTTTTATGACAACCACAGAGGATGGGCACAAAGATGCTGACACTATGTAGATCTACTTCAGTTTGTGACCCTACAATTTATTTCATCATATATGTGTATCCTTATTATACCTGATGTCAGCCAGATAAAATAGGTAAAGAGAGTGGAGGGACAAGGTCTGAAGGTGAATGGAGAGTTAGGTGGGATGGATAGGTGGTGATCAGTGATAAATTGATACGAGATGTTTCACAGCAGAAAGGGCCACTGGAGGTTGGCTTGGACGACAGGGGCAGAGATAAGGAGGGCATGCGGGGAGGAGGGAGGGAAGCTGGAAGAGGGGGGAGAACACTGGTTACTGACCACATAGGTACAACTACATGGAACCTAGTTTTGATGCAGAAAAAGTCACTGGTCACACTGAGTGGGCAGAAAGGGGGTAGAGAGGAACGGACAGGTGAGATGGTGGATTGAGAGGTGGAGATAAAAAGGTCGATGAGAAGGATCTCGGTGGGAGGAGGATAATGCTTACTGACCAAATCTGTCCGAGGAGTTTTGAAGTAGAATGGACCACTGGCTATCCCATTGCTGAATGGACGATAGTAGTATGTTGTGTTCTTCCGCAGATTCTGTGGACAAAAAAAAAAAAAAAAAAAAAGCATGCACACGCACACACAGAGTTTTTGTGTTTTTTAATATTAAGTCAAACAGACAGAAATCTGAATAATTTTCACACACACACACTCACCCACGCACGCACTCACACGCATGGATGCACGCACACACACGCACACTACCTCATTCTCTCTCTAAGTTTGAATTTCTTAAAATGAACTGAAACACACAGAAAACTATTCTGTCCTGTGATTCTTTTACAACAGGTCTATATGTCCATTTCTTTTCATGGCTGACGTAATGATCAGATCACCAGAGGTTTCAGCCCTTCTGCAAGCTTTTCCTCCGCGTGTACAGCATCCGATAAGACCCTTTCAAAGCTAGGAAAACTAAGCAATTATGTCATGTCCTCCATAACCTTGAGCAAGATTAAAACCAGTCTATCAAACTGAGAAAAGACTCTGATGAGCTAAATTGGTGCCTGGGTGATTTCTCTCTAAGATTTGTTTTTAGCTTTCCATACTTTCTTTGCAATGTCTTTAACATAAAATATTGATGCTTAGTACAGAAAATGCTTCATTTTAGTTACCAATCCCAAAAGACAAGTTGCGCAGTTTACAGACAACCAACAAAAGGGTTTTAAAAAAAAAAAGCCAAAAGCTCACAGACAACTTGACCCGGTGGAGATAGTGCAGGCCCAGGAGATTCTGTTCCAGGAACTCTGTACTGTTGCCCATGACTTCAATGCTCCAAATCCAAGGACTGGTGCTATACTCCACCACTGTGCTGCAGTTGCCATCAGTAGCCCACATGATCACAATCTGGTCCAGAGCATCTCCATAAGCAATGTGCACATGCTGTGGTCGGCACCGCACTGGAAAAGAATCATCATCATCATCATCATCATCATCATCATCATCATCATCATCATCATCATCATCACCACCATCACCACCAGGATGCCTCTTCAGGCTCCAAGATGGTCAGTTGACAAATGTCACTGGAACTCAAACACCATCATCATCACCACTTCCCCCACCAGCTCCAGCAACAGCTCTGGTAAAACAACAACAACAAAAATTGCTTTTTGTTAATGAATTCATTACTGCAGCAAGATTATTTTAATTGTTATAATGAAGCTTTAATTCTCACACCTTCAAAAGCATTTCCATGATTAAAAAAAAAAAAGCTTATTCTTTTCATTTCATGTAAATGTAACTAGGCTATTTCATTTCAATGCATGATGGCAGCAGCAGAGCTACCAATTTTTTTTTTCAGTCACCAGGGGACACTTAGCTGGCAGCTAAAAATGAGGGGCAAAAAACAATGGCATAGGACAAACTGAAGTCAGTACCTCGGAGATCTCATGCAATTTTAATGTAAGCACATCACAAATCAAATATTTCTTCTTTAAACCAATCAGTTCAAGCAGCAAGAAATTGCTCTGATTTTATTTTTCACCTTGCAGATACTCTACGTGTATTGACGATCAAAATGTGTGTGTGTGTGTGTGTGTGTGTGTGTGTGTGTGTGTGTGTGTGTGTGTGGTGTGTTGTTCTTCAGTTTAACGTCCTTCCACTAAAAGTGATTCAGACAATATTATAGTGTAGAGTGAGCTTGATGTAAGGAATGAGAGAGATGCATTTTTTTAGGGAGTGTAAGTTTTAAAGTGGTATGTAATGAATGTAATCATAACCCTCCACCCCACCCTATTCATCAGAACATTTAACAAACTAAAATTGTAACTGTAACAATCACAAATGCTAAAGATAAATATTAAGTGAACAGCCTAATAAACATTTAGAAATAGATTCAAGAGTAGCAAAATTGTTTAATATACTAGATAGTGGTAAAGGAGTCGATCCATCAACAAAACCCTCAATACCTGATTTATCAAAAAGCTCTTTTGTTTTGGGACAATGAATCAGTAAATGATTGACACTTATAGAATCCCCACACATACATTTAATATCTTTGCAATATTTTGTTTTAAACGAATTTAAACGAAGCCTATGGATTAGACTTTCAATCTCCCTGGATGAGAAAATAAATCTTTTGTATGATGTTATCCCATTGTTTTTGTCATTACATTTGATGCAATTGTTACAATAATATATGTCCGAGTTCCTCAGTGTTTTTGTCGCATTATCATGAGATGTTTTATTTATGATAGAGAAACATTCTGTCAGATCTAAGCGAACATTTATTGTTACTGTGCCGCTAAGGTTTTGAGCTGCCTTTTTTGCAACTTTGTCTACTTGTTCATTTGCCGATATACCACAATGAGAAGGCACCCAACAAAAAGTAATATTAATGCCTTTTTGGGAAAGAAGGTGTACTATATATGATTAATTTCAGTTATCATGTCTAATCGTACACATGAATTTGAAGACTTAACACCATTCAATGCTGCTTTTGAATCAGTGCATATTACGATTTGACTGTTATTTATGGGGAAATTCAAAATGAAATCCAATGATTTGAGTATAGCAAGTAATTCTGCGCTATATATAGACAGACTTTTACCAAGATGAAATAACTTTTCTATTTTTAAGCTAGGAATTATGAAAGCTGCTCCCGTGCTATTATCATCTAATACTGAGCCATCTGTGAATATTTTTAAGTGATGGTTGTACTTATTTTCTAAGTGAGTGTAGACAAAATTTCTCAAAATGTTGGGAGAATCCTTTTTAGTTAAATTATTGCAGTCAATGTCAAAGGAAGCTTTTGATTGTACCCATTTTGGAAAGGGTGAAAACGTAGGTTTTCCTGCGATATTATTATTATTATTGTGTGTGTGTGTGTGTGTGTGTGTGTGTGTGTGTGTGTGTGTGTGTGTGTGTGTGTGTGTGTGTCAAAGTCAAAATTTATTTAGAGATGGAAACATTGAATAAGCAGCATATCTGCTTTTTTACATCAAGCCATCTATGAAAAAACAACAACAACAGCAACAACAACAACAACAACAACAAAAATCAAATCGTGTACAATGCCTTTCATCAAAAGAAAAGTAAAACATACCGTCTTACCCCCTCCCCTCTCCTCCCCTTTTCCCCACTCACTTCCATTCACGTAAAAGGTATCAATGCTCATTGCCTCCCCTATGGTTACATTCACGAAGTGTGTATCTTTACTAATGTATTTCTTTTCTGCACAGGATGGACATTTTTCAGTATGATATGTGGTTAAGAATTCATGAGATAATCTTTCAATTTCTTCTTAAATGTGTTTTTGTTTTTATATTTTTTAAGGGTTTTGTGAGTTTGTTCCACAGATTTCCACCTGAATATACAAAACTGGATTTGTATAAATTGTTGCGTGGTCTAGGAATGGACAGTAAATGATTATGTCTGTGGCAATTGACTCTAAATGTTTCTGTAATCTTTTGGGGAGCTGTTCCATTAATAACGTTATGCATACAAAGGACTTTATTGAAAAAGAGTCTGTTTGGGAAGGTTAATATTTTTGAGTTGTTTGTAATCTTCATCAGTTAGGGAGCTCGATTTCAGCAATACTAATTTCAATGCTCGTTTGTACAGACGATGAATTAATTTTAAATTATGTTCACTACAGTTGTCCCAAAGGGTTGATGCATAATCAATTAATGACAAAATATGTGCACAGAAAAAAAGTTTTCGAGAGTGGCCATCGAGGAAATTTTTTATCCGAGACAACTGAAATATTTTTTTGAAAGGCGTTTTGCTAAGAATGTTATATGTTCAGTCCAAGATAAATCTTTGTCAATAATGACACCTAGTGTTTTGTGTGAACTAACTTCCTCAACTTTGTTGTTGGATATGAGTAAAGGCTGAAAATTGATTTCATTTTTTGTCGTTTTTGTCTTGTAGACACGTACATGCACTTTGTTTTAATAGCATTTAAGGACATATGGTTTAGTTGCGTCCATTCAGTATCGATATCTGCTTGAAGCTTAATTGTTAATTCATAGGCATCAGTCGTTTTCATGAAGAGATGTATCATCTGCAAACATTTCGCATTTACATTTAATAAAACAAGGCAAATCATTAACGTAAATAGTAAACAAAAGAGGTCCTAACACAGAGCCTTGTGGAACACCATATTTGACAGGCATAAATGTTGACAATTTGTCAGCTACAGCTACTAATTGTTTTCGGTCACATAAAAAAGACGAAATAAGACTTATGAATTCTGGAGTCAGTTTGTAAAGTTCAAGTTTACGGCACAACAAAGAATGGTTGATGACATCAAACGCTTTTTCAAAGTCTATGAAGAGAATACCTGCAAATTTATTCTCGTTATGCTGCAAAGAAGACTGTCCATAAGCTGTATGAGGGCTGTGTGGCAAGAATGATGTTTTCGAAAGCCCGACTGACTTTCATGGAGAAGTTTGTTATCAGCAAAATAAGAATACAGAGACTTATGCATGTGTTTTTCGATCGGTTTTGCTATGGCTGATAAAATGGATATCGGTCTGTAATTTGACGGGTTTGAAGAATCCCCGGTTTTATACAGAGGAATAACTTTAGCTTCCTTAAATTTTAGAGGGAAAATTTGTTTATCTATGCATAAATTGTATAAGTATGTCAAAGTATCTGTGATAACAGGACATGACAACTTAAGTATTTTTGTCTTGATACCATCTAAATCACGAGTATTTGATTGGGTTGAAGTAGACAAGGCTTTACTAACATCTAAAACGGTCATGGGTTTCAGACTAAATGGAACACGAATATCCTTAGAATGGATGAAGAAAAGAAAAGAAACACCGGAAGGTGCTGGGGAGGACCCAGAGAAGCACTGTCTTCACCTGCCTTTAGAGCAGTCCTGTACCACCCTTGGAGGCCTGCGCTGTGTTGACGATGGGTACAGGCACGCACAGGACACTCCATTAAGATATCAAGGGACATAACTGTTCCTGAACAGAGGTAAATTAGACTACAGGATGCAGCTCATAACAGCCTTAAAGTAGCATCCCCATGGTGTACCAGCCCGTATTTCATGACTGCAGAGCCCACCGGCGAAAAACACCACCCTCCAGCTGCCGAGCACACCCCACAGACCCAACCACCCCTGCCCACGGACAGATGAAGACAGTGCCACTCCAGACACAGCCAAGCTTTCGCCATACGGTCTTATGTGCCCTCAAGAGAGAATCCAAAGTTGTAGTCTTTCCCACTGTCAACAGGACTTTCCCTGTGGTCAGTGGGTCTTTCCTCACCGTCACTGGACCTTTCTCCAGGGTCAGCCTAGTTAAGGCAAAGAAGAAAAAGAAACACCGGAAGGTGCTGGGGAGGACCCAGAGAAGCACTGTCTTCACCTGCCTTTAGAGCAGTCCTGTACCACCCTTGGAGGCCTGCGCTGTGTTGACGATGGGTACAGGCACGCACAGGACACTCCATTAAGATATCAAGGGACATAACTGCTCCTGAACAGAGGTAAATTAGACTACAGGATGCAGCTCATAACAGCCTTAAAGTAGCATCCCCATGGGTGTACCAGCCGTATTTCATGACTGCAGAGCCCACCGGCGAAAAACACCACCCTCCAGCTGCCGAGCACACCCCACAGACCCAACCACCCCTGCCACGGACAGATGAAGACAGTGCCACTCCAGACACAGCCAAGCTTTCGCCATACGGTCTTATGTGCCCTCAAGAGAGAATCCAAGTTGTAGTCTTTCCCACTGTCAACAGGACTTTCCCTGTGGTCAGTGGGTCTTTCCTCACCGTCACTGGACCTTTCTCAGGGTCAGCCTAGTTAAGGCAAGAAGAAAAAGAAACACCGGAAGGTGCTGGGGAGGACCCAGAGAAGCACTGTCTTCACCTGCCTTTAGAGCAGTCCTGTACCACCCTTGGAGGCCTGCGCTGTGTTGACGATGTATTGTTCTAAATAACTGAGATCATTTTCACTAGATTTATCATTTAATATGATTCTATCTGCTATGGTTGCAAAATGATTTTTTTAGTTGATCTGCAGATCCCGTCTGAGCTCATTTGTTGCTTTTTGACATATGTTTATCAGTTATATTTTAAATTGTTTTCCAAAATTTGCCTGGTACTTTGGTAGAAGTTAACAGTTTTCTAAAGTACGTACGTTTCGTTTTTCGTTTTATGACGTCACTTTATTTTTTGTTTTCTGAATTCTTCATTTGTTCCGAAATTACTCCAAATGATTTCTTTTATTAATTTCTGTGTCATTTCTTTAGTTATCCATGGGGGTTTTTGTTTCCTGTTTAATCCTTTTCTTTATAAAAGGGGCATGTTTATCATATACAGGGGTAAACGTATCAACCCAAAATTCAGCTGCTTTTTTGGGATCTCTGATTTGATAGATGAGGTCAAATTGTGCTTCAAAAGGTCAGTAAGGAAATCTCTTCTTTAAAGTTTCTAAAGCTCCTGTAGTAAATAATTTTGTGACCTACTTTGGAATTTTTTACAGGGTTTTTGAACCAAGTAAGGCAAACTGGGTTGTGATCATACAGCCATAGGGAGGGGAACAAAGTTCGAAAATGAACTGTTTTGCATTTGTGAAAAATATGATCTATTAAGTAGCGAATTTTCATTATGCGTGTTGGTCTATACGAATTATTGTTCTAAAATTATGTGATATATAGTTTTGATACCACTTTGATTTTGTTTTTAACAGATCATTGTTAAAATCTCCTAAAATAATTGTCTCATAATTTAAATGGTTACTTCATCCATTATTGCATTGAATCTGTCCTGCCAATCAGTGGTTTCTGATGGGTTTCTATAGACAAAGCCTATTGCAAGCGGTTGACTATTTTCATACTTAATTCAATCCAAACAGATTCAACACCAAAAATTTCAAAATTAACTACCTTTTACATTTTAATGAGGAAGCATGATATATAAGTAAGCAGGGGATTTTGGTTTATGGGGGTCGAGGCACATTATTTGGTATCCTGGCATGTCCATTTCTGCATCTGATATATGAGAAGATAACCGTGATTCAGAAAAAAAAATACATGAAAACTGTTTCCGCACTGCGAATATAGTTGCAATGTCATCTTTTTTGTTTTTTTGCGTTATTGATGTTAAGGTACCCTACACGAAGTCCATGTTTAAAAGGGCCATGTTCTAAAGTCATAGGCATGTTGCAGTGTATAGAAACTAGGTAGGGCTTAAAATAAAATGGAAGAGGGAACACTAGATAAATCACTGCTTAAACTGTGGCAGGCTCAGACGGCACCGGGGCAAAATCAATATCAAATGAACCAAAGAGTATAGAAGTACAACAGCAAGAAGTCAAAAAAACGAATCAAAGGCAATGAATCAAAGAACAACAATATCCTTAATAATACAGAAAAGAATAGCCAATCAAAAGTGCAGTATTTAACAAGAAAAATAACAAAGTATACAATTTAAGGAAAGCGCAATTACTAACAAGAAAAATGCCCAACTATCAAATCAGGAGCAAACAGCAATCGATCAAAACGTTTCCATCAACCCAATCCAAAAAAGCAGTCAGCTAATGACAATAAAAAAGTTCACACCTATGGAGGGGCAAACCGTAGGATTATTTCGTGCAGCCTGATACAGTCGATCTGCAATGGTTCATTTGCAAAATAGGCCCCCGCAGCACAGAAACACGTCCCCTCTCTCTCTCTCCCCCTCTTTCTCTCTCTCTCTTTCTCACAACACACCACACACACAACACACACACACACACACACACACACACACACCACACACACACACACACATTTGCAAGACTATTGAATCACACACAAAAGCATGTCAGGTAGTTGATTCTATGTAGCATATTATTCAAAAAAAAACCGATTTTGGAATAACAGGCGCCCATACTATATACTTGGTATATATTACTTGCTTCGATTGTGTTGAATATTTAACATTTTGGAATAAACTATTAAGCATTTGTAAATAACTGATCATGTCTTTTTGACAGTGTCATAGACAGAGCTTATAACGGTGGGTTCATGTCACGGTCAGACAGGATGAGGTCCGGGTTCTGACCCAAGTTCTGGGACCGTAACCCGGGCCACAGTCAGCACTGGAGTCCTCCAGTCTGCGGTTTTGGGGTGGCTGAGACTGCACTAGAGAGCTTGGCTGAGAGGGGCATACTCATGCCTGCGGCGGCCGTAAAGGGAGGAAGGGGTGCATGGACTGGAGAAATGGGCAGAGCCTGACTGCTGGGCCTACCATGACCGTTATAGCGGCCAAGGTCCGTGATGATGGGGGAAGGGTCAAACTGAGGACCAGCGCTGTAAGCCTGCTGCAGGTTCTCAGGCTGAATGACAGTGTTATGACTGTGGCGTGAGATTGGCTGGGTGAAAGGATTCTGTGCATGGGCTGCACGAGATTGACGGCATGACGGGTGGATCATTTGACATGATAGGGGCTGAACACCCTGAGGAGTGTAGTTCAAGCTCTGCCTGTCACTGAACTGAGCTTGTCCTGACTGGGAGTTTCTACGCCGTGGAGTTTGTATCCTCCAACCATTTTAGGAAAGTGGTTTTGAATGTGGATGTTTAAATGGGCTGTACCTTTAAAACTAGGATGAATTGGATCATGGTAAAATGATGATTTTTTGGAGCACCGAACTCGTAACAAAAGCATCCGTATTGTCAATAAAACTGATTTTGGAATCAAACATGCTTGCCGGAGGTTACGGTTTGTAGGGTTGATAGAATTGTTAAAACTGTGCCTGCCCTTTGCTGGAATTAATGCACTAAATGCTATTCTAGTCGATGGAAAACCTGACGACATAGCCTATTTAAAGGGTTCCACTGCTGGATGGACACAGGGCCTGAAGGGCAGTCATTGATTTCAAGGGTGAAAAATAAGACCCTTGATTTGGTCATTGCAGGTTTGAGGGGAAGCCATTGTATTAAATCTTGAGTAGTCCCTACCAGAAACACAGATTTTAAACAAATTATATGAACGGAGCGCCAGTCTCTTGGGGTTCAGATTTCTTTAAAAACAGAGTCGCCAATGAACAGAGCAGATGCCCGGTCACTGACGTGATGAATTTCAAAATGTCACATGGGAGGCGTTTTGGAATCCGTTCCCCGGGAGGTGAGGAAGATTTCTTGTATGGGTCATTCGTTGACGAATTCACCATCACTGTCATTGTTTACCATGTCCGATAGAGGGGGAAACATGTTACTGACAGGGATGGCATAGTCTGAAGAGAGGTGAGTGGACAGGAGTCTCTCCTCACCATCCTTAGTGTCGCCAGGAACGTCTGCGGAAACCGAGGGCAGGCTGCTGGGGGCGAAGGACTCGCTGTGCGTGCTGCCTGGGTCAGCAGGAGACACTCAGATGTCAGGACCTCATTTGGGAGGCGGGATGGGGGGGTGAGGGAGTGGCAGGTGGCTATCCACACAACTGGTGGTACTCCTGCGAAAGAAAACCCCCGATGTCGATGACCTCTCTCTCATGGCAAGAAAGGTGGGGACAGTGGAGGGGGTGGGGGTGGTGATGGGGTGGAGGGGGGATGGGAGGGAGGAGGTGTAGGTAGTGTCCAAAACAGCTGGTAGTACTGCACCTTTGAATTGAGGGCTGATCTGAAGCAGTGCTGTCAGCTCTGACCAGAGGAGATGCGGATTTCCAGGGCCGTTTTACGCAGACTGTGGCTGAGGAAGGAGAGTCCACATGCTGTGATATAGCAATCTCCCCTCATTGGACAGGTTTGGCACTGCTGACTTTTTGTGCTGACTTCAAATATTGTTTTTTAGATTGAGACCTTTAATATCCGAACGGAAAGTTGCCAAGTTGTGTTTGAGTGAATGATTTCTTTTTTTAAATTTTCAACCGTGTCTCTGAGCAGAGATATTGGTTGTCAGTTCATCAATTCTTATCTGGAAGAAATCTTTGGTAGAGATATTATTGTTTTCAGTTCATTCTTAGTAGCTGTTTTTGAGTCTTCAATTAATGACAACAGCGATTCTTCATGTCCCTTTCAAAGGGGCATTCAGATCTCTCACTTCATCTTTTAGCTGAAAAAAGCGCTGTTTTGTACAAAGAAGAGGAGAAGGAGAAGGTTTGGGGTGGGTTTGTCGAAGACAGAGAGTTCGCCGGCGAAGAGTCTTCTTCCTAGGGCCCAGGGGATGGTAAATCATCGTTGGCACCTTGGTCTTCGTGGATGACAGCAGTACTGCCCTGGGAAGGGGCGGGTGGGTGCAGGACAACCTGGAATGGGGTTTTACTGACTGAGCTGTGTCTGGGGATCCTCACTAAGAGAACAGGTGGGGGTGGGGATGTGCCAATGGAAGTGATGACGACCCTTTCTCTGGAGGACTGGAGACTCTGCCACTGCGTAGGGTTACTGGGGAAGGCCATTGTGGGGCTGGTCAGGGGAATGGGGCCAAGGGGTGGATGAAAGTAAGAGGTACCCGGAGAAGAGAGGACGTGAAGGTATCAGTGTCATTATCACTGAGGGAAAGTCGAAATGAGAATTTTTAATTTTTCACATTCTTCCGAGTCCCCCAACAGCAATTCTTTTCCTTGGCATAAAAGAGTTCCTGAATTCTGTGCAGACTTAAAATACAGGGTATAGTAATTCTTTTAGAAGTTTCCAAGAAAAGACGGATAGTGGTTTTGGCCAGTTCGGTTGGAAGGGTAGTGATCCATTGTGTAGAGGGAGAAAGATAGTGGCTGGGCTCTTGATCAAAGTCTGTCACCGGAGTGTGATGGAATTGTCAAGGATAGCAGTATATCGAAGCAGAAGCGGTTTTCCCCCACACACATAATTCCTTTTTGCCACACCAAAAACGTTTTTGTATTGTATCAGTTGTGTGTGATTTGTTACTGCTTGATAAATCATCAACAGCAAAACGCCTGTGCTTCTTCGGCTAACGTTCAAGGACACGAATCCGACATCAAGCATGTTAAAAGACTTTCACCACAAAACACAACAAACACACCTGTGTGGGCAGGGGCCACATCTCGCACGTTAAGGCCCCGGGCCATTTGTTCAGGGAAAAAAAGTTCACAAACCACCACGGTCAGCTTACGGCAACAACGTTCTTCTTATAGCACGTGCTTCACTAATCCATCTCGGGATTGAAAATATGCGAGCGATCACTAATTTCCCATATGTTGAAAATAAACATGTAAATAATATCAAAACAATAAACAATCGGCTAATTAATGTCATCAGTCGATGCACTGTAACTTCATACACCCACCTTGCAAAAAATAACATTCAAACACCATCCATAGACTGCACACTAGGGGTACTTTTTCAGGAAAACAGAGACTGCACTGCGACCACCTTCCCAAAAAGTTTTGTGTGTGGGGTGTGTGTGTGTGTGTGGCGCGGGGTGCCGTGCGCGCATGCGCGCAGTGAAGGGCCAGGATGGAAGGATGGTGTAGGTTTGGGGCAAGTGGGTGTGCTTGGTTGAAGGGTGGAGTTGGAAGATGAGGGGGGGTGGTGTGGTGTGTGTGTATGACAGAGAGAGAGAGAGAGAGAGAGAGAGAGAGAGAGATGAGAGAAAAGAGAGAGAGAGAGACAAAGCGAGAGAGAGAGTTGTGGTGTGCGCACTGTGTGCGTGCCTGTGCATGCGTGTATGTGTGGGGAGTTTGTGTACATGTATGCATGCATGTGGTCATGTGTGCGTGTGAGTTTGTTTACATGTATGCATGCATGTGTGTCATATTGTGTGTGTGTGTGTGTAAATTTTGTGTGTGTGTTTTGTGTGTGGTGTGTGTGTGTGTGTGAATAATAATAATAATGAATACTTATATAGCGCCTATTCTCGGCTAGAGGCCAAGCTCTAAGCGCTTTACAATCAACACTCATTTACACAACGGGCTGCCTACCTGGGTAGTGCCGACTGAAGATCTGCCAGCTGGCGCTTCATTCAGTCGTTTCCCATGTCATCCATTCAGTATCGTTCAATATCGATCACTCATTTTCCTTACTTCCTTCATTCTTTCCATTTTCTCATGCAGGGTGCATGCTATGCGTAACGTGTCATCCATACCAACGGCCAAACTGGCCTACTCTTCCGAAAGTTGGTGATGGGATTTTACGTGTGTGCAAGATGTTATGCATGCGTTCACACACGGAACCTCGGTTTATAGTCTCATTCGAAGGACTGTATGGGAAATGGAGTCAGAACCAATGTTAACTCCGAGGGAAAAATCCCCCTGTACCGAAACGCCTCGGCGGAGGTTCGAACCCGCAACCCCAGGATCACCAAGATTACGAGTCAGGCGCTCTACCAACTGAGCTATTCCGGCCCCCGGCCCCCTGTGTGTGTGTGCGTGTGCATGCGTGCGTGTGCCTCCAACTCTGGAAATTTCACATACACACAATTGCTTTCTGTACACCAAGTCAGAAAGACACAAACAATACATGCATGTACAGACATAAGTTTGCACACACATACACACACGCGCACATGCATGAGCGCATGCACATACATACACAACCACATCATTTCATCTAGATTCAAGCATGTGAAGTCATGCCCTCTTCTCTCCCATAAACAGACAACGTATACACACATATAGTACAGTCTCAGTTTCACACACACACCACCACTACTGCCAACCAATGAGACTTAATTTACAAACACTGTGTATACCTATATGATTACAATAGTACACATCCTAATGATCCTTAAAGACCGAAACAGAACCACGTGGAAACAATGAGAAAAGATGTTAATCTGAAGCTAAGAAATAAACTGGCAAGTTCAGCAAAATCAACCTTTGACCAAGAGCGCACAGAAGACCAGCCAAAGACAAGATCAAGAGAAGAAAATACAGGGGGACTGGGCACACTCAGGACACCTGTGTGAATCACCCCAGACAAGGTTTGATGTGGAACCCCTAAAGCAAGTGGAAACCGGTCAACCAAGAAACAAACAGCGCCAGGACCTCAAGGCAGACGCCAGACAGACAGGATACATCTGGACATAACTGGATGGGACAGCCCTGAACAGACGGTTCTGGCAGAGTGTCGTTGATGGCACTGAACTCTGGCAGGGGTGACAGGCAATGATGATGATGACGATGAATAATCTTTACAACTAAACAGACTTACAATAAGCTGGCTGTAACAAGTAAAAGGATGAAGAAAGGGTTGAGACATACATCTACATGACTGAGTCCAGGCCGATACCTTCAGTTAAAGACAATGAAACAAACATCAAAATTCCACCATAGTATAAATTCACGACTTTGAATTACATATGGCTGGCCTGTGTTGAACGGTAAAGCAGCAGGAGTCCTTCCACAAATATGTTGAAAATACATGTGTTTACCATTTCTCTACATGGAGGTGAAAGCAACAGCTGTTTCCCTTTGTGTAGCTCATCTGGCTTTATGCATACACGAAAGTCATGTGTATTAAAACATGTTGCAATCTGAACCAAATGCATGATGTACATAAATCAATTTGTGACATAATCCATTTCCTTCCAGTGCCCTTTGTTGGCTGCCATGGGTACCGCTGGACAATGATTTTTTTCTGCTTATAATGGTGAGGATTCTATAGAATTGTTAGGATGAACACCTCAACTTGGTTCTGCTGGAAGACTCACCCAGGTGACTCCAGATGGGTATTTCAAACTAGTGATTCATAGGGATTCACAGGGAGAGATGGCGATTCCTAGGCTATAGGCTGTCAATGTCAGATTTCATAATATATACTCTTCTTTCCCCAATATCCCCTCCTAAACCCCCCCTCTCCTTCATCATTCTGCACCCACCCTTCTTGTCCCTTTGCTTCTCTTTTCCTCACACACACACACACAAAATATATATATAATATAATATATATATTTTTTTCTTTTTAGCCTGCACAGTGAAACACACTTTTCCCCAAACTTGTGAAGCAACAATTTTGTTCAACACAGACTGAACAGTCCAAACAGCATCATATGGTGCCCCAAACTTGGCTCCGGAAGCCTGCGGAGCCCCTTATCATAATTCAGAAAAACAGAATTGGAAATGGCTTATGATGAAGGCCTGTCAAGTTGTACATGAAACATCAGGTGTATGCCTGGATAAAGACACAGTCGCACCACCTGTGTTGTTTGTTTTCTATTGTGTTTGTTTTCAGCATCTGTTTCAAGCCCTGTTGGCTTCTCCAACTGGGCTCTATGCCCATCCTACCCACATATAGAAACATGAAAATCAATAAAAGTAAATCATGTTTTTCAAGGTCTTATGTTCAGCACTCTGGGGTTTGAGATTAACAGTGCAGAACTGAACTCCCTGGGTCAGGAATCTGCATCAGCCTTTGGTTTACAAACCAAGAACAGCAACACCAGATTGTATTTACTGTTTCTTTTACTTAGATGGATTAATTTGTGTTCTCTATATACTGATCCCAGTATCATTTTAGTGATATCTTCATTGCTATGCTCTGGTTGTGAAGCCTATCCCTTATAGAGTCATTACTGCACTGCTCGTCATGGAGTTAAGGAAACTGAGACAGCCACACTGTTACTTGTTTTATAAATTATCAAGCACTTATAATTCACATTGTACAATGCTTCAACTTCATTAAGTTATACAGCTTGGCCTCAGCCTAAAGCTTCGTCGCTGTCACTAGTGTCAGTCTGTAGCATCAGCCTTGATCAAGTTGATGCACGCTAAACCCTGAAGCCTACACCGCACTGTTTGCTACACAATGTAGATGGGCATTGCCTCAAGTCATGATAAACTTGCGCATTTGTGATGCTGCATGTGAAAGTCATGAATAAGCTTCAAGTTTAAAAATGCAATCAGGTCAACATTTTATCAAGAGTTAGAGAATATCCTGAACAAAAATGGTTTAATTTTTTTGTTTGTTAATCAGTTATCTAGATTCAAGTCTCAGATGTGTGTGCATTTAAACTGCAAATTAATGCCATGGTAATAGCAAACATACACTGACTAAAATTTGATTAACAGCTTAATCAATGCTGGGGCTGGTGACTGATCTTTGTTTTTGCATGCAGCGTCAGGTATACGTTCAGTCATCATTTTCCTGAAAGAGGGTCAATTTATCCAGAGTGTAGCTTAATCTATGTATGGAAAGGTGATAGATGAACAGAAACACACACAATTCTCTCACTACATGAATCATATTCAACCACCCAGTCTAAAGTACTTTTGATCAGCAGCATTTGGGGGGCATCAGAATTCAGACTAAAAACCACTATCAAACACTGCCTGTATCAGTGTATGCAATAATATTCTTCTTCTTTCTTTTTTTTCTCACTTGAGTTTCACAAACAGTATTATTTCAAATAAAATATGAGAGTATTCTACTTTTTCTTTTCCTTTTTGTTTCAACCCCAGGAGAAGTGTATGTGTGTGTGTGGGGGGGGGGGGGTGGGGGTGGGGGGGGGGGTGGGGGGTGGGGGTGCGTGCGTGCATGCGTGTGTGTGTGTGTGTGTGTGTGCGTGCATGTTGTGTGTGTGTGTGTGTGTGTGTGTGAGAGAAGAGAGAGAGAGAGAGAGAGAGAGAGAGAGAGAGATTTTATGCTATAGGGATTCTTTGGCAAAGCCTTTTATGTTATAATAAATCATGTTTTTAATCATGTAACTGATACATCCATTCTTTTATCATAAGAAAAACAGCCAGCTAATCAATGCATATTAGTTGTTCTACTAAAGTCAACTAAACCCAAATAAAGAGCATCCAAGCATGACTAGCAGAAGCTGAACACTCAAGTATAAATTTGGGGTATCTAACTCTTGTCTTATTAGTACTGTGTTAGCCATGGGATTTGGAGAGATAACAGGCTGGTCAATACTTACACATGTTAGTGTTACTATTTCTCCTGTGATATCAGTTAACCTTTCTAACGTGAACATTTTAAGACTGCAGGTCCAAAGTCAGAGGACAGACATTTCAGGTGTACAGGAGACAAAAATGATAAGTAGTCTAATTTGACCTCTTTAAACTCTATGGTGTACTGGGGACAAAAATAGTAGATGGTCTACAAAACTTTCCTTTTTAAACATATATGATAAATATAATGTACTCACCACACTGTCTTTTCTATAACTGTGTCAGTGTGTGTATGTGTGTGTGTGTGTGTGTGTGTGTGTGTGTGTGTGTGTGTGTGTGTGTGTGTGTGTGTGTGTATGTTTGTGCGTGCGTGTGTGTGTGTGCGCGCGCGCGCGCGCGCGCGTTGAGGCAATGCTGTGCAGTGCCAGTTGTAAAATAATTTTTTGTATATTATTTAACACACAAAGCCAGGTGTATAGAAACGTAGACCTAATACAAAACAGCTGAGTGAATTTTCAACAAATCTTTATGTTTTCTTTATACATAACAGATGACATAGAACAAATGCCCAAAGTAATACTCCCCTCCTGACAGTCAGTGTGTATGAAAGAAGACTGGGGAAAAGAGGACAGTTCAAAAACTGAGAGGGAGAACAGGAAAGGGAAGAAAGAAAAGGTGAGAGAAGAAAACAAGTGGAATTCAAGGGCAAAGAGCGAGTCAGAATACCAATCAAGTGTGTTTAAGTGTGTGTGCGTGTGTGTGTGTGTGTGTGTGTGTGTGTGTGTGTGTGTGTGTGTGTGTGTGTGAGAGAGAGAGAGAGAGAGAGAGAGAGAGAGAGAGAGAGGAGAGAGAGAGAGAGAGAGAGAGAGAGAGAGAGAGAGTGTGTGTGTTTGTGTGTGATAGACGAACAGAAACACACGCAAATCTCTCAACCATTTTCGTCCCCAGTACACCAGAGAGAGAGAGAGAGTGTGTGTGTGTGTGTATGCACATGTGTGTGTATACATGTGTGTGTGTGTGTGTGCATATGTGTGTGTGTTGTGTGTGTGTGTGTGTGTGTGTGTGTGTGTGTGTGTGTGTGAACATGTGGGGGGGGGGGGGGGGGGGGGGGAGGAGGAGAAAAGGAGGAAAGTCAGTAGAGAATGTGTAGGAAAATGAATATAACACTAGCAATGTGTAAAACAAGTCATAGTAGTTTTACTGTGTAAAGCACAGACGACTGTGTGTGAGGAATTTAGTACTATACAGACACACATCATTTTATTGCTTGATAATTAACACAGATTTTCTTTCTGATAAAGATATTGTCTTTGCATCAAAGATAAAATGGATTATTAATAAACATAAAGAAAGCTGATTTCTTTTTTCTTTTTTTTTTTTTCCCCAACAGTCTCTCTTTTATTGATAATTCTCTATGTGCTGGGCTAGATCAGTATATGACTCACTTACTTAGTACTGTAAACTTGCTCATGACTGCAGGCCACTTTTGTAGCAGTTACTGGTTATCTTGATCTAAACCTGTTCATGTAATGAAACTCTTCAAATGGTATCAATTTCATCTTTAAAAAACAGGTAAATAATGTTTGTTTGTTTTCTATCATGTGAGTTCTTCTTCCACTCGAGGATATCAATTTTCATCATGCTCAACAATCTTCATGTAGATCTAAAGATTGAACTGAAAACAGTAAGTTCTTCGGATTTAGCAGATAAAAGATATTATAAGCTTGATTGAAAATTACCTGGGCCACCCATCTTAATGAAAGATGATGTTTAATAATGAGACTGACGGAGAGAGCAAGAGAGGGAAAGAGAGGGACGGACAGAGAGAGAGAGAGAGAGAGAGAGAGAGAGAGAGAGAGGGGGGGGGGGGAAGAGAAATTGAGAAAGAGTAGTGGTGAGGGGGAGTGGAGTGTGTGGGGATGCTGCAATGATGTGACAAAGTCAGGAGCTTGGATTTGATAACAGCATCATCTAGGCAGGCACATGACTGATGAAGATCTCAGGAAATGTTCAAGTGGGCTTACTCTGCATTACTCTGATCAGCAAGATTCCTAAATGATTCATTGTGAGTATGTCTGCAGCTCTGTAGTGAATGGAAAAATGAAACTCACATTTCTTGCACAAAAATCTTGTTACTTTGTGTGGTAAAAATAAACAATCACAACACTAGCCTCTTCTTGTGTTGTTCATCCAGATTCTTGCTGCCATTAGTAGGCACTACAGTAGGAATACTTGGTAGTTGTGCACTCATTAAATGCAAAAAAGCTTCAGGCCAGAGACATCTTTCGTGATGGAACATTTTCAACATCATCCTTACCAAAATCCCTGTGACAGTTATTTGTAATCACCCTTTGATCATTTTTCCTTGCATATCCTTTCCATATAAATTTTGTGAGTCATGTGCTTTGTCTAGATACTAGCTGCTAGTGAAATCTTCTTTACATTACTGAAACACAGTGCACTTTGAAGACTTTACAGACTCTGGTTGCTTGTAGTTGTAGTTGTACCACGACGCAACATGATTACCAATACCAAAACTGTATTTTCACAAGACACAATGTCACAGGGTGATCGATGTCGTACGAATCAAGATATATCACATGTTTGCATTAGAAATCATCATTTACATAGTACAGGTATTGGAAAACATCTGGTTGGATGTGAAAACATACAGAAAAATATTCAGAGAGTATTATCTTTCAAAGCTAAAATAAAAACATGGTATAAGATTAGACACTCAGATACCAAATAAATGTTAATTTTCTTGTCTGTCTTTCACTGTACAAAATATAGCATTACATTTTTTTTTTAATGTCAGCAGGGCTTCCGATTCATGTTCACATGAGCATATTTCGTGCTTTACATTAATTACAACTAAAAAGAATCCTCTGACATTTTTTTTGATGGCTTGACTGTGTTTCATTTGTGCTTGTGTCCACCCTTTATCATTGTCAACCCTTGTGTGAATGACTTCATTTGCCAGTCACTTGTGTTTCTTTCTTATGCTCATGGACTGCACTTGTCACAGTGCCTCAAAAGCAGACAACATACAGTAGAGCTTCACCCAGTGTTTGCAAATGCTGAAAAATTTGACGTGACCATCTGACCATCATCCAATAATATGGCTTTTCCTACACTGCAATTCATACTTTACGAAAAACGATGACTCGTTCTCTTGAGTTATTGGTTTGGCTCTCTACCACCACTAAAACTAGCAAAAGAGGAAAGACAGAAAAGGAATCAGACTGTTCAACAGGGGGAAAAAAGAGACTCAAGTCAATTCAGTTTTGGGATGTGTGGCCTCCCGATTAATTTTGGCTCTACCTTGAAGACGAGGGGCAGGTAGTGAGGTGCCATTTGTGCACTGGCGCCAGATTGAAGTCTTTTCAAGGAACAAGGAAAGGAACCCTTTTGCCAACAGAGGGTAAGAAAATACTTCCAAAGATCAGCCCTTATTTGCCATGAGGAAATTGGCGACCACCACAATAGTTAGTAAATCACTCTGCTGTAAGGATACTTGGCTTTTCCAACTCAGGAGCTATACTCTTATCAAACTTCTAAGTCAATCAGACTGTTCTACTCATTAAAAGTCCTTTTTGGTGCTATGCATTAAACTCTGTGTGTGTGTGTGTATGTGTGTGTGTGTGTGTGTGTGTGTGTGTGTGTGTGTGTGTGAGTGTGTGTGTGTGTGTGCATGTGTGAATGTCTGAGAGTGTTTGTGAGTGAAAGAGAGGAGGGGGGGGGGGGGAGAGAGCGAGAATGTGTGTGTGTGCATGTGTGTGTGCACGCGCATGTGTGTGTATGTGAAAAAAGAGGCAAAAGAGAGAAAACTGTACCATAAACAAGCAGAAACTTAGTTCCAGCCTTTCTTTTTGTAAGATGACCAGAAATTTGAGACCAAAAAAATCCAAAATATTTGACCCTTTAAAACTGTAAGCTGCAGGAGACAATAGCCTTTACGATGTCTCAGAAAGGATGTGGCCACCCCTCGTAACAGGTCTGAAAAGGAAGACTCTGTCAGGGAGAATGAATAGGTATCCTTTGTCAGTTTGTGAGAGAAAATTAATTTCTTCAATCAGATCTGTCTGGCCTTATATCTGCTTTGCCGGAAACAACCTGACTGGTGAGTACTGATACACTTGACAATGAAAGAAAATGTCACTTCTGTGAAGAAACAATGATTTGTGCACATGAATGCCTCCCATTGTCTTTTTTTTTTTTCTTAACTGGGAAAGCCAACCTCAACTCCATTCCTTTGAACATCACTTGGGTACTCAATTTAAAAGTTCTCTTCATTCTGTTTGAGAGAGGAACCTTTGACATGATATTTGTTTTAAAAATTGAATTCTCTTTAATGGAGATCTACCAACCAGCTTGCTTTCCTTACAAGACCTTTTAAGAAATTAAGGCATTCTCAAATCACTTGGTGTATATCATGTACAGGCCAAATGATTATAATCATACATGGAAAGAACGGTTGGATGAAACAGGAAGGAGGAAGGGGAGTGGGCTGGGGGCGCGAGGGTGACCAGCACCGAGAAGGGCGGGGAAGAGGAGAGGGGCACTTTCGCCGTTGGGGCAGTCTCTTCCAAATAAGCCGTCCATTAAATAAACATGCATAATCATAAATAACAGAAAATTATATAAAATCACTGTGGCAAACAAACAAACAATAAAAGGAGGGAGGGGTCGGGGGCAGGGGAAGGGAGATCCTACATTAGTCTTGTCCTTTGCCATTGCCGGATCTTGGTCATGTATGCCACAGCAGAATGGAAGGGAAGGGGGGGAGGGGGGAAAGAATTCAACCTTAAACCCGTTACCTTCGTCATCCTCAATGTTTCCATTCACGAATGATGCGACTAAAAGTAAAACCACCATAGCTGTTGTGACAGAAAATAACATCGCCTTCGCCTGTATCACTGACTTCTTGTTCCTCCTCATATCCAATGGTCCAGTTTAGTTCACGTTGACTGGGGGAAATCACACATTCGCGTGGTTTAACCTCAACCAGGTTAAGACAGTTCTCCTGTAGGTTGTACAGCAGTAAACATCGATTGAAGAAGCGGTGTTTTAAAAATAAGTTCGTGCGACAGCTTGCTTCATCTCTTACAAAACACAACCTCAGCAACGGCCTTTTCAGGGGCTAAGGGACGCCGCTCTAAATCAACGATCACGAGTTCTCTCCGCGTAGATTCCTCCACTTCTCTCTCTCTCTCTCTCTCTCTCTCTCTCTCTCTCTCTCTCTAGCACACGAGGTTTTTCTTTCTTTATTTTTTTTTTCCATTTATTTTTAAAGCCTGCGATTTACTAGCATACATTCGTCTTGGCCCCAAACTCTCCCTCAGTAGATTAATCTCTGTATGGATTATAGTGACGTTTGTATTGTCTTAGTACATAAAAATTCACATTGATGTGTAAACAACTATTTAAAAAGGAAAGGAAAAGCATGCTTAAGAATTTGGTAATCTAAACAAAAATTTATTAAAACTTTGATTAGTTCAAGGGAAACATGTTTTACAAGAAATTCTGATAACAAAATCCAAATTAAATATTGTCGCACTAATATTAGAAAATTTTCATTTAGTAACAGAGTGGCACCGTATTGGAACAAACTACCTGCGCACATTAAAAAAGCAAAAGATTTGAATACTTTTAAAAACCTTCTGGATACTAACGCTGAGTTAATATGTTAAAATTTCAATTTGATTGATAGAAATAAAGTAATAGAATAGATTAAAATATATCCTGAGCATATGCATGCATTAAGCAACCAATGTTTATGACATAAGATGATTGGGACACAAAAAGCTGTGAGGCTATCAAAGTCCCAAGTGAACTGAACTGAACTGAACTGAACTTTAGAAATCCAAGCCGTTAAAAGGCAACCATTTTAGAGTGCAAAGACGTTTCAAATGCGACGTGAGGACTATTGCATATCGTGTGAGTAGTATATAGGAATCGATACACTGAGAGAGAGAGAGAGAGAGAGAGGAGAGAGAGAGAGAGAGAGGCAGACAGACAGAGAGAGAGGCGGAGAGAGGCCCTACACCTTTGTCCTTTACTTTGTCAATGAAGTAACAAGACGACGATAGCAAAGTTCTAATGGAAATGTACATTAATTCCGTGAATTACAGAGATATATTCCTTTCAGCAGCATATGTTCTTTACACGGATAAGAAATGTAATAGGCCTATAGACCTGCACGAACATTCTGAAGTTTGCATTGGTGAATGTTGAACTTGGCCATGAAGATCAGCCAATCAAAAACTATACTCACATCTTGTTTTACGCCGAATAAAATCATTTGTTTGCCTAACTGTAGGTTACGAGTGTGTTGAGAATTTACATTTACAGCTTGCTGTAGTCCAGCCCAAAACTGATGTGCATTTTTGCAACCATCATGTGCGGTATCGTTTGTTCATTGACGTTACAGAAATTACAGGTGGGGGAATCGGTTATTCTACAAACATATAAGTGTTTTTGAGTCGGAAGAAGTCTGTGTAAAACATGGTTTGGAACAATGTCACCATGTCAACTGAACGTCAGCAGCAGCTTCATAATAATCTGAGAATATTTTGTTCTAGTTTAAAATTTTAAACAAATTGCATTCATTTAGTGATTTAGGCTACAGACGGCTGCAGTGTTGTTGTTTAATTTGGTTTGTACAAACTGATTACCTTTCTTAGCACAAAACCAAACTTTAATACATAAAAGTTGGTGATTCGCAATCAAGTGGACTTTCAATTTCTGGCGACAGTTGTTGCTGTTGTTGTTTTAATAACCGCATTTGGAACCCTTTCGTATGTTAAGGAATCGGTTCTGATGTTTGGATATCTCATCAAAAATCGTAAGGCTTATAATCAAGAAAAAATGTCCAGTATCATCAACTAGCTTTTGCATAAAGTACATTTCATGATTAAACCATACTCACAAGAAAATTACGGTTCTATCTCTTAATATAGGCCTATTCGGGTTATGTTGAATGCATCCTGCCACGAAATCGTAGGTAGTATTTGATGACAATCAAAACAGAAGCTTCTGATAATGCTTTATAATATCATTCCAGAAGGGATTCTTATATTTGAGAATTGGTAGTTTGCGTAGTCTGCACCAAAGTTTTCAATTTTTAAGTCTGGATGCATGTTAATTGTAATTCTCTTCACTCAGACTGAACAACCAGTCTTCTCTAACAGGTTATTTTCATAGCGCATAGAAATGGCCTGATATTATCTATTCTTTATCCCCCCTGGCTATATTGTTAACCACAACAGATTTTTGAATTTTGCTGTGTTTCTTGTTCCAAAAGAATGACATCTCTTTTGCTCATTCTGACATTTTCAGATCAGAATGTCGTTTCAGGAAATTCATTAGGAACATCCATATCAACTACTTCTCAGAAACTATATACAGTCGAAGCCGCTTATAACGAATCGCCGGGGACATTCAAAATTGCTTCGTTATATCCGGCTTTCTTACGAATTTCTATCTGGTTGTTTCGTTACATCCGGCGTGACGTGCTCTCTCTCTCTCTCTCTCTCTCTCTCTCTTCTCTCTCCTCTCTCTCTCTCTCTCTCTCTCTCTCTCTCTCCCCACACACACACACACACACACTTAAGCGCGCGCCCACATACATTGGCAGTAATGAAGCTCGTTTCCTAGGCTGTTTCATACTTTAATAAAAATGATTTTTTTTAATTGTGTTTCCAGAATATGGCTGTAAATTACTGTAAAAAGATCACATACGCCTATATTGCAATTCAAAGGCTTAGAAACCGATAATAAGTAAAACAGGCGAACAACATTCACCGTATTCTTGTGAAGACTTCAGAAGAATAGATTGTCAGAAGAAATTGCACAGCGCCGAGATTTGAAGGTGGACGAGGGGAAAGGGGGATTCTGCACTGTTCGTTTGTTGTTTCGCATTATTATTTCATTGGAGAATGCACTGGTACAGAAATGAAAAGTTAGAAAAATACGCACTCTCCCGTACTGAAGAGCAATTTCTTGCGCTTGTCACAACCTGACAAGAAATCAGAATAACCAAAAATGAAGATCTTGAAATGAAAATGATATTTTTTGTTTTTCTTTTCTCCATCATTGGAGCGAAAGTCACAGATGTGTTATTATGCTTTTGTGTATACAATCAAGAGTTCTTTATTATTAGCAAAACACTTTAGATAACTCTTACACAGTTCATGGAATGGCAGTTATATGTCTGCTATGTGAATGTTTGCATTCTATGAAACAAAAGAAAAGGGATACTTGTCACCACATTGGACAAAAAACAAAAAAATCCCGCAAATTCTCACATTCTATGACATTAATGATGATAAGCAAGAAAATACAAATTGTCACTAGCATTAGTAACCAAATCAGAAATCTGAAAGAACAAGTCTCATTCATATCGAATGCATGGACACACACACGCACGCACGCACGCACGCACGCACGCACGCACGTACGCGTTTGCATGTGCAGATACACACATGCACTTCCAAGGGAGTAATCACAGCATCTTGGTTTACTGCAATTTTTGCAATTGCGTATTAGTAATACACCCTTGCAGGCTCATCTTTTATGTAAAGACCAAACTGACATTAGACATTAAAAGTAAATTAAAAAAAAAAAAAAGATGAGATCACACATTTCCAGCCAGAGGACATCAACGCATATCTTTAAGAAATCCATTTTCTTCAAAATTCGATAAAACCAATACAACAAAAACGTGAAACAATCCCACTCACACCAAATATATAGAACAAGGTAAAACATGCTGTTTGTTGTCCTCCAACCTCATATTTTTGCTCTCCTTTCTTTTGCTTCTTTTTTTTTCCGCCTTTTGGGGGGGGGGGGGTTGTTGGGGGGGGGGGGGGGGGTGTTAGACAGTGGGGCCTCCATCCTCCTAATTTTTGCCACTGTTATTTTTTTTTCTTATGAAATTGATTCACTCACCATGCATTGTCTGTGGGTTTTTGATTAGACGGACGTTCACTCGCTGATCTTAATATTTGGCGTTTGATACAAAGCGTCTGGGTTTATTCATGTACTAATGTGTGGTGCACTGACACTTTCATTCTGCTATATTTGCTGCATAGTATACTTTTAATCAAATGAAATACACATTCGCAACTCCGCTTCCTCCTTCCCTCATCCCCCACATCCACTCTGTGCATGCGCGCGTATATGCATGCATGTGCCCGCGTGTATATATGTATGTGTGTGTGTGTGTATGTGTGTGTGTGTGTGTGTGTGTGTGTGTGTGTGTGTGTGTGTGTGTGTCACGGTCAAAATAGAACAACCAAGTCGTGGTCCAGGTTGTTTGGACATAAGCTCTAACTCAAATATTCTGGGCGCCACATAGACGGGCCCATGGTTCGGATCCAGCCATTAAGCATAGGGGAGAGGCTCCACAGAGACGGTCTGTCCAACCAGACGGACTAAATAGCTGACCGACGCATTCACCTGTCGCCTCAGCCAATTAAAGGCTATTTTTAGCTCTCGTGGAGGACAGCACTGTCTGCTAGACGGACTAAGCCGTCTGGCCGAATGTCTCGATTGGTCTGCCAGCCAACGTCTTGGCGCCTACCCAGACTCATCTAGCCAATTTACGACGTCGCCGGAACGAAGAGAGGGGAAGGTAGTGCGTTGGTGGGGGTGAAATCTAGCTAATCAATTAAATGACCAATTGACCACCACAGAGAGTAAGGCGTGTAGGCATGACTGGCATGATTTGAACATCCAATGGAATTAGAGGGAGATAACTTCGGGTATCAGGGGTAAAAATACTGACCAATGGTACTCGCCCTTTTTGGACAGATCGGAACGGCATAGGAAGGATGTGAGAGTGAGAGAACGGGGAACGAGGGGAGAGAACGAATAGAGAGACAGAGAGAGAGAGGTCTGAGTGTAATCTCTGAGGAGAGAAGAGCAGAGAGATGAGGGGAGGAGAGGAGGAGAACCAGTGGGGGCATTAGCACGAGATAGTCTGCAGAGGAAGGACTTAGGAGAGATGTGGAGAGAGTTGCTAACTAATGAAGAGGAAAAGAAAGAAGAAAAAAAAAAGAAAAGAAAAGCAACATGTCCATTTGATAAGAGCAGACTAGAAGAGAGAGAGAGAGAGTGCAATGCGTTAATGCAGGAAGAAAGAAAGGAGAACAGATCGATGTTGATAGTCACTGTTCTATCTTCACTGGGGTTCGACCTCATACTTGGCCAGCGCCACTTTCATCGACAGACCAACGCCAGTGCCAACAGTCTCACCTGACCAGGCGCCAGCAGACCAAGACCAGTGCCAGCAGTTGTGTGTGTTGTGAAAGTGACAGTGAAAAGGAAAAAAAAAGGAAAAGAAAAAGAGACAGTGATTCGTGAATAGTTAAGATCACCTGGCCAGGTAAAGTAGAAATCTATTTATACCCGGGTTAGTTAATGATGTTTTAGATAAATGATTTTGTGAAGTTCAGGAAAGAGAGAATGTTTTATTCATTTGATTCCATATGCATTGATGTTTCGTTCTATGATCATGTGTAGTAAAGTTATAGACTTTACTAGTGGTTTGATGTGACGAAATTTCATGATATGAATGAGATTGTAAGCAAGCTGTGAGTGTGTTCGGGCTGTGCGCTAAGTCCTTCCTCCATCGACATCACCGAGGTTGACAAATTTATTGGCGAGCCTGCCAGGATATTCTGGCCCATTTATTATAATTGTTCAACGTCTCAGAGAGGAAGCTGGGTGGGATTCAAGTATTGTAATCCTAAGACAAGGGGTTGTCTTACTGTATGTTCCCAAGATAGTTAATACTAGGCTTGGATTGTTTCCCGGGAAGTTATACAGGCTTGGCTTTTCACCCCCAGGTACTTATTTCGCAAGTTGCCTTTAATTCGTTTCATAGTTGGGGTCAGGCGCTGGGCGTCTTATAAAAACTAACTACGTTGCCCAAGCAAAATATTATATTCATAGGTTTGTGCTATTCGTCCTGTGTCGGAAACCACCGTTGGCCGTCGCGTAGTAAAAATCTTGTTCAAAAAAAAAAAAAAAAAAGAGTAATAATGGCGGAAGAAAAGAACCCCCTATTGAACAATTTTGTGAGGTCGCTCGTGATCAGGTTACTCAGGAGATGAGTTGCGAGGTTTTTAAAAACCAAAAAAAGATGGAAAGAGATAACGGCAAAAAGACGCCGGTCCAGGGAAAAATAGCGAGCGGGAAAAAGGCTAAGGAGCGCAGGAAACAGAAAAAATAAAGCAAACGCAGGAAACAGAAAGAAAAAGGGGAAGCGCGGAAACAGAAAGATAGGGAAAAAGGCAGGAACAAAAAGATGAAGCAGGAAACGGAAAGATTAAAGGTTCAATTAGGTTAGAAAAAGTGAGAATACAAAGGGAGACCACGGGATGGGAGTTCAGTCCCCAGTGACTCTGTGCGCGTTACGCTCCCCGCCCCCCAAGTTCCAAAATTCTCGGAAGGGACCGATTCGATTGTTGCATAATCGTCGTTTCGAAACGTTTGCAACCAGTCAGGGTTGGCCTCCAGAAGAGTGGGCAGTCATTTTGTCGGCGTTACTGAGGGTAAGGCATTAAAAATTTTCACTGCGACCAGCAAAAACAACATTTGATTTCGGCGCTGTGAAGGAATCAATTGATGAAAGGTTTTGCCCTCACAGAGGGGGGTTCAGGAAAAAAATTTCGTTCAGCAAATTAAAGCAGGTGAGAGTAACTCAGTTTGGGCACTTTTTGTCACTTTTTGAGAAAATGGTTAGATTTGAGTGGTACGAAAAAGGAGTTGCTGAATTTAAAAAAGGTAGTTATAAAAAGAACAGATTTTGTCAGGTTGGGCCCTGGTTAAATACATTGAAAGAGGACACCCAGGACGAGGGGAGTTTTTTGAAGTTCGCAGAGGGTTTGGAGGCAGTTTGGGCATAAGGGCAGGAAAAACGGGTGCAGGACAGGTGAAAGAGTGCAAGGAGCCCAGGGGAGTTTTCTGCAAAGCCCGAAAACCCCGTGGTGGGGCAGGGGAAAAGGGAAAAGGGACATTAGGTGTTTCATTTGTCACAAGAAGGGACATGTGGCGGGGGATTTCGCATGAGGTTTCCCGAAGGCAGCGCTTGAAAGGGTGGAAAAAGGGTGTCAAGGGAAAACGACTGCGTGGAAAACCAAAAGGGATTGCCCTGAAGGGGGTGGGTGCGCCTATGGCTGCATGGACAGCAGCGTTCGGGTGGAGGGCATAGGCTGGTGGTTCGTTCCCGGGGGGAAAAAGGGTGGTTTGGCCAGGGGGTTTGAAAGTGTTACGGCCAGGTTGTTCATGGGGTTGTAGTGAAAAAACGTGGTCGGAAAGGGGGATTTGAAAGGCAAATCCAGCCCTGTACTTAATCGATGGCACGGAGGGGTTTTTCCGTTGCTAAGATAGAAGTACGTCCCCTTTACTTCTCAGGGGTTGTCTGCGTTGGTGAGGGGAAAAAACCCCTTTCTGATTTGTCATTGGAAATTTTTCCAGGGGCAAGGGACCCCGGGGTCCTGATTTTGTTGAGTACAGGGGCCAGCTTTCAAACACGGACGGGAGGGAGGAAAAGGGGGAAAAACGTTAGTCGTTCCGCAGGAAAAGTCAGGCTAGAGTGTCGTGATGGTTTGGCAGGCAGGAACAAGCCCCTTGTTAAAAGTTTGGGAGTTGGCAAGGGGGGAGTCAGGAGGTTAGGGAGGTGAGACAGTTTTTTCTTGTGAAAGGCGGGTGTTGTCCGGTGTCACCGGGGGGAAGACAGGTAAGGTGCCATAGTTGAGGTACCAGCAGGTTATGTGCACTGCATGTCAGTGGGTCCGAGTGCTCATGGGGGTCATCTCGGCCCAGCAAAACGTGCCCGAATCTTTGTGTTTTTCTTGGGCCCAGGGCAATGGCGCTAAAGGTTTTGCAGTCTGTGAGTGTGTAAAAGGTCGACAGGGGGGTGGGGGAAAAGGCACTCTTAAAAACACCCCCCCTTTAATTGACCCCCATTCAGGGAGGGGGTGTTGATCGATTCCCCCCAATCGCGCCCTTTTTCCAAAGGCGGGCACAGGTATGTGTTGCACTCGTGGACTACCGCCCAGCCCCCAGAAGCATTGATTGAAAGGCGAGTAGCAACAGGTCGCTGAAGGGCTGGTAGACATTTTTCTCGCGGGGTTTTTGGCCGCACAAATTCTGTGACAGGGGGTCCGTTCCCCTCGGGCGTGATGGGGAGGTCAACAGGCTGCTGGGTCACACAGTGCTCACTACCCATACATCCAAAAATGCATGGTTTGGGGGAAAGATTCATCGGTGTGTAAAGGGCTCTTAAAAAAGCTTGTGAGGAAAGGCCGCGTTTGGGACCGAAATTCCGGGGCACTGTTTGCCAAAGGGGAAGCCCCGGAAAAGCACGGGGCTTTTCCCCATTTGAGTGCTGTTGGGGGCAGTTCGGGGCCCAGGTGATTCTCAAAGGCTGTGGTCCGGAGAACGGAGTGAAAGGTAAAAACCCACTTATCAGTATGTGGGGGACCACGAATAGGTCGGGGGGGCAGTGGGTCGCGGGGAGATTTTTGCGGGGTAGGGTCGCCCAGAAAAAGCATTGACAGGAAGGGGTGAGGAAGAATTTCCCTAAGGTGGGGTTAAGCCCTGTTCTGCTTCCCGGCACAAAAAGCTGTGTGCTTGGAAGGGCCCCTTTTTCCCCTTTAAAAAAGGTAGATCAGGACTACCGAATCGTGGAATGGGAAATCAAAATTTTTCCCATGCAAATTTGCCCCCGAAAAATTATTCAGCGTGAGACTCAAAAATTGGCGCAGCAGAAATATTGTGGAGGTGAAGGAGCCCCAGCAGAAAAGGGAGTTTTTGTTCCCCTGGTTTCCGGGGGAAAGAGTATACAGGGATGGTCCTGTATAAAGGCTAGACAGTGGAGAAGGGGAAAGTTGGGGGCCCCTTGAACAGTTTGGGGCGTCCCTGACTGATAAACCAGAGGAAAACTTAGAGACATGTAGGGTGGAAAAAACTTCAAAAAAAACCCCTTTCTGTGAAACCCTCCCGATCCATACCCACCAAGCAAGTATCGAGGAGGAGGTAGAAAAGATTTTGGACCTTGGGGTGTTGAACCGTCCAATCATCTATAGTGCCCCCGTGTCTTATGGGGAAAAAAGTCAGGTGGCATGATTCTGTGTCGCTTTAGCGTTGAACGTGTCCAAGGTCGTGCAGAGGTCATACCAAACAGGGAAAACCCCTGTTCGCCAGTCCCCAAAAGCAAGAGCCAGTTTTTTCCCCCGGATAGATCTGGAAGGGGTTTTCTGGAAAATTTGCCTTGGTGGGACTCAAAGGAAGTCACAGCTTTCCACTCCCATGGGGCATACCAGTGGCGAGTACTTCCTTTTTGGGATGGTCAACGCGTGCAGTTTCTCTCGGATGATGGGAAATTTTTGCGGGGTTGGAAGGCGTTGTGAATTTCATGGTGCTTCTGATAGCACCCAGACAGGGGGGGGGCTTGAGGGGCTAGGAGCGTTTTAGAGAGGTTGGACAAGCCAACTCACGCCAGACCCACAAAAAGGGCCGGTTGGTTTCCAAGCCTGGAGTTCCCAGGTTTTGTTGTCGGAGGGAACAAAGCAGCCAGAAAGGGGGAAAGGTGGAGAAGATGATGTTCAGAGAGACCAAAAACCAAAAAAGAAGTCAGGGTCTGCTAGGTTTTATTGGGTTTTTAGGGAGTTTGTTCCAAAATTTTGCAGCAATCACGGTCCCCTCAGTGATTTGGGCAAACAGGGGGAAAAGGCGTGGTCGAGTGGTCAGACGCTGCGAGCAAGCATACAGACGGTGTTGGAAAGACTAGGTTTCCCCTCCCCTCTTGAAGCTCAGATTGTCCAAACCATTTTTTTTGCGGACAGATGCTTAGGTGGTTTGGGTAGGTGCAGTATTGTTTAAAGGGGCATGAGGGGTCGAGTTCCGTGAGGTATGTAGCAGGAAGGACAAAAGTGTGAAGAAGGGTACGCAACGGTGGGAAGGAGTGTTTTGTGTGTGTGGGCGTGCAAAAATTCCAAAATTTTGTATGGGAAAAAGGTTTGTGATCGGGAGGACATCAACCACTAAATTCCCGCGGGGCGCAGTTGAAAAAACGCAGAGTGCTGCGTTGGGAATGGCATGCGCCCCCGGTACCGAGTGCAGTACTTTTCCCGGCGACGAATGTCGGGCTGCTATTTAGCCGTGTTGTCTGCAAGCTGCAAATAGGGAAAATCAGTATATCCGGGGGCTTTGTTGGGTATATGTGTTGTGCGTTTGTTGTTGGATATGGGGTTTATTTCCCCGTGGCTTTGGGTTTATTTTTTCTGTGTGAGACTTGTTCATATTTTTTGTAGACTTTTTCTTTTGAATGTGTTTTGCGGAGCTTTCGCCTTGGTAGTTGTTATTTGCAATTTAAATGAGGTGGAGATCCCTCAGTGAAGGGGATGGGTGTGAGCATATTTATTGTGCTTTTCTAGAATTGTGAAGAGAAGATGTGGCAAATCCCCGGTAGGGGAATTGCATAAATGGCCCCCGAGGGGCGTTAAAATGAGTTGAAAAAAGCAAAAGGGGACGTAATGATAATCTTGGAGTGGTATTCACTAAAGATATTTTTTTAATTTTTAAAAAGTTGTTGTAAGTTTTTTTTTTAACTTTTCACTGTAGCGTGTGTCAGCAAATTCGGTTTTTGTTTTTTTGTACCGTGGTTTTGGCTGCGGTGCATAGTCTTTTGCAAGGGGGGGAAATTGTCACGGTCAAAAAAAGAACAACCCAAATCGTGTCCGGTTGTTGGCTAAGCTCTAACCCCAAATTTCTGGGGCCCCCAAAAGCGGGCCATGGTTCGGTCCAGCCAATTAGCTTGGGAGAGGCTCCACAGAGACGGGGCTGTCCAACCGCGGACAAATAGCTGACCGAAAGCATTACCCGTGCCTCAGCAATTAAAAGGCTATTTTTTGCTTGTGGGGACAGCACTGTTGCTAGCGGCAAGCCCTTGGCGAATGTCTTCGATTGGTCTGCCGCCAAAAGTCTTGGCGCCCTACCCCGACCATCTAGCCAATTTACGACGTGCCCGGAAAAAAAAGAGGGGAGGTTGTGCTGGGGGGGGTGAAAAACTGCAATCAATAAATGACCCAATTGCCACCACAGGAGTAAGGGTAAGGGGATGATGGCATGATTTGAAATCCAATGGAATTAGAGGGGGATAACTTGGGGGATCAGGGGTTAAAATACGACCAATGGTACTCGCCCCCTTTTTTGGGCAGATCGGAACGGATGGGGGATGTGGAGTGAGAGAAACGGGGGGGGGGAGGGGGGAAACGAATGGGACAGAGAGAGAGGGGGTCTGGTGTAATCTCTGGGAGAAAAGAGAGAGAGAGAGGGGAGGGAGGGGGAGAACCAAGTGGGGGGTTAAACAGGATAGTTTGCGGGAAGGACCTTTTTGGGGAGATGTGGAGAGGTTGCTAACTAAAGAAGGGAAAAGAAAGAAGAAAAAAAAGAAAAGAAAAGCAACCCCCTGCCCTTTTATAAGAGCAGATAGAAGGAGAGAGAGAGAGTGCAATGCGTTTTTTTTCAGGAAGAAAGAAAAGGAGAACAGATCGATGTTGATGTCCCGTTCTATCTTATGGGGTTTTGCCCCATACTTTGGCAGCGCCACTTTCATCGAAACCAACCAGTCCAACAGTTCCCTGACCAGGGGCCAGCGACCAAACCGTGCCCGCGTTGTGTCGTGTTTTGAAGGACAGTGAAAAAGGAAAAAAAAAAGGAAAAGAAAAAGGGACAGGATTTGTGAATGTTAAGTCACCTGGCCCGGTAAAGTAGAAATCTATTTATCCCGGGGTTGTTAATGTGTTTTAGATAAATGATTTTGTGAAAATTCGGAAAGAGAGAATGTTTTTTTCATTTGACTCCAATGCATGATGTTCGTTCTTGATCAGTGTAGTAAAGTTTAGACTTTTCTATGGTTTGTTGTGCGAATGCATGATTATGAATGAGATTGTAAACAAGCTTGTGGTGGTTGGGGTGTGGTGCCTTCCCCTCGTCACCCCCGGGGGGCAGTGGTGTGTGTGTGTGTGTGTGTGTGTGTGTGTGTGGTGTGGGTGTGTGTGTGTGCGCGCGGTGGTGCGGCGTGCGTGCGTGCGTGCGTGCGTGCGTGCGTGCGTGCGTGGTGCGTGCATGCGTGCAGCTGCGGCGTGCTGGTGGTAAAATAATCTTTGTAAAATACAAAGTTAAAATTTTCAGCAAGTGTTGTGAACTTTAAAAAAGTACTTGAAAAATTTTGTTTCATTAAAAAGACAAAGTTCACAAAATTTTAAGCACTTAAGCACAAAAGGTGATGGTGCTTGCTTTTTTCAGGCCTGCTATTATTTTTGAGAAAAAAAAAAATTTAGCATGGACTCTTTACAACAGGGTTTGTTGCTGTTTTTTTAAGGGGGTACAAAGGGTGGGGCCCTTGAAAGATGGACAGCGCTATCATAAATTTATGGGACAAAGTTTAATTGTATTGCTTTGATGACAAACGGAAAATTAAATTTTTCACTGCATTTGTAACCAAATCAGAATCTGAAGAAATGTTCATTCCCAAAAAAATGCATGGATCCAAACAAAAAACTGAAACACATAAAAAGCTGTTCAAATGAAACTTTTTTTGGTGAGGTTTCTTTTTTCAGCGGGTTTTTTTTTTTTTGCGTTTCTTTTTTCCCCCATTTTTTTCATTTCGTTTTTCTTCTTTTTATGGCCTTAAAAACCTTCCTTTTTGCCCCCCATTTTGGTTTGGTTGTTTAAAACGAAAAAAGGGGGGGGGGGGGGAGAAAAAAATTTTTTTCACACATAAACAGCCATTAACAAAAATAAAGAAAGAAAAAGAGGAAACACAAACAAAAAAGCGAAATGAATGAAAGCCAAATATGATGTATGAAGACACTGCAGTCATTTCTCATGTAATTATTTCCGAAACAGACATGATTACAAAAGTCAAGGTGACGACAACTTTAATACTGATAATCCTCCCGTCCTTCTCAAAATAGACTCTGCATACACTCAGCGTTCTCCCTTTCCTCTACCCACAAACAATTATCCACCACGCCGTCTGTATGTGCAGATAAACACATGCCTTCCAAACACAGACAAAACAAAAAAACATATTTGTTGTGGAATAATCACAGCATCGTGTTTTACTGTAACAATTTGCAAAGGCGCTTGAGTGATAGGTCCCTGCAGATATATATATATATATATATATTCAATTATAAACAAAGCTTGCTCTTATGTCTTAGATTGAAAAATAGGGGGAGATAAGCATTCATATCTGCAGTGGCAGTTTATACTGCCTAACTAAACAGTATGTGCTCAAGTGGAGTAAAATAAAATAAATGCTTCTCAAAATGAGCCTTCAGCAAGCTTGTAATCTCCAATAGAGAGAAAACTCACTAACACCTAACTCCTGGTCATATACCGATATTTCGAAACCTGGTTGTTTTTCTCCAGTGACCGCGGAAAGTGGTAATTTGACTCCTCTGCCTTTTCGATTTTAAGAAGAATGCTATCCCAGAAAAGGCTGGTGTGCAATGCCGTAGTATATTTGTTGAGTTTTCAAAAAAAACAACCAAAGG
This sequence comes from Conus ventricosus, assembly GCA_018398815.1. Taxonomy (NCBI): domain Eukaryota; kingdom Metazoa; phylum Mollusca; class Gastropoda; order Neogastropoda; family Conidae; genus Conus; species Conus ventricosus. The sequence continues at coordinate 45,797,045 of CM031609.1, forward strand.
TGCACCTAAGAAGCAAAAGAAAATCATGAAAGAACAAAACAAGCTACATTTTCTTGTGAAAAGTAGAAAATATAAAAAGATGACCTCTTAAGACACAAGTGCTGAGGGCCAGTTCTTGGAATGAATCCGCAAGGGACTAAATTACAAAAAACTAATTAATTCCAAGGATAAGTACTGAGCACCATTCCAACAACTTACAGAGCAGCTTGGTGTTGCAATGACTGCAAGAAATATTCAATTATAAACAAAGCTTGCTCTTATGTCTTAGATTGAAGAAATAGGGGGGAGATAAGCATTCATATCTGCAGTGGCAGTTAATACTGCCTAACTAACAGTATGTGCTCAGGTGGGTGGATGGGGAAAAATAAAATAATGTTTCCAAAATGAGCCTTCAGCAAGCTTGTAATCTCCAATAGGGAGGAAACTCACTAACACCTAACTCCTGGTCATATACCGATATTTCGAAACCTGGTTGTTTCTCCTCAATGACCGCGGAAAGTGGTAATTTGACTCCTCTGCCTTTTCGGTTTTAAGGAGAATGTTATCCCAGAAAAGGCTGGTGTGCAATACCGTAGTATATTTGTTGAGTTTTCAAAAAAAAACCCCAAAGGTGCCACCTAAGAAGCAAAAGAAAATCATGAAAGAACAAAACAAGCTACATTTTCCAGTCGAGGGACCAGCGTGTGGCCTTTTCTGTTTTGCTGTCATCAGTGGTCACAGGGTGAGACGTGAAGACAGGCTGCGCTTTCGTGGGGCTGGAGTAGGCTTTCAGGATCTGCGCGGCAGACCTGGCAGCTTGGTTTATGCTGCGCCCAGCCCTCGATCCGTCTCTTCGTTCCCAGGAGAGCTGCGCACAGCTTCCACATCTGTCTCACGCTGGGGTCTAGCCACAGATTCATCCTCCCCGGAGAGCTGCTACCAGGCTCCATCCTCGCGCTCTGTTCTCACCTCTTTGTGGCGCGAGACTTTCCACCCTCGGCCCGTTCTCGCGGGTCCTCTCTGCAGGAGAGTGTCACGAGTGACACGACTGAGGATTCGCTCGGCGCTCTCTCAGTGAGGTTTGTCACCCCAACGCTGGTGCGATTTTCCACACTGACCAGATCGGTCCCATCCTCTCGGGAGGATGTCTCCATCACTTTGCTTGTGTGATGGCAAAGCCACCCTTGGGCTGTCTGTCTGTCTGTCTGTCTCTCTTGCGCACAAGACTGTTGCCAGCCGTGGGCTAATCACTTGTAAGACTACGCAGTCTCTCTCTCTCTCTCTCTCTCTCTCTCTCTCTCTTTTCTTCTGTGCACAATACTATTGTCTACTGTCTGGGTGTATGAAACATACCTGTCTACCTAACTATCTACGTACGTACGTACCTACCTACCTACCTACCTGCCTACCTACCTACCTACCTATCTACATACCTACATACGTAACAGACCGAACAGCTGATCACTGATATAGTACACACTACAGTACGAAAAACGTGATATTGATGGTCTAAATGTGTAGCTGCAAATACCCCGACCCACCTCTGAACACACACACTCTCTCTCTCTCTCTCACACACACACACACACACACACACACCACACACACACACACACACACACACACACACACACACACACGCACGCACGCACGCACGCACGCACGCACGCACGCACACCACATGCACACACACACACACACACACACACACACACACACACACACACACACACACACACACACACCACATGCATACACACACACACACACACACACACACACACACACACACACACACACACACACACACACACAGAAAGAGAGAGAGAGAGAGAGAGAGAGGAGAGAGAGGAGAGAGAGAGAGAGAGAGAGAGAGAGAGAGAGAGAGAGAGAGAGACAATGACAATGACAATGACAAATAATTTAATTGAGCTAGGCCTCGTGCCCGTGTCAATGGGGACATTGGGATGGGGGGGGGGGGGGGGGGGGGGGACAACAACGTTGTGGAAAAAGCAAAAGTAACAGGAAAATAACAACAGAGAGAGAGAGAGAGAGAGAGAGAGAGAGAGAGAGAGAGAGAGAGAGAGAGAGATTTCCTGATCTCTCTTGACATGCTAGTGCCGAAAGTACTAGTTGTGAAGGCGCTTTCCGTCGATCTCTACAATTTTCGGGAGAAAGCTGTTTTACCGACAGGCCTACATCGTGCAGCATTGACGTTGGCCGAGTTAACTGTTGGGAGTGACTTCTTCGGCTTCTGGCTTGATCGATGGAGATTGAGCGTGGACTTGTGCATGATGACTGCCATGCGGCGTTTTATTGAACATCCGTGGTCAGTCTGGAGGGGAGGGGGGGGGGGAGTGGAGGGGAGGGGAGTAATGAGGAGGAAGGAAGGGGGGTGGGTGGGTGGGTGGGTGGGAGGCGAGTCTACGCAACTGTACTCTAGGATAGGATGCGTAAAGGATTTGTCTGCAGTCTCCTTCAGATGGGAAGTAGATACAAGCAAGTTCAGCCAGTCACAAAACTTCAAAGATTTCGAGACCTTGGAGCATTTATTGGCGATGTGCTGATTCAACGAGAGATTTTGCTGAAGGTTGACGCTTATATGCTTCGCTTCTGTAACTGTGGCTCAGATATGGCCATGCAGTGTGTATGCATGTTTATAGTCGGTTTTGCGATTTTCTGCCCACTTTGAGAAGATAAGTGACCGTCTGTTTGTGCTTCGTTTTCATTGTCTTGAATGCTGTTTGTCTTACCTTGAAGGAGACCAATGAGGTCGAAACGCGTAGTGTTTGTTTTATAATTTGTTAGTTCTTTCGTCTGGCGGTACATAATTTTTCTATTGATTTTGTTTCAGTTTTTGCCTGCAGTCACATCACTTTCAAATCTAGTCGGGGAAATGCTCCAGACTACGGCGTACACCTCTGCTCCTGAGCAACATTCCCTATGTTATGGTCCTAACGGTTTTCGTTTTGACAGTTTTGGAGAAGATTGACATCACTCTATGGGTCTTACAATTATACTGGGGTTGCTGACTAGGGGAATGACTAAGGCGTCACTGCAAGAATGGGCAAGAGACGAACAGCCTAAACCGTTTGTCACGCTGAGAGTCATTCGAGTTTCTGGAGAAATCAATACAACCACAATAAGTCCTGCTGTACGGTTCTGTGACATGGCGGTCGGCCAAAATGATGCAGCAGATCATACAGATTTTTAATCTTTTATACTTGTCTGAGGCGCATATTTAACATCTGGTTGGTGGACAGAGTCAGCAACAAGGAGCTGTACCAAAGGGCTGGACAGGAAAACAGTCAGTCACAGCACAGATTCTGTGGGGCTGGATAGGGAACTGGATAGGACAGACGCTAAAGAAGCCAGCATTCAACATCACCTGTAAAACCCTGACCTACAATCTTCAAGGGAGAAGGAAGAGCGGACGATCTGGGAACAACTGGAGAAGAGACACTGAAGTACAGCTGAAGAGGAAGGGAGGATGAGGAGGAAGGATGCAAGATGGTCGCTCAGACCCGAAACCTACACTTGTCGACCGTCTACGTTCCCGGAGAGTCGAAGGGTCTACGATGGAGGTGTTGCAGATTGCCGATGCTCCCTTAAAAACGAAGGGCTTCTTAGAGGGCCTATTTCAGAGATGTCGATGGTGTGTGTCCCACTTGGGGGAAAGGGCGTACTGGA
>CM031609.1:45805713-45813213 GCA_018398815.1 Conus ventricosus
TACGATGCTGCATTGGTTTTTTTTTATATAAAGAATTTGAGACAGGACACTGACAAACAAAATGTTCAAAACAAAAAGATAGGGATTAAAAGTATGAACTGTTTCTCTGCAAATCAACCGCTTTGCGCAGTGGTTGATGCGAGGGATTCTGAGCTTGGAGGTCGTGGGGTCGATTCCCATCAGAGCCAACAATTACATTTGTGGGAATTTTCGGCCTATGACCGGTTTCTATCCAAAAGTAACTTTACTATGGGCTGAACAGGCCTGTTCCGGAAAAAAAAGAAAATCAGCGGAAGATAACATCGGTCTTTCTACTGAAAAAGAGTTACCCTTTTCTTACATTATCGTTCAAACTAATATATCTAGAGCCAAATATTTGATTTGAAGCGCACGCCAGAATAAAGATCGGGATATCAATTGTCCGCATTGCAGACGCACTGTCACATACCAACGTTTGGGCATTTTCTCCCTATTATTTGAACTTTTAAGCTGACTGATGGAGTAAGATTCTTTTGCTGTGCCCACTAGCAGAATATGTCCATGAAAACGGCGGAGTTACTCCGCTTCACGCGAGCTCTAACCCAGATTACCTCTCTTGCATATTTCCAAACACTTATTGGGAAGACTGGAACTATACTATCTATTTTCATCCGTTGAATGGATACGCCTCTGTGAGAGTTGCTCAAGTTTCTTGACCAACACTATGGGTGTCCGTATCTCTCGGGCCTGGTTGACGTATTAAGAAAGTAAGCACAGAGCACAACCCTGTTACGTAGTCTCACATCAGAAAGGAACTCCATAGCACCACTTTCATCATCCTCATCAATTAGCATTGAAATTTAAAAAAAAATTCCGAACATGCGTCCCTCCAGCCCTGCTCTCATGGTTAGCTCACTTTCAGTTTCTTCTCCACGTCTATGTCCTTGGTGAGTTCGCACCGAGGTTGAGGCGCCCTCCGGATGGGAACTCTCACTTACGCTGGCTTCATGACTAAGTCATTATTGTTTGTCTGTAGGGGTGTGTGCGTGGGGGCTTAGTAGGTGGTGTCCTGCGTATGTTGGATCAGAAGAACAAGCACCACTGAAGACCACCGAAGTGACTTGGTAGCAGAGCAGTGTTTTCTCCGGTGGGTTGCCTCACGGCGACTTGACGCTGACTCCCTGTGAATTGGCGGTGCCAGCGCTGCGTCAGATCGAGCCGGGAGATAATTGCGGACAGGGACCCGGAATAAGTGGCGTGGGGTTATCGCCACTGGAGTGACGCGGAAGTTGAGATTGAAAACAAAGAAGTTTGGGAAGATACATTCTTGTGAGGGCCATGGGTGGCAGAGGATCTGATTTTCGAAAAAAATCAACAACAACAACAACAACAAAAAAACAGTTCTAGAACTCAATAATGAAGGAAAAAAGATCTCCTGTGAGGAGAGGGGAAGGAGGGGGAGTGGGAGGGTAGATGGCTGCATGGGTGGCTGAGTGGGTGAGATGAGTTTAAGAGGCGGGGGATGGGAGTGGGGTATGGGGTCGAATACCGAACTGGGGTGGGAAGCCCGAAGATCTGTACACATGGATCATGATTATGAAGGACTGACCAGAAAAGAAGCATGAAACAAAGACTTTTGACACAAAATCTTCAAAGCATACATAGGCAACTGTACATCAACTGATCTAACATCGACCAATCAGTCGATCAGCGACTTCAACATTATCTTTCAGACTGTCTTGCACCTTTACCGGAGGCTAACAGATGAGATAACTGTAAAAAGAAATTAGCAACAACAACGAACACGAGGACGACAACAACAACAACAACGAAAAGGACGAGGGCAACACCTAGTACCCACCAGTCCTGAAACAATGAACCAACCGATGATCTTAAGCCCGCTCTCGCACATCACGTCAATGAATGCACTTCAGGTAATTAATAACGTCCAACATCACAAATCCGTTGGGGAGGGGTGTACTCGTCTGAATTGTTTGATATTGCTGAAAACTCTCACAACCAATTCAAACCTGATGTTCAGAAACGACAGCTGTAAGCAAACACATCACACACACACACACACACACACACACACACACACACACACACACACACACACACACACACGCACGCACACATGATCGTGATGATCGAACAGCAAATTATAAAAACAATGACTGTATATCTGACATCTGAATGCTCAAGTTGATATGGAAGTCAACTATAATGGTCAGATTCCTTTCAAAAAGAAGAAAGAAAATCGCACCGCATAGACATGTAAATCCCTTCTCCACACGTGAAAACAAACAAAAGACAGACATCAACCAGCCACCACACATGTAGAATACAGAAAAAAGGTAATGCTTAATTTGTGCACTGCATTTGATCAGTGTATTTCGAAATGACTTTAACATGATGCATCAACAACGCAACAACATGCATACAAAGGTACCGATTTCGTTTAAAACCACGCATGCACTTAAAAAAAGAAAATCTCCCAAATTTTGAAAGCAATGGCGCTCGATTCATACATCGCTGAAACACAGCTTCCACAAATCCACCCCTGTCTCTCTTTTTCCCTCTCCCACTCTCTCAGATGTTTTATCAAGGAGTTTTATTTGCAAAGGCCATTAATAAAACATCTCTCTCTCTCTCTCTCTCTCTCTCTCTCTCTCCACACACACACACACACACACACACACACACACACACACGCGCGCGCAGACAGCCCCATCAGCTTATTTCCCGTTGATCAGTTTCTTGGTCTGCATGCTGCCGTCCGGAATGTCCATCTCGAAATCGTGATCGTCCTGGAAGTCGTCGTCCTCGTCCTCCTCGTCGTTGGTGGGCGTGTACAGCTTGGTTTTGCCGTACTTGTAATCCATGACGTCCCAACGCCTCACTGAGCGTCGCCTGGCCTTCCCTTTCACTTTGATGATAATGGCGACGATGATGATGACGAGGATGACAGCGCCGAAAGAGGCTCCGATGATGAGTCGTCGGCTGTCGTCTGCAGCCAGCATCTTTTTGGTTTCCAGCACCGGGTCGTGCACGTTGAGTACCCCAGGTTTACCTCCGTCGGCCACCTGCGGATGAAGATTTAAGTTGTGTGAGAGACGGTAGTTTTGGTTCTCTCTCGGTAGTTGTGTGTGCGTGTGTGTGTGTGTGTGTGTGTGTGTGTGTGTGTGTGTGTGTGTGTATGTGTGTGTGTGTGTGTGTGTGTGTGTGTGTGTGTGTAAAAACAAGAGAAAAATCTCCGCTATGCGACCCCGTCTTTTGTCTGTTGCTTCTAACATCTGAAGAAGACATATTTGTCAAATATTAACCTGCCTACGTTACTTTTCACCTTGTTCTGCGTTCATTTGTTTATTTTCCCTGGTGAAAGAAGAAATAAACAACTAGGGAAGCGTTTGCTGCAATACGTGGATAGTTCCATAAGCGCTGTACTACATTTGCCGAACTACAGGACCCTCAAACTACTGGCTGGAATGAAGCTGGGTTAAAAGATGGGAAGAAGACCGGGCCGTGTCTCCTCAGCTGGGCTGCCACACGCCGACCTGATGTCGATTGCTCACTGTTGACTGCAAGCGCTGGGGCTCGACAAGACGAGCTTGGCGTTTCCATTGAAAATGCATGAAAGGTGACACAGGTGAAAAAAAAAAAAGAAAGAAAAGACAGGGCCATAACTAAGGAGTCCAGCTGGTGTTTCAGCCTCTGTACATATTGGCGCTTGACAAGCGTCATTAAACACCCACTATTCTCTGCCATACCTTCTCGGTGTGTGACTGTACTATATCTTCTTAACAGTCTGTGTCTAAACCGACATTAACTTCACCTTGATATACTTCAGCTGGATACTGTTAGAAAGACAAAGGTATGGATCTCCGCAAAAAAAAATCCCAACATCACATAAGCAAAAACATGATAAATCAGGACTTACAATAAAAGATGCTTCCCAAGAATCTAATAAATATAAAGAATTTACAACAGTCCATCTATCAATTGAATGACGTTTTTTGATTTTGCATGAAGCAGATCTTTTTTTTTCATTCCGAAATGTGTGTTGTCAAACAGAATAAAAGAATAACAATCGACACAAATTTAAACCAAGGGATATAGATCATGGGAATACCTTGAAAGCGTGGGACGAACTACGTTTCTGACGGTGGACTAAAGAGCTTGATCGCCCACAGGATTGAAACAGTACCAACATTAATTCATTAACATCAAAATATCGAAGGCAACATACACAATTTGTGTGATTCAATGCAGTTAAAAAACAAACCAACAAACAAAAACCCGACCAGAAAAGGTGGTTTCTGCTGACTTTCAAAAGTCCTTCGACTCAACTGCCTGGAATGATGGAAACAGGTCACTAAGTCACGGGGCCGCCAAGTCACAGGGCCGCCAAGTCACGGGGCCGCTAAGTCACAATTCCCTAACCCTAACCCTATCCCTAACCCTAACCCTGTGACTTGGCGGCCCTGTGACTTGGCGGCCCTGTGACTTACTGGAACCTCTGGCAATTTGCTGTAATTTATGTGACTTGGCGGCCCTGTGACTTAGCGGCCCTGTGACTTAGTGAGTGCTTCCCGAATGATGGGGGTGTAGGCCAATGGATAAGCTTTCCTGTTATCTATAAACGGACGCAGTGACAAACGGAAAAAAAATGTCCTAAAGTCTCCATACTGTGAAGGTTGTCAGCGAGGCTATGCTGTGTGTATTTTTTACTGTGTGTTGACGTACTGGTCTGCAAGACCAAGCTCTGTTCTTTCACCACACACACACACACACACACACACACACACACACACACACACACACAGTTACACACACACACACACACACACACACACACACACACACACACACACACACACACACACGCAGCAAAGTGACAGACACACAAACCCCACTGCCGCCCTGCTGGTCTACTTGAGTCCTCACCAGGCTCTCGTCAATCTTCTTCTCCACGTCATCGGGCAGTTCGCTGAGGTGGAACTTGCCGTGGTGCTCCTGGACCAGCACCACCGAATCCAGAACCTTCCTCTCTTCCTTCTCGCCGACGCCTTTCCCCAATGTTCCGGCCAGCAGCTCCCAGTGCACGTGCGTGGCGTTGATGACGTGTAGTCGCCCGTATGTGGTCTGCGTCCCGTTGACAAACTTGAAGGCTGTGAGTGCTTGGTCTGAGGGACAGGGAGATGGGTTAGAGTTATTTCACGTTGTTTTTATGGAATGGGATAGGCTGCTAAACACACACACACACACACACACACACACACACACACACACTCGCACACACACACACACACACACACACACACACACACACACTCACACACTTCTCTGGATATTTTCCTTTCCATTTTCATATTCAAATAAGGGGCGTAATATTGTATATTTCTTTTCACTGCATTTGGTTGGCTTCAATTAAACCAGAATGGCACAATACACGGGTGAACATGCAAGCATTCGTAAACACGCTCGGGCGAACTTGGATTATTACTCTTGCCAAACAGAATTCAGTAACGACAACTCTACAGAATCATTCACATGGGGCTGAAGAACCTTTTTGCCGAGTGCAGTAGAGCTCAGCACGGGTATTATCTCAAGATAAACCACAACACAAAGATCAGCCTTCTTTCTATTGAGGCTGTTGAAAATGAAGAATCTCTCTCTCTCTCTCTCTCTCTCTCTCTCTCTCTCTCTCTCCTCTCCTCTCTCTCTCTCTCTCTCTCTCTCTCTCAGGAAGTATGTGCATGGCCTGTAACCCTAGCGACCAGTAATATAGAGAGGAGGGAAGAGGAGAGAGGGAAGGGAAACGATAAGTATCTTCGCCTTTCGGTAGTTAAAGAGTTTTTAATTGCGCATGTTTAAGGCATTCAAGACTACTAGTTGATCTGACAGACTCTCTGTCTGCTTCGTCTCCATGCACTAGCAGTCTGTTCGCCACTTTCACCATTTCACCACTGACGGGGTCAAGCTGTCAAGTTTGAAGCACACACACGGTAATTGGCACTCTGGCAAAGGCTACGTGCTGGCAACAGGCCGCCCTCGCTGTAACAGTGGACAACAACATGCTGACATACGTGGTTAACTGAGAGGGCAGCCCTTGCCAACTGAACGATTCTCACGTGGCATGGGGGTGGTTGTGGTGCCCGGAAGCTGTTTGTGACCTACGCCAGCGAACGGGACTCCGACAAGAGGGGAACAGTGAAAAAGTGCATCTGGATACTGTTCCTGTCCCGTTTACTAACCAAGGACTTACTGACCAAGCTTATTTCTAAAAACATGAATCATTGAAAAAAGAAAAAAAAAAGGCAAAAATCCAGCTCTGACAGAACTTTGATTTTCTTCAAGCATATAGTCACAAGACTCAAAGGAATTATAGTAGCATGGGAAAGTGTGATTCTGAAAGATCATCACATACACAAGTTTAAAAAAAGGAGTGTATACAAGGTAACGGTGCACTGTCGTGAAACAAGGTAGAGCAGAATGGGGGTGGGGTGGAAGGGTGGTCGGGATGAGGGGGCAACACTGTTTTCAACCATACAAAAGACAAATAACCGGAGTGGCAAAAAAACATAAAAACTATGGCTTCCATTCGATCTTGGTGCTTCTAACAGCCATGAATACATATCCCTAGATTGTGAAGACGTGGGAAACTGCTTAATTTGCACAGTTCCCCCTGCCTCTTAACAAAAAAGAGGGGGGTCGTACAGATCCTGTTTGTGCTGATCCAGCTGCTACTGCTGTTAGGTCTGCTGCTGCTGTCATTGCTACTTGTGCTGTTGCTGCTGCTTCTGCTGCTGTTGCGACAACTGTTACTGCTGCTTTCACTATTACTAAACTACTACAATTATTGTAACTACTTGAGCTACTACTGCTGCTGCTGGTGCTACTGCTGATGTTGCACGCGCGTGTATGTGTGTGTGTGTGGAAAGAGAGAGGGAGAGAGAGAGAGAGAGAGAGAGAGAGAGAGAGAGAGAGAGAGAGAGAGAGAGAGAGAGAGAGAGAGAGAGATCATACCGTCTCCACATAATGATCTACAGTTGAAAAGGAACGTAAAGCACTTTTTTTTTTTTTTTTTTTTTTTTTTTTTTAACGTAAAGCACTTACCATCTTTAGATGAATCACTGCTTTTGACTTCGCTGTTCTTTTCGTTCGCCTTATCACTGCTGCCGCTGCCGCCGCCGCTGCTACTGCTGCTGCTGCTACTACTGCTGCTACTGTCACTGCTGCTGCTACTGCTACTGCTGGTGTCGTTCTCAGATGACACACCAGCGTCGATAGGCTGATTGTCGGCTTTGTTGGTAGTGGCAGCGGTAGGGGTAGGGGTGGGGGCTGTAGCACCGCCAATGAGGATGTGGACAGGAGCCCGGGGGTTGGTGAAGTCAGTGGAAGCCACCACCCCTTTAAAGAGCGGGTAGAGACGCTCGTAGCTGGAGTGCGGGTGGGACAGGAGAACGAGATCCACGCCGTAGTAATACAGAGTCTCCTCCAGTCTGTGAAATGAGTATT
>CM031609.1:45818213-45833213 GCA_018398815.1 Conus ventricosus
GTGTGTATGGGTGTGTGTGTGTGTGTGGTGTGTGTGTGTGTGTGTGTGTGTGTGTGTGTGTATGTGTGTGTGTGTGTGTGTGTGTGTGTGTGTGTGTGTGTGTGTGTGTGTTGTGTGTGTGGAATGCTAGTACCACACAGATGGCTGTAATAATAAGTTTTAAAAAAACAAAACAAAAAAAAACATCTTTTTCTCTTTAGTTCATAAAGAATCGGTATTAGTTGTTGTCGTGCGGTGGTTGGTGTCACCAGTTTGCAGGCTACAAGGTTGTGTGTTCGGTTCCATCAAAGGCATTCATCTGTGGGATTTTTCGGCCCAACTGGCTCCTACCACGAGTTGAGAGTGCTGTGGACTCAGCTGGAAAGACTGGAACCACACAGTAGAGTGTCATCCCCTTAATGGATGCATCTCTGACTGTGTTGCTCAAATTTACAGACCAGTTCTTCAGGCTCTGTATCCTCGGGCCTGGTTAACGCCAGGATATTTCATGAAAGGACGTGAAGAGAGCAGAAGTGTCATGTAGTCTTAAGCAAGCATGGAACTCCATGACAATATCTTCGCTATCCTCACCCTCATCAATCATTATGATAAACAAAAACAAAAGTTTCAAATGACGTGGTCCTTCACGTAGTGCTTTCCTGAGGACCTCATTTCAAACAACAGGTGAACAGAACTCTTGAAAACTATAATTCCTGAAAAAGTTAACGGAATTCGGCATATCACATAGCCCGACATAAATACTAAGACATGAAATAAGACTCAGAGATGAGAAATAATCGGCGAAACGCTTACCCAGGTACATACTTTAAGAGATGATGAAATAAGAAGCAGAGACGAGAAACAACTGGAGAGTCGCTGGTGACCTACTCGTTTTTGAGCGAACCAGTCTTTTAGGAAGAAGAAGAAGAAGAGCCCAACACATGAAACAGGCAGAGATACAATCGGCGAATCAAGTAAACCGAAACTTACATTAAGACATGAAACATGAGGCAGATATTGAAAACAATTGGCGAAAAGCATACCCCAGCACGTATATTAAGACATTAAACAAGAGGCGGAGATGAGATACAGTTGGCGAATCCAGTAAACCGAAACTTACATTAAGACATGAATGGAGAAGCCCAACGATCGCATAGTTCGAGACATATTAAGACATGAAATAAGAGGCAGAAATTGGAAACAATCGGCGGAACGCATACCCCAACATATGTTAAGACGTGAAACAGGACGCAGAGATGAGAAACAATTGAAGAATACATGTAGATTAACACATTATGTCAAGACATGAAATCAGAAGCGGGGATGAGCAACAATCGGCGAATCGCGAGGCCCGATACATACACTGAGACACAAAATAAACGAGTTGAGAAACGAAGTTAAAACACTTCAGTCTCTGATTCAGTTTCCTTCCACTTAAATGATTCATTTCGACTCTTAGAAAATCGTTTCGACTTGGGACACACGCAATTAAGTGTTGTCTCCGAGGTGTTGGGGTCAGCAAGATTTTTGCCCCTTTTGAATGACGTGTCGTTATTCTTTTTTGTTCTCGTGCACCATAAATAGTAACATCCACTGATTGGTTCAATGGTTTGTTCATTGCTCGTACTCCAGTGCTGTCGCCGGATGAACTGACAGTCACTGTCATTCAATGCTTGTCTCTCATCTTGCAATCTTTTAGGTAGTCATCTTCCTGTTTTGTGTATAACAAGTGAAATTTAAAACCTATAATGTGCGCTTTTTTTTTGCTACTCTTCTTCCCACAAGAAGAATGTGTCACTGTTACAAAGGCTACACGCTGTAAATGTTTTAATACGCATTGCATTGTCCAACCCGTTGTGTACCCTCCCCCCCCCCCCCCCCCCCCCCCCCCCCCCCCCCCCCCTCCCCCTCCCCATCCCCAGACCCATCAGTTGCTGTCTCCATGATTTTCGTGGTTTTTTTTCCTTTTAAATAAATATCCAATGTTGGGAAAGTTGGGGGTAGGGTGGGGTTGGGAGTGGTGTGTGGAACAGAAACGTACAGAACGAAGGAATAAGCATGGAAAGGGGAGATGGGGTGGGGGTGGGGGGTGGGGGGATGGGGGGCGGAGTTGGAGATCATAAGAGGAGGAGGAGGTGTGGAGGAGGAGTAGGAGACGAACAAAGAAACCGTGCACTCCAGACTAATTACCGCTTTCCCCGGGGGTCGTCATGACGGGGATGAAGGATGCATGTGCTCCAGCCCTGTCATCAGACTGTCTCCTCTCTGCACCACACACACACACACACACACACACGTACACACATACGTAAAACATGTCTGACATGTGCAAACGCGCGCGCGCGCGCGCGCACCACACACACACACACACACACACACACACACCACACCACACACACACACACACACACGTACACACACACACTCACACACACACATACATGCACACTTAGCACACACAAGCATCCACAGCAAAGTAACAGTGGATGCAACCAAACATCACAGCATTGTGTCAATATGTAAACAAACGCATGCATGAAAAGACAAAATCATAAGCACGTGAGAAAACACCCCAAACAGCCCTTCCCTCGCAAACACGCACGTAGACACAGACATGCAACGGTTCACGTACCCACATGCACTTGGTTTATCTGTCAAACTTCAAATTCAGTCCCAGTGCTCTCGATTGAGTGACAGGGAAAAAGAAAACGGAGACAGCAACAGTATAAGTCAACGGCTGTTTCGTCCACAATGGATGCGCAACACCTTGAGGTGGTCTTCACTCCCCCCCCAACTCCCCCCCCCCCCCCTCCACTGCTTTTTCCACCACCACCCCTCTACACACCCATGCATACCCCTCCTCTTTCAACAGTTGTTTAATCGTAAAAAGACATTAATGCAACAGAAGTATTCGCATCGTTCACGAGGAAAACGAAACGGATTTCATTGTTCCTGAAAAACAGGGAAATGAAAAACACGATGAAAAAAAAAAAGTTGAAAGTAATGCAGACTTAATATACAGTGCACAAAAACAGACGGATGTATTCTCGACAAAAACGTTTATTCTTCAGGTGTCACAAAGGACAAACAAACAAACAAACAACAACAACAAAACTCACAAAACAATACTCCCCAAATAACAGTCAGCAAGAGAAGAACGATGTATGAAAGAGGAGCAAAGCAGAGAGGACACTTCCAGAGAACGGGTGGTGGAAGCTGGGTGGTGGAGGTGTGAGGGGTGAGGGGTGGGGGTGGGGGTGGGGGGTCGGTTAAGGAGTGATCATAATGATCGAGGTCGAATCACCCGGCATTCTCGCTACCCAGCTTCACACACATTTTCGTTCTGAGCATTCCAGAGTTGAGCTTCTCGATCGACCTCGCTATAATACAACAGGAACTGAACTCAGTTCGTTCTGGTGATGCAAGGGAAGGATTGATTAGTTATTTCACACTACCTTCTGCTCTTCCGGGATCGTTATCACAGGGTTGTCCCTGGTTGGTATCGACGTTAGCGAACCACGACGCTGAGGGAAAAACTTGAACTTTACCGAGGCCCTTAAAGGACATTGTGCTCCTAAATCGAGGTCTGTGTTTGTGTAAGTTAACTACAATTTTGTTATCAATAACTATCACCATAAGACAAGTTTTTAGGTTTCCACTTATTGATACCCCAAGCAAGAGAGAGTAAGGTATCCACCATTGTGTTTCAAAGATAACGTCATGTCTAATCGTCATCAACACCATCATTATTATGCATTACAGTCAACGTGTCCCACCGATATCGTTTTCATCGGCCAATTAGATGCACGAAACGGCACAGCCTTTGCTGACGTGTCATTACGATGTCGTTTTCATCATCCAAATAGATGTACAAAACAATACAGCCTTCAGAAACGTGTCAGTTCTATCAGTGCTAAGTCTTTTTCACCAGCCGATCAGATGTACAGAACAATACAGCCTTAAACAGTCCACATCACGAGCAGACGAGCCGAGCTGAGCCGAACTTTTTCCGGCGCCGAAGAAAGTTGAAGTAACGTTTTCGTTAGAGTGGTCACATGAAGAGCAGTAGCCGACTGAGCTGCAAGCCGAACTGCTAGCCGCAAGCCGAAGGAAAGTCACCAGGACTTTTGCCCCAGCTGTAAGCTAGAGCCGAAAAGTTGACACAGTTTTTCCCCTTTATCAGAACTCTTCAGATCGCGGAAACCTTGTGTGAGTGAGTGTGTGCGTGCGTGTGTGTGTGTGTGTTGCTGATCCTCGGTTTAACGTCTTCCCACTAAAGTGATATCAGACGTGCATGTGTGTGTGTGTGTGTGTGTGTGTGTGTGTGTGTGTGTGTGTGTGTGTGTTGTAATTACAGCAATATGTAAATAACAACTAAAACATTCCCTTTACAACACCCCAACCTCCTACTTCCCTACATAACCCAATGAAAAAAAAAATGCAAATTTACAAACTCTGAGAAATGCCCACCCATTCACGCATCCGACAAGGAGAATTGACATCAATAGGCCTATACATTTTTTTTTTCTCTCAATACAATCTAGATGTAGTCTTCCTGCCACGAGACTGAACCAGGACCAACAAAGTACTGGGCCAGTTGGTTTCTGATCTGTGTTGCATGTTCTCTCGGTCGGCCTGAGCTGATCTGCTAGCAGAACATGCTCGCCGAACAGCCCGAGACAGCTGGGCTAGCCACACCTAGAGCATTCCGCGCCGAACTGATAGCGTTTCAGCTTGACGTCATCAGCGCCGGAAAGCCTTTGGTGTGGCCGGCCTAGCATTTCGGGCTGTTCGGCTTGAAGCTCAGAAAAGTCGGAGCTGAAAAGTTCGGCTCGGCTGAGCTCGTGATGCGGACTCAGCCTTAGCCAGCTTGTCATCACCATGTCATTTTCCTCGGTTTAAAAACAGATGTACAAAACGAGAGAATGCGCCCTATCGTAATGATAATGATGTCAAAGACAATGCTAGTTTCATGATGACGACGTAATAAATAATCAAGATGAACCGCATTCTTAACTGCAATATCACGCACCCATAACCTTAATGCACCGAACATCCCATATTAATTTTTTTATTAAAATTCCTTCCTCTTCATTGTCATCCCTTACAAAAAAAAACAACGACAATATTAAATAAATAGATAGACAACTAATAATAATAATAATGATAACAATAATAATAATGATGATGATGATGATGATGATAACAGACACATTTATAACGCGCCATATTCAGACGATTTTTCTGACACATGGTGCTTTATAATCACAGAGAACACTAAAGGAAAGAGAGACAAACACATATGTGAATAAACGATGATTTAAATCAATCACGAATAACATGAAATAAACAACAATTTACATCAATCATGCAAAAAAAACATGAATTTTCATAAACACCACATGAATGTATTGGGAGCAATGACGCACCACAATAATCACAAAAGTTAGCAATTATCACATACAGACATACACATCAAGAGAGACAGAAACACACACATATGAATTTAAATCCGCCATGAATAAAGATGGATTTTCAGAAACACGCATAAATGAATCGAGAGAAGTGACGCACCACAATAATTATAACAATTAGCAATGAACACATACACATCGTTAAGTCGTAGCTGTGACGATTTCGGTCATAATGACGTGTCTATGATAATTATTAGCAGACGACTCGTAATCGAGCCATCTGTCTGGAAGACAGATCTGTTCTAATCAGGTTTCAGTGTCCTTCCTCCCTTTGTCTACGTCACAACCGCCATGGCTATGGTCATCATTGTTACCATCATCATCATCACCATCACACTTAACGTTTTAATGACACCGTCGGTGTAGGAGAGAGGCGGACGCGTGCAGTGCTTGCCGTTAACAGCGCTGCCGCCACTCCGGTCCACTACCAGCACTATAATTATCATCATTATCCTTATCTTTCCCCTGATGCCGGTCAGGAAGCAGGACAGACCTCCCGGTTGGTCCACCTACTCTCATCCCCTCCACACCCCACCCCGTGCCTCACTCTCTCCATACAACACACACACGGGCGCGCGCAAAAACACATAAGATGTACGGACGCACTTACGAACACAGAGAACAGTGCGCGCGGTCACACACACACACGCGCGCGCACACACACACACACATACGCGCGCGCGCGCGCACACACACACACACTAAAATTACACTCTCTCTCTCATCTCCACACATACACACACACTCTCTCTCTCACAGACACACGCACACGCACATACATATACACACGCATGCATACACACACACACACACACACACACACACACACACACACACACACACACTCACACTCACACAGACCTTATTTCAACCACAGTGCCATTGCCCTTGTACTCCTTATCACAACCACCACTACCACCAGCACACCACACACAGTCACCACCCACACACCACGTCCTAATTATCATCACCATCATCGGCAGCAACATTATCCTTATCACGGCGATCATTCTTAACCCGTTCCACTGATGCCAACGACTGGAGAGGGAGGATACAACTTCCTCTACCCTCACCCCCCACCCCCTCATTCCTCACACACACTCTTCTCCCGAAAGCAATACTGCTTTATAATTGCCGTTGGTGTCAGATGAGTTCGGCTGGTGCAGCGCCGGACTTGTAATCTCGGTGTTCCTGGGGTTCCGGCGTCACTGCAAAAACTGTCCGCCGACCCAATGTCCCCCCCCCCCCCCCCCCCCGGGTCAGCATACGCTAGCCTGTATTGTTCCCCCCACCCATCCCAGGACAGTACAGGCTAGCTCATGCTGTCCTCCTTACCGCCTGAAGTATCACCACCTACCCCCAAACGGACAGTTTTGGCTGCGTGGAATTCCGAACTGCACCCCCCCTCCCCTTACATACACACTGAGCCTCCCCTCCTACCCGCCCCTCCCATCTGCATTGTCTCCCCTCTCCATCCGATTCTTTTCACCTGTGAAAAGATTACCACTAACCTAACTAATGTCACACAACTGTGTGCTCACACACTAACACATGCGATCTGTCCAAGAAGGGCGACAACTCCTCCCCCAGCTGAAGAGCAGCCGTGTATTATACCCCCCCCCCCTCCCCACCCGCTGAAGAACAGCCGTGTATCAGCTCCTGCCACTGCCCTTCCTCCCCCATCCGTCCCCTCACCCTTGACGAACGGTTCCATTGGGGTCCGCCATTAAGGTGTTCAAACCCACCCCCATCCACCTCCAGATGAAGAACAGCCGTTTATCACCCTCCAGCCATCCTCCCCCACCTCTACCACACCCCTGGCATACCGTTCCTTTGAGGTCCGCCAAGAAGGATGACAGTCCTCCCACCCCCAAGCTGAAGACCTGCCGCGTATCTCACTCCCCTGCCTCCCCCCCCCCCCCCCCCGCCCATCCTCCCCCACCCCTGACTCACCGTTCCATTGGGGTCCTCCAGAAAGGGGACAACCCCCCTAGCTGCAGAACGGCCGTGTAGTGCCCGGACAGCGTCTGCTCCGTCAGCAGCGGCAGCAGGTCCAGGCGCGGACCCAGGTCGGACACCACCAGCAGCTCCGGGGACCACTCCTGCCCGACACCGCCCACAATGCAATGCCCGTCTCTTTCGTTTAGCACGCATCAGGGAATAGTGCAATGGCTGTCTCTGAGGTTTATCACTCATTAGGGAATAGTGCAATGGCTGTCCCTTAGGTCTAGCACGCATTAGGGAATAGTGCAATGACTGCCTCTTGGGTTTAGCACGCATTAGGGAATAGTGCAATGGCTGTCCCTTAGGTCTAGCACGCATTAGGGAATAGTGCAATGACTGCCTCTTGGGTTTAGCACGCATTAGGGAATAGTGCAATGGGTGTCTCTTGGGTTTAACACTCATTAGGGAATAGTGCAATGGCTGTCTCTTGGGTTTAACACTCATTAGGGAATAGTACAATGGCTGTCTCTGGGGTTTATCACTCATTAGGGAATCGTGCAATGGCTGTCTCTTGGGTTTAACACTCATTAGGGAATAGTACAATGGCTGTCTATTGGGTTTGACACTGATTAGGGAATAGTACAATGGCTGTCTCTTGGGTTTGACACTCATTAGGGAATAGTACAATAGCTGTCTCTTGGGTTTGACACTCATTAGGAAATAGTGCAATGGATGTCCCTTGGGTTTGACACTCATTAGGAAATAGTGCAATGGCCGTCTCTTGGGTTTAACACTCATTAGGGAATAGCACAATAGCTGTCTCTTGGGTTTAACACTTATTTCAACCACAGTGCCATTGCCCTCGTACTCCTTATCACAACCACCACTACCACCAGCACACCACACACAGTCACCACCCACACACCACGTCCTAATTATCATCACCATCATCGGCAGCAACATTATCCTTATCACGGCGATCATTCTTAACCCGTTCCACTGATGCCAACGACCTGGAGAGGGAGGATACAACTTCCTCTACCCTCATCCCCCACCCCCCCCTTCACTCTTCACACACACTCTTCTCCCGAAAGCAATACTGCTTTATAATTGCCGTTGGTGGTCAGATGAGTTCGGCTGGTGCAGCGCCGGACTTGTAATCTCGGTGTTCTGGGGTTCCGGTGTCACTACAAAAACTGTCCGCCGACCCAATGTGCCCCCCCCCCACACCCCCCGGGTCAGCATGCGCTAGCCTGTATTGTTCCCCCCACCCATCCCAGGACAGTACAGGCTAGCTCATGCTGTCCTCCTTACCGCGTAAAGACAATAGCTGTCTCCTGGATCCGACACTCATCAGGGAATAGTACAATAGCTGTCTCCTGGATCCGACACTCATCAGGAATAGTACAATAGCTGTCTCTTGGGTCTGACACTCATCAGGAAATAGTTCAATGGGTGTCTCTTGGGTCTGACACTCATTAGGGGAATTGTGCAGTGGGTGTCTCTTGGGCTTAACACTCATTAGGGAATCGTTCAATGGCTGTCTCTTGAGTTTATCACTCATTAGGGAAGTAGTAAGTAGTGTGTCAGTTTCACTTTCTCTGACGACGCAATGTTCAGTCAAAATATGATGAACTTTCAGTCCTACCTCTCTCGACTGCAGCGTATCAGTTCTATTCTGTAATACCTACCTACTTGCTGGCTGTGTCTTGGTTTTAGCCTACTACTCGTTGGGGACGAAATACGTCAGTTTCAATTTCTTTGACGGCGTATTTTCCACGCTACCATAGCTATTGACATTCTGTCCTGCTGCTGTCGACTGCAGTGTATCTTCCATTCAGAAATACCAGTCTGTCGGCTGTCCATCACTTGTAACACTCGGTAGGAAAGAAATCTGCCGATTTCAGTTCTTTGACGACGAACTGTCAACGCACACACACACAAAAATAATACGCGCGTGCGTGCGTGCGCGCGCGCGCACGCACGCACGCACGCACGCACGCACGCACGCACGCACGCACGCACGCACACACACACACACACACACACACACAGAGGCGCGCACGCATTTACGCACGCACGCACGTTCGCACGCGCGCGCGCACACACACACACCACTTTAGTTTCAGTCCTGCTGCTGTCGACTGTGTGGCAAATTAGTTCTGTTCAGAAGTACCTGTCTACCTATGCTACTTCTACACTAGTCACCTTTCTTACTCTTTCTCGCATCGACGACTGTAACTCTCCTCTTGTCTGGTTTGCATGCGTCATCTATCCATTCCCTCCAACGAGTGCAAAGTTCTACCATTCAACTGTCCCCAGACAGAAAGAAATGTTTGGCTACCTGTCTTAACTACGATAAGACATAAGATCATTACTTTCGCGGTAAACGCACCTGTAAGTCCATCCATTCCTACCTCTGTGGCTGTCTTCACCCTACACCCCCATCCCGCTCTCAAAGTCCCGCGTCAGAGCCATCCTGAATTTTAATTCCAAGATTCAAACAATGACACTGCCGCTCATTCACTGTCTCCGTCTTACATTGGTGAACGAGGTGCGTCTTCTTACCTGTCAAAAAACCAATACTGGACTGTTAAGACTATCCCCCAAACCTTCCGTTTGTCAAAACTGTTTCTTTTTTTTCCCTCCATCTGTTCAATCCTCCCCCCCCCCCCCCCCCCCCCCCCCGTTCATTTATTGTGTGTATGCCCGCAGCTATTCTTCTCAAGTATAGAAGTGTGCCAATGACGTGTGCAAGCTCTTTGAACTGTTTTTGTACTCCCAATTCTTATAGAACACGGAGTACTTTATTACAATGGGAACGAAGAAATGATGTCTGTATGTCTGTGTGTCTCTCTGTTCCCCTCGCTCCAGACAAAAACTTCTGGGCCGATCTTTCTGAAAATTTGTAGGTATGTTCATTATGGTCACGGATGATGCCCGATGTTATTTTCCCATAATAGCCGTTACTAACGGCTATAACGGCCCAAACGGTTTTTCTTCTTTATAGAATATCTCAGTGACGAAGTACATTGTGACGCATGTTTGTGACGTCAAATACATTATGACGCATGTTGATTGTGACGTTTTTTTCAGGAAGATAAACTGGGAGTACGTTTATAGGCTTTGCATCTCTTGTGTGCTTTTTTTTCGTGCAAGACAAAGCGCTATGTAAAGATAGCGTCATTATCACTATCACAGCCGTGCTGACCAGACAGGGCCCTCTCAGGATAGTCACCACGCAGAGAAAAAGACAAGCCATTCCTGTCACGGGGAAAAGACTTATTCACAGTGCATACTGTTAGTGACAAATCTAGCCAAGTATTGTTTTCCTTGAGGCAGATACAGCTTGGTTGCCGTGAGTGCGTCTGTCATTCCGCTTTGTTTATTGCCGATAGAAATTTTTAATTGTAAAAACAACCACCAAACACATTTTAAGTCAAAAAGACGAAAAGTGTGTGTAAGTGTATGTGGCGCGCGCGCGCGCGTGTGTGTGTGTGTGTTGTGTGTGTGTGTTGTGTGTGTGAGAGAGAGAGAGCAAGAAAAAAAGAGAGGGAGTGTGTGTTGTGTGTGTAAGATAAGATAAGATAATGTTGCTTATAGCCCAGCCGACCGCAAAGGGCCACATCAGGGCTGTCACCACGTTAAAATCAACTCACCAGTCATTTAAAAAACAACAACAACAAACGCGCGTGCGTGCGTGTGTGCGTGCGAGCGTGTGTGTGCACGTGCGTGAGTGTGTGTGGTGTGTGTGTGTGTGTGGTGTGTGTGTGTGTGTGTGTGTTAGCGTATGTGCGTGCGGGCGCGCGTGCACGTGTGTGTGTGTGTGCATGCTTGCGTGCATGCATATGTGTATGCCGTGCTTGCGCCGGTGCCACGTCTTTGGGCACTGAGGGATACCAAAAATACAGAGGGGACAAAAGAATCGGTATCTTCGCTTTTCACCCGATGGTGTCCCTTTTCGCACACTGAAGGCATTTGTTTCCCCCTTTCCAGTGATCTAGTTTGCTCTGCTTGTGCCTCCTGTTCACAGCTTGGCTGTCGATGTACCACTGATCACGATAACAGTGGTCCAAATGATCATTTTGAAGCACACACACGCTGGTTAACAAGCTGCCATGACTACGTTCAAGCAGAAGGTCTACCGTGCTGAACAGCAAATAAGAAGAACCCGGGATACGTGCTTACCGTAGAGGGCAGCCCAGTCTACTGAACAATTCTCTACGCGAGCAAATGGGACTCCGACCAAAGTTTAATCCACAGTAGGAGAAAAAATCGATCTACCGATCCTCCCCTTTCTATATCTTTGTATGGACGAATGCTTACAAAGCTTGCTCAGTTAAAGGCTGTACTGAAATCGCGTCAAGATCTGGATTGAGGTCGATCAATAAAGTAAAACGAAATAAACATGGATTAAAGCGACATTCTTGCAAAAGCGAAACACAGGTTTTAGCTTTGACTTAAGGCCGAGTACAAGTTGAGGATACTTAGAGCTGAAGTCATCTCAAGGTCGAACCAATGTTGTGTGACAGTCTGGGTCAGGACCTGTCGTGGTACAGGCCTGGAATTAATGAAAGAGCACTCCACTGAGCAGATCTCTTGGTATGTATTGTAGTTGTAGTGTATTGTAGTGTAGTGTAATGTAGTGTAGTGTAGTGCTTTGCACTGTATTTTTATTGCATTGTAATGCATGTCCTTATGTTATATCGGAAAGAAAATTACGTGCTGAAAAAACCAAGTTGAAACTATATCTACTTGATTTGCTTTTTCGCTTCGATGTCCTTTTTTTTTTTCGTTTTACTTTGTGTCACAAATGTTTTATGGGCGAGACTTACAGAAATGCTGCTGAACTATTCACTTTGCGCACTGTGCTCTTGTTGCGCACCTGTAAGCTCAAATTGTTTGATTAAAAAGGTACATTCAAATATTCTTTAAAAAAAAAAAAAAAAAAAGTTTGCCCGCCTACCGTTCCGTGGGCTGGACCTGAAGGAAGAAAGGACCGGCGTCGATTTGGTTACTGGTGGTCCTGTAGAAGTAGGTCTGGGAGCCTTTGAGACCCGTGATACACACAGAACTGACCGTGAGGTGTGTTACCCTGTTTTCGTTGTGTGTGTGTGTGTGTGTGTGTGGTGTGTGTGTGTGTGTGGGGTGTGTGTGTGTGTGTGTGTGTGTGTGTGCGTGCGTGCGTGCGTGCGTGCGTGTGTGTGTGCGTGTGTGTGTGACAGAGAGAGAGAGAGAGAGAGAGGAGAGAGAGAGAGAGAGAGAGAGATAGAGAGACAGACAGACAGACAGACAGACAGACAGACAGGCTTGCAGGCAGATAAACAGACACAGACAGACGGACAGAAAGGCAGACAGGGACAGAGACAGAGAAAGAAAGACTTACATGTAGAAAGAATTGCTAATGGTCTGAAAACAAGATCTAATGAGTAGCAAACATCGTCCCACCCCCCCCCCCCCCCCCCCCCCCCCCACACACACACACACACACACTTCTCCCTCCTTTCTCTGTGCTCAGTGCGTGAGTTTATGCATGTGCGTAAATGGGTGTGTTCATCCGCGCGCGCGCGCGCGCGTGTGTGTGCGTGTGGTGTGTGGTGTGTGTGTGTGTTGGTGTGCGAGCACGCGTGAGCGAATGTGCGCGTGAGTATGTATGCATAAGTTCATGTGTGTGTGTGTGTGTGTGTGTGTGTGTGTGGTGTGTGTGTGTGTGTGGTGAGTGTGTGTTTGTAGGCGTGCGCTCGCAAGTGCTTACTTGCGAACATGCCGATGAGCGCTTGTACATTTTACTTTCTGCGCATGTCAGCCTGTGCGTGGGAGTTAGGTACTACTAATACTACTGCTATCATTACTTCTACTACAACTACACAATAATGATACCACTACTACTACTACTACTACTACTAACAGCAACAACAACAACTGATAATGACAGTAATAATGATAACGATAATAATTATGATACTAATAGATGAAATGATAATGCCAGTTGTTTATAAAGAAATATATGGTCTGACGAACTAGGGACACACACCCACTGATCGTAAATCACATTATTTGGTATTTGTGTCAGTGTGTTGCCATGCACGTTGTGTGTCTGTTTCGTGGTGCGCTTTTAGGACGGGCTTTGAAACAAAACCACACACACACACACACACACACACACACGCACACACACACACACACACACACACTCACACACGCACGCACGCACGCACGCGCGCGCACACAGACGCACGCATGCATCACGCACACACACACACATACACACAAGCATACGCATACGAACACACACACACACACACGTACACACACACACACACACACACACACACACACACACACACACACACACACACAGGTGGCGGGTGGTACATCTTCTAAGGGAGCAAGTTTGAACTTTGAACCGTCCTTCACCTTCATCAACGCTTTGTGCAGCCAGTGCAGCTCGTTCACGTTGTGCTCCGTGTACTTCTCCTCCCTGCCGACGACACGCGTGGTGTTGGGGTGATGGATCAGCCACGGGGACGTGCCGTACAGCACCTGAGTGTCGCACTGGTTCTTGGTGGCCCACACCACCGCCATCTGGTCCTCCGCCTCGCCCAGAGACAGGTGCACGTGGCGAGGCTGGCACAGGTCTGTGCAGGGAATACAAGAGTTTGAAGTCATCAGTGTTAGTTATCGTTATCATCATCGTTATCGTCGTTGTCGTCGTCGTCATCATCATCATCATCATCATCATCATCATCATCATCATCATCATCATCATCATCATCACGTCATCATCGTCATCGTCGTCATCATCGTCATCATCATGATCGTCATCATCATCGTCATCAACGTCATCATCATCGTCATTGTCATCATCATCATCATCATCATCATCATCATCATCACCATCATCATCATCATATTGATCACCGTCATCATTGTCATCGTCGTCGTCATCATTATCGTCGACATCGTCATCATCATCATCATCACCATCATCACTCCCGTCATCGTCATCATCATCATCACCATCATCATCGTCATCACCATCCTCATCGTCATCATCATCATCGTCATCGTCATCGTCGTCATCATCATCATCGTCGTCGTTATTATTACAGCTCAGCAGACCCACACAGGACATTTTACAAGGTTGTCACCTCTCACAGAAAAGAAGTCCAGTGCCCCATCATCAACCCCCCCCCCCCCCCCCCCCCCTAAAATAAACAACTGTTTACAAATAGCACGAATTAAACTTACAACATGACAACTAATTCAATGTATCCCTACAGATGACATTTGAATTAAAGGGGATATAAAGTGAAGGGGATACCTAGTGTCCCCAACACGGCAAGATTAGGCCGTGCTGAGGGTGTCGGGTATTCCCTTGAATTCATCGCTGGTAAATTGTAAAGGACAAAAAAATGTGGAAAAAAAAAATTCAGTGATAAACCTTATAGTGCCACAAAAAAAAAACGTAACTCGGAGTTCTATTGGCAAATTCATTTTGCAGTATGGTCAGCATGGGTCCACTCAGGTGTGTGCTTTTTTCCCTACCTTGTCGCCAGATTACAGTAAAAAAAACAACAACACCCAACAACCTGGCATATAA
>CM031609.1:45843213-45848213 GCA_018398815.1 Conus ventricosus
AACACAACACGTGACGACCTGTTGGATCTTCTTCAGGGATGATACACAGCATTCAAAACGAGGAAAGCGAAGGGCGGACGGACAACCTAGTGATCTTGTTTTTGCTCTCATCAATGAGCTGCTGAAGTTTACGCCACACACACACACACACACACACACACACACACACACACACACACACACACACACACATACACACATACAAAAGGAGAAGAAGAGGAGCTAGATGGGACACACACACACACACACACACACACACACACACACACACACACACACGCATGCACGCACGCACGTACACACACATGCACGTATGGATGCTAGCCCACTGACAGAGAATCTGTTGCTTTCTAATCAAACAGTCCATTCGATATGCCAAAACTTATCTGGTTCAAAACCTCGCTTTTCTATCGTGCGAGTAATCTTTTTTTCTGTTCAAGTAGTGATTTTGCTTCTTTTTTCATCATGAATGTTCAAAAAGCACGTTTTATTCACTTTCCCGTATCACTCACTCACACACACACACACACACACACACACACACACACACACACACACACACACACACGCACACACACACACACACACACACTTAAACTCTGCTACTCCCCAACGCACCCTTCTTTTATTGATCTTATAAGAAAAGACTAAAACTACGCATGGACAAAAAACTGCCCAAAATGCTTACGGCCATCTTTTAACAGATAATTACCCACTTTCCTGCTACGTTGAACACGGTCAATTCCAAGATCCATTTTAAAAGCAATCCTCAAATGGGTTGCCTCTTCCTTATCAATATTATCATCAATAACGTCATTACGCCTTTCCAGCGGATTTCCACTTCATTTATGAAGCAATTTCGTGGCAAAACTGATTGTGACGATGATGATGATTATGATGATGATGACAAAGAGGCAAACAAAACAATCAGTTAAAAACCACTCCCATTTTGAGCCATCTTCTTCCTTTATTATAAGTTGAAGCTTATAACCAAGCAAAACAACCAAACGGACAACCAAACGAACAAAAAAAAAACACAACCCGTCTGGAAATTCTTAGTTTTCGATAGTTGATGTACGAAAAATAATCCTATATAAACTTGCTATTCAATTAAGCCAGGAAACTAAATCGCTGAAGATTGAAACGTAATTTAATTATGGCAGCAGCCCTCGAAGCAAAACGAACCAGCAAGTCAATTATCCCCCTAGCAGAAATTCAAAAGAGCTGGATACACACACGCAAAAAAACTTTCTATATCACTAGGGAGTTTTATCATTCGTTGAAAATGTAGGTAAGTATCAATTCATGACATCACCTTCACTGTATTTTTGTTCAGTGTTAAACAGACTATCCACGATGTGAACAAAGCTTGGATCCGCTTCCTTTCTCCAGGGGAAGTAATAGATGGTACCGATTGAAGTGGTCACTCCCCGTGTGCATACTGATCTTCCTGAACGAGCCTCGGTCCGCTATTTGATTCGGTTCTGCACCCAAATGTAATGGATTCAACCTAGAGTGATATTCCATATTTCCATCGAGTTTCGTTACTTTTTTTTTTCTTCCTTCTTTCTTTTCTCTCTCCCCCCCCCCCCCCTTTTTTTTTCCCCGCCCCCCCCCCCCTTTTTTTTTTCCTTTTGCATAACCATGCTGACAGACAAACCAGCTAAAAAAAAATTTAAAAAAAACGCAGACAAGAGAAAATGAAGTTCCTTCCTGGAGAAAACATACCAAACACTAAAACCAAATGACTACCCCCCCCCCATAACGACTAGCCGTCGACAATCCTTCCCCCCTACCTGCAACCCCCCCCCCCCTCCCCCCACCGCGCTTCGACGCGGCGTGTTTGACTCCGTTTCGAATCCCGACATAGTTTCGCTACATGCTGCGACTTAATGCGATTTTTTTTAGCACAAAATGCTTCGAGTTACATCTACTCAGTATGCTAATGATCCCTATTCTAAAACAGGAGAGGATCGGTCAGAAACAGTGGATTTGTACTAAGAATAATAATAAGAAACTTCACACAGGTAGGCAGACAGACAAAACGCACTTTGGATAATAGATTCAGGATTTCTGATGATAGCAAAAACGTCGCCTGGTCACAGATGTGATCTGTCATGGTTTGGTCGATAAGAAAATGTATGGGAGAGGTCTGTTTGTGTGTTCAGTAATGTTGTACTGAATGTCATTCAAAAGCTCTGCTCAATAGCTCATTGATACCCAGATACCTCCCCCCCCTCCCCTCGCAACCACGGAATTTCAGTAACCACAGGTCAAGACAACATTCCGTTTTCAAAGTCGGTCAAAAAGCTGAATATTGTATCTACAACAAAGTTCCATTGGAACAACAAGTCGCAAACTCGGCCCTGATGGGATCCATACAGTGAAGCAGACCAATCATTGAAGAGAGAACTGCGTACAAGTCCACAACTTTCGGCCTAACAGTGGAGGTAGAAGCAGTAATACGGCCTCTCTGGCGGCTTACACCTGTAGACAAGCTTGGAAATCAACAGACCATAACACTGTCTCTATGAAACCACTTTTAAAAAAAAGGTGGAAAGTCGAACTGGGAATCCAGACTAGCAGGAAGCAAGACGGCTGCCTCAGCTGGTGAAGCTGACATGGATGTTCTGCCCTGGACATGCAGGTTCCACAGGAAACGAGTAAGCGGAATTGCTGGTTGGCGAAGCAACAGCAAGCAGGCCGATCATACGTCATAAGAAAGTGAAAGGACCACCTAAGAATAAATGATTGAGGCGATCATGCCATCGATCACCCCACATCTGTGCTGAAAGGAAGAGCAAGAGCCAGTATCGGCATTATTTCAGGACCGACGCCGTGAAGATTTCTGCAAAATGGAGCAGATCCGACTCGTTCTTTCAAATGGTAGATGCAACAAACTGATTAAGAAAAGATATCTGCTGAAATAATTGACGTTGACGTTTCCTGGATCCCTACTTCCCACACAAACCGCGTGTATGCATGCATGTGTGAATAATGTTCATTCGCGCGCTCACACACCCACACCCACCCACACACACACACACGCACGCACGCACGCACGCACGTACGTACGCACGCACGCACGCACGCACGCACGCACGCACGCACACACACACACACACACACACACACACACACACACACACACACACACACACACACACGCGTACGCACACACATACACACATGAATGCGCACGCAAGCGCGCGCGCGCGCGCGCGCGCGCGTGTGTGTGTGTGTGTGTGTGTGTGTGTGTGGGTGTGGGTGTGGGTGGATGTGTATAATTGAGTTTTGAATTGGAGGTTTCTGGGACCAAAACATGCATTGGAAGGTAGAGTTCATTATAAATCCTCATTTTTTGTATTCAATAAATGATGTTGCATTATCTCACCCTCATTATTTCTTCTCTTCTCCTCTTCTTCTTCTTCTTCTTCTTCCTGTTGTTGTCGTATCATCTCATCCTTATTACTACTATTTCTTCTTCTTGTTCTTTTTGTTCTTGTTGTTGTTGCTCTTTTTCTTCTTCTTCCTTTCTGTTGTGTTTTGTTCTTGTTGTTATTCTTATTCTCCTCCTCCTCTCTAAATTCCGTGGGGAATCATTGGGACACAATTCCTCTAGTTCTGTCGACTGTCTGTCAAGACTTGGGCGCCTGCAAGTGTTTTCATTGTCAATTCTGCAATATTGTCAATCCATCGTTTTTTCCCGTCTTCTCCTCCGCCTCCCTACCTCAACAGTTCCACGGAAGATTTAAAAAAAAAAAAAAAAACGAATCCAGGGAATTCTACTATATAGCCATTTCAAAATAGCTTTTTTTCCTTAGCTGATGGCACTATATGTTTATGTGGTCTGATATACTGATTGATATTTTAAACGACTTGTTCGATTTTGATGCAATCAGTGTGCCTTATGTACAGTATCTTGCAATAACACTAGATTTCCATGGCTTGGATTTTTCTTCCGACATCCGCTCTGAGTGTACATGTCGTGCAAGCAGACAGGAAGATGGAAAATACTAGTGCATGGCGGAGATTGATCTTGTGTTTGGTGGAGGTGTTATTGTCCTTCCACACAGGTTTTAGTTTGGACATCGCTGATATTATCTTTGGTGCCCTTGAGAGGATTTCTGGTTTGGATCCATCATGGCTAATGATGAATCCCAGAAACGTAAACTGATTAACAGCTTCTAGCTTCTGTCCATGTTCTGTCCATGGATAGTTACATCAGTATTCATGGCGGTGGCACGGCTGATCAATGGCTTGGTCTCTACGACATTGATTTCCATGCCATATCTTGTTCATGTTTCATCTGGTCTCTGAACAAGCGTGGGGAGTTTTTCATCACTGCTTGTGCCAGGCTATCGCTATCATCAGCGAACCGAAGGTCTTACGATGGTTATTTCGCCTATGCTGACTGTGCGGACATGATTTTCAAGTGCATCAATAATGATGTGAGCAAGGAATAACTTGAAAAGTGGGGGAGACGGAAGCCAGCCCTGACGAAGTCCCACTGAGGCATGAAACCACTCTACAGTAGCATCTTGTAATGAACACCGGACTATCCACTTTGGAATACAGTTGCTGGGTGGTGTTTATTAGGTTTTGCCCGGCATCAAATTTCTTCATTTTGACTTATACCGCATCATGCAAGGCTTTGTCGTACGCTTTCTTGAAGTCTATGGAGACATAACAACGCCCCATCTGGTATTGGGGATGTCTTCCACAATAGTACGCTGGATTAAAGGTCTTTTCAATGGAACCTCTGCCTTTAAAGAATCCAGCTTGTTATTCGGCAATTATGCTTTGCGGCTATAATCTCTTCAGAATTATTTTGAGTATCATTTGCTGGCATGACTGATCAAACTGATTGTGCACTAGTTCTGGCGGCGTTGTAGATTTCCGTTCTTGGGAACAATGACAACTAGTGATTAAGTCCATAGCATGGGACAATGCCTTCTTAAAGAAAAACAAATACTTGCAAAAAGTTCTTTGAGGACAGA
>CM031609.1:45868989-45873989 GCA_018398815.1 Conus ventricosus
GTGCGTGCGCGTGCGTGCGTGCGTACGTGTGTGTGTGTGTGTGTGTGTGTGTGTGTGTGTGTGTGTGTTTTGGAACAGCAAACCTCAGCAATCTCTCTCTCTCTCTCTCTCTCTCTCTCTCTCTCTCTCTCTCTCTCTCTCTCTCTCTCTCTCTACACACACACACACACACACACACACACACACACATATATATATATATATATATATATATATATATATATATATATATATATATATATATATATATGTATACATATATATATATATATATATATATATATGTATACATATATATATATATATATATATATATATATATATATGTGTGTGTGTGTGTGTGTGTGTGTGTGTGTGTGTGTGTGTGTGTGTGTACATATATGTATATGTATATGTATATATATATATATATGAACAATATAAAAGTGTTCTTTAAAAATCTGAAGGTGCTCAACCCCTTGGGGAGCAACATCTGTTAAGACTATTTTTTTAAAATGAAGTATTAAAATCAACAAGCTTGTTTCGAACCTCTCGCTCTCCTCAGGCTTGTTGATTTTAATACTTCATTTTTAAAAAATAGTCTTAACATATATATATATATATATATATATATATATAACACATGCGCGCGCGCACACCACACACACACACGCGCGCGCGCGCACTCACGCACACACACACACACACACACACACACACACACACACACACACACACACACACACACACACACACACACACACACAACATACAACACGCACACGATAATTCCAGCAGCTATCAAACGAAACTTTAACTGTGTGCGGAAAAAAACGGGCGATTTGAACAGGGGGAAATGTAAAAAGGTAAAAACAAAAACAACAAACAAACAAACAAACAAACCACCCACGGCAAGGCTTTACTGATTCAGTCAAAGTGTGGGTCAGTGACGGTCCACGACACAGGGAAAGCCTTTAGACTTTCAGAAAAAAAAAAAAAACAACCATGAGTCCCTAGAAACCCTCGACATATGACGAGCAAAATTTTAGGCCACGTAACGGCGAAGGATGAATTGCAAATCGGTTCCGGTTTATGTTTTGTTTTGTTTTGTTTGTTTGTTTTTTTCGCTTATCTTGTCGACCGGATCCCGGATCAGGTCATTAGATTCGGATCCACACCAACATCTAGCGTGATTGTTCTCGTGCCACATTCTCTGTTTCCATCAAGTTTTGATAAGTTGATTCGGTGGTTTTGTGTGATCTTCATAGCAGACGCAGGAACAAAAGATGTATGTTGAAAACAAAAAGAAAAAAAAAAAGAAAGAAAAGAAAAAGAAAAACCTTTGTAGTGGCACCCAGTCGATCTTTCGGTCGTTCGAATTTATGAAACCGTTGAACAAAAATGCGTAACTGATCATGCATAACTGATTAAAAAAAAAAATGTTGAAGTCCCGATCTTACCTGAAAGAAATGTAAGTTTAGTGCCAGAGCCATGGAACACCACGGAAGTCGGTAGCAGTGCTGTGTCTCCTCTGATGGGTTGCCTCCTGGTGACTTGATACTGACTGTTCCCTGTGGACTAGCAGCTGCTGGGAATACGACAAGACAAGCCTGGGTTTTTCTGTGTATGGCCGAGGGTGGAGGGGAAGAGAAAGGGGGCGGAATGAGCGGGTTTGGAGCAATTCCACCAAGTGCCACGGAAGAACGCATGGACGTGCGCGCGCGCGCGTTCGGACACACACACACACACACACACACACACACACACACACACACACACACACACACACACATGCGCGCGCGCGTAGGCACGCACGAACGCACGCTCACTCGCACACACATACACACACACACACACACACACACACACACACACACACACACACACACACACACACACACACGCATGCAACCCCCCCCCACACACACACACACACACACACACACACATACACGCATTAACACGCACGTGCACCGTCACACACAAGCGTAATCATCATACACTCACATACATCAACGCCAACAACAACAACAATCCAAAGCACAGACACACAAAATGGTCAAGTTCTCGAAGTGCATTCGCACAGATAAGTGAAAGAAAGGCAAAAGAGAGGGGCATCAAACTGCGAGGAAAGCCGACGAACAAAACAAAAATAAACTTAAAAAAAAAAAAAAACCAAGAAAAAAAAAACGAAAAAAAAACCGCGCAGGAGAATGAATTATAAATGACCTGATCACACAAGATGCCAGAGTTTCGCTAAGCTGTGTGTGTGTGTGTGTGTGTGTGTGTGTGTGTGTGTGTGTGTGTGCGCGTGTGCGCGCGCGCGCGCGCGCGCGTGAGTGTGTGTGTGTGTGTGTGTGTGTGTGTGTGTGTGTGTGTGTGTGTGTGTGTGTGTGGCGTGCGTGCGTGCGTGCGTGCGTGCGTGCGTGCGTGCGTGCGTGCGTGCGTGCGTGCGTGCGTGCGTGTGTGTGTGTGTGTGTTGTGTGTGTGTGCGTGCGTGCGTGCGTGTGTGTGTTTTTTCTTTCTTTCTTTTCTTCCGTATCTCCCGAAATGTGATTACTGCAAAGCCGGCTCTTTCAGCTTGCCCTAGACACAGCCAGACACAGATATATTGTCACGTCGCCAGGACCGACAGTCCCCCTGGCGCAGTCAATATCAAGTCGCCAAGAGGAAACCCTTCCGAGGAGACACCGCAATGCTGCTGTTGAATCACTTCGGGGATTTTCTACTGGTGGCTGTTCTGATCCAGCATGCGCAAGAGTTCATCCACCGACTCCCTGTTTACGATGACAATCGCCGAGTCGGGGAATTAGCGTGAGCGAATGTTCCCCAGCCAGTGATAGCTTAACCACCCCCCCCCCCCCTCCCCTTCCCCCCACCCCCTCTCCCTCCATGGCATCGCTGATACTAACGACTTTGACACGATCACTATGAGCATGAATGTGGAGAGGAAATCGAAACTGCGATAAGCGCGGGAGGACAACCTAAAATTCAACAGAAATTAAGACACTTTATCTATTTATTTGTTTATTTGTTTATCTATCTATTCATTTACCTATTTATTTACTTATTCAGAGAGGGAAACCGAAACTGCGGTAACCGCGAAAGGACAACCTAAAAGGCCAGAGTTTAGACGCTTTATTTGTGCGTTTTTTTTTAAAATACTTATTTGTTTGTTTGTCTGTTTACTTATTCATCTATCTATTCATTCTATAGCAGTTATCAAAGAGGGCGAGGATGATGGCAGATGATGCAAGGGTTCCATTCAAGTCTGGACATTTGAGCAGCGCTCAACAGACTCATATTCATTCCAGTGGATGAAAGCCGAGTGTGTGCTTCCAAGTCTTCCTATTTCAGTCACACCACCCACACTGAACCCGGGCAGGAGCCGGCTTCGACAGAAAAATCCCGATAATAAATGTCTCTGATGGGAATTTGAACCCACGACCTCATGGCCCCTAAAGCCTTCGACGCCACTACACACTTTAGCACACAGCAGCTGTTAAGGGCTGTGCTGACCTTTATCCGTTCTCGTTCGTTCTCTCCACAGAGTACACGTCGTGTGTGTTAACAGGCTCGGTCACTATGTCATGAAATTTTGCTGGTACTCGATGTTGACCACTACGCATAGGTCAGAGGCTGACCCCTGTGCTAACGCTCCTGGTCACTAAACCATGACCTTTACCTTGAAAGTGTCTGGTACTCAATGTTGACCGCTATGTGTAGGACAGAGACTGATCCCTGTGGTTGCACACCTAAAATAAATACGCCAAGGCCTTGCTTATTGATATCAATTTGATTGTTTTGAGAATTTTTTATTGTGGCTGAAAGTTGATTCTTCTCATTTTCTTTCATATGGCCATCGAGGCACAAGCCTGGTGGTTCCAAGCAGACAGATTAACATCAAAGGAATGGACCATTTGCGAGCTTCCAGCTGGCGCAAAGATAGGGTCACGGGTGACTGCAATGGACTGAAAAGTGACGTAAACTAAGGGTAAAGTCATGTATTTGACTATTGTGATTTCATCGGTGGAAATTCCCCAAAACAAGGGAAACGATTAGTGGGGAGTTGTTCTTTTGATCAATTATCAGTTTAACCTTAATAAATGCTGGCTTAAATTTTGTGGTAGGCCTCGAAACGCTTACACGGATTAAATAGTGCTTTACTTCACAATCCTAATTGTGGTGTGTGGCCTGTGCTTCAAACACGTTCGTCAAGTGGACATTGGCCATGGCGTTACCATCATGCCACTAGTAGAGCTTCAGCTGTCCATTCACGTACATTTTGATGATAGGATGCTGTTAAAGGGCGGACAATCAAATAGTTGGTGACCGAGTTGGAAGCCACTCGTGTGGTAGGATTTTTTCAGGCTTGAAACCCCTGTCTGTCCACCATCCAACAGTTTCAGATAGAGTACAGGCCTCCTGACAACATGGGGCCCTTTCAGGGTTAACACGGCATGGAGAACCACCCAACAGTAGTAAATGGGGACCTGATCAGTCCAGGCATGGTGAAAGTGGGAGAAATAGAATAGGTGAGCTATTCCTTCCATAATGCCACGCCCTGGGATAGGTGAATCTCTAATCACAGTTCACTGTCCCTATGGTCATTAGCATGGAGTGGTAAGGCGGGGTGAGGGGGGGGGGGGGGGCGAGGGGAGGGGAGAGCGTCATCTCTGAAATTTTGTGAAGCGCGAGGGACAGCAGGCGTAGTGGCAGCGGCGGTGGTGATGGTGGTGCAGAGAGGAGGCGGGTTGGTGGTGGTGGTGGTGGAGAGCAGAGACTTCCATCATACTATCATGCTGTAACATAATTTCCATCGTTTATGCCGGAGTACTCTTCGCTCTAGCCTTTCAGGGACTTTCAGGGATTGTTTTCATTTTCGTCTGAAATACCCCTCCCCCACCACCCAAAAAAGCACACACACACACACACACACACACACACACACACACACACACACATCGAACGTTCATACCTGATTTTAGCAATGCGAATTCCATCATTTTACCCTTAACAGT
>CM031609.1:45876489-45918989 GCA_018398815.1 Conus ventricosus
GACACAAAGCACATTTCAGATTGAAATATTCATGAAGTCACACAAGCACTCATAACACATCAAACACACACACACTTGCAAAAGCAATGATCCAATGACAGCACATTTCCGATGCATATAATGGTCACACAGCAGTCCACCCCCCAACCCCCCACACACACACACACACACAGCCCATACATACTGATATCCAGAAACGTCAATTCTATGTGACCGCATGTATATCCAATACATGGGAATCAAAGATCATCAGAGGATGGAACTGGCTGACAGTACTCATAAGAATCGAACAGCTTATGGGTTGTTTAAGGATTGGGGAAGGGGGAAAATAGGGCGGAAGGGAGTGGGAGGGGGGAATGAAAAAGCCTTGCTCTACATGCAAGTAGACGCTGAACCATACTGATATGGTATATGTCTAGAATAAAATTTTAACATTTCAAACATTCACGAATTGGGAAAAAAAAAAAGAAGAAAAAAAAAAAACCCACACACACACCACCTGCTGGGAGCCAGGCAGTGTGGTGGGGGTGGGGCGTTGGAGGAGTTAAAAATATCTTCCAAGTGGATGAGATTTGGTGAGATAAACAGTCAACATTGCCAGACTCTAACCATTCTCATAACTGGGATTGAAAACACTAGACATAGTCAGCAAAAGGTTAAGGACTTGATCTTATCATGAAGAGGCTGAAAGTGAGTTCTTGTACTAGTAAAGTCAAATAAGAAATGAGGGATATCGAGAATCTGACCACATGCACGAGCAGGTGCCGGTTTTAAATATCTGCCTAACTATCCATTAACCTGCAACCTATGTACTAGGTTACGGTTTGGGATAGGCCCTGGGGGATTACATGTTCTTGTTGGTTTAGTCATATCCCATCTGTGCTTCCGAGCTGAATCTTCAAAGTATTGTTTCTGTCTCATGTTCCCGATTGAACTTATGAGAATATGAATAGTTTCAGATGAAGAAAGAAGGACATCACAATTCAAAACATCACATCTATTTCTTGCAGCTTCCTTTACATAAAAATCAACAATGTCATTGCCATGTAAAATGGAACCCATAACAAAGTTATATTGATACTCCGCATTATTAACTGATGAATGAGAAATAAGATCTCACATACCGAGTCTTAACAACTAGACTTTGATTGACGATGTAGAGCCGGAAACGCTGTAACACACACACACAGTATCAAAGCATGCATGCACACGTGCATACAGTACGGATTCAATATAGCTTACTTTACATAATAGTCACACGTACACACACACACACACACACACACACACACACACACACACACACACACACACACACACACACAGAGTGAACTGAAGCAATATACAGCCCATTCCAGAAAGCAGTATGATAACACAAGCTATCACAGAGGGTGGTAACAACAAACGTCACGGTGTCAAGTCGTGTTCCTAACCTCACTTCCAGTAAGGATGCATAGTGGTGGTTTTAGCGGCAGTCTCCGAGGATGCAGCGTCCCTGGGTTCTCTGCTGCTGGTGGGGAAGATCTTGCTGCGCACGTACTTCACCTTGGACGTCCAGTCTGACATGGCCATGGAGTTCCAGTCATAACGGGTGATCTACGTGGGGAAAAAGCAGTGGTGAGGACAATGAACATGAGGTCGCTGGATGATGTATGAAAGTAACAAGCCATCACAACCACCAAAATACATACTGCACACACAAACATACTTAAGAGTACAGTTAGAACGTAACTTCCTACACTGTTTTCTGATGAAATTAGTGGACTGCTTTTATTTTTGAGTGCCAAACAAACTTTCTATATTATAAAACTAGGACCTTTTTCATTTGTCTTTTTTACTAGAAAAATGACCTCAAAATTTTGCAAGTCTAATCTCCCTAAAGTTCATACCAAAAAAAAAATCTAGAAGCTGATGTAATTTGCTGAGCATGTGTCTGTTTCTGTGCTGCTGTTGTTCATAACTATTGTGGTCGCTGACTTGATTTCTGAAAATCTCCAGTCCATCAGTAACATCGACTCACAGATTCCCCACCTTTTGGCCATCTCACACACTGCCACTGAAACCTGAAGTGAAAGCATTCCGCCACCTACAGAGCTTTCCATGCTTTTGTTAATGACTGAGCCGCATCTGGACCACTTAATTATTCACAATCATCACTGTCACTCAAAGTAACATTTCACAAGAGCAGAACACTTTTTGGAAGGGGCGGGGGGGGGGTGGGGGGGGGCTCACATTGTATTGGTTCGCAAATGGCAGCTTCTTTTGCTGAAGATGATTCTTTTAAGAGAGTGTCTTAAAGGTGAAAGCTTCCTAAATAACCTGTATGGGAATAAAACACATGGCCACCCTCAATGGGCTGAATTATGGTTAATTTGTAATTGTGGACAGGCAGAATAGAGTAGAACAGTAATTAAATACTTAAAAGTAAAGAAACCGCAACAAGAACAGTATTAATGACAAAAACCGACATATAATGACAAAAACCGACATATAATGACAAAAACCGACATATAATGACAAAAACCGACATATAATGACAAAAACCGACATATATTGACAAAAACCGACATATAATGACAAAAACCGACATATAATGACAAAAACCGACATATAATGACAAAAACCGACATATAATGACAAAAACCGACATATATTGACAAAAACCGACATATAATGACAAAAACCGACATATAATGACAAAAACCGACATATAATGACAAAAACCGACATATACGGTGATATTTGCACCAAACGCCAGATTCCCTACTTTGTAATCTTTATAATTGCTAAACAACAATGAAGAGAAACTGAACGTCACTTAAAAAAATCCTGTGTAGCTATTTAGATTACTAATCATGAATGCTACCATCAAACAAAACAAAACAAAACCACCGCCACCAGAAACTACAACAACAACAAAACCCACACACATACTCAACCAATAAAAAATGAAAATGAAGCAGCTATCTACAGCTTCAATTAACCGCTTTGTGGTGAACACAACCAAATCCATTTTGCAAACTTAACTCTGCACACTAACCGATAATCCATTTCTCTACTCCCCCACTGGACAAGCAAAACCTTCTTTTCATCACAATCCTCTACTTCATTAACCTTCTACCTCCCAAATTCTGTTGTTGTTGTTTTTAAATTCCTGGAATTAAAACCATCAACAACAATTAACATGAAGAGGGATGGTAAGATGTCTCATTTTCTTGATGTGTGAACTCATCTACCTCTTCTACACGGTAGCCAAGAATCTCCAGGTGACGTCGATCTCGCATGTAGATCCCTCGACGTCGGTGACTGTTGGCACACAGCTGCTGGTTGCCTACCAATTTCACTGCCACCCTGGACACACACACACACACACACACACACACACACACACACACACACACACACACACACACACACACACACACATTATCACAGGAAGCCTGGTAAATCCTCCAACATTAATTTTTGCTTGAAATTTTCAAGGCAGCTAGGGAATTTTGTATCATCTTGTTTGTATGTCCATTTCTTTTTGTTGGAATTTGTGTCTGAACAAGTCATGCTATTTATAGCCTATAATTATGACCTAGGAAGTTGCATCAGGGCTTTAAACAAGTGATCCAAATCATGCAGACATACAAAAAAATGAGCTTGAAAGCCAACATAGTGTAGATTTATGAAATGACCCGAGACAAAATTTCACCACAGAACACACAGATATCGGCTAAAAATAACAAGAAGTTATTTCCTAAGGAGATGAAAAAATCACATCAGTCATGGTGTATTGCAGTCCAAGCTTGAGCGTGGCTTGCTCAGTTTGAGCTTTCTGTCTGTGTGGAACAGTCTGCTGGCGCCAAAACTAGTTTCGTTGTAACAGAGCCCGTTGTGAGTCCAACCACACTGCAGCTTTTTCAATATATGGCAGCACCCATTGTGAGTCTATCTGCACTGCAGCTTGAAAGGACAGCACTAAGGGGGGAGGGCCGCTGACAAGGGGTTTGACCAGCGGTACATATGCAGCTGATGGAACGTCTCAGAACAAGGTTCCAGTGCTGTCTACGGTGAAATGCTTACGTCACATGGCCTACAAGTCCAAGCGATCAATAACATGATTCCTTTTCATACTGGGCTGCTTATCATATGGCATGTACCATGTAACTTCCTCGCCCTTTAAAGGGTACTGATGAATGGACAGT
Source organism: Conus ventricosus (assembly GCA_018398815.1). Taxonomy (NCBI): domain Eukaryota; kingdom Metazoa; phylum Mollusca; class Gastropoda; order Neogastropoda; family Conidae; genus Conus; species Conus ventricosus. Next base: position 45,880,683 of record CM031609.1, read on the forward strand.
GTGTGACCTGTAGTCTGCAACACTGTTTTCTCTTTAAGGTTTCCAAAGACAATTGGAAGAAAGTTCTCTAATTTCAGTCTGAAAGGATCTGAACGAGAATGATGTGTTGAAAAAATTACTTTTTTTGTTGTGTTTGATAACGTGGAGTTCAATGTGTTAAATTGTACACTATTCTGTTCTTGTCCTGTTGCATTTATTTTCAGTTCAATGTGTTAAATTGTACACTATTCTGTTCTTGTCCTGTTGTATTTATTTTCAGTTCAATGTGTTAAATTGTACACTATTCTGTTCTTGTCCTGTTGCATTTATTTTCAGCACTTTTTTCTGGTACAAAGACATAAATCACCTCCATTACAGATCATATAGAGAAACGTTTAACATGTTCCGAACTGTTTGAATTCTATTCAAGTTTTACTCTTCTCTTACTTCTTTATCTACAGCAAGAAAAAAGACTCGACCAATGTGACTTTCTTTTTCTTCATTTTGCCTCTTTTGTTTCAGTATGGCGAAAAGAATCTGATTGAAGTGTTCCCACTTTCATAATTTGTTCTCAATAATTACCAAACCAGATAAGTGTCTTTACCCTTTGTGGTGGGAAACACACTTCTGTTACCAGATAATGCCACTTAAACAAATGACATGAGAGATTACCAAGACCTTACCTGATTTTTCCAATATGGTTGATTTCTTCTTTGGAAGCTCGAGAATTTCCAGCATTACCCAATTTTGACCAGTCTCTGACCCTTACCTTTGACCTTCCTTGTTCGGTCTCTTTGTTAATCTGAGTAAAACACTTCCGCAACATGGCCCTGACTCTAACATGGACTTACAACTAGACAGCACGAGTACAACTGATGATGGCGATTTGTTTCTCTTCTGTTCAGTGAAGATTTATTGTTTGTTTATTTGTTTTGGGTAAAGATACACAAAATTCAGTCAAGTCCATTTCATCCGAAGATGGACTGATGGACAAAGCAACTAACAGTTCAGTCCTGGCACATTCCAACTTTGTGCTTACCAAACGAACAAATCCTCAACACTCATACTGAATTTCCCACTTCCTCGTTGAATTTCTCACTACAAGAATTAAAAATACAGGAATGTCTCATAACACATAGAGTGCTAACAATTAAAAACCTAATATGACTAAACTTGCTCGTCAAACTAGTCAATGCTGGACCTATACCATAGCACGCATGGAGTATAATGAACATGAGCATGAGTAGCATTCCAAGTCAAAACTGTGTTGTCATGCTGTGTGCGGATTGTTTTATTGTTTTGTGGACACTGTGATGCACACGTCAAACTCCCTTTTGCTCTAAATCTAAAATCAAAATCATACCACAAACAGGAAAATTCCACAGCAGTCACAAAAAGAAATCAAAAGAAAACTTGAGCGAAGTCAGAGGATGTAGGCCATAATAAACGAAGACAGCATCTTTTGCTTCTATTGTGAAACAATCAAAGGCACACAACCCCAAACTAGTGCTGCTTGTGGCACCTGTTCATCTAGCACCTATTCAGTCAAGAGGCACACGATACAAACGAGCTTCCTCCCAGAAGTTCCAAGCTTGCCCAGATACCCAGACTTCACATGCGCACAGGAACCCAATGACTTCGTCAACCTCAAAATGAAAGCACGCAAATCTGTATTTCACAATTACAATTAATTTTCTGGCAGCTTTGTATTCAACCCATTCTGAACATGCTCAACCCAACACTTGCTTAAAACAACTCTGTTTTGGTTCACAACATGAGCCAAATGAATGATAAAACAGTACTCACCTGCTGAATCCTAATTTATCTGGGTTGAGGCGCTTCAGGGCGGCAGTGGATATAGCTTCCCCTTTGGCATCGAAAACCACTTCAAAATCTGAAATGGCGCATCAAACATGCACAACGTGTTTCTTTTGTAGATAACATTTTCAAATTCTGATACACTATGCCCATGGGTATGCAATCACACACACACACACACACACACACCACACACACACACACACACACACACACACACACACACGCACACACACACTGTCTGTACAGCTGTTCACAGAGTAGACACACATAGAGAATTAAAAAAACACAATGAAAATAGGAACACTATATTTCTCTCTCACACTCACACAAACACACACAAATTCACCCAAAATAGGATGGAAGTAGGGACTGAAGACCCCTCGTCCTCCATCCCTGTCCCCATCTATCTTTCCATCCGAATTCACTAATTCATTAACAGTAAGATGAAAGTAGGGACTGCAGAATTACCATCCATCAGGATGAGAGTATGAACTGCAGATGTTCTGTCACACTCAGAATTACCATCCATTAGGATGAGAGTATGAACTGCAGATGTGCTGTCACACACAGAATTACCATCCATCAGGATGAGAGTATGAACTGCAGATGTTCTGTCACACACAGAATTACCATCCATCAGGATGAGAGTATGAACTGCAGATGTTCTGTCACACACAGAATTACCATCCATCAGGATGAGAGTATGAACTGTAGATGTGCTGTCACACTCAGAATTACCATCCATTAGGATGAGAGTATGAACTGTAGATGTGCTGTCACACTCAGAATTACCATCCATCAGGATGAGAGTATGAACTGTAGATGTGCTGTCACACTCAGAATTACCATCCATTAGGATGAGAGTATGAACTGTAGATGAGCTGTCACACTCAGAATTACCATCCATCAGGATGAGAGTATGAACTGTAGATGTGCTGTCACACTCAGAATTACCATCCATCAGGATGAGAGTATGAACTGTAGATGTGCTGTCACACTCAGAATTACCATCCATTAGGATGAGAGTATGAACTGTAGATGTGCTGTCACACTCAGAATTACCATCCATTAGGATGAGAGTATGAACTGTAGATGTGCTGTCACACTCAGAATTACCATCCATCAGGATGAGAGTATGAACTGTAGATGTTCTGTCACACTCAGAATTACCATGCATCAGGATGAGAGTATGAACTGTAGATGTGCTGTCACACACAGAATTACCATCCATCAGGATGAGGGTATGAACTGCAGATGTTCTGTCACACTCAGAATTACCATGCATTAGGATGAGAGTATGAACTGCAGATGTGCTGTCACACTCAGAATTACCATCCATCAGGATGAGAGTATGAACTGTAGATGTGCTGTCACACTCAGAATTACCATCCATCAGGATGAGAGTATGAACTGTAGATGTGCTGTCACACTCAGAATTACCATCCATTAGGATGAGAGTATGAACTGCAGATGTTCTGTCACACACAGAATTACCATCCATTAGGATGAGAGTATGAACTGTAGATGTGCTGTCACACTCAGAATTACCATCCATTAGGATGAGAGTATGAACTGCAGATGTTCTGTCACACACAGAATTACCATCCATCAGGATGAGAGTATAAACTGTAGATGTGCTGTCACACTCAGAATTACCATCCATTAGGATGAGAGTATGAACTGAAGATGTTCTGTCACACACAGAATTACCATCCATCAGGATGAGAGTATGAACTGCAGATGTGCTGTCACACACAGAATTACCATCCATCAGGATGAGAGTATGAACTGTAGATGTGCTGTCACACTCAGAATTACTATCCATCAGGATGAGAGTATGAACTGCAGATGTTCTGTCACACACAGAATTACCATCCATTAGGATGAGAGTATGAACTGTAGATGTGCTGTCACACTCAGAATTACCCTCCATTAGGATGAGAGTATGAACTGTAGATGTGCTGTCACACTCAGAATTACCATCCATTAGGATGAGAGTATGAACTGTAGATGTGCTGTCACACTCAGAATTACCATCCATTAGGATGAGAGTATGAACTGTAGATGTGCTGTCACACTCAGAATTACCATCCATCAGGATGAGAGTATGAACTGTAGATGTGCTGTCACACTCAGAATTACCATCCATTTGGATGAAAGTATGAACTGTAGATGTGCTGTCACACTCAGAATTACCATCCATCAGGATGAGAGTATGAACTGCAGATGTTCTGTCACACACAGAATTACCATCCATTAGGATGAGAGTACGAACTGTAGATGTGCTGTCACACTCAGAATTACCATCCATTACGATGAGAGTATGAACTGTAGATGTGCTGTCACACTCAGAATTACCATCCATTACGATGAGAGTATGAACTGTAGATGTGCTGTCACACTCAGAATTACCATCCATTACGATGAAAGTGGGGACTACAGATGTTCTGTTACATATAGAATTACTCACAGATAGGATAAAAGCAGGGACTACAGATGTTTTGTTACATATAGAATACTCACAGATAGGATAAAAGCAGGGACTACAGATGTTTTGTTACATATAGAATTACTCACAGATAGGATAAAAGCAGGGACTACAGATGTTTTGTTATCATGTAGAATTACCACAGATAGGATAAAAGCAGGGACTACAGATGCTTTGTTACATATAGAATTACTCACAGATAGGATAAAAGCAGGGACTACAGATGTTTGTTACATATAGAATTACTCACAGACAGGATAAAAGTAGGAGACTGCAGCAGTTTTGTTCAACACAAAATCACCCACAGATAGGATTTAAGCAGGGACTGTAGATGTTGTATAACACACAAAATTACTAACAGATTGAATTAAAATAGGGACTATAGATGTTGTGTAACATACAGAATTACCCACAGATTGAATTAAAGTACGGACTGTAGATGTTGTGTAACATGCAGAATTACCCACCAATAGGACGGAAGCAGGGACTGTAGATGTTTTGTCTACAACAGAATTACCACCATAGGATGGAAGCAGGAACTGTAGATGTTTTGTCACACACAGAATTACCCACCAATCGGACGGAAAGTAGGACTGTAGATGTTTTGTCACACACAGAATTACCCACCAATAGGATGAAAGTAGGGACTGTAGATGTTTGTCACACACAGAATTACCCACCAATAGGATGGAAGTAGGGACTGTAGATGTTTTGTCACACACAGAATTACCCACCAATAGGATGGAAGTAGGGACTGTAGATGTTTTGTCACACACAGAATTACCCACCAATAGGATGGAAGTAGGGACTGTAGATGTTTTGTCACACACAGAATTACCCACCAATAGGATGGAAGTAGGGACTGTAGATGTTTTGTCACACACAGAATTACCCACCAATAGGACGGAAGTAGGGACTGTAGATGTTTCGTCACACACAGAATTACAAACTTACATTCACTTCTAATTCTCTCTCTGTGTATAAAAAATGTCAGTCAAGAGTGTATTGCTTACAGAAATTGAGATACCTTGGTGTGAACTGTGACGTTTTAAAAGCATTCTACAGAAGCAATATTGAATCTGTGATCATTTTTTCATTTTTAGTGTGGTATGGTGGATTAAATGTGAAGAACAAATGCTTGCTGGAAAAGATTGTGAAACGGTGTAGTAAGATTACTGGTGTTAAGCAACAGAGTTTAGGAGAAATGTTTGAAAAAAGAGTGCCTAAGAAAGCTCAGAAGATTGTATGTGATGAAACCCATCCTCTGTTCCCCTTTTATGAAAAGATGCCTTCAGATAGAAGATTCCGGCAACTGAAATGTGAAACCAACAGACTGAATCGTAGTTTCTTGCCTATTTCAATCCGTTCATTGAATAATCACTGACCTGACCATCCTGAGTAAATGTTTAATGCTGTCGTTATAAAGATAGAGGAGAGGGTGAGGGTGAGACTTGGATAGAGAGAGAGGGGTGGGGGTGGGGGGAGGTGGTGGGGAGAAAATGAGAGTGTAGATGTTTTGGGAGGGGGGATGATAATCAAGTGATAATGATTTTAAAATTATCTCAGTTCTCACCCCGTGCAGAATGTGTGTGTGTGTGTGTGTGTGTGTGTGTGTGTGTGTGTGTGTGTGTGTGTGTGTGTGTGTGTGCGTGCGTGCGTGCGTGCGTGCGTGCGTGCGTGCGTGCGTGCGTGCGTGCGTGCGTGCGTGCGTGCGTACCCTTTTTTTATGGTTTATTTTAGTGTACAGTTGATTTTATTAAATTGACTGGATATAAAATGGAGTGTATGTTGGGTAGAGTTATTGATTAGTTTCATATGAAAAATAAGCCTTACTTTATTTATATTGTTTTTAAATTTCTGGGCATGTGCAGGTGTGAGTGCATTTGCACATTTTACATTATTCATATTGTGTACTCACATGTCATGTGTTTATGTGTTCCCACCACAACACAAAGTTCTTATGAAAGAAAATAAAGTGTCTTGAATTGAAAAATTGAAATAGAATTACCCACCAATAGGATGGAAGTAGGGACTGTAGACGTTCTGTCCGACACAATCCATTCCTCGCATCACCTTGCGTACCGCACCTTCCACTTCATCCAGAAACCCCAAGTTCCTTTGGAAGTCTCTAGCTTTGAGGGAGGGGAGGGAGGAAAAAAACTACATTAAAACTGGTTCAGCAATAGATTTCTGAGAATTAATGATAATTAATTTTTTTTTTAAACCTTCATTAAGAAAAAAACTGCCTCAAAGCCTTTCCCTCCCCCTACCCCCACAAAACACACACAGCAACCACAACAAACCCATCCAAAGCAAAAATCCCATTCAGTGGTAGTTTACTAAAAAAGTCTTCAGGAATGGAATAAAACCAATTTAACCTTCCTTTCAAAGTCTATTACAGGAATATACAATCAATTTAGCCAAATCCTTGTGAAAATCCTTTGAAAGACACAGACAGTTTATTCTGGAAACCTTTAAAGAAAACCACAGTTGATTGCCCCAGTTCTGAAACTCTCTGGAGGATATACACAGCTAAATTTGAATTCTAATTCCTTTGGAAATCTTTTGGCGAAAAAAAAAAATGCCACAGGTGTATCACCCGTCAGAAAATGTGCTAACTGGGTTTTCACCTGTCGCTGTCGTAAAGTACCGTACTTATTTTAAGTTACACTCATCAAACTCTTGCCTCTTCATCTGACAATTTCAAATTGCACAGACAGAGCTCTTGTAAACACACACAAACGCATACACACACACACACGCACACACACACACACACACACACACACACATTAATGCTATGGCAACTTGTGATTTTCCCATTTCTTTCATTCACCATCAGCAATGGAAGCCGTCTGATTCCCGAATGCCTCCAGACAAGGAAGCTAACTCTGTTTGAGAAACAAAAGTTTCCACACCAGTTAACTCCTTTCCAATGAACCCGGCATGTGTTCTCTTGAAAACAATGGTAGCCAACCCAACTGTGCAGGTGACTGGATTGAAACATACATCAACGAGTCAAGTTCCCGGAAAAGAGCTGCCTCTAGCCACCTAGTATGACAAAAATCAGAGAGGAAGGTAATTTCCTCTGTACTTTGTAACTCTGGGAAATAGACTGGATGAGGTACAATTGGAATGGTGCTTGTTATAAACATTTTTCACTGTAGCTACCTCAGCCGTACCCAACAAGATCGAGCATGAAAACTGAAGCAAACTTACACAACATGAGAATGCCAGTAGCTCTTCTAATTGCAGGAATGTTTATAGAATTCCATGAATCATGAAGCCCGTTATATATGGATTACTATTCATAAATAAAAGAGAGAGAAATAAACATTAAGGACTGTGTTTAAACAGTCTAGATTCTAGTTCTGCTTCTCTCCATTCAAATTCACTTCATCCTTAATATGAATCAGACAAACATTGTTGTAAAGGAGCAGAGGTCAAAAAAGGAAATCTTTTTGAATGATGTTCATCCATTATTTTCATTCCCAAAAATAGTAACATCCCCTGATTGGTATGAAGAAAAAAAACGGTGGCATTTTTACTCCCTACAATATGAGCAGACATATATTACTAAGGGAGTTTACTCCATCTGAGTCATGACAGCATTATTCCATGGATTGATTTGTTTTCTTTCATTTTTCTAGTCAGCCGTTCCCAAACCGGACTGCAGCAGCAAGATACTAACAGCCAACAGAGCCTGGTCTCCTTCCATTCTTTAAGTTCTTTGACACAAAAAAAATCCACAAAAATAGAAAGCCAAGTTGGCATCTGGTTGTTGTACCTTTCATTTCTGACATCTCTGTACGTTCTCGGCAGAACTGGTCATGGAACCAAGGCACGTCCAGGTGGGGGCACTCCAGAATCATGCTGCGGTTCAGCTGCATCATCAGGGCCTTCAGGTATGACCATCGTTCAGGGTCCGCTGGTAACAGGTGCGCATGAAAGATAGGCATTGGTAAGGTGAGAGCACAGACAGAATATTTTTCAAATAAGAGCTGGTAACAGGTGTACATGAAAGATAGGTAGGTATTGGTTAGGTGACAGTGAAGGCAGAATATTTTTCAAAGAAGAAAAGAAATTCAAAACTATAATACACACCTATATACATATATAAATCATATATGAAATATGAAATGAGTTGAACGTCAGTTCAGTGTTCTGATAAATAATACAAAATGATTATACTTGACAACAATTTAGAAACAAAACAAAACAAAACAAAAGAAATAAAATACCATTCAAGCCAGCCATATTCAAGTGTTTGAAAGTGATGAAATTGGTTTATCTCATTCAATAGCGCTACTCTTCTTCCTTTGTTTTCTATGGATGTCGGGTGTTGAGTTTGATAAAGAAAAAAAAAGTGTCTCCAAGTTTTGACATAGTTTGCACAACATGTTAAAAAAGACACTGATGGGCAACACTTGTAAAAGTCAAAGCACATTATTGTTTAATTGACATTTGTCTTTAAGGTTGAATCTGATCACTCTTCACTTTATAAACTACAGCACAGAAACTGGTAGCTCAAGAAATCATTTAGTAATATACACCAAAAAAAAAAAAAAAAAAGAAAATCTGTTGTGTCTTTAAAACTGTCGACTGAATGCAGATACATTACTTTCAAATGATCCATGTTTGTACTGTGCACCCTAGTTTTAAAGTTCTGATCAACATGCATGGAGAGTGGTATGTAGCCAGTAACACAGCAGATCCAGATTTCTCAACATTAGCACAGAAAATGTTAGATTAAACAATGCTCAATACACAAGACTTTGGCTGGGTAAACAAATATGTGACTCTACCACAAAATGAGTGAGTCTACGCCTCAACCACTTTTCCATCCACACTTGAAGTAATCGGAAGGGAGAGGGTGGGTTGGTGGGAGAGAGTGTAATATCAGGTTCCTGACTTTGATTTTATATTAAAAACTATTCCCCAATCATTAACCTTTATGCCGTTAATTGGAGTTTGCAAAATTTGACATCTAAGTGGATATCATTGCTTTACAATGATAGTATGCATTAATTCTGATGTTGAACAAATTCTTTGTGAAAGTTTCTGTTCATGAGGTTCACCATTACATAGAGCATATTTCAAGCTCTATCAACCCAATTTGGAAATGTCCTATGTCATTAAAATGAGCACACACACACACACACACACATACACACACGCACGCACGCACGCACGCACGCACGCATGCACGCACGCACGCATGCACACACACACACACACACACACACACACACACACACACACACACACACCGAGGCCAGGGATGCCATGATACACATTCCCTGATGTCACAAATAACTGCTACAATGGCAGAATCCACTGAGACACATATTTTCACCTGCATTTACAGATAAGATCAAAGAAACCTCTGCTTTCGGCATGAGTAATACATCACAAGAATGGTGGACATGGAACTGCTTCTGAACTAGGTCAAACAGAAACCTTCTGATACTGACCAGACATCAGATCTCTAAGCTTCATAAAAGACAAAATATACAAGTACAGAAGCAGATATACAGGTAAAAACTACAGGCTTGTTCTTAGCAGCATTGCACCTGCAACAAAAACCAAATTCAGGTAGCTGCACCCCCAAAATGCACAAGTCACTGAGCAGTACCTTCAATGATTGTGTCCACCTCCTCCAGGTATTCAAAGGTAAAGATCCGGCCCAGGACGTGGTCAGGAAAGATCTGCATGAGGGCCAGGTAGTGAGTTAAACTGATCTGACCAATGTAGTTCTCTGCCTTTACCATGTCCTCCAGAACCTAAAACATGGCACAGACAAATCGGTCAAAGGGCGGACACCCTAAAACAAAATTCTTTGTCATAAGAATAAGAAAAACGCTCGCGGACTCAGCCACACACACACACAAAATGAGAAATGTCATCATCTTTACATACAATCCACAGACTAGTCACCTGTAGATGCACTGGTCCAACCTCTGCTCTGTCAAGAGCAGCATAGTGTATGTTACTATGCATTCACTAAAGCATTTCACTTTCAGCAACCACTGAAGGAATCCTTAATGCAGCCCACTTCTTCTCTGATCATCCTAGGTCATGCCAGGTAATATGCTTCCATCACAAAAAAAAAATTAAAAAAAATGCCAGCATGAATCATAGATAATTAATGTGCCCACTGACCTTCTCCATGCTAATACAAAAGGAAGAAGGTTGGGGGAGTGACATGAGTGCAGGGAGGGAGGTTTAGAGGGTCTGACCACAGAGATCTGAAAAATCCAACTCCTTCCTTCACCTAGTGAGCACTTTGAGGTTCAAAACCTATCAAACTCCTTCCTTCACCTAGTGAGCACTTTGAGGTTCAAATCCCTAACCCTCACCCTCAGACTGGGAGTCCAGTTTTTCTCATTGTTCAGCTATCTCTTCTATGACTTCTTTCCATACATTTACTTCAGCTTTATCACTCAGACAGGCTGACAAGACTCTTGGCAGCCAGTGAAAATTAGCGAGATAGTACCCACAACAGACGTTCTTTTCCTAAAAACATTCTGTGTCATGATGACAATCACTTGATTTGAAACTTTTTTGCCAAAAAGTGGAGAGATAAGCAAAAGAAAACTAAAGTTTCTGCAGAAAAAAAAAAAGGAGTTTAAGATGGAAACCTTTATCTCATCAGACCGTACAGCTTGGTTTTACCTTCAGCTTGCTTTTGCACAATAATTATTGGGGCAATTTGAATGTCAAGTATGAATATCTTCTTCTTTCCTGTCATTGTTTCTTTTTAAAGATTCCTCAGCACATTTCATTCTCTGTAATGTTTCTCCGTCAGATAACCACACAACTTCATCTGGTCTTAGGATACCCTCTGCTGAAGATAAGTGTAAACTTCAACTCAATAATTACAAAATACATTCATCTTGTGCCCAGCTGGCTATAACTGTCAAACCTTTCTTGAGCTAACACCCCCCCCCCCCCCCCCACCTCTCCTCCAGGAATTTTACTACTTAACTAAGTCATCATCATCATCATCATTCTCTTGCCCATGATGGGCGTAGAGGAGAGATGAGAGACACTCTCGAAGCCAGGCACCGCCATCCGGCCCTGTCCTCTGCCTGTCGCATCAGCGTAGGGAAAATCCATCCTGGTCCATTCTTTGATGTTGTCCATCCAGCATTTGGCTTGTCGTCCCCTTCGTCTGCCACCTCCCAGCGTGCCCTGGATGACTGTTTTGGGCAGTGAATTGTGGCGTATGACATGCCCGAACCACGACAGCTTCCTCTTCTTGACTGTTGCCAAGAGAGGTTCTTGGGGGCCTGCAAGTGATGTTATTTGGCTCCTCACAAGGTCGTTTGTCTTCCGGTCTTGCCAAGAGATCCCGAGCAAGCGCCTGAAGCATTTAGTTTCAAACGTCTGGATTCTCTTGGTGGTCTCTGCTGTCATGGTCCAGCTTTCGCAGCCATACAGCAGGATGGACAGCACCAGGGACTTGTACGCTTCATCTTTGTAGGAAAGCTGATCTTCCTGCTCTTCCAGATCTTGTTTAGCTTTGCCATTGCTGCTGTTGCGATCGCTAGTCTGGTCTTGATTTCTGTTGTAGAGCGACCGTCTTTGGTGAGAGTGGCGCCAAGGTATTTGAAAGCGCCCACTTCTTCAAGCTGTTGTCCGTTCATGTAGATTCAGCATGGGTGTTGGTTGTGCTGTTGACCAGGACTTTGCTTTTTTCTGTGCTCACTTCCATTCCATATGCACCTGCCCTTTCTTCCAGTCTCTTGTCAGGTCTTGTAGTTCTTCGTTGCTGCCTCCCATCAGGTCGATGTCATCTGCGAACCTCAGATTATTGATGGTTCTTCCTCCGATGGAGACAGTGGAGTGGAAGTCATGGAGGGTTTCACGCATGATGTTTTCCAGGAAAAGATTGAACAGTACGGGAGATAGCAGGCAGCCTTGACGGACTCCAACTGTGGTCTTGAAGTAGTCCCCAATCTGGTTGTTGAGGAGGACTGCGCTGCTGGCGGTGTTATACAGCGCCTGGATGGTTTGGACGAGACCTCCTCTATGCCAAACTTTCTGAGCACCTGCCACAGACCTTGTGCCACACCCTGTCAAACGCTTTCCTAAAGTCAATGAAGTTGTGGAACAGCAAAACAGATCGTCAGTCATCGAGGATACCTCAGGCGAGCTGCTGACAGAAAGCTCCGCTGTTTTGAACAGATGGACACAGTACTGCCAAGAACTTTACAACTACCCTATACAGCCAGACGACAGTCTGTTTGAGGGGGACTCAACACCATCAAGGGAATCCTTACCACTACCAGTGATGAGAGAAGAAGTGGAAGAAGCCATCGGCAGCCTTCGGCAGGGAAATCACCTGGAGCAGACAATATTCCAGCAGAGCTGCTCAAACATGGAGGGAAGGAATTGGTCACTCTAGTAACATCGATTTGTCAGAAGATCTGGGAGACAAACAGTGGCCCACAGAATGGACTCAATCACTCATCATCCCCCTGCCCAAAAAGGGAAATCTACGCCAATGCCAGAACTACAGAACAATAAGTCTCATTAGCCACACCAGTAAAATCATGCTCAGAGTCATCTTGAATCGACTGAAGAAAGAGGCGGAAGAACACCTGGCGGAAGAACAAGCTGGATTCAGGGCAGGCAGAAGCACAGTAGAACAGATCTTCACCTGCCGGATACTGATGGAGAAACATCTGCAACATCAGAGAGGACCTGTTCCACAACTTCTAAACTAAGTAGCTTATGATATACTTACTTGTCCGAACAATTGACTTATCCCCACTAAGGGGGATCATGCATGCAAGCTTGGTGGTACTAGGTAGAGTTAGCTCCCCACTCTCCATTTCCCTTTTTTTTTCTTCTTCTTTTTTTTGATGGGAATCCTGATGTATGGCAGTCTTCCACACCCTAGTAGGGATAATTCATTTGTTTAATCTGGTAGCTATGAAGAAAAGTATATCTCACAGTTTGAGATCAATAAAGAAGATGCAGAAGAGTGGAGATTTAAGACACTGGTTGAAACTCTGTGTCAAAGTACGACAGCTTAGCTAAAGCTTAACTCTCATTATTTATCGAGCAACTTTCTATTACAGCTGCCATGGCCTGACAGCCCTGATGTGGCCCTTTGCGGTCGGCTGGCCTATACACAACATTACCTTACCTTGCCATGGCCTGACTCCATTCTCAGGTGTGTTTTTTTTTTCTCTTTTTTTTTTTTTTGCGTTCCCTTTCTCAATAGAGCCCCAAGTTCCTTTTAGGATTCTCCTTCATGCCTACAAGTCCCTACCTATCACACTATTCCTGCATACTTTCTGGTCTTTCAAACGGCACCTTACTCATTTCTCATAGAACTTTCTTGTCGCAAAAAAAATTTGACAGTCTCCCACCCCCCTCCCTGTTAGCCTCACCTCCCTCATGCTGTCATCAACTTTTTAAAAATCTTTCTTTCTCCTTTCTTTTGCTTTTATTTCATTTCATTTTTTAACCAAAATTTCATCAGAGACAATTCCCTGTTGCCTTGGGCTTTTGCTCTTGCACTAAATACATGTTGCATACATGAAACTCAGATCATCATCTTCTCCAAAAGACTAGCACCCAGACCAGCCCCTATGGTCAAGTGAAAAGGATGAGAAACAAAATCCAGAAAACCCCACCCCCATGCCGCTATACCAAATTTCAAGACCTGATACTGACTTGATTCCAAGGCACGTGTGTTACTGCTACCACACCACCTTTCATCCCATTCGCTGACAACGAGATATTTTACCTGCATCATGAAGGTGGAGAATGAGTCAAAGTGCTCTGGACGATAGCCAGAATGGGCTAGAATATGGCAAGGTCAAGGATGCCGTAAAAGGTGATGTTCGAATAGTTATTCTTGGCAAAAGTGATCAAATCCTGCAACAGAGGAGGATAGAAATAGGACATGCACTACAACATACCTCAGCTTTGAAATGACAAAACATGCATAATTTAAATCTCTGTTTCACTTGCTTAGGATGGTCAGTTCTCTCTCTCTCTCTCTCCAAAAAAAAAAAAGAAATAAACAAAACATAAGTAAGGCTCATGGGAAAATTTCACCAAAACTACAACACATTAAACAAAGACTTTCAGACCTGAATATTCACGTGCTTGGCTACACACACCTCGTCCACCTGTTCTCTTAACCTAACATTTCAGCCTAGTGGGCCAGGTGGAATTCAGACTTTATTTCATACTCTGTGATGACACCTGGATCTCTATACTGTCTAAATATTTCCATTCTGTTTAGTCCACCTCCAGCCGACAACATTTCAGATGCATCTACACGTTTAACTCTTCAGCCACAAAATGTAGAAAGCCAGCAGTCACGATCTAACTGAATATGTCCAGGTGTGGGAGCAGGGGAAATGGGGGAGATGTAGGGTGGGGGGGGGGAGGAAGAGGAGGGTGGGAAGATATGGGGGGAGCAATTATCGAACACATGCACACCAGAAACACAAGGCCCACTTCAAAAGCTTCTACAATTCTGTGCCAATCTCGCGTCACAAGTAATAAAATGACATCCCATTCATATCAGCTACAGTGGGCTGTCCTCTCTCTTCACCCAACAGCATATTGCATGTCTGGGACTGCTATGCATCAAACACATAAAATTCCACAATAGTCTGTAAGAAGGTAAACTACCAGACAGTCAAGTTTCTCTTTGAGAAACTCACCTCAAACACCTCTGGATGGTAGTATGGATGAGACAAGCGTTTGAACACCTGTACTGTTTTGAGGTAGTCAATGCGAGACGGGCTCTTCGTCAGTCTGGGATAGTGGTCCATCATACGGTCCAGCAGGAAGAAGTCTTTGATCTGGGACTTCACATGCAGGCCCTGAACATGTATAACCGAAACCATGTATCAGCTCTGAACATGTATTATTATCATCCATAAAGAATACATGTATTTTGTGCTCTGAACATGTATTATTATCATCCGCTAAGAACGCATGTATTTTGTGCACCCTAACCATACATTTTCAAGATTATACAGTACGTGAAAAGATTTATGGTCAACTGTACATCGATGCAAAATTTCTAATTTTCTGTTGAAACAGACAGTTAGGTGAAAGAAGGCTATTTTGTTTGACATAATGTATTCAGAAAAACATCTTCTTGGGTCCTTATTCAACAAGGAAATCTAGACCCTGCCCCCCACCCCCCCACCCCCCTCCTTCCTCCCTCCCTAACAGGTACAAACTGTGATGATGAAAAAAGAAAAGAACAGAAAAAAACCCTTTTAATTTTCCTTTAGAACTGGAGCAGGTTTCATAGCCAAAAGAATTCGTGAGTGGCTAGTGTTTGCTTTTCTTCTTGTTTTGTTTTGTTTCTAGAGAAGCGTGAGGTGTCAGGAACAAAGACGTGTGTCATGACAAGGAATTTTACCGATATAAGCTGTAACAATGTACTTACCTGTCCAAATATATGCCTTTTCATTAGGATGCAGAACATCACCATATTATGAATTGATCCCCAAAAAAACAAAATTGGGAGAACAGGGAGCTAACCACACCACCTTAACCAAATAGGCCGAAAGAGTAATCGTCATTTGTGAGTTCACTTCATGACTCATGTCCAAGCATAGCCGTTTCCTGCCTTCTCAAGGCAAAACGGGGAGGTGGGAAGGCGTCTGAATGTTTGGACAGGCACGCATCTCATAAAACTTACTTGTGGTAGTAAAAGTCCGTTGTCTCATTCTTATCTGTCCAAACATATGCCAGAATATTGGAAAGAATTGTGGGGGTGCACGCTCACCTAAGGACAGAGTCAATGACACTGAAGAGTACCCCAAATCTAGAACCAGGTGTCAAAGACCATCAATGACCTTACGCCAATTGTCCCCATGATTAGCTCTCGGTGAAAGGACAGTCCCTGCTCTCCCTATGAGAACAGCACAAGGTGTCGAGTGATAAGAATGCCTGTGTGAGAAAATACAGACCAAGAAGAAACAAATGATCTGGAAGACCCTCTTCTAAGACATAATGGAATGAGTGGTTACATACAGTACCACTGAAGTATATCACTGAAAAAACACACCGACACACACATGCACACAGAGCAAAAGAATACGCTTAACAAGTGCAAACAAACACATGAACAAAAACCACAAGTGGCAGAAGTAATGGTGCTGGGTGATCAGATCATCAAATATGAACAGAATCAATGGGTAATGAACCAGGGTGTCTTGCAGCTGAACAACCACAATGCCCTTGAGACAATCAAGTGCCTGCGTGTCTTCTGACAAATCCTTGTGGAAAAACCCTCCAAAAGTTGTCTGTGACTTTCAGCCAACTGCATGCACAGTGTCAGCTATCGCGTTGCTCCGCCAGAGGGCACAGCTGGTGGAGAGAGCCTGGATCCATTAGCCTTTGTATCAACTCTAAAGATGGAACCAGTTTCTGGCTGAAGATGTAATCCTGGCGAATTACCTGCATGACCAGCAGCCCATCATCTGGGGTTGAATACGTCGTAACAGGGAGCCCTAGGAGCCTGATTCAGCCGTCTGAAAATGCTTCTTCAGTGCTCTGACAGGACAGTTAACCTGATCCACCTTCGACTGCCTGGGCCTGGGACTGGATGATGAAGGGACCAGCGGAGGCAAGGTCATTGTCTTGGGCTGCTCTTCCTGCTTACAGTTCTGGCCAGGCAAGAAAGGCACATGCAGAAGGTAACCGAGCCATCATTGAGGTCCTTCAAGGGCCTTGGGTCCCTGGAGAAGGCATGGACCTACAGGCAGAAGCCAAGGTAACCAAAAAGCACGCTGTCAGAGGGAAGTTCTCAACAAAGTATTCAGCAAGTGGCTCAAGTCCCCGAGGCCAGATACTCCAGGACCAGTGGTGACCAGACTTGAACAGATGTTATTGTGTTTGTTCATTTCTCCAATTGTTATTGCTGTGTACCTGTGTCAGATACGGGGTATGTGGGCTACTTAGAACATCCTTTTTAGGGGGATGTCTCCTATTCTTTTCGTGTACTTTGCGTTGGCAAATCTGCTAGGCGATTTGGCAATAAGCAGCATTTGTTTGGAATTATGGATGTGTAACTAATTTTGTCATGGCAGAAAGTTACCCTACTTGCTCAGTATTCAATAAAATGTAAGTCAACTTTAGCAAATGTATATGCATAGACATCATATACAAGTACGGTTTAAGAATACAGCTCTTACCAAGATTCCTTTCAAAGTTGTGGGCATATATGCGCTATGTATTATACTGATGGCACATAGCTATAGCTTACAATGGACATGCACGTGTTTGATTCACAAAAGATGTGTTACAACTGTACAGTCAGACATATACTTAGCGCCATTAAAAACGCACGGGTCCGAAGAACAAAATAACTCGACAGAGGTAAATCAGTTAGGGGTATGAAAACTTTAATGTTGTGTTTGCGATTACTGAACGCCAAATGTTCAGCACATGTTGTCCATTGCGCACTTCTTTTCTGTTCATGACTTTGTCATTCAACATTAAAGTTTTCATACCCCTAACTGATTTACCTCTGTCGAGTTATTTTGTTCTTCTGACCCGTGCGTTTTTAATGGCGCTAAGTATACATACAAATGATACATTTTCTTAAACACACACACAAACACACACACACATACAAACTCTCTCCCTAATAAACAAGCGCACACACAAACACATGAACACACTCACACCACAAACATCACCTGCCTTAATCAGTTCTGCCAACTGACCAGCATGTGTCGCCTTCTCAACCTGCTCCCCAATGTTCTGTTGGATCAGCGACCGTATCTCCAGCACCTGGAAGAACAAGCCACTGGGTGTCTCCTTCACTACTGATTATTCCCAAATCGTCTTCTCTGCATTTTGAATCTTCACAGTTCTAAAAGCTATTTCTTCGTTACACATTTCATTCGCTTGAACAGGGTTTTAATTACAGCTTGTGCTATGTAGGTTTTCCACCAAAAGCTAAAAATATTTTGTTTAAAAATATGTATTGTGAATTTGAAGGACAAAACTACGTCCATCTCTTCGCCTTTCTCTCTTTCCGACCCCCCCCCCCCCCCCCCCTCCTTCCTCCACTTCCCCAAATCAAATTTTCCTTTGCAATCATCTAGTTTTTCATAAGAACAGAATGCATTATTCAGCCACTTATATGTACCAGGAGGATTACCACATCGCTGGCAACCTTCTGGAGCCCAAATTCAGGAACCAGGGGATGAAGGGGGAAGGACAGAGCCAAGATGGGGCAGTTTGGCCTTTGTCTGTAAGCATCTCTAACCCTCTTAAGTCTCAGTGGACATGTGTGGGGTTCAAAAAGAAAATGCATTTTCCTTCCCTATTTCAGAAAGACCCCTAGAAGGCTACATTTCGAAACACTATGTTAAAATTCTGACTATGTTAAAATTCTCCTACGTTTTGAAAACACTATGTTAAAATTCTGACTCTGTTAAAATTCTCCTACATTTTGAAAACACTATGTTAAAATTCTGACTATGTTAAAATTCTCATTAAATTCAGGATTTGGGAAACAACTTCTAAATCAGTGAAATTCCTGAAAAATTCGGTGGTTGGGGGTGGGACAGCAGCTATGTCATCATTCAAACATACATAAAACCTTTTTCTTCTACAGAGTTGTTAGTTTTCAAGCAGTTTTGAGTCCATGAACATATGACTGAGGAACAACTGTGATCAGAAAATCTTGTTAATTGTAATCAACAAAAATCTGATAACAGAATGCTCTTTACAACAATCCTTTCATACTGTTTACTAAACATATTAAGAACACTTCAAAACCATCATGGCACTGGAATCATCTGAGTCAGATTCCTTTAACAGAGCCGTTAAATTTGACACAATAGTGTAAAAAACAACTGAAAGTCATATTCTTCGTGTCTGATAATGCAATGATCTTGATCAAAATTCCATTAATTGTGCCATTAGAGTAGGTACCTGACAGAGCAAAAACACATGGTAACCATCGTTATCCTAATGCAATGACCTTGACTCAAACTCCTGTCATTAGATTATGTATTTGACACTGTAAAAACACATAACCATCATCATCCTAATGCAATGACCATGACCCAAATTCCTCTCATTAGATCAGGTATCTGACAGTGTAAAAACACATGATAACCATTATCTTCCTAATGCAATGACTTTGACCCAAATCCCTGCCATTGGGATTATGAATTTGACACTGTAAAAAGACCTTATTCCTAGACCTTGACCCAAATCCCTGCCATTAGATTAGGTATCTAACAGCGCAAAAACACATGATAACCATCATCATCCTAATGCATTGACCTTGACCCAAATCCCTACCATCAGACTAGGTATCAGACAATGTAAAGACACATGATAACAATCATCATCCTAATGCAATGACCTTGACCCAAATCCCTGCCACACCACACCTGAAGGTGCAGGGCTCTTGACCATGGACCCTTCATCTTCTCCAGCCCATTCAGAATCAGCAGCATCAGGGACAGATTGCAGCGTGGGATGGTCTTCATCAAACAGTCCATCAAGATGGCTGGCATGATGGTGCGGACATTGGGCAGAAGGAACTGCGTCATCACCACCACAAAGGTTGGGTCGTAACCTTGCCGGCGCTCTAGCAGTCGAAGCAGCGTCTCGAATATCTCATGGTCGAATGCACTGTCATACTCGAGTCTGTCCCTCAGCAGCCGTAAAACCTAGAATTTCATCAAAACTGTGAACGTCAAAATTCCTGCACTTCTTCTTGGCAGACAGTTACCTCTGCCTAACAAAGACTGTTGCAGAACCCAGGTTAACCCATATTAATTTTGATCACAGGCACAGTTTTGATCATGTTTATCAGCCCAAGAGAAATAGCATATTTCTACAGTCAGAATAATACAAATTTCAAATACAAAGAAAAACTGAGTTACAGTTCCAAAACAAAAACAAGTGTGTGCAGGCTAAGCTACAGCACTGAAGAGTGGTATGGTTGCAATCATATTTAGTTTACCTGCACTTGTATGTAAAATGTGCATTACACACACTCCTGTATTCAGGGAAGTCGTCCCCATATGCACATGTGTATTTTGTCAAATGTGGGTAAATCAATAAGACAAACACATATTCCATAAGACTGCAGTTTCAAGAATACAAAGATGAATGTTTTCACACATTTTACACACACTTACCAATGTGTCTTTTTAAGAGTGTACCAACTTCCAGTTTCTCATTTCATAGGACAAGGTTGCCTCCATTCCAAATTTTTTGCTGGTAATATCATACCCACACAACATGTGTCTTTTTCTTCTTCTTCTTTTTTTAATTAAGAGCACATCTACTTCTGGTTCTTATTTCAACAGGCAAGACTTCTTTTGCTCCAAAGCCTCTGGGGTAGAATTATACACACTACATGAAGAGTTTTTTCTCATACTCCTTATTTAAGTAATTATGCTTACCATGTCAAACTCTTGCCAACGAAAAAGTTACTTCACTCTGTTTGGCAAAATTTCAATGGCTGATGCTGTAAACTGACACCCCTCCCTTCCATTTCCTTATCAAAAGAGAAACTCGATGTTAATGCTCTTTGAAAAATATACACACGCAAATTTTTCAGGAACATACACCTCAAATTCCTCATTTCATTGGCCATGGCTGCCTCCATTCCTAAGTTCCTGTGGACTGAATCTACCATACAATAAGACATGACTCATTGAAAATGTCTATAATGTGCATATTCAGTGAACAGTAATAGTGGAGGTACCACAGCAAGAAGGTGAATTTTGTCACAATTTCAGCTTGTGTAGGTGCTCTTACTTCTGAAAGAATGAGACTATGGTTGGGTGCAAAGAACCTGTTATTGAAGCTTGCAGTTCAGGAATTGCATAATTTACACTGAGCTGTTGACTTTCATTAAGTTAGCAACATCCTCTTTGATATTTCATTGGGATTACCTACCTCCAGTTCAACATTTTCAGAGTGCTTTTAGTGATTTCACTGTATGCGTTATACATCATTGCTGACCTGGGCAAATCTGATTTGAAATTTTTTAAAAAATGTTTCACTATGGAAACAGGAAAGATGAACGTACAAAAAGGTAACAAACTATCTTTGAAAACAAAAGCTTTTTGTTGGTGTTTTACCCAGACAGTGCCACACCACTGCCATAGAGAAACGAAGGTCATGAAGGCAAGGTAGTTTCTTTCCAGGGATAAATCTTCTATACTGAGAAATTCAAAACACTTCCAACACTCTACATCCTTAATTCATTTCTGTTCTAGAGATACACACACACACACACATGCACACATACACATGCATGCACACACACACACACACACACACACACACACACACACACACACACACACACACACACACACACACACACACAATCATGCATGTACAACCACAAGCAAACACATAATATACCCACATTGACATTGGCCAACAGCTACCAAATTCATTAAACAAAAACAACAACAAAAAGCGATATGAACATAACGCAAAAGCCAACAACCTGTGGATTAGTCATAAGTCAACCAAGAAACTTGATCAAAACTAACCCACAATGGAAGCACTGCTACAAAGACCCCTCGAATAACTAAACTGACCTTGACGAGTCGTGTGATGTACTGGGTGATGTTGTCAATGTTCTCCAGCACTTTCCTCTGGAACAATGCTATGACCCTGGAATCTGTCACATCCAGCTCCAGGAGGTTGTCAGCTATGTTTGACAATGTCAAGACATCAGCATCCTCCATATTCTTTATCAGCAGCTCACAGATTTCCTGTGTGACAAAGGTGAAATGCCAAGGAAGTCAGGTCGCATTTTTCATTGCCCACTGAGGTCATATCATGACTGAAAGCGGGTTAATTTTACAATATGTACACATAAAAATCCAAATCAGCCATTACATACTTTTGTGTGCACACTCCCGTCAATGTGGTTTGTCTGAGACCCATACAGTTTACAAAGCCATTACTGTACGTTGACATTACGGTGCTTATCGCTCTTCTGATGACAAAGGTCATACAAGACTTGTACTGTTTCCTGGTGATGCATTCAAATCATATGCTACGAACTCATGAAAGAATGAGTGTGCCAAGAAGAAAACATAAGTACTGGTTTGTTTTTTTATACTCTGATGCTTATAAATCAAGTCGTGCGCATGAACACACACACACACACAGCATAGTCTTAGTCTTACACATATATGTGTGTGTGTAAACATGCTTACATGCATGTGCATGTAGGTTATAGTGTTGTTGCATGTGAGCAAGATGCTTCATATCTGTAGACTGTACACATACACCTAGCTTTAACAAACAAATATGCCAAAATAACATTGCATACCTGCTTAACATCCGACGAGATGTCCCGACCAAAAGCAAACAACAAGTTTGTGATTTCACGAATGTGAAGACTGCTACCTGACATCCTCAGCATCTGCAGACTGTGTTCTTGCATCCGGTTGACAATTTTCCCAGAGTAGCACCCAAGCCGTTTGGCATTGTGACAGATCTCTGCTATCTGGTGACTCTGAACCCGATCATAGTCTGTCAAATTCTCTAAGGCTGCTTTGGCCAATGCACTCAGTTTTTCAAGATTCTCACGATCACCGCGGAAAACCATTTTGCGGCTGAAGCGGAGACAGCATCCAATGGTCGCAATGTCCAGGACTGGAAACTGTTCCTGCGCTTTCAACAACATGGCGGCAATGCATTTCTCCAGGAGTTCCTGGCTCATGTAGACAGCTAAAACAGGGCTAGACACACACAGATCTCTGATCTCAAAAGGGGTGCTGTCGGGACTCTGGCTCAGAAGATCATTAAGTCTTGATACCAGTTTCTCTGCGAAAACAAAATCACGGTTTCCGAGGCTCTGCAGAACATGGGCAGACTCTCTTAGTTGTGGAATGCTCAGTTCAGGAACGATGTCGTAACATCTGTTGAGGAGTTTGATTGCCAGTGCATCAGTCTGTTCCAAACCACTATAAACCAGAGACAGCAGTACAGAAGGACAATCCTCTCCAGGTATCTCAGCAACACTGTGTAATATATGACTATAAATGCTCTGAAAGTATGCACAACAGTACAGCGGCTCAGTCAGAAGCTCAGTGGTTCTCCCATTCATCAAAATCTGCATGTAAGATATGATGTAGTTTTCACTGTGTAACCATGGCAACCTTCTGAGACTAGAATACACTGCAGAGCAGAGCAGTGAGGAAAAATCTACAATGGACTCAGGGTTGAACTCACCGGCTTCCAGCAAACAATGATACTTTTCGAAAACTTCTCTCACTTCTTCAGGCATTTTGCTGCCAGTTAAAGAGACAGTTGTCTGACAGTGACCATGAGAGTGTCTGCTGAGGGATGCTCTCTCACAGTTGGCAGACTTTCGTATGTGGTGCCACTGGCTGTACGTGATTCCAGACCGCCTTCTGATAGTGCTCTCCAAAGGGGACCATGTTGCTGAACTTCTCGTCAGGGTCAGCTGACCGTTTTCTACAGCTCTGATGGCTGAACCAGATGCTAATGGCGCCATTGATCGAAACACATGCCTGTACATGCTTACCCACAGTCCAGTTCTGTTAACTACCCAGATGAAGGCTGCATGAATGGACTTTGTTCAGCTTAGTTCTTTCACTGCCAGCATCTGCATAGCCGAAGCATGGCTGTCATTATGCATGTTATACCTGAAAAAGTCAGCAAAACATTTGTTAAAGTAATTGCTTTTTAGATAAACTGTATAATAAAATACTGGAAAATAAAAATCTGATGACTCCAAAAGGAATTGGATATAAAATAAAGTTAAAATACTCAGTCATAACAAAAGATGTTGCTATTGAACTTAATTCACAAGTTATTATGAAAGTGACACAAAAAATGTCACATATCTATACAAAATTTGATTTACTGGAGAAAACACTTTCCTGTTTCCGTTGTTCTTGCTAATGCTCTCGTAATTTCAACCTGTGCAGTTGCACATGTGCTTTGTCTTTTTTCTTATCCTATTTCTTATTTTTGTTCATATGTATTATATAGCAGCGAAATCTCAAGGTCTTTTTTTTTCTTTTGGTTTATTCTGAACTGATTTTTTTGATACTATGTCAATTCGGCTTCTGCCAGCTGCAGTAAACATGAATTGAACAAAGATTCTCTGGTTTTCAAATTAACTGACATCATGGAAAACATCCAAACTAACTCTGCATGCCAAGGGATCAGCAGTGAGAGGGCTCTCAATCTTTAGTGTGCATGTGCATACGTGTGTGTGTGTGTGTGTGTGTGTGTGTGTGTGTGTGTGTGTGTGTATACTCACATGTGCAAGCGCACGCTCGCGCGCGCGCGCGCGCGCGTGTGTGTGTGTGTGTGTGTGTGTGTGTGTGTGTGTGTGTGTGTGTGTGTGTGTGTGTGTGTGTGTGTATGTTAATAATGGTCAACCTGATGACCGCTGAACATTACTGGAAGAAGAAGTGTGTGTGTGAGTGTGTGCGTCTGTGCACATGTGTGTCTCTCTTTTTCTAGACTCTCTCTTTCTCTCTCACACAGAGAGAGAGAGAGAGAGAGAGAGAGAGAGAGAGAAATTCTACATTAAGTGATCCTATCATTTGAACTGTGAACCAAGAGTAAAAGGCCTGTGCAAAAACTGTTAAGTAATTTCTTCTTATCTCAATTCTCATGGAGATGCATTTCCAAAAGTGATTAAGATAAGATAAGATAATGTTGCTTATAGCCCAGCCGACCGCAAAGGGCCACATCAGGGCTGTCCAAAAGTGATTAAATCACTACGTAAGAATTTCTCCATATTACTAAAATTAGCTTATAAACAAAGCAATACAACAACCGAAAACGGAAATTAACAAGGGTCAACTGGAAACAATTCCGAAAAAGAAACATAATTCATGTGCTTCTAACCTTGGTAGTCCCCATTCTGCTTGTCCATAAACATACTCTTTCAAGGGACTTAACTTTCTTTTCTAACCGTCTGTCTTATTGCTGCAACGCAAAAAAAAACATGGCCTGGTGCACACGAACTCGCCCCAGTAAAATCTCCGACACTCGCACACGAGAAAGCATGCCTCGTGGTGTCTTTATCGAAACAGAAACACGATTTCTCAAAAAATGTAGTTTTGTTTTTGCGTCTGCATTTCCGCATACATCTTGTGAAGCATATGTTTTCACCACAAGTACCTTTAGCTTGGTGTGAAGAAACCCTTAGAAGAGAGAAGAGCTTTTATTAAACTTAACACCTTTTTCAAAGGCAGAGCTAAAGTAATTGATATTCCAATGGAACAACTAGTATTGAATAAAAGTAGCACCAGGAGTGGCGGTCAATGTTATACCATACCTGCATCAAATATTGACAGCCACTTACATTCTTTTTATCCCAGTTCTGTACGGCTGTGGAACTCACTGCCGGGTGCCATCAAGATTGCCACAGGTGCAATCTCATTCAAAAAACAGGTTGATTTGACAGTTTTGAGATCTGCATATTGACGTTTTTCTATTTTTACTTCCCCAGATATTTTATTGAATATCGAGTGCGACCCCTTGTTGCCAAGTTTGCTCCAGGGGCCAACAGTCTGAGTCGCACTGTTTTATGTTATTTTATTCTACTTTTTAACATGCGCGCTGGTGACCTACTCGTTTTTGAGTGAACCAGTATTTTAGGAAGAAGAAGAAGAAGATAGTTTTCGGTAAAAAGTGGTCACAAACATGGCACAAGCTGTAACGAGATTGTCGAATTTTATCAGTCGGCAATCGTTACTCCAAGGCCGCTGTCTGCTCTCTATTCAACAGGAGAGACGGCGACACAAAGCAGTTTCTCGTAGAAGATTGCCAACACGCGCCAAAACATTCCAACAACGCCTCGATGGTAATGCAAATGATTTTTGTTCGGTTTCACACACGTGACAACAGACGCACATACCCAAAGTGAGAATGAAAGTTGACAAACGTTGATCCAAAGTGACAAGTCCTTTCTCATGTATTCATTCACTTAAGATTATGAAATACTTGTCAACAATCGGTCTAATCCCTACACGATGTGGCCTCGTGGCTAAGCAAATGAGGAGCGTGTACGTGTATGAAATACTCCGCCTGCAATGATGTTCCATGATGAAACTGAAACTAACTTGCACAAAGTGAAAGTGTATCGTTTCGTGCCTGCGTGCCCCCTCCTTTGCACATCTATCCCCCTCCCCACTCCTTGCACATACATATGTGTATACGCTTACTTCCCATTTGGTCTACTCCCATTTCGCCTACACAGAAATGTGTGAGCACGACTTGGCCTAACGGCCTTCGTTCATTCGTCCTTCGTCCTCTCTCGGGCTTCGCCCTACTCTAATCTAAAGACCATCGATTCTGCTTTGGAGTAGACTGGGACACTGGTTACGCCAGGGGGGAGCCTTGCAGTATGGTCAGTATGGAAATAGACGAAATGGGAGTAGTAGACGAAATGGGAGTAGACGAAATGGGAGTAGACCAAATGGGAAGTCACCGTGTATACACACACGTACACACACACACACACACACACATATTGGCTGCACACTTCCTCATTGCATTCTTGCAGACTGTGATTTCTTCTTCTTCTTCTTCCTAAAATACTGGTTCACTCAAAAACGAGTAGGTCACCAGCGCGCATGTTAAAAAGTAAAATAAAATAACATAAAACAGTGCGACTCAGACTGTTGGCCCCTGGAGCAAATTTAGCAACAAGGGGTCGCATTCGATATTCAAGAAGATAAAAGCAATGGCCAAATTCAGGCCCAGGTAATAGTAAAATATCAGGGGAAGTAAAAATAGAAAATCGTCAATATGCAGATCTCAAAACTGTCGAATCAATTTGTTTTTTGAATGAGATTGCATTTGTGGCAATCTTGATGGCACCCGGCAGTGAGTTCCACAGCCGTACAGAACTGGGATAAAAAGAATGTAAGTGGCTGTCAATATTTGATGCAGGTATGGTATAACATTGACCGCCACTCCTGGTGCTACTTTTATTCAATACTAGTTGTTCCATTGGAATATCAATTACTTTAGCTCTGCCTTTGAAAAAGGTGTTAAGTTTAATAAAAGCTCTTCTCTCTTCTAAGGGTTTCCATTCTAATTTCCTCATGTTCTTCCTAGTATTCCCCTTTTCTCTGATGTGGTTCCCTGTTACGAACCGTGCTGCTCTCTTCTGAATCTTTTCAAGGTTATCAATGTCCTTTAGATGGTAAGGATCCCAAACTGAGCAACCATATTCCAGTACTGGTCTAACCAGTGTTTTGTAGCAGTCGTCTTTAACCTTTTGGGGGCAGTCATTGATATTCCTGTGTAAGAAAGCTAAGATGTTATTTGCTTTCTTACATACTAAATTGTAATGTTCTTTCCATTTGAGACGACTATCTATAATCACGCCTAAATATTTTGCAGCATTAGTTTCTTTAAGAATAGTATTATGGACAGAATAATCTGATCTAATTAGTGAGCGTTTGTTACATATACGCAACACTTGGCACTTTTGAGGATGAAATTCCATTTTCCAAGTTCTTTCCCACTCTTGTAAAGCGTTTAGATCTTCTTTGGATCAAAACATTTTCTCTAACGAACACCATTATACCCATGTAGGCCCTACAAGAAGCTGCGGTTTGATATCATTGTGAGGGTTTCTAACCAGCACACATGAACACACACAAGAAACCTGTTATTTGCTCTTAATTGCTAGGACTGAGCATGTCTGTTTCATTGTCAAATGATTCATGAAAAACATGTCCATGTGCTGCAGGCAAGCTGCTGAGAGGATTTTCCAGCCAGAGCTCGCACACACAGGCACATGCACATGGTATACAAACGCACGCACGCGCGCGCACACACACACACACACACACACACACACCACAATTCAACACAACACAAAATAGCAACGCATAACACGCGCAGACACGCACACACACACGTGCACATGCACACACACACACACACACACAAACACGCGCACGCCCGCGCACACACAAACACACACACACACACACACACACACACACACACACACACACACACACACGTCGGCATTCTGTTCTTCCACCATAACTTGGAGATTTGACTTTAACTTGGAGATGTTACTTTCATTCCTTTTTGTGTTTGATGATGGACTGTTTGATTAGCACAAAACTCAAATTTGGATGGTAAACAAAATGTGCATATTTTAATCAAGAAAAGAAATGATATTAGTGTAATGTTTTTTCCAATATCTGTAATCTGTAGGCTTGTAAAAGAGCTTGTGGTAGGCGTGTGTGTGTGTGTGTGTGTGTGTGTGTGTGTGTGTGTGTGTGTGTGTGTGTGTGAGACACAGAGAGATGAAATGCTCAATTGTTTATCCACTAAGATTTTTTTCCTTGAACTTTTCTTTGTTATGTCAGCTTCCATAGCCCCTCAGTACACAACCACGCTCATGTTTATCCTGTCAAACCGAGCACTGCAATCCTCAGCACGCTATCAGTAATATCTTGTCATGAGGCAACCCTGTGGAGGAGTACTTTGCAGCTGCCCAGTCACTTCTGTGGTGTTCATTAGGTCTGATCCAACATATACACAAGATATCTACTACACCCCTTACAAACAGTAATTGCTTAGTCACAGGGCCAGCATGAGTGAACTTCCCCCTCAGGAGGGCACCACCACATCTGTCCAAAGGCATTCCCATAAACTCGCAGATACTGATGACTTTGAGTCATGGGCATGATGATAAAACTAAGAGGAGCTTAAGACCGAGGGCACTATAAGGTACAAAGGCCTGTGAATTTGAGACTTTTTTGGGGTTTTTTTTTTTGAGGTTCAGCAAGGATGAGAAAGATGAAGATAATGCTATCAAGTTCCTGTCTGATTTGAGACTACAAGTCCAGGCTTTCTTCAGTGCTTCCTTTCATAATGATTGTGCTTTTCAGCATTGACCAAGCTTGAGAGAGCATTGAGCGGCAAGTGGATGGAATTTGACTGTGTGGTTCCAGTTTGCCAATTGCATACTCAGCCCTGGGTAAGAATAAGCAGAGGCCAAAAAATCCCACAAATAAGTGCCTCAGTTTGTTATCCCCCAGCCTATAAATCCATGACACTAACCACTATGCCACAGTAGCTAGTATCCACCAACAACTTTGCAAACAGCTAATTGTTTTGACAGTGAAAACTAATTTTGGTGGCAGCTGAACTAGACTGTGTAGAACAATTGACAAAGATATTTCTCTTTTACCATAACCAGTATACTAATACAGTTACTATACTTCTTTATTAATCATGTAAACATTTATAATTACTAGTAAACTGAGTGAGATGAATTATTTATAATGCTTACAGCAAGTAGCCATGGAACATTTATTTTCAGAATTGAGTTCAAAAGATCCATATCACAACTCTTCTGTCAACATTGGCTTTCCACTTGTGAGTCCAAAGGAAACTGACAGGAAACACAAAGAAGAAAGTGCGAGGGAAACAAGAATTTGCTGCAAGACACAGAAAATGTATGGTCATATTTCTGAATTTTGTTTGTTTATTTTTAGTTTCTGTGTGTGTGTGTGTGTGTGTGTGTGTGTGTGTGTGTGTGTGTGTGTGTGTGTGTGTGTGTGTGTTATAAGTTTAGTGTATTGTACACAGCCAGTTTATGAACACTTGTTTACTACATTATGTGTTTGAGAATGATACACTACCTTAAGAAGTGTAGAATCCAGTAATTTTCACATTAATGTTCAAACCAAATGGTAGCAGCAAGTAGACAGCTGTATTTCTAGAGTATAGTATTTTCCTGCTTTTAGCACCTCAGTCTGCAGGGCTTCTTTTTGGTCCTGTGTGACAAGATCTATATCTTGTAAAACAGTATTCAAAACGGTCAGAATTTGAGTTTAGTTAGGTGAACATCATTACTGACCGTAAACTACTGGCACATGTTTATGAATAGTGTGGAACTTTACTGTATAACTACCTTTAGATATCCTGAAAAGCTGAGTCTGAAAAGTAGGGAAAGGGGAGTGTTCTGTTTGTAGATCATCTTGTACAGGCAAAAAGAAAAATGTTCTAGGAAAATAACTCTTGAAAGAGAGAGAGAGTCGTTGCTTTGATTGAGGGATTTCACTGTGAAGATTAGACTCTCTTCTTTCTTCTTGAATCCCTATAGATTCGGACAATCAATGAATGCATGGAATATGTCGAAACTTAAATATTTTGCATGTGTACCAAAGAGAGCGAGAGAGAATGTGTCTTTGTGAATGTGTGTGTGTGTGTGTGTGTGTGTGTGTGTGTGTGTGTGTGTGTGTGTGTGTGTGATTAAACTTAGCTCACTTGTAGCTCTTGACATGATTTCCATTTTGAGTTATATGAAAGGTTTTTCTTATTCGTGTTCATGTCATTGATTTTTTTCCCCAGTGAAACTTGATTTGAAAGCAGTACAGGATGTATGGAAAAGGAGCATGGACCACACCATATCCGAAATATCGCAGAGCACTATGGGTTGTACGCCGACCTTTTTGGATCTTCCTTCTTCTACAACACGACCCCGATGTCCATCTGCTATGATTATGATGAGGCCTTTGTCACACCGGTTTACTACGGCAACAAAATACTTCCTTCAGAGGTCCTGATTTGTATGCTTGTAGTTTGAAATACTCTATTTCCCCACTCTAATTCCTATGTTTTTGTGCCTTTTGGAGATATCAGGCTTTTGATTTTTTTGTAATTTTGCATTTCAAATTATCAAAGTAGTGGTAAGCGCTATCCGTTGGAACCTTTAGTGGTTTGTAAAGATGTGAAATGTATAAACAGGCACAGTAGAGGGCACGTAAGACCTCATGGCAAAAGCTTGGCCATTTCTAGAGTTGTACTGTCTTCAGCTGTCAGTGAAACCGCATTGACTGAAGCTGTGGGATGCACACGGGCATTTTTTGCCTGTGGGCTCTGCAGTCATAAAATATGGGCTGGTACACCCACGGGAATGCTCCTGTGGAGGTTCTGTCATGTCTGATCGAGTGGCCATTACACAATGGCATCTGCCAGGGAGCAATTATGTCCCTTGGAATGCCCTGTGCATGCCTGCACCCTGTGTGAACGCAGTGCATGCTTTCAAGGGTGGTGCAGCATTGCTCCCAGCTGGTTTGTTCGGCAGTTGGGACAGTATTTCTCTGGATCCCACTCGCACCTTCGGCTGTATCTTTTTCTCTTCATGTTGGGGGGTTAGGAGAAATTGTGGAACAGAATGTTACTGAAATGGCAGTTTTTTTTCTTTTTAAAAGAAATTGCTGCTGCAAATTTAATGGCTGCTCTTCTGTATTAATGAAGTTCAAGTGTTTATATGGTGTGTTACTGGTGACAGTTTTATCAACATTCTGAGTTCGGGCTTGTTTTGGGAACACAAAAGTTTAAGGTTTATAGTAGTTTTATGTTGATAAAGTTTGAGTAAAGTTTGAATGAACTTTTTGTTCATTTGATTATGTTGTATGTGCTCAATGTTTGTTCTGACTTTCTATACTGACTTCCATAAAAAACGCGAAAGCAAAACAAGCTGAAGGTTAGGGGCGAATTTTATTGGTCACAATTGTACAGAGTGGAAGCGAGAATTCAACGTGATTTGATTCATTACACCGGTAATGTGTGAAAATGTCATCAGCAATATGTCTTTGTGTGGAAAATCCAAGGTCACGTGACAAACCAGCTTGAAGTCCTAATACCGTGTGTGGCCACCATTTGCGTTGACAACTGCTTGACACCTGCGGCTCATTGAGTGGACCAGGTGGTTGATGCGTCCCCTTGGCACACCAGCCCACACATGGACGATGGCCTGGTGAAGTTGAGCCGCTGTTGCTGGTCGTGGACGCAGGAGGTCCAACCGTCTGCCAAGTTCATCCCAAAAATGTTCTATTGGGTTTAAATCGGGACTGAGGGCTGGCCAGGGCAGCACATTGACGTTGTTATGCTGAAGAAATTGCTGGGTGGCCCTGGCTGTGTGTGGTCTTGCATTGTCCTGTTGGAATGTCCAGTTTGGGTGTTGCGCAAAAAAAGGAACGACATGGGGTCTGAGCACCTGGTGGATGTAGCGCTGTGCATTGACACCCTGTCCGCGACCAGGACCAATGTTCTGAAAGATGACTGGTCCTATGGCGTGGTTAATGCCAATTGCACCCCATATCATAACGTTCGGGCCTCCCCAGGGGTTCTGCTCTACCACACAGGAGTCAGCATAGCGTTCACCAGGTCGACGCCATATTCTGACACGACCGTCAGCCATGTCAATACAAAAACGGCTCTCATCTGAGAACAGTATGCGTCCCCACTGCTGCCTGCGCCAGTTGATTCGGGCTTGTGCCCACTGCAGCCTGTCCTGCCGGTGTCTTGGTGTCAGTACCGGACCTCTGTGAGGACGCCTACATGCCAGCCCGTTCTCCTGAAGACGCCGCCGCACAGTGTTGAGGCTGATTCGTTGCTGGAGATTCCCAGGCACCTGTCGAGCAGTGCTAGCGGCTGTTTGCCGCCTGTCCCGCAGATGGGTTCGAACAAAATGGCGATCCTCTCTTGGTGTGGTGACCCGAGGACGGCCTGGCCGGGGACGATCATCAGTGGTACCAGTGACTCGCATGCGGTGCTGCAGACGATAGATGATTGAGATGTGGACGTTAAAGATGTTGGCGACCTGCCTGGCATCCACACAGCCTCCAGATGGCCTAGGGCACGATTGCGTTCCTCTGCTCGTAGTCTTGGCATCTCTGTAGCGCTCAGACGGCAAGTCGTTATCTGAACCTTGTAGCGCGGCTTTATAAAGGCTGCATGCCTGCGTACTTGTCGCTGGTTAACTTTGCTCTGCATGGTGTGCACGTGCCTCACATGCAGCAACCAGTTTGCCATTTTTGTTGACCCTCCAATGCCGGGAATGATGTGTTGCTCACACAATTTTTTCACTGCACGTGAGTCTTGGACCCAAACAACTTGCCACAATGGTTCAATATTGTATATTCACCCCTTTTCACCCGAAAAATAGCCTTTCAATTTTTCGCGTTTTTTATGGAAGTCAGTATATATTAGATTGTATGTGCTCAATGTTTGTTCTGACTTTCCATATTAGGTAATTGTGTGTGCGTGTGTGTGAGTGTGAGTGTGTGTGTGTGTGTGTGTGAGTGTGTGTGTGTGTGTGTGTGTGTGTGTGTGTGAGTGTGTGTGTGTGTGTGTGTGTGTGTGTGTGTGTGTGTGTGTGTGTGTGTGTGTGTGCTCTTTCTCAGGCAGCAATAGCACCCTTTGTGAGCTACGAAAGTGACAAGGATACGCTGTGGACATTGGTGATGACATCCCCAGATAGTCACTTGCAGTGCAACGACAAAGAATGCCTCCACTGGATGGTGTCAGTACACAAGCCTTCCTCTTACTTACCCTGTTCAAGCTAATGCCTTTTTCCCATTTGGTGTGAACTGTGTTTTTGACAGCTAGGATGCCCCCAACACCCAAACCCCACTCCCCTCCCCTTTATAGGGGAAAAACAAACCTTGAGTTCTTATCCTCACTTAGAATTTCTAATTGCAGACAAATGAAAACTTGTTACTGCTGTTACAATTAGAGCAGTTTATCTGTCCTCCTCTTGACTGTTTATGAAGGTCCATGTACATGAATGGTGAGAAAAGAGCAATAGTGTTATTATTAACATCCCAGAGATGGGAAGAAAAGACAGAGTTTAAACAATCTAGTCTCTGATTCTTTATCTTGGATGTTAACAAGGTAAATATTGTCTTTAGGGGCTAGAAGTCAGAAAGACATCTTTTCTTATCAAATTAAATCATTCTCTTATTTCACCCCCCACCTTCACCTCCCACCCCCATACACCACATATAGTAACATCTGATTGATAGGAAGAGCAGTTACCCATTTACAATGTAATACAGACACTTCATCTCCCATTTGTGGCTGACTGATGTTGATATTTTGTGAGGGTTTGACATGCATCAAAATTAACATTACTTCGGTCCATGTGAGCACCATTCAGCCTCGCCAGCAAACCAGTCACGGCAGTCGTAGTATTGATAATGATATTAGTTGGAAAAGAAGTTTTTAAAGTTGTTTATATGAACATTTCTTCCCACTGTGTGTTATATCAGCACAAATATATCTGGCTGTGATGTCCACGGGGGAGAAACTCTCTGTGAATACCTACAGCCGTTTCCTGTGAGAGGCTCTGGGTACCACCGCTACGTCTTCATCCTTTTCCAACAGCAGAAGCGCTTGGATCTATCTGATTGTTACAGGATCTCAAACAGGTAGGATTAGCGTTTAGATATTTTTAAAAAAATGTAACTCGATGTCCTGCATTGTCATTGTGAAGTGTATATATTTGTGTTTGTGTATGTTGTGTTTGCGCTCTGTGTGTGCATGCCTCCTGCGTGCCTGGGTGCCTGCATGCTAGTGGGAATGTGTGTAAAACAGTTTCATTTATTACTTGACTATATTTGTAACAGTGTTTTCATGACAATAGCCTAAATTATGGATCTGTTTGTCAGAACACGAGGTAGCATACACTATAGTCACTTTTTTACATTTTTTTATGTTACTGTCATTATTTCATATAGCTGGTAACTGTATTGAACTTAATTGGCTCGTGCCAATGTGTCAAACTTACCTTGGTAGTGTTGATTATATAAGTATCTTTTTTCAGATTCTGATCAATGGTCATTATTGTGATCATCATTTGTGTGTTATAATGTTTGAATCCTGCCATCATTGTCATTATTATAATTATCATGATTTCTGGTGGTCTGTATTTTCTGATTTCCACCTACTATCCAGCACCTTGAACTTAAAAATGTCAGCTTGATCCGTATTTTTACCACTGGTGTTTTCTCTTGCAGTAAATCACTGGTCGAGCGAACGTTCAGCACGGCAGATTTTTATCACAGACATAAAAAGGACCTCACCCCAGCCAGCTTGTGTTTCTTTCAGAGTCGCTGGGATACCTCCGTCACCTCTTTCTTCCATGATGTCCTGGGTAGGTCATTGATAAATGCTTGTATGCTGAGTGTAGAAAGTGCTTATATGCTGAGTGTAGAAAGTGCTTATATGCTGAGTGTAGAAAGTGCTTATATGCTGAGTGTAGAAAGTGCTTATATGCTGAGTGTAGAAAGCTTGCATGCTGTAGTATTGATGCGTTTTCTGTTTCTTTCAGCTTGCATGCTGTAGTATTGACAGGTTTTCGGTTTCTTTCTGTCTTCTTCTTAGATCAGTTTTCCTCCTCCATAGGTCTGTGGTGATGATGCTTTTTCCAGCAATAGACTTCGCAGGAGGGTATATGCTACCTAATAAAGATGACCAGGACTGCGCTGGAATGTTTGACTCAGAGGTTGGAACTTACTTAGACTTAGATGCTCCCGCGTCTTGCGATGCATGAGGCAGTCAAGGCACTCCACTGTGCACGGTTCTCAGCCAGTTTGGTAGTGCCGCTCCATCCTCTGTCAATGAGTCTGAGGTCTGAGCCTCTGTGGTGGGGTCCTTTAACTTGCTTGTATTGTATCTCTTGGACTTCACAGGAGGGTATATGCTATCTAATAAAGATGACCAGGACTGCGCTGGAATGTTTGGCTCAGAGGTAGGAAGCATGGTGCTTAAAGTTTTGACGTTGTGAGTTTGAATCTTACTGCTGTCCAGCCATGGAAATTGTGCTATTTTTGCTGCCCCTCTTAACATGCTGTCATTCTCTTTGTGTCAGTGTGGTGCAGTATAGGTCTGCATTCACTTTAAAGAGACAATTATCCCTGTCTACCAGATTGCTTGAGGTGGATGATGAAGTTGAACTTGAAAGCAAGCAACAGACAAACTGGTTTCTTTGTCTCTGTGACAGAATCTGGTGAAACAAGTTTAAAACAGTATGGTGTTGAGTACTGAATGATTTTGAGCCAGTCCTGCTGAGATGATGTGGGGGCTAGCAGCAAGCATGCAGCAGCAGATTCCTGTTCCAGGGAGTTTCTTTTCCCGATGATTTATGCAAGTGTTACAAATCCAGTGTGCTGTATGTAAAAACTTAGAAGTAAAAAAAAACAACAAAAACACTGAAAAAGACATGATTCTTCTCTTATACGGTATAGGGTTCAGCTTTCATTGGTGAACAGTCTGGTGCAGAGTTAGTTCCAAAGGGAGGCAGCTGCTGGCAGACATTGAAACAGATTTTAAGAATAATTTTTAGTGAGCCCGCCAAAAACAAGGACGAACAAGTTTCGAGACAAAACACGACACGTTTTGACCTCGTAGGTCTTAGATTAATTTCTGATATAAGGTTTTTTTGCAGCCGGTCATAAGCTAATGTATGAATTGAGCAGTGAGGGGCTTCTGGAGAACATCAGGAGTAAGCTCCAAAATAGGCTGAACCGTATACACTCAAGAGCATGTTAAATATTTCCAGACTGGGCTATATGAGTTCAAAGAAAAAGAAGAAAGAAGAAAAAATAATTGCCTGTCGCAGTGGCCTCTTTATTAAAACATCTTGTTAGTATATTTTTTAGGGCTTTTGTCTTTAAAAAATTTTTTTTTTATACATATTTTGTATTCTCAGAGAACAAAGCTAAACATTTTCCTCACAGTAGAATGGACGTTCTCCAGTTTGCTTTGAGGTTATTTTATTTCCAGTTTATGATTGTCTGAGAAATGCAGTTAGTATAATACAAAATGGATACTTCACGAAAATCAAAATCTGTCATGACATTGAACTCAAATTGTAATGATTTCCAGTCATTCACGAAACAAGAAAATGCAAAGTTTGTGGACCCATAAATTCATACATTTGTATGTTTGTGCTTTTAGTATTGTTCTGTTTTTCTGAGAGTGAAGGAGGGAGGCAAAGGGTCAGAGGGGGAAGGAGGTGAGGTTGCTGTTGTAGAAACTGATAGAAGTTTGAACAGTAAGGAAGTTGAAGTATTTGCTGATAAATGGGTTTTTTTGTTTTGTTTTTTAACAGAAATGAAGGAACCATCCTACGAGTATATTCCTCCACCAGACTATCACCGCAAAGATCAGCATCACCAGGATCATAATGCTTTGGAATGGTAGGTGCCTGCAGAAGAACATGCAATCGTTTCCAGGAGCCATGTGGACCTGAAAGAATTTTCATAGCATTCATATAATGCTGTGAAAGTCATTCCTGTGTTTTCAGGTTGTTGGAACGTCTCTCTTACAATAGAAAAGAAAAAAAGAAAAGAAAAGAAAAGAAAAGAAAAGAAAAAGAAAGAAGAATTCAAGTTATTTTTCACGAAGGTCTTGGAAGTCTCTTCACATAGGAGAGTCTAAAATGGGTGCACTAGCCCCGTTATGTTTGTTTGCTCATGTTCCGCTATTACCAGAACTTGAGGTTTTCCTTTGTTATGCCCAGTGCCTTGTGGACTTTCCTGTTCTCTGCTGGTCTTTAGCTTGGGCTGGATTGATAATACAGTTTTGTCTCTGGAATCCTCAAGCATGTAAATAACTTTGCTTTACCCACTTCGTATCCCTTGAGGATGGATTTCAGGGGACAGCTTCAGCTTTGCTTGGCAATGGTAGAGTGCAGCATTAGCGAGATCCGGTAGGACACCAAGCCATCTTCTTGTGTATTGCATTTCATGTAGTGAGTTGTGCTCATTTGTGACAGGCATCAACTACAGCAAGACAAGTGTATCAGCTTTGCTGGCAGTCAGCAGATTAAGATTTGCATGATGATGAATGTTGGGCCCCCATGTCCAATGAAGCTACTGAGTAGAGTGGCTGCAAGTTATCTCCCTTGAACCACTGTCTGACGGGGACAGCGAGATGGTTTGCATGGGGTGCAATGATTGCAAGGAAGGATTGTGAGAATTATGGATCCAATAATTGTTTGAATGAATCTTTCCTTTTTAGACTGTGTGAGAAACTTTTGTCAACATCATTTTAACTCGAAGGAGTCATGACCTTATGTTTATAGGCGCCTTCTTAAATCAAACGATTTGTGGCAAAGTTGTGTCTGTGGCAATTCATTTTGATGCAGAAAAATTAAACTAAATCTTTTACAAATGTGGATATCAATTTTCATAAATGCTTCA
>CM031609.1:45931489-45951489 GCA_018398815.1 Conus ventricosus
TAACTATGAAGCTCACTAATCAGCTGATCTAATTAACTGCCAAACTAGCTAACTAGCAAAGTGACCACAGAACCAACTAGTCAACCAGTTAACCAGCTAGTTAACTAGCTGGCCAAGATTGATTATAAATGAACAGACAAATCAATAATAATTTAAAAAAAAAGTAAAACTTTTAAAAAGATCGTGTTCCATTTGGAATGCACAAGACCGGAATGCTTTAAAAAAAAAAAAAAAAAAAAAAAAAAAAAAAAACCCAACAAACAAAGAAATCAGCGTGAAATTGTTCACAGGTACTTACAAATTATAAGAGGTTCTGTTTCTATGCCCTTTCATTTCTCCTTTTCCTTATTTTCTTTCTACTTTTCCTTCTTCTCTTTCTTCTCAATTTGAAATAGGTTTATGGCAGGCCCTGTCTGTGTAGTTTCTGTGATGATATTAAACAACAAACAGAGGTTTATGGCAGGCCCTGTCTGTGTAGTTTCTGTGATGATATTAAACAACAAACAGAGGTTTATGGCAGGCCCTGTCTGTGTAGTTTCTGTGATGATATTAAACAACAAACAGAGGTTTATGGCAGGCCCTGTCTGTGTAGTTTCTGTGATGATATTAAACAACAAACAGAGGTTTATGGCAGGCCCTGTCTGTGCAGTTTCTGTCATTATATTAAACAACAAACAGAGGTTTATGGCAGGCCCTGTTTGTGTAGTTTCTGTGATGATATTAAAGACCAAACAGAGGTTTATGGCAGGCCCTGTCTGTGTAGTTTCTGTCATTATATTAAACAACAAACAGACTTGGATGGGTCAGTCAACACAGAAAGAAAGAAAGAAAAAGGAAATAAGAAAAGCTCCAATTACATGAAGAAGATGTGAAAAAATCGACACCATTCGTACGCTCGCGCACACACGCACACACACGCGCGCGCACACTCACATACACACACACACAGGCGCGCGCGCGGACTCACGAGCAAACAAACAAAAAAGAAGTAATTGAACAAACCAATCATAAATAAATCAATCAAAATCAGTCGATCAATTATGTTCAACTGAGAAATAATAAACAAGAAAACATTTGTCGTTGTTGAAATGTTGATAAGTCAATGAAGAAAGACGAAGGAAATAAATGAAAACAGAAAAACAACAACAACTAACTAACTAACCAGATAGATAGAAATACAGTTTATAGATGAATACAATAACCATAAATGAATGAGTGACTGCTTCAGCAAACGGTATTGATTTAACGAAAAATAACGAAACAACAACAACAACAACTAATGAACATAATTAAACAAATAACTAACTAAATCGCTCACTTACCCACTCACTAACTGCAGAAGCCAGCTTGTCAGCTAATTAATTACCTGCCAATGTAGTAAACTAGCAAAGTGACCAACGAACAAACCAGTCGAGCAGCCATCTAACCAACCAGGTAACTAACCGACCAAAATTAATTATAAAAGAATCAAACAAAATCAATGAATAAGTAAAATTCAAAAAGATCATGTTCGTTTTGGAATGCACAAGACATGAATACTAAAATATCAAAAGACGAACGAACGAACAAACAAGTCAGCGTGAAAAAGGTTCACAGATACCCAGATATTACGAGAGGTTTTGTTTCTAAGCACTTTCACGTCTCCTTATTCTTATTTTCTTTCTGCTTTTCCTTCTTCTCCTTCTTCTTCATTTAAAACGGGTTCATGGCACCTGTTTAGTGTCTGTGATATTAAACAACAAACAACAAACAGCAAACAAAAAACAAACAAAACAAAGAAACTGTTTTATGGGAAAATAAACGAAAGAAGAGTAAGCAACAAATGAATGAATAAATGAAAACACACACACACACACACACACACACTCACACACGCACACACACACACACACACACACTGAACAAATAAACAACGAGAAAAGAAAAACGAGCGAGTGAATGAAAAGACATTGAGTGACTTGAATGTGAATGAATATAGAGACTAGAGACTGAATGATTAAAGATAATAATAATAATAATAATGAATACTTATATAGCGCCTATTCTCGGCTAGAGGCCAAACTCTAAGCGCTTTACAATCAACACTCGTTTACACAACGGGCTGCCTACCTGGGTAGTGCCGACTGAGAGCTGCCAGCTGGCGCTTCATTCAGTCGTTTCCCGTGTCATCCATTCAGTATCGTTCAATATCGATCACTCATTTTCCTTACTTCCTTCATTCTTTCCATTTCTCACGCAGGGTGCATGCTATGTGTAACGTGTCATCCATACCAACGGCCAAACTGGCCTACTCTTTCGAACGTTGGTGATGGGATTTTACGTGTGTGCAAGATGTTATGCATGCGTTCACACACGGAACCTCGGTTTATAGTCTCATTCGAAGGACTGTATGGGAAATGGAGTCAGAACCAATGTTAACTCCGAGGGAAAAATCCCCCTGTACCGAAACGCCCCGGCGGAGGTTCGAACCCGCAACCCCAGGATCACCAAGATTACGAGTCAGGCGCTCTACCAACTGAGCTATTCCGGCTCCCAAAAAAGAGTGAATAAACAGACTTGAATGAGCTAGTCACCACAGAAAGAACGAAGAAAAGAAATAAGAAAGCTCAAATTACATGAATAAAGAGTGAATCGAGCGCTTGCGCGCGCACGCACGCACGCACGCGCCCGCGCGCACACACACACACACACATGAGCACACGCACGCACGCACGCACATACACAGACACACACACATATACACGCGCGCGCGTGCGCGCGCGTGCTCGAACACACACATATACATACCAATGAGCAAACAGACAAATAAACAAGTAATCAGACAACTC
The DNA here is from genome assembly GCA_018398815.1 of Conus ventricosus. NCBI lineage: Eukaryota > Metazoa > Mollusca > Gastropoda > Neogastropoda > Conidae > Conus > Conus ventricosus. Next base: position 45,934,318 of record CM031609.1, read on the forward strand.
AATTAGAAATGAATTTATCAAAATCGATTAATCATGGTCAACAGAGAAAGAGCAAACAAGAATTTTTGTTGTTGTCAAATGTTGATAAGTTAATGAATAAAAAAGAAGAGGAAGCGAACAGAAGAGAATAAAATAAGAAATTATTAATTAAATAAATAAAACGGAACAATAAATACATAGATATTTGAATAGCTAGATAAATTAATAATATGAATAAACGATTGCATAATAAACAAGTGAATAAATAAGTAAGCAAATAAATAAACAGATACATAAAAATACAATTTTAAAAAATCAACTCGATAACCGTAAATGAATGAATGCTTCAGCAAATGGTATGAATCTAAAAACAACAGCAACAACAACAACAACAACAGAAACAAACACAACGACAACAACTAATGAAAAAAGTAACAAGTAACTAACTCGCTCGCTTACTCACTCACTAACTTAGCAGCTAACTGGTCAACTAAGTAATTAACCGCCAAAGTTGCTAACTAGCAAAGTGACCAAATAATTAACAAACCAGTCGAACAGCCAACTAACCAGCTAGTTAACTAACTGACCACAATTAATTACAAATGAATAAACAAAATCAAGAAATACGTAAAAGATCTTAAAAGGATATGTTCCTTTTGGCATACACAAGACATGAATCACAGTGAATTTCCACTTCCACTTGAACGAAGAAGCGGACTTTCCAACAAGGTTTAAAATACTACAAAATTACGACACTAAGTTGATGAAAAATGTTCCCGGACTCCCACTGGGGTTGAAAACACGGGTCAACATAGTCTCTCACAAAGAGTAGGTTGACAGCTGGACACGGCTGAGTGATTCTTCCAGGAAAGTGACCGACATTGTTGCGACATTGCTAGTTGTAAACAGGTGAGTCCGTCATGATTCTGGATTGGTGACCTGTGACTCATGGCTTTTTACACACACACACACACACACACACACACACACACACACACACACACAATATATATATATATAATTATATATATATATATAATATAATATATATATATATATATATATATTTAGCCATGGTAGACAAGGCCTGACTCTTTTGAATGTGTGTGTGTGTGGTGTGTGTGTGTGTGTGTGTGTGTGTGTTTGACACAATAACAGCCCCAAACAAAACAAAACAATAGCAAAAACAAACAAACAAAACCGAAACAACGAAGTTCAGAATAGAATTTCATACCCAAATCTGGTCCGGGGTCAATCGTTTTCAATCAGAGAGAGAGAGAGAGAGAGAGAGAGAGAGAGAGAGAGAGAGAGAGAGAGTGAGAGAGAGATATCCCATACTCCCATCCCCATATCCCCACATTCTTTTCTGCTTCCCATCCCTATTTCTCCACAACCTCTCCTTGGCAAAAAAATAAATAAAAAAGGATCGTGAATGCATTGAGAGAGAGAGAGAGAGAGAGAGAGAGAGAGAGGGGAGAGAGAGAAAAGAGAGGGGAGAGAGAGAGAGAGAGAGAGAACATTAATTTTATTATTTTAACTATTTATTATTGTTATTATTATTTCATTATTGCTGTTTGTAGTTCTAAGTCGTACCCTCCCGCCTCAACTTCTTCCTCTTCTCCTTCTCAACTCCAATCCTGAGTGTCAGTTATTCACCGAGACCTGTTCCCCACTGACTCGGAAAAGATAAATGACTGCGTGTTCGTCTGGTGTGTTTAATATTTCTAATGCTGTTTGCCCGCCTGAAGAAGGCCAGGAGGTCGAAACACGTTGTCGCTGTATAAATGTAGCTTGTTTTGTTCTAGTTCCTTTGGCAGTGCTGTGACTCTATCTTTGCCTTCATGCTTTAAATTACTGCTTGCCGTCATTCACTTTGGAATTATTGTGGGTTTTTTTTTTATCCTCTAGGATGTCCATAGTTCAGATGCCGTGCAAAGGATGAGAGTAGCTGATGATGCACAACGTGTGTTGGTGGTTTCGTGTTGTTTGTGTTCTTTTCCTTTTCACCGCAAGGAGAGTTTTCCATCTATGTGCTGGCAGCTCTGTTTAGTCAGCAAGGATATCAAAGAAACTGACACTTCGTTATCAAACCAGGTCAGACCAACTTACAATACTATTTGGAACGTGAACTCGCAGAATGTGTACACAGTTGTTGTTCCATCAAGGTCGGCAATAGCGGGAATGATATGCTACATTTAAAAAAAAAAAAGAAGAAAAAAAAAAGACAGAAAAGAAACTTCTTCATTATCGTTAACCCTGTCGTCGTTGTCGTCGTCGTCGACGTTGTCTTCGTCACGGTCGTCACATCTTCGTCACGTTGTCAACATCATTACACTTGTTCTTTTTTATCATTATTGTCGTCGTCGTCGTCGACGTCGTCATTGTAATCATATCTTTTTGTTTGTTTGTTTCTTCTTCTCCTTCATTCCTTCCTTGCTTCTTCCTTCCTTTCTTCCTTCCTACCTTTCTTCCTTCCTTTCTTTCTTCTTCTTAATCATCAACAACATCATTATCATTATCAACAACCTCATCAATATCGTCGTCTGTCTTCCTCTTGCTTTTCTCTTCTTCTTGTCTCGATCTTAGTCTTTTTCTTCATCTTGCTTAATCTCCCGGGGAAAAAAAGAAAAACACATGTCATTTCCTCCACCCCTTCGTTTTTCCGTCTCTCTGTGCCTCTAGTTCACTGTCTGTCGTCTATCTATCTGTTGTCTGTCTGTCTTGCCTCTGTGTGTGTGTGTGTGTGTGTGTGTGTGTGTGTGTGTGTGTGTGTGTGTGCCTCTGTCTGTTTGTCTGTCGGTCTGTCTGTCTGTCTGTCTGTCTTCTCTCTCTCTCTCTCTCTCTCTTCTCTCTCTCTCTCTCTCTCCCCTTCTCTCTCTCTTTCTCTCTCTTTTTTTTCCTCTCCCCTCTTCTTCCTCCTCTCCCTCCAATCCGCGTCCTAAAATTTTCCAAGACGGAAAAAAGAAAACTGATCTGGAAATCAACAGATGATCAAACCAGGAAAGGTGACATGCATTTTCTCCTTCTGGAGATGGACCAATAGCAAATCCGAAAAAAGGCCCCAGGGTGTTTCGGAGGAGGGCCACATAGGCTAGCTTGCATCAACACGTTGCGAACAGCCAAGAATCAAATGACCCCAAAAATAAGCACAAATCCGGATGTGTATAAATGGCAGCTTGGAATTCATACGAGGTGATTGAGGACTGGAAAGTTACCCGGTGTGAAATGACAGATAGAGCATCCAAATCTTGCTCCCTGGGGGTAGATCTGCTATTACACCCACCCCCACTCTCCCCCCCCCCCCCCCCCCCCCCCCCCCCCCCCCCCCCCCCCCCCCCCCCCCTCATCTTCTTCTATATTCGATTGTTAATATTGCTCGATGTTACTTCATGTAAGCAAAACACACACACACACACACACACTAAACAACACAAAACAACAGCAGCAGCAGTAACAACAACAACAACATAAAGTTAAAAAGAAAAAAAATGAAAGAAAGGAAGAAAAACAGTTGGACGGTGGTCATTTTTTAACGCACTTTCTTATCTGTTCGTTTATTTATTTGTTTATTTTGTTTCTTGAAGAAATAATGTTACTTAGTTTAAGCAGACTTGTTGGAAGGTCTTCTTTGATTGTTGAGGACTCACGTAGAGACGTCTTTACAACACATGTAGACCTCTCTAAGTATGTGTGCATGATTTACGTTCCCTTTATGTCAATTGTGTGTGTGGTGGTGTGTGTGTGTGTGTGTGTGTGTGTGTGTGTGTGATTATCTTTTTAGTGTGTGTGTGTGTGTGTGTGTGTGTGTGTGTGTGTGTGTGTGTGTGTGTGTGTGTGTGTGTGTGTGTGTGTGGCGCGCCGCGCGGCGTGTTATGATCTACCCGAGTAAATCATTCGTAAAGTTGCCCACAAAACATCGTCAGCCGTAAGAAAACTGTTTTCTTTCCAACATTATCCCCCCACCCCCTCCCCCCATCTTCTGCTGCTCGAGTGAAAGAGATGTGTGATATGGTGTGCCGGTCAACATATCGACAATAAGAATCCTGTCAGGACTAAATGAAAAGAACAGGCATCAATCATCATTACACATCTACAAAGTCACTCAGCGTCAGCGCAGGGTCTCCAGCGGTGAGCTGTCTCACGACGACTTGCTGCCTAACGTAGACTGTACTGGGGCTGCAACAGAACAAACCTGTTTATAACTGTGTGTATGAGAAGCGTCGATGTAGCGCGCTGGATATACTATTGTGCGTGAAATAATACCATAGAGCTTATAGCGTACACTCACAACACTTCGCTAGTGTTCTTCGCCTACGCTGTAAACACAGTCTTTTTGACGTTGATATGAAGTCCAGCCAACAAGCTTAAATCAGCTACTCAAGCAAAAGTCACTACCCTCGCTCTGCTAAACCAACAGTTCCACAGGTTTGTTTTGATTGTAGCCACTAATCTGGACAAATTAATTTTAGCTCCAGTAACATTTCAAGAACTTTCACCTCTCCGAAGAATTCTGTTTGATGATATTTTTTTCTTCAGAAAAGAACTCAAGGGGCACTACTCTAAAATGATCTCTTCAACCGGCAGACGTTGAATCATACAAATGCAGTCACCCGACTTTGAAATCAACTTGTGGACGTTTGTTCGTATTTCTCGCCTTTCCAGTGCCCATCATATTTTTCTGTGGTGGTGTTTTCAGCGAGAATGTGTAGTGTTTGTTGCTCGAAGATTGTGTGATCTGCGTAGGCTGGAGAAGTGGTGTTTGCATACGCCATAAAAACGGTCATCTTCACGGCGTACGTCACAGGCACAACTGTAGTGTTCAGAATGTGGACCGCTGATCGCCTTATTGACCGTGGTAGTTCTTCTAGCGTAGAGTTATTCTGCCTTGTTCCATCAGAACAAGTGGTTTGGGATCTGCGGCAACTCTTCTGCCAGAGCACGAAAGACAAGACAGAGCACACACCACACACACACACACACAACACACACACACACACACACACACACACACACGTGCGCGCGCGCTGAGAGACAGACAGAGAGAGAGAGAGAGAGAGAGAGAGAGGACAAAAAAGACTCAAACTCAAAACCAAATTTTTTAATCAAGAAGATATTAGGCAATGCCTAGTCCTTCAGTCTGTGCTAACTATTCTACTTTGATCTACGAAGACACAAAAAAGACCATAAAATTGTCATAACAACAGCAACGACGATAACAGCAAGAACAAGAACAACGGCAAAGAAGCAGAAGAACAACAACTACAAAACTCCACAGATATCATATACAAACATTCTTGATGAAATCTATAAGAATAAAGTGTGTCTTGAATCAGAGATTGAGAAACAAAACATGGGGAAAACAATGAGTCATTAACCAGGACATGTTGAAAGAGAGAGAGAGAGAGAGAGAGAGAGAGAGAGAATTTGAAAATATCCGGAGGCAAACCTCATGGAGGAAGCCACAATTACAACACTGGTTGGAAATTTACGGTGCTTGTGGGTTTCTCCGTGGACCTTTTTCCACTGCTTCTTCTCCGGAGACGTTCCGGACCTGTGTTCCTCGAATTTGGTCAACAGACCGTGACAGCAGGTGAACAGCCCATAGGGAGGAGGCCGGGGTGTGAGTGTGGGGGAGAGGGGATGGGGATGGAAAGGAGGTCAGAAGGGGCGGAGCCAGAGGAGGGGCTTGGAGAGCATTGAAGGCATAGGGTGTGTGAAAAGGCATACCAATAGGTGAATGCTGATATATCGGCCAACCAATCGCAGGGGTGTTTACATAATTTAACGAATCATGTTGTCCGACTTACAAAGACGTAGTCATGATTTTTGATGACAGAGAGAGAGAGAGAGAGTTGTATTTTTTCCAGGGTTACATGATAAGCAAAGTAGACATGCTTTTTTCCTCCCAGCTCTAGAGAAAAAAAGATAAAAAAAACGCACGCGGAAAATACGCAAGGAGAGAGAGAGAGAGAGAGAGAGAGAGAGAAACAAGACGAATTGAGAGAGAGAAGAGACAAGAGAGGAGATGAGAGAGAGAGAGGAGAGAGAGGAGAGAGAGAGAGAACAAAGACGAAATGTAAACAATGTAGTTTCTCTTCAGCCTTTTTTCCGTTGACGTTCCACTTCAGCTTTGGGTTTTTTTCGTGTGTGTTTTTTTTTTATTTTTTATTTTTAGTCCAATTCATAAAACAATCTCACAACGTCCAGTAACTGGTAGAGAGAGGCTTCGGCATTTCATCCGCCTCATGTCTTCAGCAGATGCAACAGGAACCCGGATGACGATCACTTCGGAGCCACGGGGTAGTATTAGGGTAGCTGGGAAGGAAGAGAGGTAGAGGGAATGGGGTGGGTGGTGTAGGGGGGACGGGAGTCCAGGATGGAGGAATGAATGGGGCGGAGGGGGGGGTGGGGGGGGGGGGTAGGGGGGGGGGGGGGGAGGAGGAGGCAGTGGAGATATAGGAGGAGAGGGTGTTGTTGGGTGGCAGGGGTGAAGAGTTGTGGGAGTATGTTGGCGGGGATGGGAGGGGGGGGGGGGGGGGGGGCATAGGCTGGAGGATAGGAGGTTATGGAAGAGAGAGACATAGAGACAAGAGAGAATGAGAGAGAGACAGAGACAAAGAGAGAGACAGATAGACAGAGAAGAGAGAGAGAGAGAGAGAGAGACAGGCAGACAGGAACAGAGATACAGAGATAGAGAGACAGACAGACAGAGGTGTGTGTGTGTGTGTGTGTGTGTGTGTGTGTGAAATAATATAAGTGCGCATGCTGACTCTCACTCCTCTCTCTCTCTGCGTGTACGCGCGCGCGCGGCGCGCGCGCTGGGTGTGTGTGTGTGTGTGTGTGTGTTAAAAAGAACATAAGGGCGCATGCTCTCTCTCTCTCTCTCTCTCTCTCCTCTCTCTCTCTGTGTGAGCGCGCGCGCGTTCGCGCGTTTGTATGGGACAGAGAGAGAGAGAGAGAGAGAGAGAGAGAGAGAGAGAGAGGACAGGACAGACAGACAGACAGACAGATATACAGAGAAAGTGGTTGGGGGGAAGGGGGGGGGAGGGAAAGAGATGGGGACAAAGAGAGATAGAGAGAAAGGTGCTTTGGGGCAGAGAGAGAGAGGAGAGAGTAGAGAGAGTGGAGGTCAACCGTGAGTGTGTTCTGGTTTTAAAGCACAAAATGTATTTATAGCTACAGCGAACTTTCCGTCTACGTCATTTGGCCTCTCACAAACAAGAAAGAATGCCACATTTCATTGCCTCAACAGTCCAGAATAGTGGTTAAAGAAGAAAAAAAAAAAAAAAAAAAAGAAGAAGAAAAGAAAAAACGAGGTTTTTTTTTTTCTTTTTAAATTGAAAGTCGTTTATGTTTCTAAAAATCATAATCATGCAAGGTTCGAACTCTGGCATGTGCGAGTATGCCTGCTTCTCTCTCTCTCTCTCTCTCTCTCTCTCTCTCTCTCTCTCTCTCTCTCTCTCTCTCTCTCTCTCTCTTCTCTCTCTCCCTGTGTGTGTGTGTGTGTGTGTGTGTGTGTGTGTGTGTGTGTGTGTGTGTGTGGTGTTCGCGCACGTGTGAGCGTGTCTGCATCTGTGTGTGTGTGTGTGTGTGTGTGTGTGTGTGTGTGGCGTGTTCGTGCGTGCGTGCGTGCGTGTGTGTGTGTTGCGAGCGGTAGGCCGTACTTTTCGAAATCGGGCGTGAGTGAACAATTACATCATGTCCCCCCAACTTAATCCGACGTGGACACAAAAGAAGAGTGGTCGATTTTTGCTTATTGTTCAATGATAGTTGGCGGTGGAGCTGGTGGTGGTGGTGGTGGTGATGTGTTGGTGGTGGTGGTGGTGGTGGTGGTAGTGATGTCCATCTGAGGAACTGTTTTCTGCCGCTGTCGTTAGTTTGTGTGTTTGTTTGTCTGATAGTCAGACTGCACAACAACAAGTAATCTAATTTTAACGAAACTTGCCGGGATAAATTTTGAGGCAAAAACAGAATTAGTGGGCCGCCAAACTTAGGAACAAACAAATTACAAAATAAACACAATGCCTTTCGACCTGTTGGGTCTTCTTCAGGCAGGACAAATAGCATTCAAAACAACGAATGCAAAGGTGGAACAGTCTTGCACTCGAATTGAAGAGATACGTGACTGTCCGTTCGTCCTTTGTTTTATTGTTTTGAATGTAATTTGTCCTGCTTGATGGAGACCCAACAGGTCGAAAGGCAGAGAGAGAGAGAGAGAGAGAGAGAGAGAGAGAGAGAGAATGTTGCCTAATGTAGCAGTGTCGACCGCAAAAGGCCATATCAGGGCTGTCACCGCGTTGAAATCAACTCACAAGCATTAAAAAAAAGGGAAAAGAAAAGTCTTCCACACAATTTTTCGATACACCTTCTAAAAACACACAGAAAATTCCGTTAAAAATCTTCCTTCCGTAAAATCTTAGATCAGAAAAAAGAAATCAGAAATTCAAAAGATCACATTAGGTGGGACGTCTCTGAACAAGGTTTTCATGGAATCTGCTGTAAAGTGTTTATGTCCCAACATGAAAGTCCCAACATTCTAAAAGAACATGCATCACTGTGAGTGGTACATGACATGGAATGCACCGCGGAGCTTCTTCACCTTTTAAAAGATATGAATAGGCGAAAAAGGAGTGGCCTTTGTGCAAACGGCACAATAGTGTTTATTCTTTTCGGCCGCCCTTGGAACATGGTAAAAACTCTGCTAGTCTGCCCCTCTTCCAGAGGTCTTTGACATAAGCCTGACCTTTGGGTTTCAGATCGGTGTGAGAGACAGACAATTTGGACAGGGCGGGAAACCCAAGCAAAAACGATATTATATCCATCAGATTTCAGAGAGGTGTACAATTCGAATGATTTCAGCAGTTAAGGGTGTTTGAGGTTTCGACTGGTAAAGAAAGAAAAGAAAAAGGTTATGTGTGTGTGTGGGGGGGGGGGGGGGGGGGGGGGGGGGGAGGACATGGGACAGGGCGAGAAGGGGAAAGATGAGGACAAAAGTGTTGAATATCTTTCTTCAGGCAACGTGACGTGAATGTGGTGGTGTGTGTGTGTGTGTGTGGTGTGTGTCGGTACAAACTTGAGTTAATCCGACAATAAATTGGTTTCTGCCAGTCAGTATGTGTGTGTGTGTGTGTGTGTGTGTGTGTGTGTGTGTGTGTGTGTGTGTGTGCGGCTGCGCTCGCGCGTGTGTGCGTGTGTGTTTGTGTATTAGTAGGGCTGGCGATGGGGGGAATGCACACGCTTATGTCGGTGAGGGTTGAGAGGGGAAGGCTGAGAAGAACGGGAGAGGGGTTGTGACAATGCGGAGGGAGAGTTGGTGGGCGTGGGGTGGGGAGTGGCGCAGCACATGGGGGGGTGGTGGGGGGGGGGGGGGGGGGGGGGGGGGGGGGGGGGGGGGAGGGGGGGAGGAGGGGGGGGGGGGGGGAGGGAAGAGTTGCCTGCCGAATAATACCAAGCTGGTGTGAGTTGTTTTGGTTCAAAAGGGAGTGGCTGGTTCGAGTCCGATGATCTGCCCCTGTCTGTCAGCTGTCGTGGATGGGGTGAGGTGAAGAAGATGGGCATGGTGGTGGTAGGTGGTGGTAGGTGGTGGTGGTTGTGTGTGTGTGTGTGTGTGTGTGTGTGTGTGTGTGTGTGTGAGAGGGGGGGGGGTGGTAGTGGAGGAAGGGCGCGGGATGTAATCTAACCCAGGGAGTCGAAGGGTAAAGACCCTGCGGTTTCAGTGTAAGACATACTATCTGTTGCATCATAATGTTACCACCCACTCCCTTCACCCCCATGACTCCTACCACAAAAGACGGTCGTTCCATGCCAAGGGGTGGGGGTGAGGGTGGGGGACGGTTGGGATATGGGAAGGAGAGAGGGCAAGAGGGGGGAAGGGCAAAGACTAGGGTGTTTGATCTTTTGTATGGCAACAGGATGCGCGCGCGCGCGCGCGCGTGTTTGTATGTGTTCGTGTGGCGTCGGTGTAGGGCTAAAGGGACCGGGGGGTGGTGGGGGCAGGGTGAGGGGGGGGTCTGTCTGTCCGAGTGGACGTACTTTTTGTGTGTATATCCGTGCACAAACAGAGAAGACGAGAACGCGATTGTGTTTACTATCGTAAGATTTCCCGTCATTGAGCACATCAAAAGTTATTGCTTGTTGCCGCTTCAGTTCATAGTTCGTTTATGTACACATCACTGATCAATAGAGAAATGCCTAAGAAAAAAAGACTAGAACTCAGAACAATTACAACAGAAGAAAAGTCTAGGTGGGGAACTTATTTATGGTGGCATGTTTTAACGCTTATGATGATGATGATGAGGGGGGGGGGGGGGGGGGGGGGGGGGGAGGGAGGAGGAGAGAGAAGAAGAAGAAGAAGACGAAGAAGAACTGTTATTGTTAGTTGTGAAGTCCGTCAGCTGCAGCTAAAAATAGGAATGTGGGTAACAGGGCAGAGAATGTGAACAGCGGTCAGTTTAAGAAGCCGGTATCATCTTGGCTTGTATTCATCCATTAGCCGGTCATTTTTCGGTTATTCTGGAAACAGCGTACCTTTTTAGGGCTTCTTGTTTCTCATCTGCTCTAATTCTAAGGCTTGCCCAGAGCAGTTTATGTCTAGAAATCCAGTCTCACTGGATTGTCTTCAGTCGTGACAAGCTCCTAGCATAACAGTCTCTCAAATCCCCGAAGTCGGAGTGTGGCTGCCATGTGGCGGGGTAATCAAAACGGTCACACACGTAATGTTCTCATCCCCAGCTGATGCATTTGTGCCATAGTGTTCAAATGCTTCGGCTGTTCGGATGATCCCTGGAGTCTTTTAGCCAGGGTACGACAACAACAACAACAACTCACATATACTTTTCCGCGCAAGCTCCTTCGTATTCGTTCTCGTTTCATTTCATTTATGCCCTTCATTCACTTATCTATTTATTTTATAATTTTTGATGTTTCTTTACTTCTTTATTCATTTTTCAAATTTATGTTTCGTTTCATGCCAAGTTATAAGAGAAAAACGCAATGGCCGTAAAAATTAGTCTGTCGGATTTAATATGAGTATCATCCCCAAATACATGATTTGGGATAGAACAGGAGTCCTCAAGATTGCTGTCCTTTCTATGGCATTAAAATTCTTTTGACCCAAACTCTGTATGACTATTTTATTTCTGAAAGCATTTAAGCATGCTCTATTTCTGTAAGTTCTGCTGTGGGTCGTGTTCCTAACACTTTAAAGTTTCGGGATTTCATTCCATCCTAAGATGTGGTAGATATTTCTTTGTTGATCCTCTTTCTCATCTTAGCCAAATAACAGATATCTTTTTACAGCTAAAATCTGATATCAGTTCAAATGTATCCAAAATTCGTTTTTCTTTTTCCATTTCGACAACCTCTAATCATTTTACAACCAACTAGATACTTGTCCCTTTATGATTACAGCGGCTTAAATAAGTGTTTCCGTGTAATTTCTGTCTACTCACAAATAGTATCTCAAAACCTCAAAGCTTTCTGTACTTTGGACATAAAATCCTAGTCGGCCGCGTCAGTAGCTTTTCCAAAGTCAACACATGACAGCAGTGTCAATGATATTCTCCCTGTTTAAACAGTGTCAAATCGTCAAAGAATCTTATCTTGTCTACAACCTGCAATATGTTCCCGCATTTAAATAGAAAGTCAAATCGTTAATGAGTTTTCTCTCGCCTCCATTATGTCTCCCGGACATAAATTTTGTTTAATATTCATAATTCAGACATGGCAGAACTGATTTTATTCTAGCTGCTACGCATGCTAACCCAGTTTTATATCCAAAGTTCAATAACGTTATAGGCCGCTATTTTGTTTAATGTATTCTTCAGTTTTATCTCGTTAAAAGACGCAAATAATAAATTCTTTCGGAGTCACAGATAATTCTTTTCTATCTACTCCTACATTGAGTGACCTGACTATAAATGACTGGAATTGGTTAATTAAAAAAAATCACAGGTGAATCCGTTGCTTCCTGAACTTATAACATTATTTCTTATATTCCTAAGATGTACAGATGATTTTTCTAACGTTATTTTCCTTTCTAGGGTCACGGAAACATTATCGTCAAATTTTGAAAGATCTACGACGAGGTAGTTTATGTTTCATTCTTCTAATTGTCTTCTTTCAATAAACTGTCGGTGGAAAGAAATTACTCACATATGACGTATTTTTGTCTTTGTTAGGTCTTTTCCATGTATACCTATGATTTGATAAATTACACATATAATTTTTCTTCTCAATTCCATAAAAGCAATCTGTACTCTTTTTACCTTGAGAAACCCTTCTGCCTGTGATTTTACCTGTAATAAAACTTGTTTTCCTACAATTTCATTCGATGGACAACATCAAATACAGTCAAACGAAACCTGAAGTTGCGTTGTTGTTGTTGTTGTTGTTGTTGTTGTTGTTGTTTACTCAAAATATATAATAATGATTATTGTTGCAGATCAAAGAACTTCGGTACCACCCACTCACGTATTCTGATCGTTTGACCTGTGGCTGCACCCCCCCCCCCCCCCTTCTTCCTCCCCCCTTCATTCCCAGGGAAACATCTTGACCATGCAGTGGACGAGCAAAGCGAAGAAGCCACGGACGCTCTTGGTCCGGCGAGACTTCAAGTCGTGGTTAGAAGATCTGTCAAATCGGCGATTTCCGTAAACCTCAAAATATCGAACAAGCCAGACCCAGCGTTCATTTTGCGCCCAATTTGAGAAGATAAGTGATTGCTCGTTCTTCGTTTTCATTGTCCTGTATGCTGTTTATCTTGCCTGACGAAGACAAAGAGGTCGAAACGCGTCGTGTTTTGTCTTGTAAGTTGTTTGTCCCTTATGTCCGACGGAACGATCATTTCTTTTTTAAGTTAAAGAACATATAATTCATGAGCTCAGGTGTTTGTCAGTTCGGCGACATCGCTTGACTGAAAGAATTCGATATGTGAATCTACAGCAGATCATATGGTCAGTTGTGTGAAATTTGCTACGTCGTTTACGAAAAGTGTTGAATGTATGTACCATACATTGATAAAGGGACATTACACCTCACATGTAGTAGGCTCTGATAAAGGGACATCACACCTCACATTACCAGGATCTGATAAATAGACATTAACCTCACATTACCAGGATCTGATAAAGGGACATTACACCTCACATTACCAGGATATGATAAAATGGACATTACACCTCACATGTACTAGGCTCTGATAAAGGGACATTACACTCACATGTACTGGGATCTGATAAAGGGACATTACACCTCACATGTCCTATTCTCTGATAAAGGGACATTACACCTCACATGTACTATTCTCTGATAAAGGGACATTACACCTCACATGTACCAGGCACTGATTAAGGGACATTACACCTCACATGTACTAGGCTCTGATATAGGGACATTACACCTCACATGTACTATTCTCTGATAAAGGGACATCACACCTCACATGTACCAGGCTCTGATAAAAGGGACATCACACCTCACATGTACCAGGCTCTGATAAAGGGACTTTACACCTCACATGTACAGGCTTGATAAAGGGACATTACACCTCACATGTACTAGGCTCTGATAAAGGGACATCACACCTCACATGTACTAGGCTCTGATAAAGGGACATTACACCTCACATGTGCCAGGCTCTGATATAGGGACATTGCACCTCACATGTGCCAGGCTTGATATAGGGACATTGCACCTCAAATGTACTATTCTCTGATAAAGGGACATTGCACTCAATGTATTATTCTCTGATAAAGGGGACATTACACCTCACATGTACTATTCTCTGATAAGGGACATTACACCTCACATGTACTATTCTTGATAAAGGGACATTACACCTCACATGTACCAGACTCTGATAAAGGGACATTACACCTCACATGTACTATTCTCTGATAAAGGGACATTACACCTCACATGTACTAGGCTCCGATATAGGGACATTACACCTCACATGTACTATTCTCTGATAAAGGGACATTACACCTCACATGTACAGACTCGATAAAGGGACATTACACCTCACATGTACCAGGCTCTGATAAAGGGACATTACACCTCACATGTACCAGCTCTGATAAAGGGACATTACGCCCCACATGTACTATTCTCTGATAAAGGGACATTACACCTCACATGTACTAGGCTCTGATCAAGGGACATTACACCTCACATGTCCTATTCTCTGAAAAAGGGACATTACACCTCACTTGTACCAGGCTCTGATAAAGGGACATTACACCTCACATGTACTAGGCTCTGATAAAGTGACATTACACCTCACATGTACCAGGCTCTGATAAAGGGACATTACACCTCACATTAGCAGGATCTAATAAAGGGACATTACACCTCAATGTACCAGGCTCTGATCAAGGGACATTACACCTCACATGTACTAGGCTGTGAAAAAGGGACATTACACCTCACATGTACCAGGCTCTGATAAGGGACATTACGCCTCACATGTACCAGGCTCTGATAAAGGGACACTACACCTCACATGTACTATTCTCTGATAAAGGGACATTACACCTCACATGTACTAGGCTCTGATAAAGGGACATTACACCTCACATGTACTATTCTCTGATAAAGGGACATTACGCCCACATGTACCAGGCTCTGATAAAGGGACATTACACCTCACATGTACTAGGCTCTGATAAAGGGACATTGCACCTCACATGTACTAGCTCTGATATAGGGACATTACACCTCACATGCACTAGGCTCTGATAAAGGGACATTACACCTCACATGTACCAGGATATGATAAAGGGACATTACACCTCACATGTACTATTCTCTGATAAAGGGACATTACACCTCACATGTACCAGGCTCTGATAAAGGGACATTACACCTCACATGTACTATTCTCTGAAAAGGGACATTACGCCTCACATGTACAGGCTTGATAAAGGGACATTACACCTAACATGTACCAGGCTCTGATAAAGGGAATTACACCTCACATGTACTATTCTCTGATAAAGGGACATTACACCTCGCATGTACTAGGCTCTGATAAAGGGACATTACACTCACATGTACTAGGCTCTGATATAGAGGACATTACACCTCACATGTACAGGCTCCGATCAAGGGACATTGCACCTCACATGTACAGGCTCTGATAAAGGGACATTACACCTCACATTAGCAGGATCTGATAAAGGGACATTACACTCACATGTACTATTCTCTGATAAAGGGACATTGCACTCACATGTACTATTCTCTGAAAAAGGGACATTACACCTCACGTGTACTATTCTCTGATAAAGGGACAGTTACACCTCACATGTACCAGGCTCTGATAAAGGGACATTACACTCACATGTACTAGGATCTGATCAAGGGACATTACACCTCACATGTACTATTCTCTGATAAAGGGACATTACTCCTCACATGTACAGGCTCTGATAAAGGGATTATTACACCTCACATGTACTATTCTCTGATAAAGGGACATTACACCTCACATGTACCAGGCTCTGATAAAGGGACATTACACCTCACATGTACTATTCTCTGAAAAAGGGACATTACGCCTCACATGTACCAGGCTCTGATAAAGGGACATTACACCTCACATGTGCCAGGCTCTGATAAAGGGAATTACACCTCACATGTACTATTCTCTGATATAAGGGACATTACACCTCGCATGTACTAGGCTCTGATAAGGGACATTAACACCTCACATGTACTAGGCTCTGATATAGGGACATTACACCTCACATGTACCAGGCTCCGATCAAGGGACATTACACCTCACATGTACTAGGCTCTGATAAAGGGACATTGCACCTCACATGTACCAGGCTCTGATAAGGGACATTACACCTCACATTAGCAGGATCTGATAAAGGGACATTTACACCTCACATTAGCAGGATCTGATAAAGGGACATTGCAGCTCACATGTACTATTCTCTGAAAAAGGGACATTACACCTCACATGTACTATTCTCTGATAAAGGACATCACTCCTCACATGTACCAGGCTCTGATAAAGGGTATATTACACCTCACATGTACTATTCTCTGATAAAGGGACATTACGCCTCACATGTACCAGGTCTGATAAAGGGACATTACGCCTCAATGTACCAGGCTCTGATAAAGGGACATTACACCTCACATGTACTATTCTCTGATAAAGGGACATTACACCTCACATGTGCTATTCTCTGATAAAGAGGACATTACCCTCACATGTACCATGCAGGCTCTGATAAAGGGACATTACACCTCACATGTGCTATTCTCTGATAAAGGGACATTACGCCTCACATGTACTCGGCTCTGGTATAGGGACATACACCTCACATGTATATTCTCTGATAAAGGGACAGTACACCTCACAGTACTATCTCTGATAAAGGGACATTTACACCTCACATGTACTAGGCTCTGATATAGGGACATTACACCTCACATGTTCTATTCTCTGATAAAGGGACATTAACCCTCACATGTACCAGGCTCTGATAAAGGGACATTACACCTCACATGTTCTATTCTCTGATAAAGGGACATTACACTCACATGTACTAGGCTCTGATATAGGGACATTACACCTCACATGTTCTATTCTCTGATAAAGGGATATTACACCTCACATGTGCTATTCTCTGATAAAGGGACATTACGCCTCACATGTACCGGCTCTGATAAAGGGACACTACACCTCACATGTTACTTAGGCTCTGATTATAGGGACATTACACCTCACATGTACTATTCTCTGATAAAGGGACATTACGCCCCACATGTACCAGGCTCTGATAAAGGGACATTACACCTCACATGTACTAGGCTCTGATATAGGGACATTACACCTCACATGTACCAGGCTCTGATAAAGGGACATTACACCTACACATGTACCAGGCTCTGATAAAGGGACATCACACCTCACATGTACCAGGCTCTGATAAAGGGACATTACACCTCTAATGTACTAGGCTCTGATAAAGGGACATTACACTCACATGTACTAGGCTCTGATAAATGGACATTACACCTCGCAATGTACCAGGCTCTGATAAAGGGACATTACACCTCACATGTACCAGGCTCTGATAAGGGACATTTACACCTCACATGTACTAGGCTCTGATAAAGTGACATTACACCTCACATTGTACCAGGCTCTGATATAGGGTCATTACACCTCAC
>CM031609.1:45956489-45971489 GCA_018398815.1 Conus ventricosus
TGTTGTTGTTGTTGTTGTTCTTCTTCTTCTTCTGATCTTTTTCTTAATTTTCTTCTTCTTCTTCTTCTTCTTCTTCTTCTTCTGCTCCCGCTCCTCCTCTCTTTCTTCTCCTTTCTTTTTTTCTCCTCTGCTTGGTTTCTTGTTCTTGTTCTTGTTCTTGTTCTTCTTCTTCTTCTTCTCTGTGACTTGACCCCAAACATTTCAAGCCTGGAGCACACACACACACACACACACACACACACACACACACACACACACACACACACACACACACACACACATACACAGACACACGTCTCCATTACCGCTGAAGGCAAAACAATACAACAGAATGGAACACAAGATAATGCCATACAACATGATATGATTGCAATACAATATAATACAATATGATACGATACGATGTGATACAATACAATACAATCAGTACAATACAATACAGCAAGATGCTTTCAATAAAACCGGTACCGTATAGTACAATACAGTCAACTACAACACAGTTCTGCCCAGAACTGTACAGTGGAGTTCCATACAGCATAACTCAGCACAGAGAACACAACACGCCGAAGGACAACATAGCTCCAAGTAACAACTCGCACCATAACACAAAGCACCGGACCGCAACACAACACACAACACACACCAGATCACACAACCCCACACTGTGAACGAATTCCTCAACGATCGTAGCGCAGCAAAGCGAAGACGATTAAGAACACGTGTACGATAAGACAAGAAAATCCATCTGTTATCTTTAACGACTAAAACAGTATTAATGAAAAGAAAAGAGATCGGTAGCATATGTCAGTTGTAGAACCTATTGACTGCGGCTGGGGCAGGATTGGAGGTAACAGGAGGTAACAGGAAAGACAGCACGTGCGGTGCTCAGAAGGGAAAGATGGGGAGCACGTAAGCCTGTCTACAGAACCAACTATTCTTGAGTTACCCCGGAAACTGCAGATACAATTTTCAGTACTGGTGGCCTGTCTCTGTGTCTGTCCATTGAAGACAACGCGTGGCACTTTGTCAGACTTGACAAAAGGGTGAGCGCTACTAAACAGCATTCTACAGTAACTGCGAGAATAACGGATGATTTCTTTTATTTACATTTACTCTCTCTCTCTCTCTCTCTCTCTCTCTCTCTCTCTCTCTCTCTCTCTCTCTCTCTCTCTCTCTCTCTCTCCGGTGTGTGTGTGTGTGTGTGTGTGTGTGTGTGTGTGTGTGTGTGTGTGTGTAAGTGTGTGTGTGTGTTGTGTGTGTGTGTGTGTGTGTGTGTGTGTGTGTGTGTGTGTGTGTGTGTTTCCTGACTTCAAACACACACACACACACACACACACACACACACACACACACACACACACACACACACACACACCCCAAACACACACACACACACACACACACACACACACACACACACACACACACACCACACACACACACACACACAACTGACTCTCTCTCTCTCTCTCTTTCTCTGAATGTAACTTCTCTTGTCTGGTCACCAGCAAGATGCGCGTTCAAAAGCACCCTTTCAGAACATTGGCCAACATATTTGTGAAATATGTACTGTTGTTTCTCGAGAAGAGCCGATTTTTTTTTTTTTTTTTTTTTTACTTCAAGGCATGACTCTGTCTTCTTTTTAAACCGAAGGCAGAAAAGAAGTCAGACCTTCGTCGTTCTCAGACTGACAACGTTTTACAACTGACAATTACCGACTTAGGCACAAAATAACGGTCCTGTACGCGCTCAGGCTGAAAGATCTTGTCACAGTTGACGAGACTGGGATCGAGGAGAGAGAGAGAGAGAGAGAGAGAGAGAGAGAGAGAGAGAGAGAGAGAGGAGAGAGAGAGAGAAGATAAGCACGCTGTCATCAAATGAGATGTTGTTAAAAGAAAGAAGAATGTGATCGGATATAGCGTATCAAAAGAGGGAGGATGGGAGCGGGGGCGGGGAAAGAGGGGGGGGGGGGGGGGGGGGGGGGGGGAACTGGGAAAGTGTCTAGTGACCAGAAAGTCAAAAACAAATCCTAAAAGCGGTTGACGAAATCGTCATACAGAGAGGGTGGAGACGCAAAGATCCAGCGCGCTGAGGGACCTGACTCATTGCGATCATCGTCTGTGAGCGCTGTGTGGTGTGCTGCCATTGTGGGCCACACTGATGCCAGGTGTCTCAAAGAGAGACCGAAGGACACCAGGATGGACAAGGACGTCAGGCAACGCGCGGCATTGGCCTGGGCACACCACACATCTGCCCACTCTGTCACGGCGACTGTGAAGATCCCTAAAGGTCGTTCTTAATCGAAACAAACCTGCCCGTCGGCGGAACTAGACGGCAGACTCAGGACGATCCTTAGCTTTGTTTCTGAACTGGCCTCCTCCACCCATCCCGTGATCATGTTTTCAAAGATCGATATTTTGTGGTAAAGATCTAGAGGGGACAGCTGAAGATACACTGCGCACTTGGAAGGGCACTCATCACTACTTCCTGATAGACTGACTAAACACGAATTGGTTGCCTGTCCATCACACTTTGAAGCAGATAGTGTCAAATCGTCAAGTCTGAAACACACACACTCACCGTGGTTTTCACACACACACACACACACACGCACGCACGCACGCACGCACGCGCGCCACACACACACACACACACACACACACACACACACACACACACACACACAGAGGCAAAGCCTACATGCAGGCAGTAGGTCGCCCTTACTGAATAGTGGAAGACGAAAAGCTGGCACACGTAATTACCCGAGAAGGGTAGGCCAAGCAACTGAACAGCTCTCTCGCCCGGAAGTAATTAAGTGACCTGCACGGGCGAACGGGCCACGACAAAGCCAAATAATGGGCGAAGCGAGGCGAGACATTGGTCCCTTTTCTCTTCTTCATCTTTGACGTGACTCGGCGGTTTTGGATCACGAGCAAGAAGACCGCAAACTGAAGAACAAAGACAAGGATTAGTGAGATGGCCAAAATTGCATCACTACAGAATCTTAGTCGGCAAATCCAAAGTACGTCTAGTTATGAACAGCCTCAACGGTTACAATACGTTACCGCAAATGCTCTCTACCGCGAGAATACATTACCGCAAAGTCGTATATTACGATACCGCAAAAAGACTTGCTACTTTACCGCAAATAGATTTTGTTGATTTCTGTAGCCTTTTAGCAGAACAACCTGCTTGAAATACAGGCAGCCTATCAGCATGGAGCCATTACTCAGTCAAACTATGTGTGGAGACTGGCACTAAGGTACCAACCCGTCCGAATGTGATGACGCTCTCCAGCTGATGTGATGCTGAACTGTAATTGATTTTTAATGCCAAATTTTACTGTTAATGTTTAATTAAATTCAGAGACAAAGTAGTAGATGCTGAACGTGATTTTGAATGCAAGGGTTTTTTTAAGGTACCCTTTTAAATGCCAAATTCAGAGACAAAGTACTGTGGTACTGTCAAAAGTACCTGTTGAACAGATTTGCGGTAACGTATTCCTGCAGATTGCGGTTTTGTAGCATCGGTTTTGCGGAAATGATATACCCACTTACGCTATAATGTGGCTTTTTTGCGGTAACGTGGTGCTACCGCCTCAACTGTCTTTAAAAAAAGCGTTTGTAACAGCATCTCCAAGACTTAGCTGCCATGGGACAAACAGCCACGATGTGAACAGTGATTCTTTCTGATCATGTCTGTATACTGTTAATTTAAAAGAAAAAGAAGAAGAAACGAAAAACGTGGTGATATTGACTCGTGTTAATTTGACCACGTCACCACTTCCAAATGCACCCTTTTAAAACTGTTGGAATTCGTCAACTGAGTTGCTGATGTCAGCTGTGCATGCACAATAGGTAGGTAGGCAGGTAGATAGGCAGGTAGGTAGGTAAGTTTGTAGGTAGGCAGGCAGGTAGATAGGTAGGTACGTAGGTAGGCAGGAAGGTAGGTAGCTAGGTAGGTAAATCGGTAGGTAGGCAGGTACATACATGCAAACATACATACATACATATTACATACATACAGACAGACAGATAGACAGACAGACAGATAGATAGATAGACAGACTACAGATAGGTAGATAGACAGGTAGATAGATAAACTGATAGACAAACAGATAGACAGACAGAAAGACAGACAGAGATAGATAGAGATAAAGAGACAAAATGCTGACAGACATCTTTTGCGCATATTGGTACTGAAACTCGTGTCCTCTGAGTTTTCTTTCTTTCTTTCTTTCTTTCTTTCTTCATCTCCTTCTTTTTCGCTAAAACCGTATTGGCTAAGCGAAACCTTGCAGCTGCATGTTTTTATTTATCATTGATTTACGCGTGTGTATCATCATTGTTATCGTTACAGGAAAAAGAACCCCAGCCATACATCACTCCAACCACTCTGATTCCAGTGTAGACCAGTCGCTGCTTAAATACCTGCAGGGGAAAAAAAAACCCACCTTGACTCATACACACTCCATGCACAAGAACAGCAAAGACTGCAGAAGCGGCAAAACCTCCCCCGGATTTCGTCGTGGACTAACGCCAATGGGAAGAACAGCAAAGACAGCCAAAGTGGTGAAGCCTCCTTCCCTGGGTCGTCGTGGACTAACGCCAATGGGAAGAACAGCAAAGACAGCCAAAGCGGCAAAGCTTCCTCCCCTGGGTCGTCGTGGACTAACGCCAACGGGAAGAACAGCAAAGACAGCCAAAGCGGCAAAGCCTCCTCCCTGGGTCGTCGTGGGCTAACGCCAAGGGGAAGAGCAGCAAAGACAGCCAAAGCCGTAAAGCCTCCTCCCCTGGGTCGTCGTGGACTAACGCCAATGGGAAGAGCAGCAAAGACAGCCAAAGCGGCAAAGCCTTTTTCCCTGGGTCGTCGTCGACTGTCGCCGATGGGAAGAAGAGCACCCGGCTGGCTGGACTGGCTAGAAAGCTGCAGCCTCTCCCCATCTCCCCTCCCTCGGCATCGGCATCATTTGAAGGCAAAAATTCCGATGATTCCTCTTCGTCCACGCTCACCCATTCCTCCAAATCGGCGCTAACGCCTATCCCTTTTTTTCTTTTCAATGGTGATATGACTTGAGATGATATGATATTGTACGGAATGGTGTGATATATGTCACTGTGACATATATATGATATCATACTTTAGTGCTACGATGTGATACGATCTACCGTATCTTGTAGCACCGTACCATATTATATCATATCACATCATATCGTATCATGTCATATGATGTCATGCTACATTATGATGTGATTATGATGTGATACGATCTACCATACAATATCATACCATATCGTATTGTATCATATGTCATATATCACATCATATCATATCGTTTCATATCATATGATAGTATACTACGTTATGATGTGCTATGAATGTGATACGATTTATCATATCAAATAATACAATGCCATATTACATATCATACCATATAATATCATATATCATATCACATCACAGCATATCATATCATATAGCATCATATAATACCATATCATATATCATATCATACCCTACCCTATCCTATTCTATCATATCATGTTATATTACATTATCTTATATCTATCCTATCCATCCAATCCTGTCCTGTTCTATTCTGTCAATGTTATGGCAAACTCGGTTATACTACATTTATGATATGACAGTATGTTGCATAGTATTATATTACACTATATATCATGTTATATTGTATTATATTGTATTACATGATTCATGCTGTTGTTTTTGGTGAATATATACCCAAATTCCAGCCACTATCTATGGCGGAAAGTGATCATTACTAACTATGTTGGATCAAGCTTTCCTCTGCCGTGGCCGTGAACAGGTCACAGGTTTCTACTGTCTCACACACACACACACACACACACACACACACACACACACACACACACACACTGTCAACCTCGGGTGATATCAGTGGAGGAAGGACTAGCGCACAGCCCAAACACACTCACAGCTTGCTTACGATCTCATTCATATATCATGCATTCGTCACATCAAACCACTAGTAAAGTCTATAACTTTACTACACATGTTCATAGAACGAACCATCAATGCATATGGAATCAAACAAAATAAAACATTCTCTCTTTCCTGAACTTCACAAAATCATTTGTCTAAAACATCATTAACTAACCGGGTATAAATAGATTTCTACTTTACCTGGCCAGGTGGTCTTAACTATTCACGAATCACTGTCTTTTCTTTTCTTTTTTTTTTTTTCTTTTCACTGTCACTTTCACAAGCACGACACAACTGCTGGCACTGGTCTTGGTCTGCTGGCGCCTGGTCAGGTGAGACTGTTGGCACTGGCGTTGGTTTGTCGATGAAAGTGGCGCTGGCCAAGTATGAGGTCGAACCCCAGTGAAGATAGAACAGTGGCTATCAACATCGATCTGTTCTCCTTTCTTTCTTCCTGCATTAACGCATTGCACTCTCTCTCTCTCTCTTCTAGTCTGCTCTTATCAAATGGACATGGTTGCTTTTCTTTTCTTTTTTTTTCTTTTCTTTCTTTTCCTCCTCATTAGTTAGCAGCTCTCTCTCTCCACATCTCTCCTCAGTCCTTCCTCTGCAGACTATCTCGTGCTAATCTCTCAACTTGGTTCTCTTCTCTCCTCCCTCATCTCTCTGCTTTTCTCTCCTCAGAGATTACACTCAGACCTCTCTCTCTGTCTCTCTGTTCGTTCTCCCCTCGTTCTCTCACTCTCACATCCTTCTTATTCGTTCCGATCTGTCCAACAAGGGCGAGTACCATTGGTCAGTATTTTTACCCCTGACACCCGAAGTTATCTCCCTCTAATTCCATTGGATATTCAAATCATGACAGTCACGCCTACACACCTTACTCTCTGTGGTGGTCAATTGGTCATTTAATTGATTAGCTAGATTTCACCCCCACCACACACTACCTTCCCCCCTTCCCTACTTAACTGGCGCCGTGTGGCTTAAGTCCTGGACACTGGTCACTCTAAATTGGCTAGATGAGTCTGGGTAGGCTCCAAGACGTTGGCTGGCAGACCAATCGAGACATTCGGCAGACGTCTTAGTCCGTCTAGCAGACAGTGCTGTCTCCACGAGAGCTAAAAATAGCCTTTAATTGGCTGAGGCGACAGGTGAATGCGTCGGTCAGCTATTTAGTCCGGCTGGTTGGACAGACCGTCTCTGTGGAGCCTCTCCCCTATGCTTAATTGCCTGGATCCGAACCATGGGCCCGTCCGCCTGACGCCCAGAATATTTGCGTTAGAGCTTATGTCCAACTGGGCTGGTGGCGATCGACCACGAATTTGGTTGAGTTTATTTTTGACCGTGACACACACACACACACACACACACACACACACACACACACACACACACGCACGCACACACTCACATCCATACATAAACACACACACTCACACACACACACACGCACGCACGCACGCACGCACGCACGCACGCACGCACACACACACACACACGCACACACACGCACACTCTCTCTCTTTCTCCCTCTCTCTACACACACAACACACACACACACACACACACACACACACCACACACACACACACACACACACACACACAGAGAGACAGAGAGAGAAGGCGCGTGCACTCACCCACACCCACTACAATATTGGCTAAACTGTGCGGAATCAACGTTGCTTAACTGAAAGTGCGTGCTACCTCCTTCCAAATGGGGGAGTTCACCCACGCTGGTTCTGCAACTAAACGATTATTGTCGTCGGTAAGCGCTTTCGCAGGTGGACTCCTGCGTATCTTGGATCAGAACAGGCGCCACTGAACACCACCGAAGTGACTCGGCAGTGTCTCCTCTGGTGGGTTGCCTCAGGACGATTTGGCCATTGACTCTCCATGTGGAATGCCGATGCAGGGGCTGCGATGGGACAAAGGGTGTGACCGTAGGTGAAGAGCTAGAATGAGCAGCGTTGGAACAAATGAGTTGGGGGAAAAAAAGACAGAAGAAAATGACCCACAAAGAAAAAAAAAATATGAAAAAAAGAAAGTAAGTGTATGGTACAGGTGCTGAATCTCCACTTTACTAAACTACAGGCAGTGCCCCCCACCCCACACCCCCACAAGAAAAAAAAGAAAAACAACCAAAAAAAAAAAAAAAAAAAGAGAGAGAGAAAAAAATCCCGAGCCTTTGTCACAATAACGTTACCTTACCGCGTCCACAACAGCCTGTGTGTACAGCGAACAGGACTTTGTCATAATGAAGTTGTGGACCTAACTCTACTTTACATCATCCTGTGCACACAGAAAATAGAAAATACTTCTTCGTCATAACGGCGGTGAAGGTTCTACTGTTTCATCACAGCGCATGTTCACAGCAAAAAAGCCTTTGCCATGTTGATGTCTAAATTTTCATTCTATTTTCACCACAACCTGTGCTTACAACGATAAAGCATTTTTTTTTCATAATAAAGCTTATGTTTCCACTCTGCTTTAAAACAGCCAATGATCACAGCAATTAAGCGTTGATAGTTGTGTGAATGATTTCCAGTGTGACGCGCCGTGCCAGTCCCGAAATCACCACACACACACACACACACACACACACACACACACACACACACACACACACACACACACACACACACACACACGCACGCACGCACGCCAGCACGGGCGTGCGCGCGCGTTAAAGTTTGATGGCGATCCGAACTGCGGATCCATGCCAAAAGTGGATCGAGGATCCGTTAGAACTCGGTGGAGGTCTGAGTTCTCCTGGATGTCCTCTGTTTCTTTCTTTCTTTCATTCACTCTTCCTTCCTTTATTCCTTCTTTGGTTCTGATCTTCCTCTCTCTTTCTTCATTGATTTACTTCTTTACTTATTATGCCAACATTTATTTTTATTATTTTTTTTTTTTGCTTTATGTCTCAGTCTCCAGGCCCTCTCAGTGGCATTATCTTAATACCGCTCTTTACGGTTCACCTGGGCACAGCCACACCCTTGCCCGTTTTTAAGTAGCACTGTCTGGGAGCTGTCGATATCAATACCTCATCACCATCCATGCGTTCAATAGGTACACGACTATTAATTCCTGTTTTTCTTGAATTACGATTTAGGTCATCCTAACTTTTAAAAAGATTACTTCACTTCATTTATTTATATAGTTGTTTGTTTGCTTATTTATTTGTGTATCTATTTCTTTGTTTGTTGTTTATTTTTATTTGTTTCTTTATTTATTCATTAATTTATTCATTTGTTTATTTATTCATCTCTTCTTTTATCTATTTATCTCTTCATTTATTCATGTATTTATTTGGGTCATTCTAACTTTTAAAAGATGTTTATTTCATTTATTTGTTCTTCTTTCTTTATTCATTTATGTATTATTTGTTCGTACGTTTATTTATTTATTTCTTCATTTATGTATTTATTTGTTTAAATTTTACATGTATTTCGTTTGTTTGTCATTTATATATTTACTTATTCATACTTTATGTATATTGCGTTAGTTTTTTTTAACTTTTTTTTTTCTTTTTTTTTTTTTTTTGAGTGGCTTTTATCATCATTTCTTAAAGCAGCGACTGCCTTATTCAGTAGAATTGGTGATCTTAAGGCGTAACATGGGGACGAAAATCGAGAAGAAGAAAAAACAACTACAGTTGTAACGGGATGAAACCGATAACTTCACGAGACAAATAATCAGCAGTTCCGCTGTAATGAGCAGATTACTGTTCTCACAAATAAAATTGTAAAACAAATCATCGTAGGCTTTTGAGGCGGCAGTGTGCCATAATCGACGTTGCATTCAACTTGTTTACTTACTTAAGAGCTAACATGTTTAGAGCTTCAGGGTTGAGAGGTAGTCAGTCCTACCCGGTATAAGAGACTGCACGTCCCGTCCCCTCCTCCACCCCCTTCTACCTTCTCCCCACTGCTCTCATGCCCCACATCCCGTCGCCGCTCTCACAAGACAAGCTTACAACCGTGTATGTATTTATGTACATGCACGCATACCCTCAGTTGAAAGCATAACATAGTCTCCCCCTCTCCCTCCAGCTTACTACCCCCCCCCCCCCTCCATCCGCTCGAGAGGACATGCACACAGATACAAACAGACAGACAAACAGACAGATAGACAGACAAACAGAAAGTCACACACATACACACACACACACGCACGCACGCACGACGCACGCACGCCACGCACGCACGCACGCACACACACACACACACACACACACACACACACACACACACACACACGCACGCACGCACGCACGCGCACACACACACACACACACACACACACACACGTGCATGCACGCACGCACGCACACACGCACACACAAAACACCACACACCCACTCTCTCTCCTCTCTCTCTCTCTCTCTCTCTCTCTCTCTCTCTCTCTTCTCTCTCTCTCTCTCTCTCCACTCACTCACTCACTCTCATCACTCACTCATTCACTGCAACCTTGGCTTAGTTCAAACAAGCTGACACTACCAATCGGTAATGAGACCCCTCAAGTCAAACTCCAGGGGAACGTACACACGCCGTCTAGCCTGTCTGCTCCAGCAAAGCTAAGGGGATGTCCACACGATGTGATTGACACATCGAAACCACATGATAAAATTCACCCGACAAATTCAATGGCGTTGGGTGCAATGGCAGTCCCTCCCTGATTTGCTCTGTATGTCTCCGTCTATCTGTCTCTGTCTGTCTGTCTGTCTGTCTCGCTCTCTCTCTCTCTCTCTCTCTCTCTCAATGAACACCCTATATAATTCTCTGTGCTGAAACAGTCATCCTGTCTGTTAGATGTGTCAAATTTATTCAGTTCTTGTTGATGGCTTGGTCAATCACAATTATCAACGGAGTTAAAAGCGCATCGCCCCAAAACAAAACCACGTGGGCCTTCCCAGCGAGTAGATTGGTTGGTTAGCTAGCTAGCTCGTTGACCGGCAGGCTGGCTCGTTGGTTGATTGATCAGATGCTTGATATAGCTTGCCTGCCTCTGATGTCTTCGCAAAATATGTATGATCGTCTTGAATGTGCAACGCTCTTTTAAAAGACTTTTGGTTTCTTCCATGAGCGGCTTTAGGTTCATAGCTCAACAGCTTTAAGTGCGAGAATTGGTGAAATATATTATGATCGGATGTGATGATTGTAAGATCGGACATTTCAGATTTTTTTAGGATCCAGTGGACTGACAAAGGAAATGGATTTGGTTCTGCAGCGGTCCAGCATACAGACAGTACGCTCAGGCACACAGAGAAGGGACAGGAATCAAAACAAGCAATGCACGTGCATGACATTCGTTGGTGAATAAGCGTTGAATTCAAGAAAACACACACACACACACACACACACACACACACATACACACACACACCATAATCATACCATACGACAAGTCCCCTTTCTGAATCTGGATTCGATGTTTTTGACCTTTCTTCGCTGAAGGTGTGATAACGGCAGCGTCACACGCGTAACTAATACAATTAATCCACGCCAGGACGTACAGTGACAGATTCGTCACATTGTATCCTAAACACAACGTCAGCCCATCAATCACGAAGTTGATCTATGGTTCTGCCATATTGGTCTAACATGCAAGTTGTCAGCCCTGAGATATGTTGGGCATGATCTATCTGTTGGAGGTCGCTAATATAGACAAATAAACACACAAAACAAAAACCTGTTACCACTTCCCAAATGTGCAAGAATTAAATCTCTTCGTGTCTTGGAAACGCCACCCCAGAGGAGCCTGGCTTTACAGTGGGGCCATTATGGAACCCGAAGCCCAGCGTTCTCCATACACACCTCAATCAGAGACGTGTTTCATAGACATGAATGGTCAGGATTCTTGCTAATTTTGCGAGCAGTGGCGTTTCATAGTACAGTCTTGCGGTTGACCGGGCAAGACGATGAGAAGGCTTTCGCAAGCGAGATAAATCTGACCTTTGGAAGACCTGTAGGCTTAACTGAGGCACGAAACGTTATAACGTCCTCTGAGTAGTGCGTGAAACGATCAAAGTTGTCATCCTCCAACAGCCAGCAGGGCTTGAAGAGGCAGCCGCACTACTGTTTAAAAAAGAGAAAGAAAAAAGTTCACCAAGCGTCTGTTTCTTTCCTCACCTCACCTCTCGATTCTCTCGCGGCAAGCAAACGCTGGTCACACGCCATTCCTCGCGTCTAAAAAAAACTGGTCTCGGGTACCGCTGATCGTCATGTGTGTAACCACCTTAAGTTTGTTAAGTGGACCAAGTGCGTGCGTTCCTGTCTTGAAATCCTGATCCAAAGCAATCATGACCTGCTTCAAGCGTCTTCTTCTGTGTAACAGCATGGTCGTTTTTCTGGACATGCTCCTGGAACCTGGGGACAGCGAGAGGCCATGTCGCTTGAAAGCTCTTGTCAACTCAAGACTGGCTATTTTTGATGGAAAACATGAGATACGTTTTGTTTCCTAGGCAAGAAAGAAGGCTGTGCTGCGTGGTGTTGTGTTGTGTGTTCTTGCGTTGGGTATTACTGTATTGTGTTGTGATGTGTTGTGGTGTACTGTGTTGTGTTGTGTTGTGTTGTGTTGTGTTGTGTTGTGTTGTGTGGCATTGCGTTGCGTTGCGTTGCGTTGCATTGCTTTGTATTGTATTGATTTGTATCGTGTCGTGTCGTGTCGTGTCCAGTCGTGTCGTGTGTGTCGTGTAGCATTGCATGACACCGCATCATATTGTATTGCATTGTATCGTTCTTCTTCTGATTACCGCATATTGCGCATTCCAACTTACAACAGAAAAACAAAAAGTACAGTTCTAGGGCATTCTCATTCTCACATTCTGTGGCGGCACACTGTTTTGGGGAAGGGAGGGAGGGAGGGGCCTTTCTTCCCTTCGTTTGATGGGTTGTTGTGTTGCTCTTACCTTCTCCCTGGCTGCTTACACAATAGTGATTGTAAGGAGGCGAAGAAAAGCTTCAGTTGATGTGCTGGATTAAAACAAAAAGTATACTTATTTATCATTTTGTTGTACAGATTGGCCAGTTTGAGACAGTGTTCAAAGCGTATTAAGTCAGGGCAAAGCCAAGATACGCATTGTCGAGAGGTGTGAGCGTTAGAAATGTGGTAGAATATACATATTTTGCAAACAATTTCTCTCTCTCTCTCTCCTCTCTCTCTCTCTCTCTCTCTCTCTCTTCTCTCTCTCTCTCTAACACCCCCCCCCTCCTATACACACACACACATTATATACACACGAATGAGTGCTGGCGCATCAGGGATGGTGGTGGTGGAGAGAGTGAGGGAGGGAGGGGGACAGAGAGAGAGAGAGAGAAAGAAAGAGAGAGAGAGAGAGAGAGAGAGAGAGAGAGAGAGAGAGAGAGAGAGAGAGAGAGAGATTAGAATGAAATATAGGGGGAGTGGGGGGGGGGGGGGGGGGGCAAAGCTTTTTCAATATGAATTGTCTCTCCACCTTCTGGCTGGACATTCTGTCCTCATAACATCCCAATTCGTATTGCTCTCTCCCCGTTAGTTGTTGTTGTGCCGTTGGTGTTGGCATTGTTGTTGTAATAGTTGTGGTTGGTGTCTTGTTTATTTTATAATCTTCCTTTGCTTCATTTGTGTCTTTGTTCTGAAAAGTCTTTTATACTCTTCGTTTCTTTCTTCTTACTTTATACCACACAGTAGGGGGCCGGAATAGCTCAGTTGGTAGAGCGCCGGACTCGTGATCCTGGGGTTGCGGGTTCGAATTTCGGTGCAGGGGGACTTTTCCCTCGGAGTTAACATTGGTTCTGACTCCATTCCCATACAGTCCTTGAATGAGACTATAAACCGAGGTTCCGTGTGTGAACGCACGCACAACATCTTGCACACACGTAAAATCCCATCACCAACTTTCGGAAGAGAAGGCCAGTTTGGCCGTTGGTATGGATAACACGTTACACATAGCATGCACCTTCCCCGAAGATGGAGTATGGCTGCCTTAATGGCGGGATAAAAAACGGTCATACACACAAAACTCCACTGCCTGTCTATACAGGCAGTGTCCGCAGGAGTATCAGCCTGCGTACGCAGAAAGAAAGAATTAAAGAAAGAAATACCACACAGTGTTTTCCTTCTGTAATCTGGCCATTGTAAGCACCATTGTGTATTTCAAGATGGCCACAAAATGTTCACTCTGTGGTGCAAATTTTGCCAAGAGGGACTTTACAGTTTTTTGTTGTTGTTTTTTAAACATAGCTATGTTGCTTATGTTTGTCGTGGGCCTACTTTTGTTTTCATTTCTTGGAATCCCGAGAAAGAAGAAATTAGAGTGTAATGCCCGGTGCCCTCAGTGCTACCTGCTTTAAAGATGTCAACAGTGGGGCTGACGAGGTTTGCATTGTCGTAGATAATTATCTTTTCAAGTGTTGCTGACTATGCTGTCTTCATTTTCAAGACAGTACCTTCTTTCTGTGTAGTGATGGCCCTGCAAAGCGTCTGTGTGGCTTGGTTTTAGTTCAGACTGAAAGTCAAACACATGCATATCCGCGCACGTGTGCTCACACACACACACACACCACACACACACACACACACACACACACACACACACACACACACACGCGCGCGCGCGCGCATGCATGCACGCACGTACGCACGCACGCACGCACGCACGCACACACACACACACACACACACACACACACACACACACACACACACACTCAAGAAGGGTGGCATGAGGAAGCGGGAAAAGCTAGGACTTCTACTACTACCGCTGCTACTACTGGTGATGATGATTATGATGATGATGTTGTTGATGATGATGATGATGATGATGATGATGATGATGATGATGGTCAGCAAGCTGCAGAACAAGCAACAAAAACAGCATGTACAAAAACATTGTAACAGCGCATTTGACTCAGTATCACAGTACTTAATTTGACACGTACGTTTATTGTGAATTGAAAAGTATAGGCTTATTAAAAATCCCTTCTGCAGTAAACCTGGACAAATTATCGTTTATATTCAAATAAAACTGCACAATTTCGTATGTTGCATTAAC
>CM031609.1:45983989-45991682 GCA_018398815.1 Conus ventricosus
CGGCGACTTCTGGATAGCGGAACGGAAATCTACGGGGTTTGTTACTGCAGGGTAATTTACTAGACATTTCTTCTTCTCTTCTTCTTCTTCTTCTTTCTTTTCTTTTCTTTTCTTTTAATCTGTCCCGCCCCCCCTCCCTTCTTTTAATTTTTTTTCTCTTTTTTTGCTTCCCCCCCCCCCCCTTTCTTTTTTGCATCGTGACTTTTTAAAAAGAAAACGTGTTGATGTTTGTGGTGTCCCTTATACGCACGTCTCCCATTACTAAACAAAAGGTCGTTTTAAACCCCCTCGTGCCTTTGGAGTTGTTTTCTCTCATAACTTTGTGTTACACATATATTGACTGTTTTATGATAAAAGCAGAAACTATCTGGAAAAAAAATTAGTTTCTCTGATTAAAATTTTCCTCCATCATTCCCTTGTTACATTCTATCTACCCTTCCCCATTACGGCCCAAAAAAATCGTGTGAAAAAAAACAACAACTTTCCAGTGACCACTAACAGATATTCATAATTCATTTTCACTATAATTAAATAGATTTGGTAAATGTTTATTATTAATTTTAAATATCATCATATATTTTGGGTAAACATTTATGATTCTTTTTAATCATGATCATACAGATTTGGTATATATTCATTACTCATTTTAACCATAATCCTACAGATCTGGTAAATATTCATTATTCATTTTAACCATAGATAATACAGATTCGGTAAATATGTTTTATTCATTTTAACCATAATCCTAGAGATTAGGATTCATTTTAACCATAATCATATAGATTTGGTAAATCGTTAATCATTGTCCGTAATTCTCGTCATAAAAGAGAATTTGCAGCAAGAAGGGGGCACTGTAGGCCTACTGATCACGGTGTGAAGATTGCCACTGTTAGCTGAATCGGAAATATGAAACCAACAAATAGGCGCCCCTACATTGGTGAAAAAGAGAGAGAGAGAGAGAGAGAGAGAGAGAGAGAGAAACCTGCCTGACACGGTTTGATGAAACATGAACGTGGTACACACACGCACGCACGCACGCACGCAACACACACACACACACACACACACACACACACACACACACACACACACACACACACGCCGCACGCACACACACACACACACGCACGCACGCACGCATGCACGTGTGTGGTGTGGTGTGTGTGTGTGTGTGTGTGTGTTGCAGGGAGGGAGAAAGGGACATAGTGAAGCATTGATATGCCAGGGGTGGAAATGAGGGTGGGTTGTGGGGTGGGGGAGGAGTACTACATATACAAGCTGTCAGTACAACAACATGTTAATCTGCCAGTAAATGGTTTCAGTCAGTCAGTCAGTGTGTGTGTGTGTCTGTCTGTCAGTGTGTCTGTCTGTCTCTCAGCTTCGCTTCAACGGATTGGGCATCAACACAGGTAATGAACCTTCCTCAAGTCATGTACAGTAATTTGAAGGAAAAAATAAGTAGAAGAAGAAGAATGAAAAAGAAAACAGCGGTGCACATGTTCCAGTCGCGCATCTTGCAATCGGTGCACCCGAACCTAAAAATTGGGTCATGATTTCCATGCGACGTCGCGCGGGGCGCGCGAGAGGAGTGGCAAGGTCAAGGGCAAGTAATGCTGTCATGTCGAGTTAACTCTTTTTTTTCTGTCGCATTGCAGGGAAAACCACTTTGCATATCATTACCAGCCCCCCCCCCCCCCCCTCCCCCACCTCTTCAGTCTACACTGCTAGTTCACCAGGCGTCTTCTTTCGTCACACACCCTCGTTCCCTTTCTGTCTTGTGTGCACAGATCATGGGGAATGAGGTGGGGGGGGGGGGGGAAGCATGGAGGGTCTGGGGGTTCTGTAATATATCCCCCTCCCCACCCCCACCCCCACCCCTTTCCCCTCCTAAATTCTGGGGAAGAGGGGCAGGGAGGGAGAAAGGGATTTGGACATAGTGAAACACTGGCATGTCACAGGAGAAAATGGGGGGTGGGGGTGGGGGAGTATTATTAACTTAAAGCGCATTTTGAAATAAATGAGAAGAAAAAGACTGTATCTGTCATCAACTATGAGAGAGAGAGAGAGAGAGAGAGAGAGAGAGAGAGAGAGAGAGAGAGAGAGAAAGACAGACAGACAGACAGACAGACAGACTGTCTGACAGACAGAAACAGACAGAGAGAGGGGGGGGGGGGGGAGAAAGGGAGACAGACAGAGAGACAGAAACAGACAGATATAGAGAGAGAGGACAGACAGACAGACAGACAGACAGAGACAGACACAGAGAGAGGGGGGAGGAGAAAGGACGACAGAAACAGACAGACAGATAGAGAGAGAGGAGGGGACAGACAGACAGATACGAGAGACATGTGGAGAGGAAAGTAGGCAAAGGTGTGTGTCAGTGGGAGGTTGGGAGGTAGGTCCCCACTTCAGAGTTCTAGAACTAGATAACTGTGCACGTTCACGATATTGAGGATCAAACGGAAAACAAATGATTCCTACTTATCCACACATCTGTCAGTGTGATCCATGCAACGATCGTGTTTCAAATGTCGATCCACTTACGGATGATCAAATATTGTCATTCACTTCAGGAGAAGGAAAAGAAAATAAATCAACCATCAACTATGTCTGTGTGTGTTTGTGTGTGTGTGTGTGTGTGTGTGTGTGTGAGGGAGAGAGAGAGAGAGAGAGAGGGGAGAGGAGAGAGGGAAGTATGTGGTGTGTTAAGTCAAAGGCGGGTATTGGGTTGGGTTGGAAGGGAGGAAGAAGGGGGTAGTCTCTACTTCAAAGAACTAGATAACAATATGGGTCAATACCTGGGAAGAATGCGAAATGTTCGTGTTGATTGTGCACGTTGTGACGTTTGTTTGTTTGGACATTACCCCCTTTTTTTCCCCTCTGTGCGTCAAATTGCTTCTTTCTCTGTCAACCACACCCTCTTCCCAAATTCCTCCCAGCCCGTTTTCCGAAAATCAAGAGCGCTCAAGTTTTCGTTATACATGTTCTAACGCATAGTTGTATTGTCTTGGAACTATGTCGATTCATTTTTGCTTCTCAGAACACTTTAGCATATATGTGTGTCTGGGCACGATGACATGCTCCGAAATTTTGAAGAGAGAGAGAGAGAGAAAAAAAAAAAAAAGATGTATCAACGGCTTAGAAGACTCATCAAGAGTGGTGAGAAATGAAAATGACAAGCAAGACTAAGTGAATGACGACCTGTCAATTTCAATAGCGTGTCATGTTTTTTTTTTTCTTCATTATTTTATGCAAAGGCTCCATCAAGGCCGCCTGGTCTGAATCAAAACGAGGCTGGTTACGTCATGCCGACAGATCCTCAGCGATAGTCCTTTGTCTAAATGAAGCCACCTGAGGAAACTGGTACATCCCTCGATGACACGTCTGTGTTTACCTGCATTTATTTTGTGTGTCTCTTTGTTGGATTTTTGTTCGTTCTCACTTTCTTTCTCTTCTGCTGTGTCGGCTGGGCTATATGCAACATTATCTTCTCTAAATCTCTTCTGCTGTGTCGGCTGGGCTATAACAACATTATCTATCTTATCTCTTCTGCTGTGTCGGCGGCTATAAGCAACATTATCTTATCTCTTCTGCTGTGTCGCTGGCTAAAGCAACATTATCTTATCTCTTCTGCTGTGTGGCTGGCTATAACACATTATCTTATCTCTTCTGCTGTGTCGGCTGGCTATAAGCAACATTATCTTATCTTATCTCTTCTGCGTGTCGGCTGGCCATAAGCAACATTATCTTATCTTATCTCTTCTGCTGTGTCGCTGGGCTATAGCACATTATCTTATCTTATCTCTTCTGCTGTGAGCTGGCTATAAGCAACATTATCTTATCTTATCTCTTCTGCTTGTCGGCTGGGCTATAAGCAACATTATCTATCTTATCTCTTCGCTGTGTCGGCTGGCGAAACAACATTATCTTATCTTATCTCTTTGCTGTGTCGCTGGGCTATAAGCAACTTATCTTATTTTATCTCTTCTGCTGTGTCGGCTGGGCTATAAGCAACATTATCTTATCTTATCTCTTCTGCTGTGTACCAAGTAAACACTGATAGCTACTAATGCATAGAACATCTGTCGTTGTTATCCCTGCGACGATTGTGTTTTGAATGGCGACCTGATAAAGGGTGATCAAATTTTATAATTCACTTCAGCAGAAAAACAACAGCTGAATCATCCATTAACTATGAGAATACGAATACGAATATTTTTATTGAGGGTAAAATGGATAAGCTTATAGCTTTTTTACACCATGCCCTCAAGAACAACAACAGTAACAGACAATATCAAAATGAAAATATATATGATGCACGAAAATTAAACAATGAACAAGTTTATAACGACGAAAACATGATTAACATAAATATTACCGACCAACAAAGTAGGTCAAAATTTAGGAATAATGTACATTCGAGGAAGGAAAAAAAAAACACACACAAAAAGAAGCATGTGCACACGCGCAAGGGCTCAAACACACACACACACACACACACACACACCGCACACGTGAGACTCTCACACACATAAACACGCACGCGAACGCGCGCAAATACACATACAAAACATACACAACACAACACACACACATACATATATACATACGTGCGCGCGCACATGAGCGCACGCACACACATGCACACTACGCGCGTGTGCGCCGCCCGCCCCCCTGCCCCCCCCCCCCCCCCCCCACACACACACACACGCACGCATTCACGCACACATACACACACACGCGCATGCGTACGCGCACGCACAAGCGCGCGCATGCATTTCCACATTCATAATCACTTCAAATGCTTGCCTCCTACACACAAACACCATCGTATACCACCAAACACTCACAATACAAGTACATCATCAATTCAAGTCACATGACCATGCATAAGAGGACCCATCAAGTTGAGGTTGCAGTACATTATGATACTCAACATGTTTAGGCTTAACACTGTTCTATTAAATATGCGTGGTATGCCTTCCTAAATGAGAACACGCTTGGTTTGCATTTAATATGGTCATGTATATCATTCCATAATTTGCTTCCAGAATAAATGAGAGAAGACATAAAAAGATTAGTTCTTGGGAGAGGAATGCGGATATTACGTTTGTTACGAACATTATTGATAGGAAATTTGTTGTTGAGATAAGCTGGCGTCAAATTGTTCACAATTTAAACATGAAAACAGAGAGAGAAGAGAGAGAGAGAAGAGAGAGGAGAGCAGACAACTCTGTGTCAACTGGAGATGGGGTTTTTGGTTGAGACAGAAAGGGAAATGGGGAGATTTGAGGAGGGCGGAGAGGGTGCATCAGGGGAAGCAGGCCTCTACTTCAGAGAACTTTATAACAATGCATGTTGACGACAGTGAGGATCCAATTAAAAAAAACAACAAACAAACAAAAAAAAGAAAACAGGAAGAGAACGTCTGTCAGTGTGATATCTGCTGCTATCGTGATTCAAATGCTGATCTAATTATGGATGGAAATGACATGAGGCAGGGAACAGTAAACAATGAACATTTTGCATAATGTCTCTAGTTTTTCAGCAACTTTTTTCCTCCCCACACCTTCGTTTGGTTTCATTTACTACCCTTCACTGGCTGCTTTGGGGGTGCTATTGGATTCTTTTTTGCACCCTTGGTGGTGAGAACACCACGATGTTGTGGACTGTGGTGTGTCTCTGTTTGATGCCGGGAGCGCAGACGCAACCGGCCGTGTCTCCCTGGTGAGTTCCGATCCGGCAAACGGGGGGCCTCGGAGCGGACAATGCAGATGTATCTGCCTTCGGAAGGGATTGCGATGGTTCCCTTATGCGGCTAGTGAAGAGTTTTCATATCTGTAATGTGTTTTCTTAATTTCATGTTCCCCGTTTCTCCTCTTCAAAGACCCCTCCCCTCCTTAAGTCCAAATATTTGCCAAGTTATTACTATGAAGACAGTTGAGTTGTTGGCCTGAGCTTGTTTTTTCCCCTACTATTAGATGGTTCGTCTATGTATTTGTCTGACTTTATTCAAGTTTAAAAGGCTGTGCCAGTCTTGAATAAAAGTTACTCTGTGTTAGGTTTTCTTATGGGAGCTAAAGTTACCCCACTTGTTTACTGTTAATTATGGATGATCAAATCTTATAATTCACTTCAGAAGAGAGAAAAAAGGTGAAAGAGCCATTAAGTATTAGACACAGACAGACAGACAGACAGGCACAGAGACAGACAGACAGGCAGACAGGCACAGAGACAGGCAGACCGACAGACAGACCGACAGACAGACAGGCAGAGCGACAGACAGACAAACAGACAAACAGACAGACAGAGACAGGGACAGACAGAGGGGAACGTATACGGAAGGGTGTGTCAAAGGTGGGGGTTGGGTTGAGGCGGAGAGGGGAGGAACTGAACACTGGGGTAGGCCCCTACTTCAGAGAACTAGATAGCAAAGGAGGTCAGCCAGAGAAAACGCAGATGTTGTGTGGTTCTGCCATTCTGACTTTTTTGGGGAAAAAAAAAAATTTTTAAAAATTTTGGGAAATCTAAAATTTTTAAAAGGGGTAAATGGGGGGGAAAACCCAGAGGCGGGGCCAGGGGGAAAAAAAAATTTGAACTTTTTGCAAAGGGGGGTTTTTTTTCAGAAAATTTTTTTCCCCCCCGGGGGGGATTTTCCCTTCCCTTTTTGGGGCAGGATTTTTTTCCCCCCTTGGTGTAAAACCCCAGGGTCGGGTTTTCTTTTTGGGGACCCCAACCCCCTTTTGGGGTCGGGGAGGTGCCGGGGGGGGGGGGGGCCCAAAGGGGGGCCTGGGGGCTGAATTTTTCGTAAGGGGTTGCAGGCCCCTTATTAGTGAAGTTTTCAAGGGAAATTTTTTTTTCTTTTTTCCCCGTTTTTTTTATTTTAAACCCCCCTCCAATCCAAAAGGGGTTTTATTGAAAGGTTGTTTTGCCAGCGCCCAAAAAAAAGAGGCGCAGAGCCCCCAAAAAGAAAAGGGGCCAGCGAAAAAAGCCGGGGGTTCAGGGACAAAAAAACGGAACGAAAAGGGAACAAATCAAATTTCCCAAAGGGGGGGAGCAAATTTTAAAAGAAGACAGCGACGGCCAAGCAGACAAAGAAAAGGGAAGGCGCAGAGAAGAAGACCGAAGAAGGGGGCCGCGAAAAACGCCCCGGGGGGGAAGAAAAAACCCCCCCCCCCCCCCCCCCCCCCCCCCCCCCCCCCCCCCCCCCCCCCCCCCCGGGGGCCCCCCCCCCCCCCCCCCCCCCCCCCCCCTTTTTTTTTGTTGAATAAACCCTATTTCCCCCCCCCCCCCCCCCCCCTTTCCCAATTCCCTTTTTTAAAATTTTCACCCCCCCCACCCCCCCCCTTTTCCCAAAAAGGCTTCACCCCCCCCCCCCCCTTTTTTTTTTGAAACCTGCTTAAAATTTTGTTTTTAATTGTAAAAACTGCAAATTTTTTAAAAAATTCATTTTTTTAAATTTTAAAATTTAACATGTTTTTTTGAAATTTTTTTAAAATTTTTATTTTTTAACTTTTTTACCTTTCTTGTCAAGAAAATTAATTGTTTTTTGAGCTGGGGGGGGGAAAAATTTTAAAAAATCAAAAAAACCCAAAAAACAAATCAAGAAACGGAGAAAAAAAGTAAAACGCAGGCTTGGTGAATGACGTTTCCCATGTAACAGCATGTCATTTGCTTTTCATTGATGCAAAAG
>CM031609.1:45991782-45994282 GCA_018398815.1 Conus ventricosus
GACCAGGAGGCCGCCTGGTTCCAATCAAACGGGTGATTGGGGGAAACCCAGCGAAACCCTTTTTAAAAAGGGGCCCGGGGAAATTGTAGCCCCCCAAACCGTCTTGTATTTCCCTGATTTTTTTTGGGGCTCGTTGGCGGGGTTGGGTTTGGGTTGTTTTTAATTTCCTTTTCTCTTTTTATTTTTTTGCCAAGCAACCCCAAAAGGGTCAGGGCTTTGTTTTAATAAAAAAAAATCAATGGACGCAATGAAATTTTAAAAGACAAATGAAAACACAAATGAAAGAAAACGGCAAAGCAAAATGATTTAATAACACATAACACATAACCAAAACAAAGAAGTGTTTTTTTTTACACCGTCTTTTTCGGTAATTCAACAACAGACAAAACGACCCATAAAGCAATACTTCTTAAGGGCTGTTTATAGGGGAAAAGGCTTGCTAAGGGGGAGAGAGAGAAGGGGGGGGGGGGGGGGGGGGGGGGGGGGGGGGGGGGGGGGGGGGGGGGGGGGGGGGGGGGGGGGGGGGGGGGGGGGGGGGGGGGGGGGGGGGGGGGGGGGGGGGGGGGGGGGGGGGGGGGGGGGGGGGGGGGGGGGGGGGGGGGGGGGGGGGGGGGGGGGGGTGGGGGGGGGGGGGGGGGGGGGGGGGGGGGGGGGGGGGGGGGGGGGGGGGGGGGGGGGGGGGGGGGGGGGGGGGGGGGGGGGGGGGGGGGGGGGGGGGGGGGGGGGGGGGGGGGGGGGGGGGGGTTTTGGGGGGGGGGGGGGGGAGAAAAGAGAGGATAATTCAAAAAAAGAAAGAAAGGGGAAACAAAAGAGAGAAAGAGAGAGGAGAGAGAAGGGGGGAGGAGAGGAAGAGGGGAGAGGAGAGAAAAGAGAAGGAAAGAAAACGACAGAGGAGAAAAGAGAGGGGGGGGGGGGGGGGGGGGGGGGGGGGGGGGGGGGGGGGGGGGGGGGGGGGGGGGGGGGGGGGGGGGGGGGGGGGGGGGGGGGGGTGGGGAGGTAAAAGGGGATTTCAAAAAAGGGGAGGGGAAAGGGAGGAGAAAAGGTGAAAAGTTTTTTCATACAAAAAAAAGGAGGAAAAAAAAAAATCAGGGGGGGGAAGGGGGGGGTTGGGGAAGGGGGGGGGGGGGGGGGGGGGGGGGGGGGGGGGGGGGGGGGGGGGGGGGGGGGGGGGGGGGGGGGGGGGGGGGGGGGGGGGGGGGGGGGGGGGGGGGGGGGGGGGGGGGGGGGGGGGGGGGGGGGGGGGGGGGGGGGGGGGGGGGGGGGGGGGGGGGGGGGGGGGGGGGGGGGGGGGGGGGGGGGGGGGGGGGGGGGGGGGGGGGGGGGGGGGGGGGGGGGGGGGGGGGGGGGGGGGGGGGGGGGGGGGGGGGGGGGGGGGGGGGGGGGGGGGGGGGGGGGGGGGGGGGGGGGGGGGGGGGGGGGGGGGGGGGGGGGGGGGGGGGGGGGGGGGGGGGGGGGGGGGAAAGGGGGGGTTTTTGCCCCAAACCAAAGAATTTTAAAACAGCGAATCCAACCCCCACATAAAAGGTTGAGGGGTTTGGAAAACAACTAAGGGGCCCTTAAAAAAAAAATTTCCCTTTTTAAAAAAAAAAAAAAAAAAAAAAAAGAAGGGGGGGGAAGGGGGGGGGGGGGGGGGGGGGGGGGGGGGGGGGGGGGGGGGGGGGGGGGAAAAAAAGGGGGGGGGGGGGGGGGGGGGGGGGGGGGGGGCGGGGGGGGCGGGGGGGGTTTTTTCTCAAAAAAATATTTTTTCCATTAACAACACAGTCCCGCATAGGACTTAAAGTTTACCCTGCCTTCCCCCCAAACCCCCCCCACCCCCTCCCCCACCCAGAAAGGGGGAGGAAAAGAAACCCCTTCAGTTCGTTCGTGTCATTAGGAAGGGGGGTGTGGGTGTTTGGTTTGGTGGGCCTCGTCTCCTTCTCTTCGTTGTGTTGTGGTTGGTGGTTTGGTGTTGTGGTTGGGTGGTGGGGTTGTGGTGGGTTTTTGTTTTTGTTAAAAATGGGCACTTTAAATCATTTCCCTTTCCCTTCAGTTTTACAAAAAAACTTTTTTTTTTTTTTGGATCCCTTTGGGAAAAAAAAAAAAAAAACGGAACACATGGGTGGGGCAGAGTACTTTGTTTTGTTTTTCCTCTGGTTGCGTTACGTATTGGGTTCGCTGGTAATTTTGGTGTTTTTGTTGGGGTGTAAACGAAAACTTTTTTTCTTTTATTTTTTTTTTTTTGAAAAAGCACAAAAAGGAAAAAAAAAATTTAAAAAAGCAACCTGCAAAACAAAGGGGAAACTTAAACCCAGCTTTCTACAAGAAGTATTAATCCAGAACAAATAGCAAAACAAAACAAAAAAACAAAAAAAAAAGAAAAAAAAAGAACTAAGGCCCCAAAGGTAAAAAAGAGAATTTAAAAACAAAAAAACCGGGCAAAAATTGAAAACAAACCGAAAAACCATTAAAAAAAAGGAAACCAAAATCAGCACTGAAAAAGAAAATGCCCCGGCGTTTTTTT
>CM031609.1:45999282-46001782 GCA_018398815.1 Conus ventricosus
TTTTTTTTTGGGGGGGGGGGGGGTGTTTTTTTTTGGGGGGTGTGGGGCCGGGGGGGGTTTTTTTGTGTGTGTGGTGGTGGGTTTTCCCCCCTTTTTTTTTGTGTGTTTGTGGTTTTGTTTTTGTGTGTGTGTGTTTGGGGTTTTGGGGGGTTTGGGGTGGGGGGGGTGGGTGTGGTGTTTTTGGGTTTGGGGGGGGGGGGTTTTTTTTTTTTTGGGGGGGGGTTTTTGGGGGTTTTTTGGGGGTTTTTTTTTTTGGGGGGGGGGGGTTTTTGGGGGGGGTTTTTTTTTGGTTTTTTTTTTTTTTGGGTTTTTGGGGGGGTTTTTTTTGGGGGGGTTTTTTTTTGGGGGGGGGGGGGGTTTGGGGTTTTTTTCCCTTTTTCCCCCCCTTTTTTTTGGGGGGGGGGGGTGGTTTTTGTTTTTTTTTTTTTTTTTTTTTGGTTTTTTTTTTGGGTTTTTTTTTCCCTTTTTTTTTTTTGGGGGGTTTTTTGGGGGGGGGGTGTGTGTGTGGTTTTTTTGTGTGGGGTGTGTGTGGTTTTTGTGTGTTGGGGGGGGGGGTTTTTTGGGGGGGGGCGGGGGGGGGGGGGGGGGGGGGGGGGGGTTTTGGGGTTTTGGGGGGTGTTGGTTTTTGGGGGGGGGGGGGGGGGGGGGGGGGGGTTTTTGGGGGGGGGGGGTTGTGTTTGTGTGTGTGTTGGTGGTTTTGTGTGTGTTGGGGTTTTTGTTGTGGGGGGTTTTTTTTTTTTTTTTTTGGGGGGGGGGGGGGGGGGGGGGGGGGTTTTTTTTTTTTTTTTTTTTTTTTTGTGTGTGTTTTTGTCCGGGGGTTTTTGTGGGGTGGGGTTTTGGGGGTGTGTGTGGTTTTGTGTTTGTTGGGGGGGGGGGGGGTTTTGGGGGTTTTTTTGGGGGGGGGTGTGGCCTGTGGGGGGTTTTT
Organism: Conus ventricosus; assembly: GCA_018398815.1. Classification (NCBI taxonomy): domain Eukaryota; kingdom Metazoa; phylum Mollusca; class Gastropoda; order Neogastropoda; family Conidae; genus Conus; species Conus ventricosus. The sequence continues at coordinate 46,000,208 of CM031609.1, forward strand.
TTTTTTGGGTGTGTGTGGTGTGTTGTGGTGGGTTGGGGTTTTGGTTTTCCCCCCCTTTTTTTGGGGGGGGGGGGGGTTTTTTTTTTTTTTTGGGGGGGGGGGGGGGGGGGGGGGGGGGGGGTGGTTTTTTTTTTGGGGGGAAAAAGGTTTTTTGTGTGTGTTTGGGGGGGGGGGGGGGGGGTTTTTTTGTGTTTGTGTGTGTGTGTGTGTGTGTGTTTGTTGTGTTGGGGTTTTTTTTTTCCCCCCCCCCCTTTTCTTTTTTTTTTTTCCCCCCCCCCCCCCCCCCCCTTTTTAAAAAAAAAACCCCCCCCCCCCCCCCCCCCCCCCCCCCCCCCCCCCCCCCCCCCCCCCCCCCCCCCCCCCCCTTCCCTTTTTTTTTCCCCCCCCCCCCCCCCCCCCCCCCCCCCCCCCCCCCCTTTTTTTTTCCCCCCTTTTCCCCAAAAAAAGGGGCCCAACCGAAAAGGGGGCCCCCCATAAAAACCCCTTTTAAAAAAAGGGGGGGCCCTTTTTGGGGGTTTTTTTTTTGGGGGGGCCCCCCCGGGGGGGTTTTGGGGGGGGGTTTTGGGGGTTTGGGTTTTTGGGGGGGTTTTTTTTTTTTGGGGGGGGGGGGGGGGGGTTCCGGGGGGGGGGGGTTTTTAAAAAAATTTTTTTTTGGGTTTTTTTGGGGGGGTTTTTTTGGGGGGGGGGCCCCCCCCCCCTTTTTTGGGGGGGGTTTTTTTGGGGGGGGGGGTTTTTTTTGGGGGGGGGGGGGGGGGGGGGGGGTTTTTTTGGGTTTTTTTTGGGGTTTTTTTTTGGGGGGGGGCCCCCCCCCTTTCCTTTTTTTCCCCCTTTTCCCCCCCAAACAAACCCCCCCCTTTTTTTTTTTTTTCTCTTTTTTTCCCCCCTTTTTTTTTTTTTGGGGGGGGGGGGGGCCCCCCCCTTTGGGGGGGGTTTTTTTTTTTTTTTTTGGGGGCCCTTTTTTTTTGGTTTTTTTTCCCCCTTTTTTTTTCCCCTCTTTTTTTTCCCCCCCCCCCCCCCCCCTTCCCCCCCCAAAAAATTTTTCCCCTACCAAGGAAATTTTTGGGTTTTTTTTAATTTAAAAAAATTTAAAAACTTTTTTGGCCCCTTTTTTTGGGCCCTTTTTTGTTTTAAAAAATTTTTTGGGGGGGGCCCCCCCCTTTTTTTTTTGGGGGGTTTTTGGGGGGGGGGGTTTTTGGGGGGGTTTTGGGGGGGGGGGGGGGGCCCCCGGGGGGGGGGCCGGGGGCCGGGTTTTTTTTTTTTTTGGGGGGGGGGTTTTTTTTGGGGGGGGGGCCCCCCCCCCCGGGGGGGGGGTTTCCCTTTTGGGGGGTTTTTTTTTTTTTTTAAAAAAAAGGGAAAAAAGGGGAAAAAAATTTTAAAAAGGGGGGAAAGGGGGGGAAAAAAAAAAAGGTTTTTTTTAAAAAAACCTTTGGGCCGGGTCCCTTTTTTTTTAAAAAAAAAAAAAAAAACCCCCCCCGGGGGGGAAGGGAAAATTTTTTCCCCCCCTTTTTTTTAAAAAAAAAAAAAGGGGGGGGGGGGTTTTTTTTTTTTTTTTTTTCCTTTTTTAACCCAAAAAAA
>CM031609.1:46019282-46061782 GCA_018398815.1 Conus ventricosus
ACTCAACGGTCGCTACGTGTCCAGTGTGTTTGCCCAAATCACATATCCAAAGCGCGTGTGTGTCCGTGGACGTAGCAGGAGGGGGTCCGGATTGAGTCGAACAATATATAGTAACAATAACAACACCAAAAACAAAAACAAAAAAAAAAATATGGTGAATGTCGATTCGATATCAGCTCCAAAAATTTTTGATATAAACTTCGCTTTTGAGACATCAGAGAAGAAGCACGACAGTAAACTGTTGTCCACAACAGGTCCTTTAAAGAGGAATAGGGAAGGTTGGTTGGTGGAGAGGGTGGAAGAGGGTGGATGGGGTGAAGTGGGGGGTGGGATGGGGGTGGGGTGCGAGGGGTTATAAAACTCCCAGAACATGTACCAAAAAAAAAAAAAAAAAAAATGTTAGCAAATATAGACCAACATGTTATCAACTGCGGATATAAAATGATCACAACAGGATGGTAAAAGGGATAATGGCAACGCTCATGTTATGGAGAGAGAGGGGAAAAAAAGCTTACGACAAACGATGGAAGAAACACAGTACACTTATCAAATGTTCTCCATACAAATGTTTTACATCCAAATTCGAAAACTATAAATGTATATGGCCTTCAAAACACAAAGACAGAGTCAGAGAAAAAAGTCAATTGTTGTTGTTTTTCTTTCCTCGTTATGAATTATTTCTTAATCATTATTAATGTTTGTGGTGTTGAATTTCAGTCGTATTCAGGGGCAGAAATGTCCACAATAGTGGCATGACGTTTCCTCTCGTGAAGGGGAAAAAAACAGATAGTGACACCACTATTTCTCGATACATCATGTTTACAAAACCCTGATTAACAGAGAGAGAGAGAGAGAGGGGAGAGAGAGAGAGAGAGAGAGAGAGTGGTATTCTGTTGAAGTGCCAAAAAAAAAAAATGTAAACAACACTTTCATAACAAAATAACAGAGGAATGACAGAAACACCAGCACAAACACGAAGCAGTTAAAAAAATAATCACAGGTGTTGTTGTTGTTTTTTTCCGATCCGACAGCTAAACACAAACAAACAAACAAAAATACACCCTGCCAGAAAAAGGTAACGGTCACCAGGTAACACATTTTAACGGGGTTCGCCCTGTTGGGTTCATCATCACTTTATCAGTCAACAAGAACAGTCAACACTGCGATGCTCAGGGAGGAGCAGGAGCAGGAAGAGCAGGAGTAGGAGCAGGAGGCAGATGAAGATGGTGAGGGAAGCGGAGCATCATAAGCACCCTGGAAGCTGTCCTAGAAGCCGTAGCAGAAAAGTCACCGCCGCCCGCTCTATCACCCGCCCTTTCGGGAGGAGGATAAGCCAGGAATGAGGAAGCTGAGGGTGGGGGTAGCGGAGATAAACAGAGGCAGGCAGTGTGAATCAATGAAGCACCCGGGGGGACACTGAACGAAGATGGCCGACGCGTGGTGGTCACCCCCGGAAGAACGAGCGCTTACTCTACAAGTCCAGCTCCCTCTGTTGCCCCAGCCTCACTCCCTCCCGCCCCTGTTTAAAACAGTTCTTCACGATGAGCGGGGGGAAGTGGGTCAAGACTGGGGCAACAGTTTGGACAGGTCGTCCGGCAGAGGGGTACCAACGTCCACAAGAGCCGCCGGAGCACCGTGAGCTCCTTGGTCAACATGTCCACCTTCTTCTGCAGAGTCTCGTTCTGGTCCGTCAGTTCCTTCACTCGGGTCTCCGTCATCTTCTGCTTCTCCTTGGCCTTGGCACGGCTCTTGCGCACCGCCACGTTGTTGCGGGCGCGCTTCTCCTTGTACTCCTCGCTGCCCTTGGGCACCTGCCGACGCTTGGAGCCGCCTTTGCCCAGTCCCGTGCTCGTGCTGGCGCCGCGGCCCGGGGAGACCCCCGGACCCCCCAGGAGAGTCCGGGAGAGTGGAGGCGGTGCCGGTGGAGGACTCTGACAGCGTGCGCATGCTGTGGGAGGGGGACACGGACACCGTCAGGGCTCCGCTATAGTGAGCCCCAGCCAGTCCCCCCAGGGCGCTCTCGAACTCCATCTTGGTGGCGCCCGAGGAGGACGGGGAGGTGGTGGAGGTGGTGATGGTGGAGGTGGTGAAGCCCGGGAGGTTGGCTTCCAGGCTGCAGGCCGTCAGCGAGGCCAGGCCCATGTCCTCCGTCTTCACCGTGCTGTAGAAACGGGTCGGAGGCGCCCCACTGCTCCCCCACCAGCCCCCCACGCCGCTGCTGCACGTGCTCACCACCACTCCACTGCTCCGCCGCTGGCCCCGGCGGTCAGCCCGTGACGCTGGCCGGGGCCAACTGTTCGTACTCCGGCATGAACACACAGCTGTCGTCAGAGAAGGCCTGACTGACGTCATCCACACTCAGCGACGGCGACAGCACGGGCTGGGGGTACCCCTGCAACGGCTGTTGTTGTTGGTGATGGTGAGGATGATGGGGGTGCTGTTGGGGGTGGGGGTGGTGGGAGAGGGGGTGCGGGGGGTGGGGGTGGCTGACGGGGCTAGGGGTGGAGGGCACGGAGGGTCCCGGGGACATCTGCTGCTGGACCGGCTGGCTCAAGAAGTGGGCGGTGGTGGTGGAAGCAGCCCCGCTGTGCTGGTGGTGGTGGTGGTGGTGGTGGTGCTGGTGATGATGGGTGTGAGGGTGGTGGTGATGAGGAGGATGAGGATGACCGGAGCGACGATGCTGCTGCTGCTGCTGCTGCTGATACTGCTGTTGTTGCTGCTGCTGATGCTGGCAATGCCTGAAGCCCCGGCGGGAGTGCCGGCGGTTTGCTGACGCTCTATTTCCGCCAAGTGCTGACTGGTCGCCGCGCTGGACAGCGTCACAGTGGGGAAGTCTGCAGGAGAAGAAGCGACAGGCGAGGTTACCACTGCACTATCGGGGATACCGGGCGGGGAAGCGGCGGCGGCTACCACCACCCTCCTCCCCCTCCTCCGCCCGCACGGAGTGGGAGACACCCGTCACATAGTCCGAGAAGTCGAGCGACGTTTCGAACGACGGGTGAAGATCGAACAACGACTCCAGAGTTTTGGTGTCGAGCCCCACATGCAAAAAGGGCTTCGTCTCACCTTTAAAGGGAGGTAGAGGAGAAGTGTCATACATTTGGATAGGCTCGAGGAACTCACCCAGACTGACGGCTTGGCATTGCAGACTGGTCAAATTCTCGTCAGGAAGAGAAAGGAAAGTCTCTGGCTCAGTAATCGGCTCTATTTTGGCGGTTGGGAAGTGAGAAATCCAAGCAGCAAGCAAGTTGACTGGGAGAACGTCGTGATCGGTCGTGTTGAAGGCGGCGAGCTTGGGATAGCTCTCGCGATTCCGCTTCGTAGTCTTGCTATTCTTGACTGGGAATGCCGAATGCTGTGTCGTCAAGCAGCGCGCAACTCTCTTATACTGCTCCGCGGCGTCCTCCAATTTACGTCATAGATTCTTCCGCGTTGATTGATTTTTCTTTTTTTCGAAGAATTGAATGATAATACAATAAAGAATTCATTTTCATTTCTTAGTTTATTGATTTTAATCTAAATGTTGCTATGAAATTGGCTAGATAAGTGATATATTTGAAGGAATTCTAAGAACTTATTGTTAAGCGTAGGAAAACCTGGGAAACACCATGTGAAAAGGCTACTAAGTTTAGAGCATTACATCATTTAAAGCACAGCCATTGGTCAGATTATTTTAGATCATACTAAGAATAACTTTTGACGCAGAATCCCTTTAGAGGAGGTTTCCCTCCAATGACGTCAATGCATAATTAGGAGGGCAAGGTGCTTGATGGGTCATCTAAGTATAGGTACATACAGCAGACACGATCGATATCCTTTTCCTGTCACTTGCAGATGGAATCCCTCTACAAGCATCGGTGTGCTGCGCACGCTCATTTCCCTGACAAGAATGGCATAGTTTTTTTTTAGTAAGTCTGAACTGCTAGTGCCAGTTGTGCCTTCGCTTTGAATAGAATCAATGGCATGTTCCGGTACTCTGTAATTTTTTGACAGGTTCATTTTATAGGTCAAGATGTATGTATGTATATTCAACAATGTACTTAACACTGCCAATCAGATGCAGAAAACCGCTAAAAAAAAAAAAAAAAAAAAAAAGAAATTGGACGTCGATAGATGACTATTTTGCTATTTTACACCTGTGCTTTGGTTGAGAAAATGTATTATGTGGAGTCAGATGCACACATTGTGTGTGTGTGTGTGTATGTGCGTGTGTGTGTGTGTTTGTGTGTGTTAGTTTTCTGCTTCTTTGTTTCATATCAAATCAGTAGAGTTGTACTCTGTAGAGTTTAGAATTTAGTATCTTTATCCTTTCGTTCATTTCAAATCATTCTTGCGATTTATTGGGCCACATTATCATTCCGTTTGGTTAAAGAAGGTGAGGGAATGAACGCACCGAATTTTCCGACTATATGGATGTTTAATTCACGGTAATATGGGATAGGTGGATTAAAAAGAAAACCGAAGAAATACTACAAATGACAGTGATAATTAGTATCAAATTATTTGAAAAGGAAGACGTGGGTGTATGTGTGTGTGTGGGTAACATTGAAGGTGGTGGTCGTCGATCGTCGACATTACCCAGTAGCCTAACTGCAAAATATGCACCGGCGTTTATTTCGTCATTTCTATTTCTATGTTTCCGACATTTTCGTTCACAGCTGGGGCGTGAGAAGCGGCCAGGAAATGCGTGTAAATCAACGGATTAGGACGGCAGTGTGACTATCTGTTGGACAATCCAGCCCAGTGCTGCAGAGTTGATTGAAAGTGAGTTTATTTTTGTGTGTGTGTGTATCGAGTCGACGACGTAGATATGGTCACATTTGTCTTGTAACCTCGCGCTGGTGACCTACTCGTTTTTGAGTGAACCAGTATTTTAGGAAGAAGAAGAAGAAGAAGAATTAGTGTGAGTGTGAGAGCGAACCGGCTTGAGTCCATTTCATGATCTAGCCTACTTTACGGAAGGAAAATCACACACACACACACACCATTTACACGAGTGTGAACACGTTTGAGAAATTCGGTCAACGATTCAGTCTCGCTGTCAGTGACTGTCGAGTGTTTTCGAAGCGGGACAGTCTTAGGGTGTACAACAATGATGTCTTGAATCACTTGCCAGGTGTGTCACTTAGAGGTGTCCCTGTAGACCATCATTGAGTCAGTGTCTCATCTCGACTTTGACTGTACTACGAGTACATTCACTTAAATTCAGATCAGTTATCAGTGATTGATTCAGAAGGCAAACATGATCACACAGATAACAGTTAAGCTAATTTTACTGTTGCTTCAGTGAAAGTTCTTGCCATAACTGAAATTGATTGCCCCCAACCCACCCCCAAAATAGAATAAAGATTGTATTAATTAAAATGAATTTCAAGAAGATGAAATATAATGTACAAGGAGACAAAATGTAAATATAAGAATGGACACATATCTATAAAGCCTTATGACTTAGAATGAAGATTTCTCATCTAGTAATTGAAAAATGTTTGACTTGTGAATTGTTCATTGGGCATTTCATCAAGTAGTCAGTGGATTGGCATTGTTTACGAGGCTGAAGAAAACAACCAGAGAAACTGATTAGTCCACATGATCTTAACCTGTGACACCTGAAAAGAAAGTAGCCCTAATTTAGACACACTTGTAGGTGAACCAAAGGGATTGATAAATTAGGATCTGACAAGTAAAGGAAAAAATATTTTGTACAAGAAGGGGTGTTCAGCCTCATGCTATTTCAGTTTAAGGAAAGACCAAGGATTTTCATTCAATGTGATGCTATCATGTTTTTGAAAGCCTTCTGATTTGAATGATCAGTATCTAAGTATGTATCACAAGATTGGGGTACTTTTAATCAAAGTTCTGCCGAATGCAGTTTTGTGTTGTTGAAAAAATCGACGAATCATTAGAATGTGTGTGTGTGTGTATGTGTGTGTGTATGTGTGTGTTTCCAGAATTGAAGTCAAGTTTCATTCTGTACATTAAGAAACTATATGAATAGGTTCCATGAAGAATGTACACATTATGTGTTCTAGTATTAAACCTTTCTGTATGGTGGTGCTGCTGTTGTAAATGTTATAAGCAAGTTGTAAAATGTGATGCTTGAAGTTGAAACTGGACTTAAGCACCGAATTATGAAAATATAATTTCAGCTCTCATTTTCATATGATGACCAGCATAAAAAATGCATTTGAAGTTAAAATGTATTTGAAGGTAAAACTAAAAGTTACTTTGATTTATTTCACTTGAGATTTTTTAAATAAAAAAGACTCAAGAAAAACATGTATCATCCATCATTCGGTGGCAAAGGACAAAAAAATGGCAATGAGACACAATGAAAATGTCATAATTTTGTCTCATCCTTTGGCCACCAATTATGCTATTAATTCCCAAACAATTCACTTCATGATCTGCCTGTCTGTGTTTTTGCATACTGATAGCACACATGCTTGTGTTTGTGTGTATGTACTATGTGTGTTTGTCTCATTCACTCTGTCAAAAGAACAGTATGTCTTATCCTCTTACACTTATGTTGGTTCCTTATTAAATGTTTCGTTTAGGGTTTTTATGTTTTCTCAGATTGTGTAATTATTTGAAAGTGAAGTTGAATTGTGAGTGGACGAAAAGAAGAGATGCTGAATTTTGATGTAATTTTACTCAATATTATTAGTCTCATTTTGGGGACTTCATGCATGAAGACAAGTGATGTGCATGTTTGTGCGCAGAGGGGGTCTGAATACACTTGTTAACATGTTTGTGTGAGAGTTACATGTGCATGTTGGAGTTACTTTGGGTGACTTAGATTATACTTAGTTATAGATTAGATATCTCTTCGATTGTGAAGTGACTGACCTCTAACTGATATGATAATAGTTCTGTAAAAAAAAAAATACAAGGTTAATTCAGTTTACATTTATGTTTGTGCATGAACCTTTTGTTGTTTCTGTTTTTTTTATACACAGCAAAATAGTGCAAGTACAGGAATATATCAAATTCACCAAACTAAACTGTTTTATGGTTTATAACCATCAATTTTGATTAACATTTCAAGAATCAAACAGAGGAAAGAATATCCCATGTTGCAGCGTTTTTGTTTTTGTTTTTTTAAAAACAATTTTGTCATGTATTGATATCAGTATGCTGCTAATTGAAGTACAGAGTCTGAGTGAAAAATGAAATTCTTTGAATTTTCAGTTTCTTTATAAAATAACACTTTTTTCCAAAATGAAAGAACACTTTTCCTTCAAAGAATACATGCATGAGTTTTAATCATGCAACTATTTTTTTTAATCATTAGACTGCATTAGTCTTACCCATTTAGTATAAAATATGAAAGGTTATTATGTGGCCTGTAACATAGTCAATTAACTAGTGTCGTATGTATGTCTTTCTCACAGATTTTGGCTTTCGACACCCAACAAGCCTATTTCAATCTTATAAACTCCTACATCTTTTCAGATACGACACCATTCCAATCCATCATATACAATGGCACCTCGGAAGCAGGAAGGAAGCAACAGCCAAGGAGAGGGGCGAGGTTCCTCCAACTCGAAACGTCATCCGCCGACCAAAGACAGCGAAGACTACAAGAAGCGGCGTGAGCGAAACAACATCGCCGTGCGCAAGAGCCGACAGCTGAGCCGTCAGAAGGCCAAGGTGATGGAGGAGAAAGTGAACCAGCTGCGGTCGGAGAACAAGGGCCTGGAGGAGAAAGTCAAGCTGCTCAGCAAGGAGCTGGGGGTCCTGAAAGACCTCTTCTTGTCCACCGCGACTCTTCCCACCGCTGGAGGGGAAGCTGGTATGTCGGCTCACGAGGAAGAAGTGTTGAACGAGGTGAAGTCAGTGTGCACAGATCATAAGTATTCTGTTGTGGCATGGGACGGACACAGTTAATCAAGAATGGGCTTTTTTTTGGTGTTGTGAACTGTGGCGGTGCTGTCAGTACCCCCTCCTCCCCTTCCCCATCCATCCATCCTTTTTTTTTTTTTCCGTTTGTTTGTTGTTGTTGTTTTTTGTAATGTTCACTATCATTTTCAGGTTTCAGTGCCATTGAATCAGTCACAGCTGTTAGTTGTGCTATGTCTCATGTTCTGTTTGTGGTCTGGTTCATAGCTTACCCAACAAAGTCAAATAGAATGTCAGTGAGGTCTTTTATTTCTCATTACTCTTTCCTTTTCTTTTTCTCTTTAAATGATTGTCAGTGTTGCATTTTGCACTAGATTTCAGGTGAATCATGTTTTGTGATTGACAGTGGTGCACATTGACAAAAATAGTCAACAAAACGCACACACACACACACACATGCATACACACACACATGCATACACACACACACACACACACACACACACACACACACACACACACACACACACACACACACACACACACACACACACACACACACACACACACCCACACACACACACACACACACACACACACACACACCAAATCTTTAAATCTTTTGAGTGGTGTTGGTTTCTTTGTTACTAACGCATTGATAATGATCAGAAAGAGACAAAAGTGATTCTGATACATTCATGCAATGTTATATTGCTCTGCTTTAATGTATGGACTTGACAGAAAATTTTCTGATCTCGGTCAGCAGCTAGCATTGTGTGAAATGGGCTAGAGACATAGGATTATAGCTAATATATTCCCAAGTTCAAATTTACATATGAATATCAAATAATGTATGTAAGCTTTTTATTGGTTTACTTTTAGTGTTTCTTTATAGAATGTTCGGACTGGAAAGTCTCTCTCTGACTCTCTCCCTCCCTCCCCCCCCTCTCTCTCTCTGCTGGTCCATCACCCCCTTCCCTCCCTCTTTTTATAAAACCCAGTTTCTTTTTTGTCTTGCTTTGTTCAGAATCAGACTTCATGCAGGGACATGAATATGGTAATCTGGAAAATATTGAAAATGCATTAGAATATGTCAGAGCGTATTGGTGCGGTAAAACCTCGCTCTGTAAAGCCCCCTAGAAATCCTTAAAGAAGAAAACTGTCTGAAAAGGGGTGTGGGGAGGGAGAAAGGAAGGGAGGAGGGGGGGGGGGGGGGGGGGGGCAAGGGTGAGAGGGAGCTGAATTTGAAAGTCATTTTGGTAGAGCGACAATTTCAAGCCCATGTCAGCATTTTCTTTTGGACAACTAGGATCAGGAGTTGGATGTCCCACTACGGAGCGTTGCTTTAATTTCTTGATCACATCAGCATTGAAATCAATATTGCCCACTCAGAACTCAATGAGTTCTGATCCTTTGCTGTTTGGGGATGATTTCAAATTGAAGGCATCTGGAAGCACCTATGCTTATACTCAGTGCTGGCTCTAAGTTTCAGAAAAGACACCCCCATTTCAGTGGCTTACAAGTCTTCCTATGGAGGATTTTGCCAGATACTTCTATAATCCCTCAAAATTTTCACTGATGGGTGCAAGTATGATAAAGCATTGCTGCTTCCACTACTACTTAACCATCTTCAGGACACATTCATTGTGATTGTTACACCTAAATTATTTGCCTCACTGGTCACCCAGAGCTTTGGAAATTCTTGGGACTCGTTTCCAATCTAAAACAGATGGTTATGACATTGTTCTTTTCAGCCTTAGTGGTACATTGGCGTTTGATGCAATGAAATTGCAGACCACCCATCCATTTATGCTTCAGTGGAATGACAAATAGATAATTGTGTTTTTGACAAATTCTTGGATTTTTATCGAAAGGTTTTGAATAGTTCAGGAAACTCAGGTGCTATAAATCATGGTTTTTACTGTGCCTCTGGATTGTGTGCAACCCCAGGAAGTACAGCAAAGTGCTCTGTTCATGTATGTTCCTTTTGGTGTAACTGTTAGAGTTTTAAAAGAGATCAGTGCATTTTCAACCTATATGATTGATACTTAATCCCGATTGAATATTCTAACTTATTTATAACTATATTTCTAAACTCTTAGTTGAATGTGGATTCAACATTTATTTTTTTGATACTTTTTCTGAATTTTGCTCTGAATTTACAGTCCCAAAATGGCTTGGGTGATTAAATTGGCTGGAAGCAACATGAATTAAGGTTCAAGCAAGGGAACAAGTTTTAAAAGAGGTTTCATTATCTTTTGTTTTATTCTGGGTCACATGCTAGATGCAAACAGGAATGAGGATTCAGAAGACAAATTGACAAGACCGAATTTTAAGAGCGGAAGTATGAAAGAAATGAAGTTGAATTATGCAAGGTTGTCTGTGCCTGCCCATAACGTTTGAACTATTTGTTATGTAGCTATCATTTGCATTTTACTTGTTGATTTGAAGATTTGTCTTAATGTAGCTTTACTCCCAAGTTTGGATTTATGTTAGATGATATTGTCGTCATGTTTCATATCTGTAATTGATAATGGAAGAAAACAACATTAGATTTCTGTTAATTGTTTGTTTTCCTGTCTTGAAATGAGACATTGGCTCAGACTTTATCTTGTGTGTGCCTTCCTCAATGCGTCTGCTCCTCAGGACAGCCAGTTATTTAGGCATGAATAATGATTAAAGACTCATGATGACATTGCTGAATTAGTGTAGATTCAGGAGGAAATTTACAGGAAGGACAAGTCACTCCTTGAAAGTGAAGTCCCCCCTTTATGTTTTCATTTTGTTCTCACAACACCCCCCACTATCCTCCTCGTTCACACACACACACACACACACACACACACACACACACACACACACACACTCGCACACACACACACACACACACACACACACACACACACACACACATACACACACACACACACACACACACGCACACACACACACACACACACACACACACACACACACACGCTTGCGCTTGAACACACACACACACACACACACACACACACACACACACACACACACACACACACACACACACACACGCTTGCGCTTGAACACACACACACACACACACACACACACACACACACACACACACACATATTTCCATCCACCACCATTACCACCACCAGTTCTAAGAAATCGTTAGGAAAAAAAAAACACAAAAAAACTGTAATAGACTTTCATATACAAAGTATCGGAAACCTTTTTCAACATATTTTATTTCATATAAAATTTGAAAGCCTTTTTTTCTTTATGTAGATGATTAGTTGGCCTATAGATTATAATATGACATCACAAAAAGAGGCAGTAATTTGATTTTACTCATGGAAAGTTATTTTATTCTGTTTTGATCTCCTTTCCTCTTCTGTAGTATCCCTACCCTATTGTGATGGATTCCCCCATATTTTTGCTTTTGGATGTCTTTCTTGTGAGGAAATATGCATTGGTTATGTGTTATTGATGCCGGAGATGGGAAAACAAGGTGCTGAATGTTCATTCCTGCTATTTTGTTTTTTGTTTAATGTGGAGAACGTCTTGGCTTGTGGATGTACATTGATGTATCGTAGATAACAAGAGAAAGTTTCATTTTATGGATGTACATTTGATATGTATGGAAATGTCATGTTTCTTGGAAGTACATTTGATTTATGTCACATGAATCCTTACAGCTGAACTGATGGCTCTGGTCAGTTTGTGTCGGTCAAGACTTTATTTGGAGCTGTTGTGCATTGCCTCAGGTAATCCGTCTTAGATTGGGATTGAATTTGTTTCCTGTTGTACCTGTCTAAACTTCGACTTTTGATTTTTTTTTTCCCTTTTAGGTTTTCTTTTCACGAGTTGGAAAACCTCTAGACATAAATAATAACCATTCTTTTCTTAACCCTCCCACAGAAAATGGGTCTGACCAGTATTTGGAATTGACACGATCTCAGGGGTGTTGTTAAGTTTGTTTGTTTTTTTGACTTGATTGTACTTTTTGTCACACTCTATTCTATAGTTCAACCAGTCTTGTGTTGGAGTCCATCCTCCAGACATTATGTTCCAGGAAAAACCTGACGGTGCGAGCATAACAGTGACAGGTACACAGTATCTCTTGATGTGCTTCACACAGAGAAATTTGAGATTTGATTGACCGTGCAGCAACTGTAAATTGCATGGTTTAGAACATCCTTGTACTGGCATAAGACGGCTGTGGAATCTTGGGTCAGTAAGAACAAACTGATCATATTTAAGGAAAGAACACATAACTAATTAAAAGCAGCTGTAGCACCTCTCTGTTCTGGGGGAGGAGGTGTTTGTTTTATTTCTTTTTAAGTTGACTTTTGTTTGTTTGTGTCACAGAACTAGACACACCATTGTGCCAAAGTCGCACAATGACATTATGCTATGGACAAAGCTAAGGGGCCATGTTACTATTCTTACGTGTATTTTCTGTTATCTTGTGAAACCATTATTTTGTTGGCAAACAACAAAAAAGTAACAATCTTTATACAATTATCAATTTTTCATAAATTTCTGCCCTATGGGGCTGACCAATGAGCCATACTCCATTTTCATGCAGTGTTTGTGTTTATAGCATGGACTATGGAATCTGTGACATGTTTATTTGGCCTGTTGCATGCACATGCCAGTTCAGGTCATACTCAGATTTGAACCACCGACCACTCAGACCTTTGGGACAGGGAAATATGGAGAAGTAGCCAGTCAGTTGTTGCACTCATCATGCTGTAGTCTAAAGCCGAGAAAGGGATTTCTCTTCCTGTAATTTTTTTGATAGACCTCCTGATAGATCTCTGATTGATGCCGTGCTTGCTGATAATGGATTACATAATGGTGTAGCTGGTTTAGATTTTTACTAAAGTACAGTACTAGTGTTTTCTAAGTTACAGTTTCAGACAGGAAAAATTGTCCGGCTATGCACACTTTTTCAAGTTCAGGAATACAAATTTTGCCTGTTCTTTCATCATATTCATGCATTGTTTATGATCATGTATCTTAAAACATCATTTTATTAAGTCTGAGGGTCTTTTGTGGGTGTTTCTTTTCTTTCTAGTCTTTCTTCCTTCTTGTTCAAAGAAAAGGGTTAATTTCGATCGTACTGTCAGTGCCTAAACTAAGAATGATAACATGCTTCAAAATATTTTCATTGTTATACTGTACTCTAATATGCAAAAATGTGTGGAAAAAGTCTGTCACTTTTCCCATGAACTTTCAGCTCATGTGAAGCATACAGTTTATCAGTTCAGATTTTCAAATTGAAATGTTGCTGGAAATGTCATCTCTGAACAGCGGTGATTCTTGTGACATTGTCGATAAACTTCAATGTCACAAGAGGTCTTTTGGTCAAGTCACCATCAACAGAGCTGTGGGTACTTTCCTGGTGCCATGTTTTCACTCTTTTTTTTTTTTTTTTTTTTGATGGTTGTGTACTCAGTAAATTAGTCAACCCTCGTCGTTGTTCAAAATCAGTTTATACAGGAACATCATTGTGATACCATGAACAACAGATCAAAACAGTTTCTGATGCATATGTCTCCATAGTATGCACATCAAATTATTATGGTTTGACATACATATATATACATGACTTTGCCTTTGGACCATTGGTCTTGTTTCCAGTCTCTTTTTTTTGCCCCCTCATCGCTGACTCTACCATTAAAGCATGTGAGATTTGAGATTTTGGTAACTATTGAAATGAATATTGCTAGAAGCATCTGCAGTAACTGTGAATGTCATTGCGAATGTCTGAAAAGATGGAAGTTGATCCGCTGGAATGTGAAAGAAACTGCATTGAGAATATCATTTTTCTTACTATTTTTTATTTGTTTGCCACCATTTCAGAAATTACATATCTCCCTTACCATTTTCCCCCATTTTATTGCTTCTTTTATGTTCTTTTTCTCTGTTTGTCACACTTTTAGAAATTGTGATCTGCCTTGCCACTTTTCGATTTTGTTGCAATGCTATTTTATCTAGCCAGACATTTTGATTTCTCAGTGGAAATGTTGGTAATTTGACTGAAAGCAGTGTTAAATAAGTTAGTCCAGATTTGATGCTGTAGATATGTGGACTCGCTTCCACATATGTCTGCTCAGTAACTCTCTCTCTCTCTCTCTCTCTCTCACACACACACACACACACACACACACACACACACACACACACAAACTTGGTTGGCATGTACTTCTAATAATGTAAGGTGAAAACTTCAGCATGGGAGCTAGTTCTGGAGTACATGTGCACCATATGTTATGTGTGCAGTTATGGTCATTTTCTCTGTGTGTGTGTGTGTGTGTGTATAGTGTGTGTGTGTGTGTGTGTGTGTGTGTGTGTGTGCGGGCCCGTTGTGTGTGTGTGTGTGTGTGTTGAAATCCCCATGGGGATGTCGAGGGCTTCTTCAGTAGGAGTCACACCTTCTGAGAAGTCTGTGCTGGTAGTCTCTTCCCTTCTGCGATTCTCGACCTCCCCCCCCCCCCCCCCCCCCCCCCCCCCCCCCCCCCCCCCCCCCCCCCCTCCATTTTTTTCCTAATCTTGGTTTACTCTCATCCATTTTTTCTGCTTTTTATGACCTAATCACCTGTCTTGTTTCCAGAAAGTCTGTACACTTTTTCCTCTTGATAAAATTGATGATATGCCATCCTTTGCTTTGTTTTGTTTTGTGTTGTTGCTGGCGACTAGGTATTCATGCTGCCAACACCGCAAGCTGGCCAATTTTGCAGTGCCTGTTCATCCATATAGTTTATGTATTTTTTTCACATTGAACTGATTCTAACAATTTTATCCCTTTTGTTTGTTTGTTTGTAAGCTGTAGGCGATAAACGAGTGAAGCGGAATAGCTGATGCTTTCAGTCTGTCCTGGTCTTGCCTGCCCTATAGATGTCAGTAGATTAGCAATCATGGTATAAATAACTGGGGTTTTTTTGTCGGGACATGGCTTATCCCCCCCCCCCCTGCACCCCCCCTCTCCCCACCTCATCCCTGTGTGGTATCAGCCCTGTAATGGCCATTTGTGCCATGGTCATCTGCGCTAAACTGAAACTTGAAGACAGAGCAAATTGCTTTTGTTCTCAGTGCACAGCTTCCTAAACTGCATTTTGTTTATATATATTATATAATTTGTAAATTAAACCTTGTTGAACAGGCCTTCCTGTTTGGATCATATTTCTGTGAATGATTTATTGTTTAGGAATTCGTTTTAGCAGAACTCCGATTTGCCTGTCTATCCATCTGTGTGTATTGTTGTGTGTGTACGTGCAATGTTGTGTGGGTACGTGCACGTGTGTGTGTGTTTGTGTCTGTATATGTGTTGACAGAGATAAATGAAATAAATCCATTTTTGCCTGTCGGCATGAAACAAACTTCTGACAGTATCAAACTCCTTCCGCTACCCATGCCACCGTCTTTCCACTAAACAAACAAAAAAAGCACACATGCTCTGTGGTGTTTGTAACCAACAGGCTTTGTTCTAATGTAGTGCAGTTGGGTTTTTTAAAAAATTCATCTGAATCACACACACACACACACTCGGATCTTTCCCGTTATAGAGCTTATCGACTGATATAATTCCATATTCTCAGAACTTTAAACTACATTTCAAAGTGAATTTGAACAAGATATGTAGGCGATGAGTTGGGGAACGCTTTGACAACGTAGACAACTTCGAGATCCAGGGCGACTCCGAACACCGCCCGTTTATCAGGGAAGGAAAAGAGACTGCTAAAGTTAAGATTGGCACGAATACGGACACCATCAGGATGACTGCAGATCGATTTCAATGAGTACGAATATTTGAATCTTTACAATCTCCATTAAAAACAATCTCCATTAAAATTCTAAGGTCCAAATCCAAACCATAATATACAGTTTCGATCACAAACATAAGCATAGCTGTGTTACATATAAAAGTTAAACTCTTTTCCTTTCCGAAACAAGATTAAATTTCTTTTTCTCATAATTATTCTCACTTCTCCCCAATCTCTGTATTTTTTGACTCGGGAATTTAAATCATTTAATTTTATCGTTGACCTGCATATTAGTGCCCAGTAAGCATTATTTGAAAAAAAAAATTAACATATAATGAAACTGAAGCAAGGAAACCCTTCAGACACAAGGCGACCTACATTTTGCAGTGCATACGTCGTCATCAAGACAATGACCTCGACCTTGCCGGCTCGGTGCACACACCCGAAGTGTTTGACCCCGACAGAAATAGATCGGAATGCTCAATCAACGGAGTTCCCTTGTGACGTCCCATTGACGTCAATAATCACATGAGCCCGACTCAGTTTCTTGGCAAGCCAACAAAGCGTGAGGCGCTTTCAAGGGCTTAAGCGACGCGTAAATATTAACGGGACCGAAATAGAAACTGCAAACCGCTTGATCCGATCGGGGGGTCCCCTTCCCATGCCAGCGAACCTACGATTAACACGAAACAGGGTGGGGAAGAAGTTAGAAAGTGTAACGTTTAGGAATGATTAATTCTGTCAACAGATCTGACAGAAAGAACGGAAGGGGGAAAATGGAAAGGAAGAAAGAAAGAAAATAGCCTAACAAAAGAAAACAGAAAGAAAAGATTTGACTGGGCCACAACGCTGGCGGAAATCAAACCAAAACCATGTTGTTCAAAGGGAGAGTTTGTTTGTTTGTTTCTGACACGCCTAGCCTGTCAATTAAGACAGACAGAGGACGGAAATATGCAGTTCATGGTCGCGGGAGAAATTCTCTGTCCTTGTAGAGCTTAAAGGAGCCGTTGCCTGTACGTTTTAAACTGTACCCCCCCCCCCCCCCCCCCCTTTCTGCTCGGCTTTTTATTCCCATTCCTGTTCCCCGACACATTCGCACGCGTGCACACACACACACACACACACACACACGCCACATACACACACACTCGACACGCGCGAGCGTGGACTTCGGGTACACGTACTACAAATGCAATGAATAATGTGTTATGTTTACAGCCAGGCCCAAACAGCACGGGTGAAATAAGAACAGACTTCAGTCAGTTGTCGGCTGCTCACAGCGTTGAACGATAAACAAGCCAACGCTTGTCTCTTTCCCACTTTTCTCAAATCTTTGTCTCCCGCCCCTGCCCTCCTACGCATCCCCCACCTCACCTCTTCCACCCTTTCCAGTCCCCTCCCTCTTTGTCCCTGGAACACACGCGCGCGAGTA
The DNA here is from genome assembly GCA_018398815.1 of Conus ventricosus. Lineage (NCBI taxonomy): Eukaryota > Metazoa > Mollusca > Gastropoda > Neogastropoda > Conidae > Conus > Conus ventricosus. Next base: position 46,036,314 of record CM031609.1, read on the forward strand.
CACAGACGCACACACGCACAGAGAGAGAGAGAGAGAGAGAGAGAGAGAGAGAGAGAGAGAGAGAGAGAGCATACACACAATTACACACGCACACACGCGCGCGCGCGCGTTAAAAGTTCATCGATCACAAATCTTAACAGTGTAATATAATCACAAATCCAAAGCGAAACAAACGTGCCAACAGCTCTCAAACACGTCACTTTGCTTGGGTAATCTCTCTCGTTCTCTGTCTCTCTGTCTCTCTGTCTCTGTCTGTCTGTCTCTCTCTCTCTCTCTCTCTCTCTCTCTCTCTCTCTCTCTCTCTCTCTCTCTCTCGCTCTCTCTCTCTCTCTCTCTCTCTCTCTCTCTTCTCTCTCAGACACACAACACGCACATAAACACACACACACACACACACACACACACACACACACACACACACACACACACACACACCAGTAAGAACAAAATATGCAAACAGCGACAAATGGTGGCTTGGGGAAGTGGTGGTGGTGGTGGTGGTGTGAAGGTAGATGAGACAAAGGTTTGGGAAAAGAGGGAAGAGGAACACGTTCCTATATAGTCCTTAGCCGATAATGACGACTGCTTTGTTTTAAATATCCTGCCGCAATACCGGCAATGACAGCTGCTTTGTTTTAAATATCCTGCCGCAATACCGGCAATGACAGCTGCTTTGTTTTAAATATCCTGCCGCAATACCGGCAATGACAGCTGCTTTGTTTTAAACAGTTCTGCCATTAAATCGGCAATTACGATTCCTTTGAGAAAAAAAAAATCCTGCCACTAATCCGGCAATGAGGTCTGCTTTGTCTGAACAATCCTGTCTCTAAATAGGCAACAAAGACTGTCTGAACAGTCCTGCCTTTAAACAGACAATAAGGGCTGTCTGAACAATCCTGCCTTTAAACAGACAATGAGGGCTGTCTGAACAATCCTGCCTTTAAACAGACAATGAGGACTGTCTGAACAATCCTGCCTATAACAGACAATGAGGGCTGTCTGAACAATATTGCCTATAACAGACAATGAGGGCTGTCTGAACAATCCTGCCTATAACAGACAATGAGGGCTGTCTGAACAATATTGCCTATAACAGACAATGAGGGCTGTCTGAACAATCCTGCCTATAACAGACAATGAGGGCTGTCTGAACAATCCTACCTATAAACAGGCAATGAGGACTGCCTTGTCTGAATAATCCTGCCTTTATACAGGCAATGAGGACTGCCTCATCTGAATAATCCTGCCTTTATACAGGCAATCAGGGCTGCCTCATCTGAATAATCCTGCCTTTATAACGTACACGATGACTGCTTTGTCTGAACGATTCTGCCATAAAACCGGTTGCTTTGTTAAAGAAATTTTGCCTCTAAAGCGATCAAGAGGGCTTTTTTTTTGGTCAACACAGTTCCGGCAATACAGCAGCAATGAGTTGCTTGAGCTCGACAATGAACCAGCCAAGATGGTTGCTTTGTCACAAACATGAAAAAGCCTGGCAATAAACAGTCAACGAGGACTGCTTTGTCAAAACAATCCTGACATTATACGGGCACTGAGGGCTGCTTTGTCTCAATGATTGTCAAAACAATCTGACAATTATACCAACACTTAGGGCTGCATTTTCTCAACAGTTCTGCCACTAAACTATCGGCGAGGCTGCTTAATTGCTGCAGAGTCAAAACATTTCTGCCATCAAACAGGCAACGAGGGATGCTTTGTTAACAAGATCCTGCCCATCAAACAGGCAACGAGAGATGCTTTGTCACGACAATCCTGTCATTCAACATCTGCTTTGTCTCAACAATCCTGAATCGGCCTTAACTTGAGAAGAAGTAAAGAGACAAGAGCAACACGGAACAGAAGAGATGACGAAAAAAAAAAAAAAAAAAAGACCCACGAATAAGAGTATGCTAAAAGAAGCCTTAACTCAGAAGAAGTAAAGAGACAATAAAACAACAACAAATAAGTAAAACGGAACAGAATAGATGACAGGAGAGAAAAAAGAAACGAAAAAGAGAGTATGCTAAAAAAAAAACAACAAAAAAACAAACAACAACAACAACAAAAAAGAGTATGCTATCAGTCAGTCAAAGAAAGGGAAGACGAATGGGACAAAGAAATGACGAATACAGTGACGTCGAAAACGACAGAAAGACAACATCCTACGAATGTAAGTTAAAAAGTAAGAAAGAAAGAAAATGGAAGGGGGGGGGGGGGGAGGGGGGAAAGGCGAACACAGGAATATCGAATAAGAAACTAAACGAAAGAGAGAGAGAGAGAGAGAGAGAGAGAGAGGATGTGATCAGTGTCAGTGAACCTCCAGACTGACGCTAAGTAATAACAACGGCCAGTGACACACTATCTCCTCCCCGATTTCCTGTTTTTGTCTGGCAGCGCATGTCATCTAATTGCCTGGCCTGACAGAAAGCGGCTGAAGCGCTATTGTCATCAGCATTGATCTCGTCTTTTGACTTGAAGAAGGCGCCGGCAGGCGCGGACGCATACGCGCTACAAGGCGACGAATACACCGCGTTAGCGTGTTCACACACACACACACACGCGCGCGCGCGCGCGTACGCACGCACGCACACACACACACGCGCGTACACACACACACACACACACACACACACACACACACAGTATGTCGATGTCATCACTATTTTTATGGCTGACGCTCTTCCGTTCTTTTGGCTGATGCTTTTCCGTTCTCGACAATGACTCAATCCTCCTCTCACTCCAACATCCCCCTCCATTCCTCTCTCTCTCTCTCTCTCTCTCTCTCTCTCTCTCTCTGTATGTAGAGGGTGGGGGTGGGAAGTGAAGGGGGATTGAAGGGGGGCGGGGGGGGGGGGGGGGGGGCAGGGGGTGCGCGCGTGAGTGAGTCTTGTGACTGTGTGTCGTGTGTGCGGGTTTCTTTCAATCTTCTTAATAGTGGGTGTATGTATGAAACTACTCTTCGGGAGAAGATGTCAGACTCTTCTACCCTCTTCTCCCAAAGGCCTCAATGGAAGATCTAAAAATCACACTTCCCTTCCACAGTGGCCTTTTAAGTTTTCCTGTCTCTCTCGGTCGTCTGAGTGTCATGATTACCTCTCTCTCTCTCTCTCTCTCTCTCTCTCTCTCTCTCTCTCTCTCTCTCTTTCGCGCGCGCGCACGCGTGCGTGCGTGTACGTGTGTATGTGTGTGTGGTCATTTGCAGATTTGGGATTAATCCAGTAAAGTGATAATAATGAGTATTAGATACATCCCTCCCCATCCCACCCATGTGAGCCCTCGGTATTCCCTGTGCACACACACACACACACACACACACACACAGATTCTCTTAAGAAAGATGTTGATGCAATTGTTAAGCAGGGAAGACCTCTCTTCATACTAAATCTTGTCACAGCAATCAATATTAACAACATTTAAAAAAATAATTTTTCCAATGTAGTCTTGTCTTAGGTTTCCTGAATTGTTGTAGAGATTATCTTTGGCTGTCCAACCAAATTGCGGCACGCACATTTCTGATGCGCTCCTGTCCATTGGTCGACCTATTTTCGTTTTGTTTCTTTCTGATTCCTGTTTTTAACCGCCTAGCAGTCGTCTGCTGATCTTGATCGATGAGCGGTCTTTTTTCATTTTAAAACAATTTTTTTTCCTTTTCTTTCTTTCTATCTATCTATCTATCTATCTTTCTTTCTTTCTTTCTTTCTTTCTTTCTAATCGTCTGAATCCTATAGGAAGACTCAGGTATGTCTAGACCACCTTCGTGCTGTCAACATCCTTTTCACTTGCGAATTCATTTGATTAGTTCTCAGTGCCTGTCTGTCTAGTGACTTGCTATCGATCTGTCCTGTGTGTCTAGTTATCTATCGATTATATCTCTGTCAGTCTCAACCATCTAATTTCACACACACACACACACACACACACACACACACACATGACTTTTTAATTACAGATTTTTTGTTTTGATAAATGAACCGCAAGCTGTGTGTACGTGCGCGCGTGCGAGCGTAGACGGACTGGTGCGAGAGGACTTTAAGCCGGGGGGGGGGGGGGGGGGGGGGGGGCTTAGGTTAGAGGCGCTAAGAATGCAGATGTAACCTACTTTCATCATCGACACATTCCGAAGAATACTATTGTTGTTTACAGTAAAATGGGCAGAGTCAATGGACACTTTGAGTCAAGGTACACATAATGAATGTTAACGAATGATCTCTTCTTTGATGGGTAGCCTAAAATGGTAATTCATAAACAGAGAGAGACAGAGAGAGAGAGACAGACAGACAGACAGACAGCAGACAGACAGATAGACAGAGAGACAGACAGACAGACAGAAAGAGAGAGACAGACAGACAGAGACAGACAGAGACAGACAAGAGAGAGAGAGAGAGAGAGAGAGAGAGAGGAGAGAGAGAGAGAGAGAGAGAGAGACGTTTCGACTGTTTAGCGAGACTGACATGAAACTGGAAAAAAAAGTTCGTTGATTTGACGTCGTCAGCGAGCGACAATGCGCCTGATAGTGAACATGAAATGTCAGCGGTATACAGCATCCCTGACATACATATTTCATGGAAGATCAGACTCGCATCTAGTCAACATATTACAAATTCAGGACGTGCATTTAGACGACTAGTTCAGCCTTAATGCAGACCTTCGCGGGTGTATATGTAACTTATCAGAACAATCACTCATGAGTGCAAGCTGGTTGTTGGTAGGCTGCCATGTGTTGAGAACGAAAAAATCAAAATAGCATTCAAGCTTTGTTCACTTACTAAAACAAAAAACCCCCTATCCTTCACTCCCAAACCCCTTTCTCTCTAAATGATAAAGTTGACGTACTTTTAAGCACGAAGCTCTTAAAAAGGACTTGTTTTCCAGACCATGGTCTGCATGCGGTTGTGAGTTACCTTTCCTTGTTTGTCCTTTATTTTAGCGCCTGCTTGGCAGTAACGCTACCTCAAGCCTCAACGCTGACGCTGCCTTTCTGCTCCACATCAAGCGATGCTTAATTAAGATTAGCTCATCTTTATCGTGGAAAGAGGAGAAACATTTAAAGATTTTGAACTGCAGACATTTTGTTTTGCTTTACTCAAACGAATGGGGGAATTATTTCAGAAAGAACGAAGTTACTCTCGTTTCAAGCCAGTGACTGTAAATCCCACTGGCACTGAGACACTGCGATTCCTGGACGGCTGGTTGTCAAAGAGTTAAATGGTAGCTGGCCATTAGTCCCTTGACTGAGTTCTCTCGCACAAAGCCCAACAGTAAACGCATTATACACTCTACCTGTCGTTATCAATCTTTGATCAGTCTCAAGGGCTTCAGTCAAACCGAAGTGTGCGAGCGTGTGGATTTCGAAAGCTGTGTTAATCTGCATGCTGCCTGTCTTTAAAAGCGATATGACTCACAAACACACGCACGCACGCACGCACACACACACACGCACGCACGCACGCACGCACGCCACACACACACACACACACACACACACACACACACACACACACACACACTAGCGCGCGTACAAATTGCATAGAGATTCACTTTCTTGACACTCTTGCTTTCCCACACTTTCTTTATTACACATGTCCTCATTGCTTGCCCCTTTCCCTTAATGTACCTCTTAGATACAGGTGCGCGTATGTATGCTGACACTGATTTACACACACGTTACATACAGTCGAGGACACACACACACACACACACACACACACACACACACTTCTCTCTCTCTCTCTCTCAAAAAACACACACAGAAATTGAGGGGGGAGGGACAGGGAGTAGGTGGGTTGGTGGTGAATGGAGAGACAGGGCAATGAACGTAGTAGGAAACAATACGTTTGATGTTCAATAAAAATATGACATGGCTGTAAATAGGAATAGGCCTACCTTTCTTGTTGAAAATCGACAGAATGCGTTTGTCTATCACTTTTTTTTTAAGAAAAAAGCTGCATAAACAAAAAACTTTGGAAGCGGGACGAAGAAAGGAAGGGGGTAATGGTCGGGTATCTTGTTTCTCAGCCGAGTGTGCCGAGTTCCTTTTCCGTTAGAGAACGTAAAAACACGGGTTCTAGCTCAGCCGGTCCCCAACCAGTTTCGACCGGCTGACTCTAGAACCCGTGTTTTTACGTTCTCTGACAAGTAAGACTTCAATAACCAAAAAAATAAACGATTTTCTACAAACAAAACTATGTGTAGGGTTATCCTTTTTCAATACTAATTTACTAAATTTTTCAGATTTTAGTTTTTGCTTAATCCTGTTTTTTTCCTGATCATTTTCAAATAATCATTTCGCGCAAACATTCATCAAATGCGTCTCTGTCTTTCATGTAAAAATAAAACTACAGTCTTTAATTGTTCTCTAAAGTCTTTTAAAACGGAGTTATATTTTTGACATAAAATCCCACACTATTATCCCAGCATGTCTTCCGCTGAAAGCCAGTTTTGACAAAGTGTTTCTCTTTTTAACTATGTCTCTTTTTTGCCGAACAGTCATCTATAATAAATGTGTCTGCGTTCCCTCAAAAATTTTAAAGTGTTCTAAACATCACTTAGCTTATTGCTGGGATTATTAAATATTGTCATCATCGCCCATATAAACCTTTATCATTATATCTTTGTTCCATTTAAGTGTTGGGCAGAAAATCACAATATGATCAAAATTATAACGATAAACTGTTTTGTAATAGGTCGAGGACAAATATTGTTTTTCCACAACCAGTCTGCCCACAAATCAATGAGCAATGGGGGGTTTTTTATCATAAAGTTTAACATCGGCATTGACACCAAAGTTGTCTGTTCCCATAGTTTTATAACATAATTTAATCTAATCCAGTTATAATTTTTTATCTTTACTCTCCGTCAAAACTTGTTCAGTATAAAAAAACCCTATGAGGCCTAAAATGTGAAACATTAATCCAATTCAGTTCTGTAAGATTGTTTCTATTTAAGTCAACATTGATTTTTGTTGTTGGGTATGGTCTTATTATCCTCACCATTGTGAAGAACGACGATGGTAACTTTAAGACGTTTAACGTCTAAGTTTTTGCCAGTAATATTAATTCCTTTTATAAGGACGTCACTAACGCCCACAACCCAACCCCTTCCACATCTTTAAAGACAGAAATTTCAAATATCATTGTTGAACGTGTCCCCTAATTTTCCCTATGTGGAAAGAACTGTAATTTTTTAGAAGTTTCCCTTTAAACCGTTTCTCTTCTGTGGAGGATGTACTGTTTTTTTCCCATACAGGTTATTTCAATTCTCTTTCCGACTATTGCCTCTGGCAAAAGACTTACATGTAAAGGGCAGAGTTGAATGCTTTTCTGAAACTTTTTTGACGGCTAAAAAATGTAAATGGGCTTATGAATTCAAATTTATGTCCCATTCTAAATATGGTTCTAAGTGCCATTTGCTGTCAGGTTTTCGAATTTTTTTATATTCATACTGGCCGATTATTTGCTTCTACATTGCGTAGTTGTTCTATTTTAGGAAACTTTTTGTTGTCGCTAACCTCTTTGCGTTTATAATTCACCATCTTTAGTGTACTCAAAACCATACAAAAGCGCCTATCTCACCATTCTGTTCAAAGTCCGCAACGTCTGCAAGGTCTTTTAATTCAAAGGTTATACACCTTACAGGCGCTAATGTAACCCCCGATTCTTCTGGTCCTCGTGACATTATTTTTAGTACAACTTATTATTTTATTTCCAAAACAATGTGCAGGTTATCACATTTACAACTTTTCCTTTTTTGGTCTGTGATTTTTTATATTAAATGATCTGACCCTCCCACAAACAAATCTTTTAAACTGTAAATTAGGGAATTGTATAATTTCATAATCGCAATATGCAGCTTTCCCTGACGGAAGAGCTCTTAAAACATTTTGAGGGCCTTCCATCATACAAGTTTTCATCGTGCTCAGCTCACCCCAAATGAACATAGAGTAATGAATGAAATGCAAGATCGAGCGGATTTTCCCCTCATAAGTAGTTTTGTCTGGTTGTAACACTAAAACTATGAAAGTCCTGCTGTCAGTTGTTAAAGCCTAACATTTTAGCTAAGCTCTTTATCAAAATAGTAACCTACTTCTTCTTCTTCAGGCTTGAATGTTAAAAATTGTTTTTTAGATTTGCATTGTTAAGTTTGAGAGTAATGCCGAAGTTATCATTGCTTCTTTTAGTGAGCAAAACCGTAATAACCATCAGGTATTGTTAAATGGCTAACTCCGATTCTTCTATTGTTAACTTTTTTAATCTTATTATTGTTCTTGGATTCAGTTATATTAAACCATACACTTTGTAGAATATTTCATGGAGGGGCAAACCCTTCGGGCTCCGCATTCGTTATCAATACCATACTCTAAAAACGAAGACTGTCTTGAGTTGTTATTGTTACAACATTTTTAAAACAATTAAAATGAGTGCATTCAAATATACTGATGCAAAATATTCTGTTGGGCCGCACTACAATCTTAAAAATATAACAACTGATACTCTTGACATTTCTGTGACCCAGACTGGGCACCCTTTTAAGTAAAGGTGAGTACTCCCTTAAACGATATCTTAACCCCCTATTAAAAAAGACTACATCGCAAAAGTGTGGTTCAGTCATCCGATGCAGTTTAAACAGAACCCGTTAAACTTTTCTGTGTTTTTGCATCAACTGGGTGTGGGGTGTCGTTATGCCGATCATTCAAATCATCCTGATCCTTTGGTGAGGTCGGTGTATAGATTTCATTTCTATTACACCTTCCCGACGTATTTTGACTGAACTGCAAGCACCATTGCCAAATGACAAAAACCCTTTAATCCCTTCAGCATCAGAATAGGACATGAAGGCTTTTGAAAGGATCTGTAACGAATTTAATATTTTAAAGTTAAGGAAGGGCTTTAGACAAAGTTGGACCTTAATCATGGCTTAGGCACCCCTTATTTTTGGGCCGTGCACAGAAAGTATAACTATGACGGAATCCTCCTTAACATCTTTCTCTTCAGGCACAGGCGTTCACCCCGGGTCCATAGAGCAAGAGCATAAATCAGCATGGACAACATTTTTCTTAGACACTTCTAAGGGCCTAACTAAAGCAGGAATAGAAAAGAATAAACGACTCTATTCGTACTTACGTTTTGGGGTTTGCTAGGTTCGCAGCACAGGCGGATCGAGCATAACTGATCCTTCTTCTGGCTTTGATGCACAAAACAGTTTCTTGGCAAATTTGAGGACGCTATTAATTCTACAGTTGTTTGCCTTCAAGTATAAAAAGGTACCAAAAAGTTTTACAATTCGCAAAATCGAAAATAGACTTTGCTGTTGGCACTGGTTTTACATGCTACCTTCTGACCTTAGACTCCAGGTTTGGGGAAAAATAATAAACTACAACAATGAAATCCTTGTGGCAGGCAATGAACAGAAGGTCGGAAAAAAAAAAAACCCTAAATTCTGAGCCAGTAATATTACAAACAATAAAAAAACAAGATGACCCCCCAAGATTAAGTCATCCCAAACCCCGTGGCCCAAAAACCCAAAGACCGTTGAAGAACACAAAAAAATAATGACCACGAATATGAAAAGACAGCTCTAGTTGTTGGGGTTAACTGGCCTAGGATTACTCTTTCTTTATCTTACTAAAGAGTTTAAACCAACTATTAAGAGAACTAATGTCCATAAGGCTCAGCCATAAAGCCAACTTTCTTTGCTTTTCAGTAGACAAAAGCCAGCTAACGACCCCCCTAATATACCTGGTAAAGAGTCTATAGCTTTACCGGCTAATTTTTTTAATAAACCCGCAAGATGATCAAGTTGTTTTTTTACCCATGATTTATCAGGCGGCGATGGAGGGGGTGGTGGTGGAGGCACTGGCTTTTACCCCCCGCCACCTGTAATAGCCAACACCAGTGTACTTATTGCAAATCCTAAGGCTGTTATTTAAAGCTTGCTAATGTGACACCTTGCTCTCTAAACAGTGTTTTTATTCGTTCTGCTAGCGTTGTGTCTTCATATAAAATTCTTTGGATAGTTTCTCTTATTCTGCTCACTTGAGTTCGTATTGTTCTCGGTTAGTAGACGCCGCTTCTATTCTTAAAAAACTTTCTTCTTTAAGTTTATTTAGTCTTTGTGTTATTTCTTCTTTAACATCAGGCCCTAAGTTGGCGTCGTCAGCCTCAGCGAGTTTTTCTTTTTCTCTTTCTATATCCTCATCTAGTTTACTTAGTTTTGCTAAATTGTTTATTAATTCACCTCTAATGGTTCTTTAAAGCACGATCAAGGGCTCTAATTTTTCGCAAGGGTATCGGCGGATCGTAGATAGTTTTTAATGCTGTTTCTTCAGAAAAACTGGTTTCTGCTTGCATTACTTCACCCCCTGTTTGACTTAAATCTTGAAGTTCCATGTTTTGTTTGGTTATCTGTTGGGAGTTTTTGTAGTGAGTTTTTGAAGTTTAAGAACTGCCTCCCCTATCGATTTTGGTTTAATCAATGCAAGGCGATTTCGATTTCCGCCCTAAGTCTTTGTTTAATTGTAGTCATGCCTACAAACTTTGATGGGTCTCGTTATCTGTCAAGCCGAAAACAAGTTGTTCTCGGTTGGGACCGCTTTTCACACCAAATGGCCATTTTGATCTACTTCAAATCATTAGGGTTACAACTTCAGGAGGTACTAGGCCTAAAAAACTTTTGTAAAATGCTCCGGGCGTACTTTCTGCTTTTAATTCACGCCGCCAATGAGAGCGTTGAGCGATGCTGTATTAAGGAGCGTTTCACTCATGTCGTCTCCAGGATCAAAACATCATAATCTTTTTCACCTTCAATGCCTGGCCATGTTTTAAATAATTAACTTATTTATTTTGTTTTATAAAAAATGTCGCAAGCATATGGTTCAATTTCTCGACTCGCATAGAAGACTGAAAGAACCTTTGGCGTGAAGGAAATAAGGGGATATTTACTGTTTCCAAAATAATCATTACTATTGCTGCGGATCAAATTCTTACTGTCAAATTTCCAGACTTAGGAGCGGATGAAGTGAATTGTGCAGGCTCTGCGGTCGTACTTTCAAAATAGAACTCGAATCAGAAACAGACCCAAACAGGACCAGTTGACCAGAATATGGGACGGGCAATCGTTAAGAAAATTCTATAATTGAGGGGTAAGAAATATTTTCTTTAACAATGCAGACATATTTTATCCTATTCTGATCTATGGCTCAACCGCGGAATGAAAGGGATGGATCTTGCTTTTCACGGAATTGAAAATGATTGATGGACTACTAAAAACAGACTAGGCGCCGGAAATGCTAAACCCAGATGGCAAAACGCATGTAGCTGTAAATTTTGCGTATGGAAATCGCTTTTCCATTCCCTTAGATTTTGAGTTGTTAAAAAAGCGCATGCACCATACTTTTCAAGGGCAATTAAAAGACAGATTGTATATGAACTAACTTTTAATGAATCCAAACGTGTTATCAGGATCAACAGACACCGACGCAATGTACAGCATTTCTGACATCTCGTTAGAGTTGACGTTGTTAGCACCCTAATTTAGCCAAGCTGATTGAGCAACAATATCAGTCAAATTAGCATATATTACGAAAGAGTGATTCATCATACATCATCTCCTAGAAGCTAAGGCCGACGGCTATATGGAATATTTAGTTTTTGTGTGCAGCAAGATCATAGCTTAAAGGATTTTATTGCTGTGTGAAAGATGACGAACCCTTTAAAGAGGAAGTGAAAAGTTTACTTAATCCTAAAATAACGAAAGTTACAATGTTTAGATTGTGGGTATAGTCCTACCAAATCTACGCTAGCGGCTTAACCTTTTCAACATTTTGACGAAATAAGGAAAATTGTTTGGGGGTGGGAGTGTAGAAATCCAACAGTAGACTGGTGTCTAAAGATCTTGCACCTTCACAATGTTAGACTCGATGATTATATTACACGAAATACGGCTATGGATTGACCTCAGGTCAACAGAGGATAAATCAGTTGCTGGAAGTGGCAGAAAAGTTAAAGACGTAATAAACATTCAAATTGATAAGAAAAGGCGAGTGATTAAACCACTATAATGCAATTTGTTTTTAATATATGATGCGCAGCTGAATATTCAAGATAACAGGATTAAGATATACAATATAAATTATTTTTAATTTTAACAAAGCATGCTACTAAGCCTTATCAAAAATAGCCTACAACGCCAGAGTCGCCAGAAAGAAAGGGATAGTAGAAAACCTGACATAAAAACCTTCTGATTAACAAAAACATTACACAAATGCAGCAAATACTGGAGCAAGGACCTTTCAAAATACAGCAAAGCCAACGAAAGGTATCTGCTGCCTTTAATGCTGTTACCTAGGTTAATACTAGAGCATCGACTATAAGCGCTGCTCAGCAGGAAGGATCGAGTGTTGGTCGCTTAGCAAGGGCATAGCGCACCGCAGCTTTACCCTCTAGGCGGTTTTGTCTTTAGCTCTTGGCCTGTGGTCATTTGCTGTAGGTGCTGCTCGCAAAAAATTAAAAACTAAACTCCAAAAGCACACAGCTATGGTTCAACTAATAACAGCTAAACTTAGTTCCTTCAATCTGATAATAAATAAAGCACTAGCTGACTCAAACATCACAGATGAAGAATTTAGTCGTTTACAGGCTGATTTTAATGACTACAAAAGACAAAAGTTTGATCTTCAAAGAAAGGCAAGGACAAGTTTTTTCTCAACAGCCAGACACCGAGCAGAATAAAAAAAAGGAATGTTTAAAAAAGTAAACGAAACATTAAACTCTGTTCTAAACAGCTCACATTAACAACGCCAAAGGGTGTTTATACTTTAGTTTATGAGTCCAAGCACAAAAAGACCGTTGATATTGATTCGGATTAGGTATTTTTTTTTAATTTAAATAATATTTTGAGTTAGAAAAGAAACTCAGCATGGATAAGATATATGAAGGTCCAGACGAATTGTTTGAAGCAATGCGTAAGGAAGAAGATTTATCAAGAGCACTGAATGATATTGATTTAGAAGTCATTGATCCAGCAAACGTACGGGCAAGTGTTGTTCATGCTATTTCTCAAGTTCCAGGTAAACTAACAATAGACCCACCAGTTAAAGTAATGTTAGCTGTTTTAATCGACTATGTAACAATAAATGAAGAAAATCTAGAAGTCTGGGTCTCGACTAAACAACAGACTATTCTTTCCTCTAATGACTTAACACCTGGTTGGGCAGACGAACTGCTTACACAGTTGATGTGGCCGCTGAAGAAGCCAAAATGAGAGGCTCTGGTGGTCAGAGGGCGAAGTCTTAGAGATCAGATTAAAACAGTCTAAGTAGCACCGATTGTAGGCAAGGCTTACATTCCGCTACCCCAGCATTAGTTGCAAAAAAAGCAGTTTCAAAACATAAAGAATTCAGACAACAAATGTTTTTGTGGTGTGTTCTTGCAAGGCTGCATCACGTCCGCAAAAAACGCAGAGAGAGTGTCTAACTATGAACCTTACGCAATGATCTTAACTTTAGTGGAATATCCTTTCCCGTTAGCGTGGACAAAATTGATCAGTTTGAGAAACAAAACAAACCAATAACTGTTAATATCTACACATGGGATGAGGAAACAAAATCTGCAACCCATCAGAGTGTCCAAAAACAGCCCAACAATAGGTGATCCAGACAAAAATCATGTTGACTTACTACTGATGTTTTCACCAGCAGGGCTACCGCATTACACATTGATACGAACAATGAGTAGATTATTGACGCATACTTCAAAGCAAAAAAATAAACAAGAATTCTGTAGAAAATGTTTAACAAGAATTCCATCTGTGCAAGCCGCGAGTGAACATATAAAACTTTGTGTCAGCCCAGTTGACTGTAATACAGAACTAATTACGCCTCCACCCGGATCTAAAGTTAGTTTTAGAACTGGAAACGGCCTGCAAACAAGTCCATACATTGTTTACGCAGACTTCGAGTCGCTTATTGTTCCTTATGAGGGACCAACCCCACAGAGACTTCCTATAAACAGCCTTAGTGAGTAATCATCAGATTTGTTCATTTGCCTTCATCGTTGGTCAGGTCGGATGGCGCCCATTCAGAGCCAGAATTGTATAGAGGACCAGATGCTGCAGAATACTTCTTAGAATGCATGCAGCAAGTGCGTAACGCCTGTTCTAATAAACTGAATCTCTCAGACATTATTATGACTCCTGAAGATCAACAACAGTATGACTCAGCCACACATTGTTGGATTTGTGGTTTAGGCCTCTACATCAGACGAAGCCAATCCAACAGTAAGAGACCATGATCACATTAGCGGAAAGTTCAGAGGAGCAGCGCACAGTAAATGCAATCTTCAACTAAAGTTTGAACCAAAGACATGGAAGCTTCCCATCTTCTTTCATAACTTGCGAGGTTACGACTCTCATCTTATAATGAAAGCAGTAACCGACGCCTTCAGGGTAACATGCATTGCACAGTCATCAGAAAAGTACATGTGTTTTACTTTAAATAACATGTCTTTTTATGACTCTATGCAGCACATGATGGGTTCATTAGAGTCGCTGGCTATGTCCTTAAAGTCCTGCCCAATAACAGAAGAATATTTTGACCCAACTCTTGTTAGAAAAGGGCGTTTACCCTTATGAATACATGAACAGTTGGGAAAGGTTTGACGAAGACACACTTCCTCCTAAAGTTGCGTTCTGTTCTAGTCTCAGAGGAAAGGAAATCAGTGACTCCGATTACCAACATGCTCAAGATGCGTGGCAGAAGTTAGAGTGTAAAACAATGGGAGACTATCATGATTCATACTTGATGGCTGATTTGTTGTTGGCGGACGTCTTTGAAAATTACAGAAAGACCTGCATGAAACATTATAGCCTGGATCCCGCGCATTACATTTCTGCGCCCGGGATGTAGTTGGGACGCTTTCTTAAAATTTACAGGAATACAGATTGATTTATGTCTGATTTACCAATGATTCAGATGATTGAAAACGGATTGCGCGGAGGAATTAGTATGGCATCGCACATTACTGTAAGCAAACAACAAATACTTGGGACGATTATGATCCAAGTAAAAGGTCTAACTATCTCATGTATTTAGATGCAAACAATCTGTATGGATGGGCAATGGCGCAATCGCTTCCATTATGCAACTTTTAAAATTGTACACAGATAATACGAATAATATTCAAAGAGCATTAAAGTGGTATTGAGCAGTTTAACGCCGGGTCAACAGCGTGGATACATTCTAGAAGTTGACTTAGAATATCCTCAGGAACTCCATGACCTGCATAATGACTATCCGTTAGCAGCAGAAATGCCTAAAGATGGCAAAAACAGAACCGCCTAAACTTGTGCCTAATCTTCGAGGCAAAAAAAAAAAATTTTGTCTGTCATTACAGACTTCTACAATTTTATTTAAGACATGGTTTGAAGTTGACAGCTGTTCATCGTATAATGCTTTTGATCAAGAACAGTTCATGAAACCATACATCATGAAGAAACACTGATCTTAGAACTAAATCCACAGATGCTTCAGAAAAAGACTTTTTCAAGCTGATGAACAACAGCTGTTTCGGAAAGACTAATGGAGAATCCGCACAAGCGTAAAGATGTTAGATTGGTCACCAGAGAGAACGAAGCAATTAAGCTGACTTCAAAACCAAATTATCAGGACTTCAGAAGATTTCATGATCAGCTTTTTGGCATAATGATGAAAAAAAAGAAAGTCAAATTGGACAAACTGTTTTTATTGGGTTTACTGTTTTAGAATTATCAAAGCTTTTGATGTTAGAATTTCTTTATGACTACTTTAAGCCCTTGTATCCTGAGTCCAGAGTACTTTACACAGATACAGACAGTTTTGTTATAGATATCCCTACTGAAGACATCTATAAAGACATGGAATTAGAAGTAGCTAAAGGGCATGCGGGATGGTACGACACATCTGATTATCCTAAAGATTCGCCTTTGCATTCAACCGTTAACAAGAAGGTTTTAGGAAAGATGAAGGATGAATTATCTGGGAGGGGTGATCATGGAGTTTGTTGGGTTAAGGTAAAAAATGTACAGTATTTCGAGCCAGGAGAAAACTATCAAAAAAGCAAAGGGAATATCTCGCAGGTTGTGCAGTCGAGCATATCACATGATAACTACAAAGAAGCATGTTCAATAAACATACTTTTCATCATGACAACGTAAAACTACGATCTAATCTACATGAGATTAACACAAACTGTTGTAACAAAGAAGTCTCTTGACAGCACCAACACAAAAACGTGGTGTTTGTTAATCCAGAGTTTTCATATGCAATCGGGGCACTGGAGAACAGCATAATTATATATCTTCTTCGGGTTTATATTCGGGTCCATATTTTTCCTCAACTTTATCTAGAAAATCAATTATATCATCTTCCAATTCAGACAAATTTTTTCTCATGTTTGCTTGATGCGCTCGAATTTTTTTATTATTTTCAAGATATTCTTTATCCCATTTTTGATAGTCAAAATTTGGGATTTTGGGTGGTAGGTGATCTGGATGCAGTGCCATGTGTCGATGAATCCTCGTAATTGTTTCTTTAAACAGCAGAATACGTACCATGTGATTCTCGTATTAATTCCTTAATAGCAGAACACGTATCATATGATTCTCGTATTAATTCCTCCAAGTTCTCTTCATTATCATTCTTGCTTCCGTTCCATGTTCTTTCTTTTGAGCTTCCATTTTAGACTCAAATATATTTACGTAAATCAGTTAAAGCGGAACTGTGTCTGGCGGGATTATTTGCAGTTCTTCCTTCACAAAAGATCTTTGAGGGGCTGGTCGTTTTGTTGTGTCAGTTTCTCGTAAATAATACACGGGCGGATTCATCTTTACAATTCTTTTTATTTCATATGGGTCAACACTCCAAACTGGATCTGTTGCCCTGATGCGAGTGTCCCCTTCTGCTTCTCCCGGCAAATAAAGGTACCTTACTTTCAAACCAAATGGTAATAGTTTGCTGGATAAAGACTCTCCTTCAGCAACATTTATTGTTTGTTTTTTGATTGCTTGTACTGGTTTTAGACCTTTAAATTCTTCATTATTCATTGCGCGCAAAACTGAGGGCAGTCTTCTAACCCATTCTGTGTTGCGAGAATTGTCAATCAGCTCTCTGTGATACTGGTAGGAGGAAAAGCCTTTCAGATAACTGTTTGTTAAGTTTTCAACTAATAGCCTGTGATCTGTGAACTCCCGGAATGCCTCTTTTAATGGTAACTCTATGTTTTAACAATAATTGATTCACTTGGCCTTTAAATTGTTTTCCATCATCGACTTGAATCATGCGAGGATAAGTTAGCGGGCCTCGTTGGTATATCAGTTGTATGGCAACAGCAACAGCAGAAGCACTCTTTTGTGTTAATGGTTCCGCATCTTTGTATCTTGAAGCTATGTCAATGACTGTAAGTGCGTACTTAAATCTTTTTCGTCTAATCGTATCATGGGGTAAATATAGAAGGTCCATTTGATGGGTGTCGTTCGGTATTGTATTCACAAAGTGTGGTTCTTGTATTCGTTTAGGTGCAGGTAAATAAATTTGCCAAATCGCTTGTTTAGATAACCATTCCTTTGCTGTTTGTTCACTGACTCCTGCTGCTTGGCTTAGCTTTTTGATTGCTGTTATTCCCTTCCAATATCCTTTGGGCGAATAATAGATTTTGTTCATTTTTTATTCAACCAATATTATGCGCAACAAAATACACGACGGTCATACCAAAGACGATAAACACGATTTCTTGCATCTTTTGTTTTTCTGATGGATGATAAAAGTCGCTGAATTTTGGTGGGGGCAATGTCTCGATTGGTTTGCCTGTTACAAGATAATATTCTTTTATCGCTTGATCAACATCTTTAAATGTGTAAGCTGCATGTCCCTGTTTTTTTCAGTTTGTTATTAATAAAATCTAACTGCTCAATTCTCTGCTTTTCATAGTTATCTTGTGCTGCGGCTAGTTGCTCCATAGCTTTGTTATGTCTTTTTCTCTCGCCGTCATCCCGTAGTTTACTAAATGCGTAATTACTTCCGCTAATAAGCAAGCGCATTAACCACAGCACCACCTATCATCATTACAAGTGAAGCCATTTTTTATAAATGTATTTTTTAAATTGTACATATTGATACTGTCTGGAATTATTCCTTGCTTAACTAGAAAATCTTTCGTAGCAAATGAAGCTGCAATGATAACAATCAGTTTTGCTGAGTCTTCAAAGTCTAGTTTGCCAAGATCTGCTGGTTTTATTTTTAACAAGTTTTTACCAAGCATCGTGTATCCTACACTCAGACCTCCAATAACAGCAGAATGGTATACAAGGTTGATAACAGTTTTTTCGGTGCTCATTTTTTAGAAAATAAAATAATTATAATTAATAAAAAAAACATGAACAGCGACGAACTACTACAGCTACGGGGCAGCCTAAACCTTCCTGAACTTATGATTACAAATGATCAAGTTGATGACCAAACTATTATGCCAAAAAGGAAAGGTTGTATTCTTTGGCGGCGTGCGGAAAAAACACAAAACAGTACCTCGGAAATGAATTCAGCATAGAACAGATTCAACAGATGTCGCCACAAGACATTGTAAAGTATCACAACAGGTATGAAGCGCAACTAGGGTCGAAAATGGTTAAAAAGTGTCGGGCAAAACGGTTCTTAGTTTGTACACTAAACTAGTAGGCCGATTTGTTCCCATTGATTCTGAACAAGATTTTATGTATGATTTAACGCAGGATCCAGTTTTAACAAAGTCATTAGAGTCTCTAGGATGCGATCTGTATTACAGATTTGGACCATTACTGTCGCCATTAATCATGGGATTAATAACTTTTAATCATTATAGATTTTATTTCCCTTCAAAATGAACGAGCTAGAAATCAGCAGAATCAGGAAACATTGAATCAGAAAACATTGAATCAGGTGGAGAATGTGACCAGTAAAAAGCCTCCTCATCCTGGGCGTGTTGCAGCAGGAAAAAGATTAGCAGAGTGGAACAAACAAAACAAAATTAAAATTACAAACACATAATATACTTCATAATGAAAAAGTGCTAGAGTCGCAGCCAGTTGTTTCAATGCCAGCTATAAAAACACCAGAACAAGTTGATTCAAGACCTACAACAACAACAGGGTCGCCTACACCGCCAAAGTCTTCATGGAATTTTCTTAAAGGTGTCATTTTGGGCAGCGTTTGCTGTTGGGGGTGGTTATTACGGTTATAAAAATATATAACAAAGGCAGCTAAAACCAAAGCAGTCAAAAAAATCTCAACACTAAATACAGAAGTCGAACACAAAAGCATGCCAGAACCGCCAACAACAAAAGTTCATATTGATCCATTTGTGATGCATTAATACTTTAAGAACTTAATAAATAAAGAAATATGCAGCTTTGGTTCAATACTGCAATCCTAACACACTGGATTGGTTTTTGATTTATTATAAATAAATTTGTTTCTTTGATAAAATAGATCATGGCGGATTATTATTTGTTTAAAATGATGGAGTCAATAAATAAAGACATGGAGTTTATAAAAGACATTTCCATAGACCAGAATTGTAATCAATGCGGTTGCTTACGATGTAAGAACTTCATTAAGATCTATGCTGACCAATCTCGCGCCAGGACGCTGAGCAAGACATCCTCGACAATGACGCGTTTTTTTGAGGCGTGTGTGTACTATATTAGACATCTACTATTTAAGATAAAAACATAGATTGTATTGTTTTTTTGATAATTATAAGATAACTTGAATAAGAACTTGGTTGTACTTAGAGGATGACTTAATTACAATCTTGAGGTGACTTGAGTAAGAACTTAGAAGTGACTTGAGGATAACTTGAGGACGACTTGAGTAAGAACTTAGAAGTGACTTGAGTAAGAACTTGAGGATGACTTGAGGATGACTTGAGTAAGAACTTAGAAGTGACTTGAGTAAGAACTTGAGGATGACTTGAGGACGACTTGAGTAAGAACTTAAGTAAGAACTTAGAAGTGACTTGGGGTGACTTGAGTTAAGAACTTAGAAGTGACTTGAGTGTGTGCATGCGTGGGGTGGGGGTGGGGGCGTGCGTGCGTGGGGTGGGGGTGGGGACGTGCGTGTGTGTGTGCGCGCACCTTTGATTATTTATAAGAAACGAATGTTCAGAATATGATTATAGTTATTATCAGTAAAACAACAACAATGACAGCAGCGACAACAACAACGATAACAGCATATATACAAAACACGATCGCACACACACGCACGCACACAAACACACACACACAAGCATTTAAAAGATAAGGGGGTGCTTGCATGGAGAAATGTGAAAGGGTTTTATGGTTCGCGCTTGAGCACCGTAAAATTCAAGACGGCTGTCAGTCTCTCTGTCAACTGAAGATTATTCAAAGTGGCCACCAAGTGCATTTATCAAAAGCTTGATTTAATAAATAAGACAGTTGAATAAAGTACACTCTGTGGCCGCCTGAATAGGCAGCCTTTGAAGCAGGATGTTGAATAGGAGCATTGAAGCAAGTGGAGCAAGAAGAAGTTGAAGCAAAGCCCCGGTTATGCATAACCGTTATTTTTAGAATCATGTCATTTCCCCTTGCTGGGTGGTTTGTGACAGATGCTCTACTGTGAATGTTGCTGCTCCAAGTCGGTGGCACATGTGGGATCTGTTTCCAGTAGTTAGCATATTCTGGAAACCTGCAGCATGACTTTAATTGCGTTCAGTCTACTGAGGAAGAAGTTTAAAGGAAGCCCAACACAAAAAAACTGTTTAAATCCAAAAAGTACACTTGCAAGTGCATGCAGTTTTCTAGCGTGGTCTCAGAATATCCAGTTTTTTCCTTCAACCAGTCTCCCCAATGTTGCTGTATTTCCCCTGTTTTTGCCGAGTGTCATGCCAATCTTTACACAAATTCAAAAAATTCCCAAATTGAATGTAGATCATGATAGTTTGTGCATCTTGCCTTCGAATGTTCCTGACCCCTCTTTTCAGTCTGTTGATGATTTCATCTTCACTTTCAGTGTTGTTAAATAGTCTATCTGTAAATACCTCTCTTGTTATTTTTTTTTCGATGTCAGCTTTGTTTGCAAGAAGGTATTCATGAAGTTCTGCTGGAGTTGAAATTCTTTCCTGCTCTTTTTGATTGTACCTTCCCTTTCTTTGAATAAGCTTCAAGTTTTCTTTTGGTTTTTTTTGGCAGTTTCTGCGGTCCATGCAGTTGAGCTTGGGTAAAACATCTTTCATTTTTCCAAAGTAAACAAAATATTCATGCAACAGCAGCTTTTCTTCCTCAGTCCAATTGTAAGCAGATGGAGGTGGCAATGTAGTAGATGCAGTAGATGACTGAGGTATTGGTTGTTGAGTAGGTTCAGTACTCATGATTGGGAAAATAAGTGACGTTTCTTGAATAGAATAATCCAACAGAGCTTGATGTGCAGCGTTTGAAACTCTAATTTCCTGTGCTAATTCTTGTGAAGAAGGACTACCTAGTAAATCCCTCTCTTCTTCTGAAAAATGCTATCTTGAGACATAGAATCAATCAGCAAAGTTTAAAGTCACAACGCTTTCCTGACTGGAAATCACACACAGTCACGTCTACACAGCACACCAACCCAATGTGAAAATAACAGACAGCTAGGTTCAGTTGCTAACAACACAAGTGCTGGGCAGAAATGTCGTCATGTCCGGTCACGCAGTATTGCACCTTGCCAAGTCAGAAGACCCAACAACGCAAATTAAATAATCAGGTGTCAGCCTAATGACGGGTCTCTGCAGTATTCTGATAGTGTGGATTCCTTAGGCGGGTTGACAATGAGCGATTAAAGACATGGCGTGATCCAGCCGGCCTTACCTACCCACCATTACCTAGTGTCTGTTTGTCTGTCTACTTCGTTTTATAAGATTTATCATGCTAGGTAAGTGTGCGGATTTTTAAAAGACTTTAGAGAACAGGAAAAACACAGGATTAAGCAAAAAACTGAAATCTGAAAAGTTTTGTAAATTAGTATGAAAACGGATAATCCTACACAGTATGTTTGTTTGTAAATAATCATTATTTTTTTGGTTATTGAAGTCTTACTTGTCAGAGAACGTAAAAACACGGGTTCTAGAGTCAGCCGGTCGAAACTGGTTGAGACCGGCTGAGCTAGAACCCGTGTTTTTACGTTCTCTCCGTTTGTTCTTAAAGTCTGGAATGACTACCCTGGTTTTATTGTAACAATTTCCCCTCTTTTAACTCTGGTTGGCATATGTATAGGGATTTAGGAGGTACAAGCCTCAAACAAAAAGCAGTGAGCGAAAATTCGCATGCAGTTATGCGAGAGATTGTCAGTTTTCAGATTAAAAGAGTGTAAACCAAGAAAAATGGAATGTGGAAAATTGAGAGAAAAAAACCAAAAACAAAACAAAAACAAAACAAAACAAAAAAAAAGAAAGAGGAGTAAATAGTGGAGGCAAGATGTAATGAATTTAATACGTATCATTTACATATACCGTTCCAACATATTTCGCCCTTTCATTGTATAGGAAGATAATAATGACACACCATCCGGCTTTTTTTTTTCGTTTTTACCTACCTACTGCATTCGCATGAAATTAGCTTCTCTTTACACGGAATACCTTTCAAATAATCACGATATCACAAGCGACTAGCAAATCGAATGGTAGGTATAGCCTTCAAGGTTGTCAAGAAGTCCCCAGAAACCGGAACGACCAAGGGAGAGAACTCTCTGAACCATACCTCAAAGCCAGTGAGCCATGAAGAAAGGAAGACGCTTCGTCTTCTTGGACTCTCGGGGCATAGACTTTCGAAGA
This sequence comes from Conus ventricosus, assembly GCA_018398815.1. Lineage (NCBI taxonomy): Eukaryota > Metazoa > Mollusca > Gastropoda > Neogastropoda > Conidae > Conus > Conus ventricosus. The sequence goes on from CM031609.1 coordinate 46,059,140, forward strand.
CGTCCCTCGGAGGGAGGGAAGGAGAGGGGAGGGGAGGGGACCAAGTTCGTCCAGCCATCGGCCCATGGTGCTTCAACTTTTTTCTTTTTTTCCTTTTGTGTGTGTGTGTGTGTGTGTGATCAGCTTCGCCACAATGGGACGATCAGCAAGCGTGGACAGGCAGCGGGGCCAGGAGCGTCTTGAAAAGAACTCCTGGGGTGAAGGTGGGGTGGGATGTGGGGAGTGGGGGGGGGGGGGGGAGGGGGGGGGGGGGGGGGGGGGGGGGGGGGGGGGGGGGGGGGGGGCTGGGGCTGTACTACCTCTGCTCACTGTGGAGGAGGACAATGTTCCCCAGTTTGAAAAGAGGTTTTACGGACTGACCCTTCTGAACCGTTTCACGGATGCGCGCGCGCAAAAAAAAAAGAAAAAAAAAAAAAAGACTGAAAGTACGCAGTTTTGTTGTTGATGTCAGTTTACTATTCATTCATCACTGAAAGAAGTCCATACCATTCTCATGGAGAGAACGCGCGCAAACTTGCACACGTTCACACACACACACACACACACACACACACACACACACACCATTACAGATGGATGAATTGTATGCTATCCGTTTTAATGCACCTTATAACTCTTGAAAAATTATTAAAACTTGCTCTGTCAACGACAGCACAACGAATTTACCCGCCTTTGAACGCTAATGTCGAACCATACTGTGGTCAGTTTGAAGTCGTGACCACAGACTAATGACCAAAACCGACAAAGCCACAGAGCTGCTACTTTGCACGCGTGTACGGGTGGGGTACACAATCACGGGTGGCTGAGCATGACTGCGAGGTGGAGGAAAGAGTGGGTGGGGCAGGAATAGGTGTTTGACTATGAATTAGGTTCCAGTGAGAAGAGAAGGGATGATTAAGGGAGGACGGGGATGGGGGGCGGGGAGGGGGGGGGGGGGGCTCTTTGACGTCACGTGCTACGAGAGGAGAAAGAAAGTGGATCGAGTACGGTGGCAGGAGGGTGGGAATGGGGGAGGTAAGGTGAGGGGAGATGGAGCTGGGATGGAGGGGGGGGGGGGGGGGGGGGGGGCCGAAGCAAGGTACAATATTTAGAGAAAAGGAGGAAGACGCGCAAACACACACACAGAGAGAGAGAGAGAGAGAGAGAGAGAGAGAGAGAGAGAGAGAGAGGAGAGAGAACAACACCAGAGAGAGAGAGAGAGAGAGAGAGAGAGAGAGAGAGAGAGAGAGAGGGAGGTTTGTTTAGACTGCGAGTAAACTGTTGCAAAGTTTACTCGCAGACTAAACAATTCTCTCTCTCTCTCTCTCTCTCTCTCTCTCTCTCTCTCTCTCTCTCTCACACACACACACACACACACACACACACACACACATGCATTCTCTCTCTCTCTCTCTCTCTCACACACACACACACACACACACACACACACACACACACACACACACACACAAAGGTGGTGTTACAAACACGTAAACTCCACCACCTTCTCTCTCTCTCTCTCTCTCTCTCTCTCTCTTCTGTCTCTCTCTCTCTCTCTCTCTTTCTCTCTCTCTCTCTCTCTCTCTCTCTCTCTCTCTCTCTCTCTCTCTCTCTCTCTCTCTCTCTCTGTGTGTGTGTGTGTGTGTGCTGGCTAGATTCTTGAGTACCAGGAAGTTTTCCTGGACTCGCGCGTTGACGGACAAGCGATCACATACAATTTCTTATCTAGAAATCAGAAATCAGACAACACGTTGTTATTAAATACGTTGCACGGCCTACGCACAAGAAACGGCAAGAACGAGAGGCTGCGGCGCTTGCTTTGACTTCTTCTTCACTGTCAGTTTCGCAAGGTGAACCCCTTGTTGCAGTGTCCTCGGGGTGTCTGTCATTCCGTATGGATTGTTCCCGATACCTGCTGAACGTGAAGTCCCGAGGCCGCAAGGTGCACGGGTTACAGGAAAATTGAATTACAAATCGCTCTTGGTCATTTGTTTGCATGGTAAGGTGCGACAGCAAGATCGACCCCCCACCCAACCCCTTTCTTTCCCCAGCCTTTATATCCTCCTCTACCCTCTTTCTCTTCCCACATTTTCCACGGAGGAAAGATTTTAACAAAATTCCAGTGTGTGTGTGTGTGTGTGTGTGTGTGATCCGACTTGAGAATTGACTTTGACAGGGTAAGAGCCTTGATATGACCCTTCGCTATCAGAAACATTTTATATTATAATATACACTGACTTCCATAAAAAAACGCGAAAGCAAAACAAGCTGAAGGTTAGGGGCGAATTTTATTGGTCACAATTGTACAGAGTGGAAGCGAGAATTCAACGTGATTTGATTCATTACACCGGTAATGTGTGAAAATGTCATCAGCAATATGTCTTTGTGTGGAAAATCCAAGGTCACGTGACAAACCAGCTTGAAGTCCTAATACCGTGTGTGGCCACCATTTGCATGGACAACTGCTTGACACCTGCGGCTCATTGAGTGGACCAGGTGGTTGATGCGTCCCCTTGGCACACCAGCCCACACATGGACGATGGCCTGGTGAAGTTGAGCCGCTGTTGCTGGTCGTGGACGCAGGAGGTCCAACCGTCTGCCAAGTTCATCCCAAAAATTTTCTATTGGGTTTAAATCGGGACTGAGGGCTGGCCAGGGCAGCAC
>CM031609.1:46066782-46071782 GCA_018398815.1 Conus ventricosus
TTGCTTTTAGCATGATGTCTCTATTGAGGGAGGAACAAAGCGACAGAAACAACAACTACAACAATTACAAAAAAGTGATAATAGCAACAGCAGCAACGACAACAACAGCCACAACAACAACAATAATCATAATAATAATGATAACAACAATAATGATAACAACAATAATACTAGCAACAATAATAATAGTAATTGTCATCATCATTATCATCATCATCATCATCATTATGAATAGTACTAGTACTCTTAGTATTACTGCTATCATTATTATCATTATTATTACTATTATCATTAAGTATATGGTGATAGATTATTGGAGAAGAGGTTCTTTAATGCGAACGTATGCGTCATGCGGGGGGTGACAGTCGTTGGTTTGATGATTATTGAATAGGATGCTGATAATCTGTCTGAAGCGTTTAGGCTGTTAGTAAACCGGGGTCGCAGGCGAACCTGAGATTTTGACCCGTGTGACTATGCTGTTCCAGTACTTACAGAAACGCAGTCTAGTCGGCGAGAGAGGTGAGAATGGAGAAGATGTACATCCCTAGGTCGTGTCAGGTGGATATAACAGTATCCAGTTCAGTCCCGATGTTTTGAACGGCTGGTTAGTTGGTTGGTGAGTTGTTTATAAAGGCACTTTACCAGTTTAGGATCGGCTTTCCGCTGCTTTCCACTTCAGATAAAGACAGGCGTGTGTTGAGGCCGTGTCCGATTCAGTGACCAGACGGTGTGATGGCCAGGTTGAATGTCCACTTTGTACACGAGGTAATAATTATGGGAGACAGCGTAAACTGTCCTGGGAAAGAGAGAGACTGGGGATCTAATACTACACGATACCATTGACCTTACTCCACACGGATACCACCAGAATGACCACACACAACACACACACACACACACACACACACACCCGTGTACAACGCACGCACACCACACACACAACACACACACACACACACACACACACACACACACCACACACACACACACACACACCACTCAACACACACACACACACACACACACACACACACACACACACACACACACACACACACACACACTTGCACCCGTGTACACACACACACACACACACACACACACACACAACACACACACACACACACACACAACACACACACACACACACCACACACACTTAGCGCGCGCGCACACACACACACACACACACACACACACACACACACACACACACACACACTTGCACCCGTGTACACACACACACGCACGCACGCACGCACGCACGCAACGCACGCACGCACGCACACACACACACACACACACAGTGTATTCTTGTCGGCGCGTTGGAATAAAAATGTTGTGTCAAGGGTGACCAATTTCACAGTAATAGCAGCAATCACACATGGGAGCGCCAGGACGATTACGATTTTCACTTATTTCAACGACGCTGCATTCGGTTTTAATGTAGACTGACGTTGTGAGCATAATTATGTCCCCGCATTCCTCAGGTACCACCCCCACACCTTTCTTTCTTTGGGTTTTTTGTTTTGGTTTTGTTCTGTCTTTTTGGGTTGAGGACATGAGCGATAATTGTGTGTGTGTGTGTGTGTGTGTGTGTGTGTGTGTGTGTGTGTGTGTGTGTGTGTGTGCGCGCGCGCGCGTGCGTGCGTGCGTACGCGCGTGCGCGTGCGTGCGTGCGTGCGTGCGTGTGTGCGTGTGTGTGTGTGGTGTTGTGTGTGTGTGTGTGTGTGTGTGTGTGTGTGTGTGTGTGTGTGTGTGTTATGACACTTGTTGGCACTTTTGTATCTTTTATCTCATTTCGGCTTGTTTGGCAAGTAGAAGAGAAATGAGAAAGTTTGCTTTCTCAACAATTTGATCGTCATTTTCTAACAATGAGTGATGACCGGCAGCTGTTTGACGTACTTCATCATTCCTTGGAAGGAGTGACTGATATGCTCGAAGATCTGTGTACGAAATCAGTGCAACTGGAAGAAAATCACTTCGATTTACCGGAAATCTCGCAATCAACGACCGACACGGTCTAAAAACGTTGGAACAGGGATTGACAACCTTTTTGAAGGACTTGGACGATAGAATTGACAAACTGGACTCGTTTTCAACGACAGACGATTACATTTTTTTTCTTCAAAATTCCCGTTCGCCTCAACATACTGGTCTTGCAACATACTGGTCCAGACAGAACGGGGACACGTGATGATGTTATACGTGCACATCGTCTAGGTTCTCCAATAGCCTCTGTCATAGCAGACCACGTCCGGTTATTGCAAAACTGGCCCGGTGGGGGTGACAAATGGAAAGGAAGAGAAAAGCTAAAGCAGAAAGGCGTTAGAGCAGGTGGAGATCTGACCGTTCGACACCAGACCGTCCTCAAAGACCATCACAACAGGGGGCTGCAAACGCGTATTTCAGAGGCCACAAGCTGGTCGTGACGAGCCCCTGACAGCCTCACTCTGCTAGTCACGCGCAAGCTGTTAGACACGACATCCACTCCCTGCAATCTTCCAGATGGTCAACATCAGAAAAAGCAGTCCTTCAAACGAGGAACCAGCGACGATCCTTGCTACAAGGTCAGCCGGTGGAGAGGCGACTCCCGACTTCAAAGCAGCTTGCATCACTGTCAAGGAAGTATCAGCAACACGGGTGGTTCGTTATTAACGGATATGCTACCTGCTCAACCGTCAGCACCAACCGTGTATTTGCCACTCCACACAGCTCAGCACGGCCAAAAGAACTGGCAGAGCAACAGAAATGTCGTCAGACCCATGTTGATGCCGATCACAGCACAGCTGAAGAAGGCATGGCGGAGAAACCAGAACCAGGAGACACACCCCCAGACTGGGAAAACCTTCTGACCGGTGACGTCAGACAAGGAATTTCCCCAGTCTGAAACCCCCCCCCCCCCCCCCCCCCCCCCCCCCCCACTCCCTCTCACTGACGACATGACTGTCATTTGTGACGCTGCGAACGCTGACACGGGCATCGAAGCACGGAAACCAGCATTTCCAGGGAGCACGTGCAATAAAGTAAAACGTGCGTTCACTGACTGACACCATGTCACTGACTCGCTCCCGGTTTTGTGTGGAGAAAAAAGGTGACAGAGGTGACAAAAAGCAACTGAAACTAAGTGAAAGTGTGGTGAGGAAAAGTTGTGTGCCGGATTTGGATTCTTGTGACATCAGTGTGACCGTCGGTGTTGACAACAGCCAATAGGATTCTAGCCGGGTCCATGACAGTGACTGTCAAGCCACGAAAAATAAGGTAAGATTTTGTTGTTGTTGTTGTTGTTGTTGTTTTAACCTACAACATAGAAGTTTAACTCAGCTTCATGAAACTAGAGTCTGCCTGCTTATATCAAATTTTGACTTTATTTTGCTTGATGAAACATTTTATACGCCCTTTCCTTCCCAAACATTTCACACGTCCTTTCCTTCCCATTCATTGTCGTGACACGATATGTTTTTGTCTCCTGCTGACAAAATAACAGACAATACAACAGCGCGATCATCTGTTGGTGTGGCAGTGTTAAAGTTAGAAAAGAGTGCAGGACTTTAATGAAACGAATTTATGTAGAATATGATAACATAGTGGTATTGAAGCTATCCAAAGATGTGCTTAAAACAGACAATGGTGTTTTATTGTTAGGGTGTTCGCATGTTAACTCTGTTTATTACAGGGAAACGGAAATTTCCAGTGGCATTTCTCTGATTGAACAGTGTACTCTGGATGTAACCGAAAGTACCTGAAATCTCCCATTCTTTGTTTGCGTAGACTTGAATGCTAGGACTTGCAGTGATAGCAATGTTCCAGTAAATGATATTGATGTGATTTTTTTTTATGTATTCTGCTTCTCTGATAATAATGTGAACGAGTGTGTGAATCGCCCCTCCAAAGATAAAGAAATCAATGAATTTAGAAAGTAATAAATCTTCGTGAATATCTTGACTTCACAATTCTGAACGGAATATTTGGAGATAATTTTGGAAATTTTACTCACATTTCTACTTCAGGCTATAGTGTTATTGGTCGATACGTTGTTGTATTGATGACTGGGTAAATATCACCAAAGAAATATTTAGTATTTCTTCTACATTTAAGTCGAGGTTTTCCTTCTCTTCCTACTTATATGAACTTAAACATGCTACAGCGAGAAACCTTATCAGATGCTGGGTATGTCTACCCTAAAAACACGCAGACTGCGTTAATAGCCCAACCAGTTTCAAAATCTCACTTCTTGGGTGTAAATCGCGAACCCACTATGGTGCGCTTGGCTTTCTATGTTTATACAGCTTTTCAGATCCGCAATGCTTAGATAGTAGACACTGTGTTGCGTTTTTATTGTCAGTTGTCAAATGAGACAAAAGGTAATCCTACCCAATCTCAACTGTAAGAGGTGATAAAAGGTAATCCTTTTATATGTCAAGTAACAATGCATTGTTCACGGGCGAATATATCCCCCTAGTTCCACAGCCATTTCTTTGTTGATCTCTTGTAACTTTATTTCTTGTTCTTCACATGTGGACTATGCATTTGTGAGTGCGTGAAATGAAGGATGTGCATGTACGTGTATGTTTTAATCATGTGTGTTTCTTCAGTAAAATGAACCTATGGCTGATCATTGAATCAGTCAGACTGATTCTCTCTCTCTCTCTCTCTCTCTCTCTCTCTCTCTCTCTCTCTCTCTCTCTTCTCTCTCTCTCGATTTGTGCCTATTTAGCCTTCTCCCCCCCCCCCCCCCCCCCCTGTTTTTTTTTAATCCCTCCCTATTTTCTGCCATATCTACGTCTATCGCCCATGTGTTACACCAAACCTGTGAATCTCCTCACGCACGCACGCGTGCACAGGAACGCATGCATGAATGTGCATGCGCCCATTCTCTCTCTCTCTCTCTCTCTCTCTCTCTCTCTCTTCTCTTCTCTCTCTCTCTCTCTCTCTCACTCACTCATACTACACACACACACACACACACACACACACACACACACACACACACACACACA
>CM031609.1:46081782-46084282 GCA_018398815.1 Conus ventricosus
TTTCTTCCCTTGTCATCCTGTTCTTTCTTTTCTTCCTTTCTTTCATAATTTTCCTTTTCCATCGTGTTCTTCCCTTCCTCTGTTTCTTTCAATTTCTTGCTTCATCGTGTTCTTTCGTTTCGTTTGTTGCTTTTTTTTCTTTCTTTCTTTATTTCATTTCTTTCATTTTCTTCTTTTGATCATGTCCTTTCCTTCCTTTTTTATCTCCTACCTTAGCCTTCTTCTCATGTTTCTTCTTGTTGCTGTGTTTTGTTTTTCCCTCCTTCCTTTCCTTAATTTCTTCTTTCTTCCTTTTTCTTCTCCTTTCTTTCTAGCCTTTCATATTCCTTCTTTTCTTTCCTTTGCTCTCTGTTGTTCCTTTTATCTTTTGTTTCCTCTCATTTTCTCCTTTCTTTTTTTTCTCAACTTTTTAAAAAAAAAAACCCAATCGTTGCTTTCCTTCACCTCCTTCCTTTCTGTCTACTTTGTTTCTCTCCTTTCTTTCTGTCCTCTCATTTTTAACTACCTTACGTGTCTTTCCTTTCTTTTCTGTCCTTCCCGTCATTTTCTTTGTCTTTCATCACTTTTAGCACTCTCTTTTCTTTATTTTCTGCTCTCTCCTCTCTCTCCCCTCTCTCTCTCTCTCTCTCTCTCTTCTCTCTCTCTCTCTCTGGCTTTGTCATTTTTTTGTTTGTTTGTTGCTTCTTTCCATTATTTGTTCAGTGCGTTTAGTTTCTAATCTATTTCCGTCCAGTTTGTTGTCGAAGACGGTCACAGAAATCCTCACAAGCCCTATCCTTATTGTTGTTGACACCACGCTTATAGCTCTTCGAGCTCTTTGTATCATCACCACCATCGCGTGCATGTTCTTTTTTTTTTTTTTTTTCTCAGTCTCCTCTTCCCGTGACATCACAATGGCAGCACTCCCACGCTAGCTCCTTCAGGTTCCCTACCAAACACAGCTACATTCAGACTCGCTCTGTCGCAGCCTCGACAGCGGCAATCCACAGGGAGCGATTGGTGTCAGGCCGCCATGAAGCAACCGGTCAGAGCACACCCTGCCATGTATTACTGCTGAGTCATTTTTGGTGGTGTTCAGGGCTGCATATTCTGCTTGACCAACACAATCAGGACACCGCCTACTAGTCACCTTACTGACGTTAATGAGTACGTACTTTGTGGGGCCGGCGTGCGTGAGCCCCCGCGAACTGCCGTCGTCTTCTGGTTTCTTTCCGTGTCAGTGTCCGCTCGTTTGTTTTATACGGATCTTCGTCTGTTACTTTCTTTTCTTCAATTATTTTCTTCTTCTTCTTCTTCTTCTGTCAACCTCATCATTGTCTTTTTCTTCTCTCTTCCCATCCCATTTTCCCCCACCGGTTGACTTAGTATCTTTGAAGTCCTCCTCTCGTGTTTTTTTGTTTTTGTTCTTTGTTTGTTTGTGTGTGTGTGTGTGTGTGTGTGTTTCTTTTGTCCCTGCTCCTTTATCGTCCTTTTGTCCAAAATTCTGATTTCAGCCGGCCTACGTTACGCCATCCCCAGCAGGCGATGGAAATACGACGTCCGTTTCTTTCACCGAAGGTGGTGATGCTTCCACTTGTGTCCGTCGGTGTGTCGACTTTCACTGGCAGCAAGATCGCTCTAAACAAAACTGTTGAACCGATGTTAACGGAGCTTGGTGGACAGACAGAATGTGGCCGGGCCAAGGACAATCTGATTTAAAGTTTGCCGCCGATTCATGGCGTGGATCCGGATTAAAAAGCGGAGACAGGATCCGTTTGGCCGTGGCTGATGTCTGCGCTCTCCCGATTGCCCCTCTCGTTTACAGTGTGATAAATTGATGTCTTTATTCTTCGAGGAGGTCTATGTGTCCCCACGTCTATGTTATCCCCCGCATCCATATGCTTCTAAGGTCAGTGATACCTCCCCCCCCCTCCCCCTCCTTTTCCAGGTGAAACTGAGTTTCTAAACGCACAGGCGCAGAATTATTATATTATATTATATTGGGTATTTATATAGCGCCTATCCTCGGTCACAGACCAAGCTCTAAGCGCTTTACAATAAACACACTACCTCACTCACTCAACGGGCTGCCTACCCAGGTAGAGCCGGCCGAAGAGCAGCCTACTGGCGCTCATTCAGTCGTTTCCCGTACCATTCAAATATCAGTCACTCATTTTCATTTATCTCATTTATTCCTCCAGTTTCTCACATAGGATGCATGCGATGTTTATACGTGTCCTCCATTTCCACCGGTACACGATGGCACACGATAACAGTAAGTGACAATTTTTGTGGCTTGGTAAGAAATACCAGGCGGCTATCCTCAATCTACATCAATTTTGCCAGGGCAGCGGGAACCGCCCTGCTCCTTTCGATTTTCAACTGCCGTGGGTTCTTTAACGTGTGCAGGGGGCCAGGAATGCACACGGGTCCGACTCGCTTATAGTCCCCATCCGATGGACTTGACGTTCAGTTCGATTTGTCATTCAAACTGGGAAAGAAAGGGCGAGAAAGGCAGGGC
>CM031609.1:46086782-46089282 GCA_018398815.1 Conus ventricosus
TGCTGGCTCGGTGGATATAACACGCTCGCCTTGGAAACGAGAAACTCCCGGGGGCCGTGGTTCCAGTCTCGTACTGGCCTGCTTCTTTCTCAACCTTTCCACTCGGTCTTACGTGCTGGTCTGCGCGCTAGCCTTTCGGGTTAGACAATGAAAGTGAAGTCCTGTGTGCACCACGCACTTGGCGCACGTCACAGAGCCTGCAGATCGAAGGGACTGGTCCCTCGGCCAGTTCGGCAGGAAGATTCACATTGATAGAGTACCAATACAATACGATACATACATACGAACGGCCATAGAGATACAATCGGCGTGATTTCCCTGTTCTATGATCGCTCTCGAGGTGACTTTAGCCTTCATCTGCCCTCCGTGGTCGACTTGGCGGTAAACAACTTGACTTGATCGGACCACTGTCTCGGTCCGTGCCCCCCCCCCCCCCCCCCCCTCCCCCCCCCCCTCATCCTGCTCCTCTCCTGCCCAGCCACGTCCATGTTTTCGGCAAACTGTGTGTAAAAGTCTTCCAGTGTTCGTAGATTCCGGGCTCCCCGACGACGGGATTGGGAGCGGTGGGAGGGAGAGAGAAAGAAAGAGAGAGAGAGGAGAGAGAGAGAGAGAGAGAGAGAGAGAGAGAGAGAGACGGAGGGATCGTGGCGGACTTCATGCCAAAGTGGGATGCTCACTCTCACACTGGCTCACGTTATTGTCAGACTGGAGGGGCGGTAGTGGACAGTGTGCATCACCGCGTCTCCTCTGGCGGGTGACCTCATGGCGATTTACATTATCTCCCTGTGGTCCTATGGCGCTGGGACTGTGACGGGGAAGAGGTACCAGGGTTGGCTGTGTCGGGGACTGGAAGGAGAATAGCGGAGACGAGGGGGGGGGGGGGGGGAGGCTGCATGAGCAACATGGAAATGATGCCACTGATGATGCGTCAGAAGAAAAAAAAATCTTTTCTTTTTATGTACGTGTCGGGTGCATGAGAGAAACACGAAAAGGTCTGGGGTGAGGGAGAAGCGTGTCTTGCGTACGATTCCAGCCTCGGGTACAACGGAACCATCAAGTTTCCGGTTCCATTCTCGACACAAATCCATTGTGTGCCTGACATAAAAGCGTTGCCTCAGGAGAAGAACAAGGAGAAAAAAGAAAGATCCTATTGAAGAGTCATGTAAATATACAATACCCCCATTATACCCAGAGTCTGGATGACGCGCGCGTTTACCCGGAGTCGTCCGCAGCACCCGTTCAATTAGCGTGTATATTTCTGCTCTCCGATCCCATTTCTCCCCCTCCATCTTAAACACCTTCGCCAGCGGCATTCAAATTCTTTTGGTGCCTGACAAAGCTTTGTTTAACCACCGGAGCGCCAGAGATAAAATGATAAAAAGAGCAGTACTAAATAACCCCCCCCCCCCCTAACATCAACATCAACAACAAATGAAACAAAACACAACAAAACAACCCAAAAAAAGCCCGAGTGGAGAGGGATTCCCTCATTCGCCATCTATTTTCACCCAGCAGGTCGTATCCCCCTCCCCCCCCCCCTCCCTCCCCCTCCCCCGTAATCGAAGCTGCTTGGTCATTCCAGTCTCTGGATTTAACTCCAGCACAACAACAGAAAATCTTTTTCTAGCGTTGCGACGGAGACGGGAATAGCAAGAGCAGCGGCTAAATTCGTCGCGCGGGTTCCAGAGAAAGGAGCGGGTTAAATTTAGAGCTGCCGCCGTCTTTTCAGAACTGGCAGAGAGGGAGAGAGTCAAAAGACGCTGCCCTTCCAAACCCCTCTGTCGCTTAATGACATCGATCGCTTTTCTCACGCCCAGACTTCCGTCGTTCTTGTCAACCCCGGAGCGCTAAACTTAGCGACAGTGCTCGACGTCACGAGAGAGGGAATCCATTTTTTCCGCCCTCTCTCTCGGCCAATAGTTTGGGAGCGCTGGGGTGATAAAAATAGTCGTGTCATATTGAAATTAGAGCCGTGGAGGGTGCGAGTGATTTGTCGTCGTCGGCGCTTGCTTGCTTGCTACTTGCTTCTTCGCTGCTGCTGCCGTCACGGAGCGGGGGTTGTCAGGATTTCCTCTTGGGAAAGCACCTTTGGAGAAACCCTACTGAAGCTGAAAAAAAGAGAGAGAAAGAGAGAGAGAAATAAAACAAAACAAGAAGAAGAAAACAAAAAAGATTCTAGCCAGAAAAAGATTCTCTGACGCTAAATATATTCCGTTGCTGGGCTGGGAAAGTCAGTGGGAATGATGATACACACTGAATGTAGGCCGCCATCTTTTGCTGTTTCTGTTTTTGTTTTGTTTTTCCTTCTCCGACGTGTCAGTCAACTAGCTCGCAGAATCTCTCTCTCTCTCTCGTCCCTCTCTCTCTCTCTCTCCTCTCTCTCTCTCTCTCTCTCTCTCTCTCTCTCTCTCTCTCTCTCTCTCTGTTTGTCTGTCTTTCTTTTTGTCTGTTTGTTTACCTGTCTGTCTGTCTCAATGTCTCTGTCTGTCTGTCTCTCTTT
>CM031609.1:46124282-46126782 GCA_018398815.1 Conus ventricosus
CTTGTTTGCGTCTCTCTTGTAGAACGTTATTCGTCAAGTAGAGGTGTGTGGCGGGCCGTATTTCTGTCAGTCTGTCTGTGTGTGTGTGTGTGTGTCTGTCTGTCTGTGTGTCTGCTGCATTGATTGGGCCCTCCGCCCGCAGACGGACGAGCCATGTTTTCTTTGGAGATTTCTCGCTTCCGGTCTCGTCTCACCGTCACAGAGGATTCCCGCCGATTCGACCCGCCTCCCCCCCCCCCCCTCCCCCACCCCCTCTCTCTCTCTCTCTCTCTCTCTCTCTCTCTTTTCTTCTTCTTCTTCTTCTCTCTCTCTCTCTCTCTCTCTCTCTCTCTCTCTCTCTCTCTTCTTCTTCTTCTTCTTCTGTTTCTTCATCTTCTTGTTCTTCTTCTTCTCTCTCTCTCTCTCTCTCTCTCTCTCTCTCTCTCTCTCTCTCTCTCTCTCTCTCTCTCTCTCTCTTACATAGGGTTGGCATCCGCAAGACTGATACGAAAATCAATGAGTGGTGTTTGAGTGCAGAAATAGTATCAGAAGAGTAGGTGGGGAGAATGGGGTAAGTGAAGTGTGTGTGTGTGTGTGTGTGTGTGTGTGTGTGTGTGTGTGTGTGTGTGTGTGTGTGTGTGTGTGTTGTGGCGCGCGCGCGCGCGCGTGCGTGCATGCGTGTGTGTGTCTGTGTGTCTGTGTGTGTCTATGTTTAAGAGAGAGAGAGAGAGAGAGAGAGAAAAAACATCTGTTCGAGAGCGAGCGTGTGTGTTTGTGAATGAATCAATGAATGAATGAGAGAGAGCAAGAGAGAGGCTGAGGGTGCGGAAGGGAGGAAGGAAGGCAGCGTAGGTGAGAGAAACAAAAATAACTGACGGGAGTATAAGGTGAAGAAGGAAGGGTCCGGGGAGGGGGGTGGGGGTGGGGTGGGGGAGGGGCGCTAACTAAAAGGGGGAGAAAAAGTAATCGGAAGAATGGCCCGGAAGGACGGGAAATGGACATTAAGGGACGAAACGACCAGGGGACACGCCGAATCGAACTGCCGTGTGAATAAGGCACAGAGACAGAAACGGGAGGAGAAAGAGAGCCAGGTCTCGATCGAATCCGAGCACAAAGACGTTCAGGATAGCCACGACATTTACAGCCTTGTTTCTCGTCTTCTTCCTCCTCATCCTTCTGTCCGTCTGTCTGTCTGTCTGTCTGTCTGTCTGTCTGTCTGTCTGTCTGTCTGTCTGTCTGTCTTTCCCCTCCTCCTCCTCCTCCTATTTCTTCTTCTCCTTCTTCTTCTGTCCGTCTGTCTGTCTGTCTGTCTGTCTGTCTGTCTGTCTTTCCCCTCCTCCTCCTCCTCCTCCTCTTTTTCTTCTTCTCCTTCTTCTTCTCTCTGTCTGTCTGTCTGTCTGTCTGTCTTTCCCTCCTCCTCCTCCTCCTCCTCTTTCTTCTTCTCCTTCTTCTTCTCTCTGTCTGTCTGTCTGTCTGTCTGTGTGTCTGTGTGTCTGTCTGTCTGTCTGTCTGTCTCTCCTCTCTCTCTCTCTCTCTCTCTCCTCTCTCTCTCTCTCTCTCTCTCTCTCTCTCTCTCTCTCTCTCTCTCGCTCGCTCCCTTCCTTTCTTTCTCTCTGTGTTTGTGTGTGTGTGTGTGTGTGTGTGTGTGTGTGTGTGTGTGTGTGTGTGTGTGTGTGTGTGTGTGTGTGTGTGTGTGTGTGTATGTGTGAATGTGCGTGTGTAATTTGTGTTTGTGTATGTGTCTGTCTGTCTGTGTCTGTGTACGTGGGTTCTTCTGTGCTTTTGTGGCGCCCCCCCCCCCCCCCCCCCCCCCGCCCGTCCGCCTTTCCTACGTGGAAGAAACTCTGCCCGTATCCCATCTACTCGCCCCCCTCCCCCCCCCCCCCCCCCCCCCCACCCGCATGAAATGTGGGTCACCAAAGACTGACATAAATACCCGTCTGGGAATGGTTTCTCATCAGGGACCACCCCTGAACATGAACCCAGCGCCTCGCGCCAAAAAAAAAAAAAAAAGAAAAAAAAGAAAAAAAAAAGAAAAAAAGTTACAGCAGTACACAATCTACTCTGGTCGTTCGCCTTGTGTTGACCTGGTATCGACCGGTTCCTCTGGACTGTCGGTGCTGACGCTGTGAGTAAGACGGGCCTGGGTGTAGTTGTGGACAAGGGGAGCAGAAAGGCGTGGGGTGGAGGCAGCCATTGCCACTGTGATGGCACGAAAGATAAGACAGAGAAGTGATCGAGTGTCCTTCTTCTGCAGGGTCTGTCTGTCTGTCTGTCTGTCTGTCTGTCTGTCTGTCTCTGTCTCTCTCTCTCTCTCTCTCTCTCTCTCTCTCTCTCTCTCTCTCTACCTATATATATATATATATATATATATATATATATATATATATATATATATATATATATATATATATATATATAATGTATGTGGGTGGTTTGTGTGTGTGTGTGTGTCGCGCGCGCGCGTGAGCATGTTCCTTATGCATTCTGTTTATGAGTCTGCCTGTGTGTCTAATAACGC
>CM031609.1:46131782-46136782 GCA_018398815.1 Conus ventricosus
CGCGCGCGCACACACACACGCACACACTTTCTCTCTCTCTGTGTCTCTGTCTCTGTCTCTCTCTGTCTGTCTGTCTGTCTGTCTCTCTCTCACATTAATTTGTGCTCATAGCACTTACTTACTAAGACTTAGATGCTCCCACGTCTTACGACACATGAGGCAGTCAAGGCACTCCACTGTGCAGGTCCTCAGCCAGTTTGCTAGTGTCACTCCATCCTCTGTCAGCGAGTCTGAGGTCTCTCTCCACTGTCTGTCGCCAGCTCATCCTGGGTCGTCCTCTTTTTCTCTGGCCTGCTGGGGTCCATTTAATGGCCTGGTTTGCAGGTCTTGAAGAGGGTAATCTCAAGACATGATCCAGCCAGTGGAGGCGCCGTCTGCAGACGATGGTTGACACGGGGAGCTGTTTGGACCTCTCCCTGACGTCTTCATTTGGTATAAAGTCTGACCATTTGATGCCCAAGATCTTACGTAGGCACTTAGTATCGAAGTGTCGAGTTTCTTCTCATGGGTGGTTTTCAGTTGCCATGTTTCATAGCCATATAACAGCGTTGAAGCGTTGAAATCACACTGGAGTTATAAAATTTCAGTTTGATTCCAAAGGAGAATTTCTTGCTGTTCCATATTTGTTCAGCTGATTGAATGCTGATGTTGTCTTCCCAGTGCGACACTTCAGTACATGGTCGAGGTCTTTGGCGTTGTTGATGGAGCTGCCTTGGTGTGTGAAGTTCTCTACTTCTTCCACTTGTGTTTAGTCGATGAGAACGTCTGTTGGTCCTTGGTGTTTACGGGTAAGCATGTTTGTAGTAGTCTTTTTGGCACTGATAACGAGGCCAATGTCGCCTGCAAACTTGCTGATATTGTCTACAAGCACCTGCAGATCTTGAGTGGTGCTTGCAGAAGCGGCAATGTCATCGGCAAAATCCAGATCTGAGAGGCTGTTTCCTTCTGTCCACTTGATTCCCTTTCCTTGTGTTGCGTGATTCAAAACCCAGTCAATGGCAAGTGCAAAGAGGAGAGGGGAGAGGATACAACCTTGCCTTACCCCGGTGGCTACTTTAAACCAGTCACTGTAGCCATCTTCTATCCTGACTCTGCACTTGGGAGTTTTGCTCATAGCAGCACTTGACAAAACACCAACCTTCCTCCAGCCCCCATCTTCTCACCCTACCCGTAGCCTGACTCTTCCAAACCCCTGCCCCTGCCCCTCTACACACAAACACCTCCACACATACCAACAATAACGCTGAGAGGACTTTTGACCCAACTCATTTTGATACTTTGCCCATCCTCCACACCTTCCCCCCCTCCCCAACCTTCCCCGCCCGTCCACCCACCCGTCCCACCTTCGCCCTCCCCCTCTCCCAATCCCTTCACCCATTTACCCCGCCTCCCTCACCCGGTCAGTACTCTACCTCTTTTCTTCCCGCCTCCCCCCCCCCCCCTCACCACCACCACCACCACTTCACCACGCCCCCCCCCCCACCCCCAACTCCCCTCCCCGCTTTACACCACTCAACCGTGTCGGCCGCGAGCAGGCCTGACCAGTGCTGACCTCCCCGGAGACAAGTTGTATGTTGCCCACGGGCGAGTGGTGATCGTGCGGAATGCGTGACGTCAGCATGGCCTCACGTGATCTCGGTACCGGCCAAAATGGGGTGAGCCTATGGGAAGTTGTTGTTATTGTTGTTGTCGTACCCTATGGGAAGTCATTCCGATTAGTTAGGCCCCCTCCTCCTCCTCTCCCACCCCTCCCCTCCCCCATCTCTTCCGCCTGCCCGCTTTAATGAATCCAGACTTAAGTGTGGTTCTTTTTGTCACGACGGTAAGTTCAGTGACACCGTCCATTGAGTGAACGACTGTAGTCGTTTTACAATTCATTTAATAGCTCGGGGTCCAATGGTCACGTTAAAAGAGAGAGAGAGCGAGAGAGAGAGAGAGAGAGAGAAGGAGAGAGTGAAGACTGAAGTCATGCGACGTAAGCTACACTATCTGGTTTTATTAAGTTTTACATCGCCCGGTAGGGGAAGAACATGAACAAAGCAACTGACAAAAATCTGTATTCACAGAAAATTCAAACATCATAAGAAGAGAGAGAAGGGGGGGGTGGTGGGGGGAGGGGGGGGGGGGGGGGGAGGAGGAGGAGGAAGAAGAGGAAGCGCGGGGCTGGTGTGTGTGTAAGTCTGTGATTCCCTCCTTTGACACATAAAGATACGCAGGTAACAGATGCGGCAGGCATTGCTCCTGCGCTTCAACTTCGAGCTCTTCCCTTGTAAAGGGTCAGCTCTACAGTTTAATATTCCAGCATCGTCAGTCACGCAGGCGCTGACAACAGTTTAAGATTTGTACAGAACAGCATTTCCTTCGATCTTCTAGGAAATGCGATCCCTCAGTGATTGACCAAACAGTAATATGTTGAACAAATAAATCTTGGGGATGACAAAAGCGGGGGCTGACAATTCCTCTATTATTTCAACAGTGACTTGGGTAAAAAAAAAATTTTTTAAGTAAGGGGAAAAAAAAACAGGCGGGAGAGAAGGGCGGGAAGTGTTCGTAAGAGAAAGAAAATCGGAACGAAAAATCAGGGCGTTAGAGGATTATGAATATGAAAATCCTTACACTGGCAGCGAATGGAGACCATCATAGTCTATCTCGAAAACGGAACCTTTCGCTCGCTGATTCGGACTCATCAATGAAACACGGCTGATTGTGTCGGTGCTCCCTTGGCATCAAATAGAAATATACCACAGTCTATATGATTCTGTTGTATTCTCACCACCAAGTGTGTCCGGAAACAGAACCCAGCGGCACCGTAAAGCAGCCAGTGAAAGGTGTAAAAGTACAAAGAGAAGAAAAGCGCTATAATGCCACTATTCTACAGAGGCTACGAATCCTACGAATGGCCAGGAATTGATAAACCCCGGGATTAAATCGTAATAAGTTCCTGAAGTTCGTAACTGATTCACATTTGTTCTTAGTCACTTCTTGCAATTCTTGAGCATTCTGGAATTCGGGGCAAAAGTTTTGTGCTGTTCAAAATTTTGGCCACGAACTCCCGAATAAAAAAAATCTTAGTCAATTCTCAACAAAATCGTAGTGATTTCTTATGTATTGTAACTGAGTCCTAATCGATTCGTAGGCATTCCTATGTATTCTTAACTCATTCTGGGAATCGTGAAGCGGTGTCTTGACAACGAATCGGCTACGAATCTGTCAAGAATGCCACGAATGCACGCCGAAGCATCAAAGAAACAATTAAGAACTGTCTACGAATTTACGATAGGGTAAGAATCAGGTACGAGTTTGCAGCAATGTCAATGAACCATGTAACCGCACTATTTCAGGTCGTTGTTCCAGAGTGCCCAGGAAGCATCTGCATCTGTTGGCCAATATTCTGAAAGCATTCTCCACCACACGTCTGCCTGGAAATTCTGTAGTTGGCCACCGTCATCTCATTGTCCAGACCCCTCCTGCCATAGGGTTTCATGAGAAAAGTTCCGAGGGGGAAGCATCATCTCCCAGAATGAAGTAGGGTGTGTCTCTGTCATCGTAGAGCAAAGGATCACTGTCAGGAAAGTTTATGGTGTTGTCGTCGATGCACTCCACCAGTTCTGAAGCACCAAACAGTTGTCCGTCGGACTGATGACCTTCTCCACCAGTGTCTATCCAGATGAACTTGTAGTCTGCATCCACTAAGGCAAGGAGGACCACAGAGAAGACGCCTTTGTAATTGTAGAAGACACTGCCTGAGTTATGTGGCTTCCTGAGAGCAATATGCTTGCCATCCAAGGCCCCAGGGCATGAGGAACTTTCCACCTGTCTTGGAACTGCTGGGCAATGGCCTTCCAGTCCTCCTGGATCCGTGGCAGTGGCATGACTTCATCCTTCAGTTCCTGTATAATGGCCTGACAGACTTCCTGCACACTGCATACCACAGTGCTGTAGCCACATCTGAAGTCATACTGAAGGATATGGTACCGGTCTCCTGTAGCCAGATGCCTCAGGGTCATGGCCAGCTTCATTGCGGCATCAAGGGCTGGTCTCATGTGGGTATCTTTCCTCTGAACGAATGGGCCGATCCTGTTGAGTAACTCATCAAACAGGTGGGGTGGCATTCTCACATAGTTGGCAAAGGCATTCTCATCTTCCACCCTCAGCTCCTGCATCAGTCTGCTATAGTGTCCATACTCTAGTCTTCTCGCTGGTGTCAGCCATGGTCTGACCCACCACCTGGGGGCCCTTCTCCTTCTTCAAACCAGTCTTCTTGTATTCATCACCAGCTGCTGTTCATACCCCAGTTTCAGGGCCAGAGCAATAGCTGCTCTATGTTGGCAATCCATTTTGGAACTGATGCCCCAGCAGAGATGAGGGCTTTTTATACTGTACTGAGGGAAACTTCCACGAATTTTCAAGAACAGTCACGATCTAAATTATAACCGTACCAGATTCGTGATGCCTCCGGAAGATTCGTAGCTTATTCTGGACTGAATCTTAACATTCCTTAAGTATTCCTAAGCGATTCTTGCAAATCGTAGTTATTTCTGGGCAATCTTCATATGGTTCCCGCCGATTTGAGCAGAAACCCACGAATATTCCTAAGTCTATCTTACAAATTCGTAACCGATTCGTACAGCGTCAAGATTTTGTACAGAAATTTGCAAAAATCCACGATTCTTTACGATTTCTAAAATTTATCAATTCGTGGCGATTCGTTGGACTCGTAGCTTGTGTGGAATAGTGGTGTAAGGGAGATAGGTTGCTTGGGAAAACAACTTAAATCATTATATAGTGAGCATTTTATGGTGGGGGGTGGGGGGTGGGGATCTTTGAGCCTATGCTTGAGGATCCATTTAAGGATACAAGGGAGGTCAAAAGGTGTCAACAGTCAGAGTGGTCAGCGCTACTTTTTTTTAAAAAACACATGCATTGTCAGTGACAGCGACTAAGAATTGTACAGAACACCCTTTACTTGGATTTTCCACGACAGTCAATCTCTCACTGAT
>CM031609.1:46149282-46164282 GCA_018398815.1 Conus ventricosus
ATATGCTGGATCCAGCGCGGGCGCACTTTCCTGTATCATAGTTGCTTGGCTGAGATTCTGAATCTTGTGTTAGCTTGTCCTCAGATTCACACAATACAAACGTAAGCACTTAAGAGATGATCCGAATACGATTATTGTCATTCTGGTTTGTCTTTCCTTGTCAACGATTTCGCGGAAGCTCTTTCAGTTATATCGGAAGTTCAATCCGAGCTTAATGGCATCTGTTATGTGACTGGATAATAACGTTTACCATTTTTGTAACTCCCATCCCCCTTCTCTAATGTTAAAGAATATTGAAGAAACCGAAAATATCTTTACAAAGCAAATAAACATTTGATTAAATTCAAGAGCGAGTGGGAGGGATGAGGGTGGGGGAGGACTCTCCTTTCCCAATGTTTGTGTAAAAAGGGGCGGGGGAAAGGGGGGGGGGATTTCTCTCCCAAAATATTTTGACAGCGGGAAAGGAGGAGAGCGGGTGGAGACCCGGGGGAAGGGGGTAGGGTGGGGGGGGGGGGCACGGTTGAACTCTTGGGGTATCGTTTCTATTTTCGGCCGTTATCACACAAACAATTCGGCGGATGACATTTTTATCTGGCGGGAGGATAGAGTGGAAGCTGCTTTCAAAAATGCCTGGGGTCATGGTGGGTGGGGAGAGGATGGAGGTGGTAAGGGGAGAGGTTTGTCTTGAAAGGCCTCTGGTGTCTTTGAAATGGCGAAAATACAATTTCTGTTGTCAGTCGGGAAGAGAGAGAGAGAGAAAGAGAGAGAGAGAGAGAGAGAGGGGGGGGGGGGGGGGGGGTCTAGGCACCCAGGAAATCCACC
Organism: Conus ventricosus; assembly: GCA_018398815.1. NCBI lineage: Eukaryota > Metazoa > Mollusca > Gastropoda > Neogastropoda > Conidae > Conus > Conus ventricosus. Next base: position 46,150,105 of record CM031609.1, read on the forward strand.
TCGTTTAGCCCTGCTCATGCATTTCTTTTTTAAACGAGAATTTGTAGTCTACGATGACCCGTGTCACTGAGTGCTTGTGTATACATAAACAACTAGATAGAGAGTAATGTTGGCGAGCATCTTTGACCATTCAGCTACTCTTCTGCGGCGGTTAGTTCAGTTTTCCCAACACGGTGCCAAGGAAGTTCTGCTTTCGCCGGCGTCTACGGTGGCCTTGTCTGTCGGCAAGATTACACAAAAGCTACAGAATCGATTATTAATCATCATCATCATCATCATCATCATCATCATTATCATCATCATTATCATATTCATCATCATCACTATTATTTTCATCACTATCATCATCATCATCATCATCATCATCATCATTATCACTATCATCATCATCAGCAGCAGCAGCATCAACATTATCATCATCATCATCATCACTATCATTTTCATCACTATCATCATCATCATCATCATCATCAACATCAACATCATCAACATTATCATCATCATCACCACCATCATTTGCATCACTGTCATCATCGCCACCAACACTGTTGCCACTACAACCATGCTGTTCAACAATCCTCTAAGCTCTCTCCTTTTTCCCCTTCTGTTTGTATGGCCACCATCACTACTACAACTACATCATTGTATCATTACCAAAAATGGTAGAAATCCTCTTTTAATTATCTTAGAATATGTTTATCATCATCATCATCGTCATTATTATTGTTATAATTATCCTTATTATTACTGCTATCATTATTTCTATCATCATCAGTATCATTTTAACTCGCATTGTCTCCTTCCCAACGGCCTCGTTTTCATTCACCGTCCATTTTGCGTCCAATTTGAGAAGATATGTGATTGCCCGTTCTTCGTTTCCATTGTCCTGAATGTTGTTTATCTTGTCTGAAGAAGACCAAAGAGGTCGAAACGCGTCGTGTTTTGTCTTGTCATTTGTTTGTTCCCTTTTTTCCCGGCGGAATAATTATAATTTCTCTTTGAAATTTGATGTTTAACGAAACCCAGTGGATTGATAAAACGTGGCCCAAGGAAAACTCCAGGAACCTTTTCTGAATGAGGCGAAAACATTGGCGTTCTTCACCATCGTGGTGTGCACACTATACCCATGCATTGTAACGTAGGGCATACATATAGCGATTAAATCTGTTTCTGAATTTCTGATGCGGATGTGTTCACTCCCTTACTTCCTATACAAGCGATTAAATGATTTTTTTTTTTTCAAGAACAGTATGGGTGCACATACACCCATAATTCTTAAATGCAGTTTCTTGCTAGAAAGAGTTAGACGTGTTCATACCCACATTATTTATAAAGGTTGAAAATGTGTTTTGTTTTTTTGTTTTTGTTTATTTCATTAGTTTTTTTTCGGCAAAGAACTTATATATTTGGATAGAAGATAAGCGCATGGATAACAATTAAAGACATTATAAATTTTCGGCAAGAAGAACAATAAACATGCCAGTTCTAACGGTTTGAATGCGTATCTTGGTGCAGTCATCCACGGCGTTCAGGAGGAAAAAAAAAATGAAATTTTGGGTGTGGATCCGGATCAAAGGGTGAATCCGGGATCCGTTCGACCGTGACAGAGACCTCCACGGTCTCCTGCTTGGGTGTTGCTTGGCTGTTCGCCTTGGCAGACCGGGTATTCATCGCTTGTCGTCCAGGGACGACTTCACGGTGGTTGAACGGCCTTTTGATTGTGTCGTTGTGACAGCTGATTGCAGTCTCGGCTGAAGGTTTCTGACAACAGCCGCAAACCTTGGCCGAAGAGTCTGGTGTGCCTGTTTGTGGGAGGTGGGGATGGGTGTGTGTGTGTGTGTGTGTGTGTGTGTGTGTGTGTGTGTGTGTGTGTGTGTGTGTGTGTGTGTACACGGAATGTGAGTGCGTGTGTATGTATCAGATATGTGCTTGCCTGATCAATCTTACACACACACATATTGAATACACACATACGCACGCACATTCACACACACACACACACACACACACACACACACACACACACACACACACACACACACATACACACACACACACACACGCACGCGCGCACGCGCGCACACACACGCACACATACACACGCACACACACACGCACGCACGCACGCACGCACGCGCGCGCACGCACGCACGCACGCACGCACGCACGCACGCACGCACACACACACACACACACACACACACACACACACACACAACTCTCCCACGCAGCAGCCACGTTATGTGTGCAAATATGCAGAAAAGAGAGACAGAAAAAAAATTGTAATATAGAAAGATTGCGATGTAGTAACACGTTTCGTGACAAATCAATGTGTCTGATAGTATTTCTGTCTATACCACTATCAGTGTCACCGGCAGGTGACTGCAAGTCACGTATTCCTGCCCACCTCAGTGAATTACGAACTCATCATGTGTGTGTGTGTGTGTGTGTGTGTGTGTGTGTGTGTGTGTGTGTGTGTGTGTGTGTGTGTGTGTGTGTGTGTGTGTGTGTGTGTGTGTGTGTGTGTGTGTGTGAGTGGAGAGAGAGAGAGAGAGAGAGAGAGAGAGAGAGAGAGAGACAGAGAGAGAGAGAGAGAAGTATGTTTATCTCCTGGCAAATCTCAACCTCTGTCTATCCATTGATTGTAGTTTGAGTAGAAGCCATGAACTTTGCTCAAAAGCCCGCGAATAAGGAACGTTTACAGCAAAGAATGTGGTAAACAGGATGATGGGAGACGAGTTTCGTTTTGTTACGCAATGCCGCCAGGTACCTAGATCTCACGGCTCCACAGTTCGTGTCTAGGAAATCACACTTGTGTTAAATCAGTCAGTAGTTTTTATCATTTATTTTCTGATGTTAGAAGACGTTCAGTTTGAGTGGATTTGTGACATTGGGTAGATTTGTTTAGTTCTGTCAGTTCCGCCGTTCAGTGTCTGTTCGTTTTACGGTAGGGCCGTCGTGGTTACGAAAACAAAAGGGAGTTTGAATATTGCTGCATGTGTGGTGCACTTTGTGTGGTTTCCGTTAATTTTTGTTGCAGGTAACGTCCCCATACCTCTTATGGGGTGACTGGATATAGGCATCTTTGAATCTTTTGAACCCACACTCCCCCCTCTCTCTCTGTGGTGTGTGTGTGTGTGTGTGTGTGTGTGTGTGTGTGTGTGTGTGTGTGTGTTTGTGTGTGTGTGTGTGTGTGTTGTGTGTGTGTGTGTGTGGTGTGTGTGTGTGTTCTCACATGAACTATGTGTCCGTTCTGAATTGCATACGTATTTCAGGATGTGAAAATTTAGTGTGTGTGTGTGTGTGTGTGTGTGTGTGTGTGTGTGTGTGTGTGTGTGTGTGTGTTCTTACATAAACTATGTGTCCGTTCTGAATTGCATACGAATTTCAGGATGTGAAAATATTAGTGTGTGTGTGTGTGTGTGTGTGTGTGTGTGTGTGTGTGTGTGTGTGTGTGTGCGTGCGTGAGGGTGCGAGCGCGTGTGTGTGTGTGTGTGTGTGTGAGAGAGAGAGAGAGAGAGAGAGAGAGAGAGAGAGAGAAAGAGAGCGAGAGAACTCTGAACTCTGAACTCTGAACTCTGAAATGGTTTAATGAATAGGCCTTAGGCCCATGTCATGGTGGGTGGTTACAAAACTAAACATCCATTATATCGACATGACACAGGGCATTTGACAACAAGTATCAATTAATTTTTTTTGTATGGATAGTGAACAGCTATATACCTTCAATCAATTTCTAGTAGCGCTTCCTTTATAAGTTGAGACACAAATGCCGTAATTTAAAAGCTTTCTCAAGGAATAGAGCAAGCCGAACAATTAATGTTTTACTCTCTGAAGCAAACAGCATTGTTAATTTGTGCTGTGATGGACAGTTGTAATACTTAGCTGGAATATACTGTTCCCTTAATCCCTGGTATTTTGGACAGTGCAATACAAAGTGCTTTTCTGTTTCAATTTGAAACTCACAGAACGGGCATAACAAATCATTTTCAGTTACATTTCTCTTAAAGCGCATTTTGTGCACATTTAATTGAGACACACCCAATCGAATTCTCACTAGGCTAATTCTGGCCTGTATATGATTCACCATTGGTAAGTACGAGGATAAAATCAGGTCGCTTTTAAATGTTCTGTATAACTGAAAACGTTCATTGTGCTCAATATCTGAGAGCCAGTGAGCTTTGTAGCCATTAACCAGTTTATTTCTTAAGGCTTTCAAAAACGCGACTTCGTTACCGACTCCTTGATTTTCCAAACTTCTTCAAATCCATGTTGGTACAGAAAGAAGCAGACAGAAGATGCCCAAGTATTTTTGTTTTTCTCATGAAAAAATAACAACATTTTGTAAGCTTTCTTAGGTAAACGATGAGACGGCATCTTCAATATCCTTAACCAGTACTTAATACTCTTCAAATATACATTTACATACAATGGAAATCTACCTAACTCTCCATACACCATCACATTAGGAGTTCTTATGCTTACATTTAAAAATCTTTTTAAGGCGAAAAGATGCACTTTTTCTACCACATCAACATTTCCAATGATGCCCCATACCTCTGCTCCATAACTAAGTACTGGCTGAATCTGAGCATCAAAGAGTTTGAAAAATATAGAAGGGGATTTTTCTCCCAAGGACCATAGTACTTTAAATATACTGATCACTCCTTTCTTTGCTCGGCTTGCCATATCATTCAAACTGTGCGTGAAGGAAAGTCTGGTAGACATAATAACTCCCAAGTACTTATACATGTTAACAACTGTCATCTTGGTCTGCCCAAAAAACCATTTTTCTTGGTCAGAGATATATCCACCATTTCTAAATATGACTATGTTTGATTTCTCTAAGTTAACTATAAGACCGAGTCTTTTGGACGTGTTGTACAAAACATTTAACTGGTTTTGAAGACCTGCAACTGAATCAGATAACAAAATAATGTCATCAGCAAACATAAGTATCAAAATTTCTACAAAATCAGGTAACAACTGAATTCCATGTTTCCCTTTCTGAATAATATCCACAGCCAGTTCATTAATGAAAAGGGAGAAAAGAACTGGACTACACACCTCCCCTTGCTTTAGACCTGATGGACACAAAAATGCATCACTTAAATCCCTTCCTGCTCTAACTCTTGCTTTAACAATGTTATACATGCTAGTTATTGCCTGATACATTTTCCCATGAATCCCTCTTTTTTTCAAAATGCACCATAATTTTGCACGATGGACAGAATCGAAGGCTTTTCTGAAATCAATAAACGCAACATACAGTTTCTTGTGAAGTAGCAGTTGTTTCTGAGCCATGGCAAACAATGTAAAGACATGGTCAATAGTACTATACTTTTTTCTAAAACCTGCCTGACAGTCATCAATGACATGGTTTTCTTCAATCCATTTGTTTAGTCGTCCATTCAGAATATGGCTATACAATTTACTGCATATATTCAACAAAGATATTCCCCTGTAATTATCAGGTAAATTCCTGTCGCCCTTTTTGAATAGGGGTTGAATAACTGACTCTGACCACTGAAGGGGATAAGTTCCAGTAGAGAACAATATATTGAACAATATGACTAAAAATGGAGCAACTACAGTAACTGAGTTTTTGAAGATTTCTCCGATAATTCCATCAGGACCAGCAGCCTTTTTATTCCTTAATGAACGAACCGCGGCATAAACTTCACTTTCCGAAATGTCACACTCAAGAGAATCTGTGTTATGCTGGTTTGACCATCACTAACCTGATCTTCTGACTCGCCAGCAATGCCTTCTGACTGGCTACAATTCACACCAGACTCAAATACTTGGGAAAAATGTTTAAACCATTCATCTTTGGTAATTTTGTTGTCAGTAAATTTATTGCACGAAAAAGATTTTACTTTGCTCCAAAACCCAGTGGGGTTATTGATATTTTCATTCAAGGAATTTATTACCTTTGTGCGGTGGTCTTTCTTTTTCAGTCTCAAGAGCTCCTTGTACTCTCTGCGTTTTTGATTATACAAATTTCTAATTGTTTCATTATCTTCTTTGTGTTTATAACACTGCCTCAAATGGTAACTGAGTTCTTTTTTATGTTGGCTACATTCTTGATCAAACCATGGATCTGATCGTTCTTTTCCGACTGTAATGGTTTTTCTCATGCATGAACTAGCTGTAAGCAATGCATCATTAAACACTTGAATGGCTTTATTTACATCAACATTAACCAGACTAGAGGCCTGCCTCATATGACTTTGAAACTCGTCACTTGATATATTTTCCTTAAATTCATAGACTTTTTCTTCATCCCAAACTATTTTGTCAATTTTGTAAATATTTTGAGCCATGTCATGCTGATCAGCTCTTTCTAATTTACAGTCAAACACAACTTCAACAGGCATGTGTTTTGATTCTGTTCTTGGTGTAACATTCAAAGAAACACAATATTTCAATAAACTTCTTGATACTATGGCATAGTCAACAATACTACAACCTGTTGGTGAAATATAAGTATAGTGACCATAATCTAAATCTTCTGAAATTGCACCATTCAAAATGAAAAGATGAAAATAATTGCAAAGATCTAACAGGTACGTGCCAAAGTCATTTTGAATCTTATCTTTTGATGTACGGTATACCTCACGTTCACAGACTCTGTCCTGAAACATTTCCATGCTCAGATCATCATCACAGTTTTTTACATTCTTGCCCCCAGTGCGAGCATTGAAATCCCCCAGTAACAACAGCGGCACATTTCCAAGAGATTCTATTAAATCCATGATACATTGCTCCAAAATGGAAATACCATTGGATACATCAATAGTTTGGTAATATGCAGAAGAGCTTGGAGGCAAGTACACACCAACTAGAATTACCGGTGATTCTGTTCCCAACAAATCCTTAGACAGTTTCAATACAATAATATTATCATACTCCACATTCATTTTTTCAACATACTTTAAGAGATCTTTTTTCACGAGAAGTGCTAAACCTCCAGACAATCTTGCTGTAAACCCATCTGACAGACTAACACCTGGCACAATGAAAGCGTGATGGTTTGGAAATAAACGTTCCGGAAATTGGGTAGCGAACGTTTCCACCAGGAGACCAATGTCAAAATCACTAATGTAAGCACGCAGATCGTTATCATACACACGCGACAGCCCTTCAATGTTGTACATCATAAATTTCACATTTGATATGACATGGGCCTGGCCGAGTCCCTATGCGGTATCCTGTTTTCCATGCTTACTTGCCGTTTCGTGAATCGTGGTCTGGCGTTTGGCAGGGATGCTTGCGCACGAAGCACTCCTTAGTCTACCTGTAGGCCCGTCACGTGCGGTTTTGTTTCTCTTGTTGCGTGACCGGTGCGTCGTGTCCTTGTTGCTCCTCCGCTCAGTGTCCGTCTGTGGTGTGTGAGGTTCAGTTACAGTGTCTGTCTGCGGTGTATGTTGTTCAGTCACAGTGTCTGTCAAAGAGAGCGAGAAGTTATCTCCCTCTAATTCCATTGGATATTCAAATCATGACAGTCACGCCTACACACCTTACTCTCTGTGGTGGTCAATTGGTCATTTAATTGATTAGCTAGATTTCACCCCCACCACACACTACCTTCCCCCTTTCCTACTTAACTGGCGCCGTGTGGCTTAACTCGTGGACACTGGTCACTCTAAAGTGGCTAGATGAGTCTGGGTAGGCTCTAAGACGTTGGCTGGCAGACCAATCGAGACATTCGGCCAGACAGCTTAGTCCGTCTAGCAGACAGTGCTGTCTCCACGAGAGCTAAAAATAGCCTTTAATTGGCTGAGGCGACAGGTGAATGCGTCGGTCAGCTATTTAGTCCGGCTGGTTGGACAGACCGTCCCTGTGGAGGATGAGGATTAGCCTCCCCCTTTGCTTAATTGCCTGGATCCGAACCATGGGCCCGTCCGCCTGACGCCCAGAATATTTGCGTTAGAGCTTAAGTCCAACTGGGCTGGTGGCGATTGACCACGAATTTGGTTGAGTTGAATTTTGACCGTGACAATTTCCCCCTTGCAAAAGACCATGCTCCGCATTGTCTCAAAACAACGGTACAAAAAAGACAACAACCGAATTTGCTGACCCACAGCTACACGCGCAAAGTTTGAAAAATACTTTACAACCAACGGTTTATAAATTATAAAATATACCATTAGTGAATACCACTCCAATGAGTTGTCATTGACGTGCGCTCTTGCGTTATTTCGACTCATTTTATAACGACCTCTGTGCGCACTTATGCAATTCCCCTACCTGCGGATTTGCCATCTCTCCTTTCCACAATTCTTATGAAAAGCACAATATAATATGATCACGATCCATGACACCTCACTGAGGAATCTCCATCCTCACTTATTGCAAATAATGCATTACTACACAAGCGACTGTATGCTCCAAGCATAACTACATTCACATGAACAAGTCTCACAAAGAAAATATGAACAAGTCTCACACAAAGAATATGAACCATAGCCAACTGGGAATGAACCCATATCCAATCAACATAACTGTCATCAACACATATTATCAACAAAGCACCCCGGATATGACTGACTTCCTCTGAGTTGCAGCTTGCCAGACTACACGGCTTAAATAGTCAGCTCCGACATTATGTCGACCGGGAATGTACTGCACTCGGTACTGTAGGGCTGCAATGCCATTGCCCAACGCAGCACTCTGCTGTTTTTCAACTGCGCCTCCTGCAGGAATTTGAGTGGTTGATGATCCGTCTCGATCACGAACTCTTTCCCATACAAGTATTTGTGGAACTTCTGCACGGCCCACACGACAGCTAAACACTCCTTCTCCACCGTTGCGTACCCTTCTTCACACTTTGTCAACTTCCTGCTTGCATACCTCACAGGAAACTCGACTCCTTCATGCTCCTGCAACAATACTGCACCTATCCACCGCCTGATGCATCTGTCCGCAACAAAAATGGTTTGGACATATCTGGTAGCTTCAAGATGGGAGGGAACCTAGTCTTTCCAACACCGTCTGCAGTGCTTGCTCTGCAGCGTCTGACCATTCGACCACTGCCGGTTTCCCTGCCTTGACCAAATCACTGAGAGGACTCGTGATTGCAGCAAAATTTGGGACAAACTCCCTATAGAACCCAATAAAACCTAGCAGACTCCTGACTTCTGTTTTGGTCTTTGGTCTCTCTGAATTCATCATCTTCTCCACCTTTCCTCTTTCCGGCTGCTTTGTGTCGCCTCCGACAACAAAACCTAGGAACTCCTACTGTCTAGCCCTTCATACAGTGACACATCCCTGTATGACTCTTCTGGAAACTTAGGCAACAAAATCTCCCCTTCTTCTGCTGGGTCTCTTTCACCTCATCAATGATTGCTGCTGCGCCTATGTGCTGAGTCTCACGCTGAATATATTTGCGGAGGAAATTTGCATGGAAAAGTTTTGGTTTCCCATTCACATCAATTCGGTAATCCCGACCGACCTTTTCAGTGATGGTGAATGGTCCCTTCCAATGCATCAGCAGCTTGTTGTGGCCCGTGGGAAGCAGTAACAGGACTTGATCTCCCGCCTTGAGGATTGCTTCCTCGCCTTCCTGTCATATTGCTTCTTCTGAACGACCCTAGCCTTCTGCGAACTTTCCTTTGCAACCTTACACGTCTCATACCTGTGCCCACCTTTGGAACAGGCGAGATTGGGCCGATCAGATCAATAGCCACCCTCCTGAATGGTGTGTCAATTAAAGGGGGATGTTTAAGAGGTGCCTTCCTCTTCACCCCTCTTGTGGCTGATCTTTGACACACATCACATGACATGCAGAAACGCTTGATGTCTGCCATTGCTCCTGGCCAATGGAAATCATCGAAGATTCGGTCAGCTGTTTTGCTGGTGCCGAAATGACCCGCCATGAGCGACTCGTGACCCACTGACATGACAGTGTCACGATAACCTGCTGGTACCTCTAACTGAGTGGTCACCTTACCTGTCTTCCCCTTTCTGAACACTCGGGACAACAGCCCGCCTTTCACAAGAAATTCTGTCTCACCTCCTCTAACCTCCTGTTTCTCTCCACCTCTTGCAACTCCCAAGACTTCACGAGCGAAGGGTCTTGTTCCTGCGCTGCCCTAAACTCGTCAGGCGACACATCTATGCCTGACTTCCTTGCCGGAACGACTAACGGTTTATCAACCTTTCCCTCCTTCTTGCTCCGTGTTTGAACTGCTGCCCCTGTAGCATCAACAACTCAGGATCCCCTGGATCCCTTGCCCCTGGAATATTTCCAATGATCAAATCATGAAGGGGTTTCTCCATCACCAACGCAGACAACTCGCCTGAGAAGTAAGGGGTACGTACTTCTATCTTAGCAACTGGAAACTCCCTCACAGTGCCATCGATTAGAGTACAGGTCTGGATTTGCCCTGTCAAATCCCCTTTATCGACCAGCGTTGTTCGTACTACACCGCATGAACAACCAGTGTCTCGTAACACTTTCACCCTCTGCTGGCCAATCCACCTTCTTCCACTGGTAACGAACCACTCAGCCTAGTGCCCTCCATCCCTGACACTGACTGCTTGTCCAGTGCTAGCCATAGCCGCACTCCACCCTCTTCAGACTGAATCCCCTTTGGTTCCACTGCAGGTCGTTTCCCTTGACGACCCTTATCCACTTCTTGCAAGGCTGCTGCCTTCTGGAACCTCATGCGACAATCCCTCGCCACATGTCCCTTCTTGTGACAAATGAAACACCTAATGTCCCTTTGCCCTTCCTTCTGCCCCACCACGGGGTTTGCAGACTTTGCAGAAAACTCTCCTAGTCTCCTTGCACTCTTCTCACCTTGCCTAGCACCTGTTTCTCCCTGCACCTTATGCCCAAACGTGCCTCTCTATACACCTCTGCGAACTTCAACAACTCTCCTGCTGTCTCTGGCTGTCTCTCTTTCAAATGTATGGTTAAATCAGGCCGCAACCTGACAAAATCTGTTCCTTCATAACTAGCTCTTTCAACTCAGCGAACTCCTTCTTCGTACCACTCAACTCTAACCATTTCTCAAAATAGTGATCTAGACGTGCACCAAACTGAGTGTACGTCTCACCTGCTTGTAATTTAGCTGAACGAAATTTCTTTCTGAATCCTTCCTCTGTGAGGTCAAATCCCTTCATTAAAGACTCCTTCACAGCACCAAAATCAGATTGGGTGTCTGCTGGCAATGCAGTGAAAATCTGTAATGCCTTACCCGTCAATAACGCAGACAAAATGACTGCCCACTCTTCGGGAGGCCAACCCTGACTGGTCGCAAACGTTTCGAAACGACTGATGTATGCATCAATCGAATCGGTTCCTTCCGAGAATTTGGCAACTTGTGGTCGGGGGCATAGCTGCGCACAGAGTCACGGGAAAGTGAGCTACCATCCTCGTGGTCTCCCTTGTATTCTCACTTTCTCCAACTCTAATTGAACCTTTAATCTTTCCGTTTCCTGCGCTTCCCTTATTCTTTCTGTTTCCTGCTTCATTCTTTCTGTTTCCTGCGCTTCCCTTATTCTGTCTGTTTCCTGCTTCATTCTTTCTGTTTCCTGCGCTTGCCTTATTCTCTCTGTTTCCTGCGTTGCGCTAGCTTTAGTCCTTTCCTGCTCTGCTAATGCTATCTCTACGGCAACACGGCGTCTTTCCGCGCGTTCATCCCTTTCCATCTTTTGCTGGTTTTCAACGAATGCTCGCAACTCTTCTCCCGCATAGCCTAAATCACGAGCGACGCTCACAAGTTGTTCAATAGGGGTGTTCTTTTCTTCCGCCATTATATCTTCTTTTTTTTTTTTTTTTGTTTGAACAAGATTTTATTACTACGACAGCCAAACTGGTGGTTACCGACACGAGTGGCGTAATAGCACAATCCTATGAATGATAATATTAGCTTGGGACAACGTAGTTAGTTTTTATAAGACGCCCAGCGCCTGACCCAACTATGAGAGCGAATTATAGGCAATCTGTGCGAAATAAGTACTCTGGGGCTGAAATGCCAAGCCTAGTATTAACTATCTTGGAAGCAATGCCAAGCCTAGTATTTAACTATCTTGGAACATACAGTAAGACAACCCCTTGTCTTAGGATTACAACACTTGAATCCCACCCAGCTTCCTCTCTGAGAAGTTGAACAATTAAATAAATGGGCCAGAATATCCTGGCAAGCTCGCCAATAAATTGTCAACCTCGGGTGATGTCGATGGGGGAAAGGGACTAGCGCACAGCCCAAACACACTCACAGCTTGCTTACGATCTCATTCATATATCATGCATTCGTCACATCAAACCACTAGTAAAGTCTATAACTTTACTACACATGATCATAGAACGAAACATCAATGCATATGGAATCAAATGAAATAAAACATTCTCTCTTTCCTGAACTTCACAAAATCATTTATCTAAAACATCATTAACTAACCCGGTATAAATAGATTTCTACTTTACCTGGCCAGGTGATCTTAACTATTCACGAATCACTGTCTCTTTTTCTTTTCCTTTTTTTTTCTTTTCACTGTCACTTTCACAATACGGCACAACTGCTGGCACTGGTGTTGGTCTGCTGGCACCGGCGTTGGTCTGTGGACTGCCGATGAAAGCGGCGCTGGCCAAGTATGAGGTCGAACCCCAGTGAAGATAGAACAGTGACTATCAACATCGATCTGTTCTCCTTTCTTTCTTCCTGCATTAACGCATTGCACTCTCCTCTCTCTCTCTCTCTAGTCTGCTCTTATCAAATGGACATGGTTGCTTTTCTTTTCTTTTTTTCTTTTCTTTCTTTTCTTCTTCATTAGTTAGCAACTCTCTCTCTCTCCACATCTCTCCTCAGTCCTTCCTCTGCAGACTATCTCATGCTAATCTCTCAACTGGTTCTCTTCTCTCCTCCCCTCATCTCTCTGCTTTTCTCTCCTCAGAGATTACACTCAGACCTCTCTCTCTCTGTCTCTCTGTTCGTTCTCCCCTCGTTCTCCCGTTCTCTCCCTCTCACATCCTTCTTATTCGTTCCGAACTGTCCAACAAGGGCGAGTACCATTGGTCAGTATTTTTACCCCTGACACCCCGAAGTTATCTCCCTCTAATTCCATTGGATATTCAAATCATGACAGTCACGCCACACACCTTACTCTCTGTGGTGGTCAATTGGTCATTTAATTGATTAGCTAGATTTCACCCCCACCACTTCCCCCCTTTCCTACTTAACTGGCGCCGTGTGGCTTAACTCGTGGACACTGGTCACTCTAAAGTGGCTAGATGAGTCTGGGTAGGCTCTAAGACGTTGGCTGCAGACCAATCGAGACATTCGGCCAGACAGCTTAGTCCGTCTAGCAGACAGTGCTGTCTCCACGAGAGCTAAAAATAGCCTTTAATTGGCTGAGGCGACAGGTGAATGCGTCGGGCAGCTATTTAGTCCGGCTGGTTGGGCAGACCGTCCCTGTGAGGATGAGGATTAGCCTCCCCCTTTGCTTAATTGCCTGGATCCGAACCATGGGCCCGTCCGCCTGACGCCCAGAATATTTGCGTTAGAGCTTAAGTCCAACTGGGCTGGTGGCGATTGACCACGAATTTGGTTGAGTTGAATTTTGACCGTGACACTGTAAACATCACTTTTGTTCTCGAAAGGCATCCTCTCTCTCTTGAGCACGTAGGTCACCTGGTCCTATGTCAGCAGAACTGACCAAATCCTGTTTGTTCATGAACTATGATGGATTTGCTCTCCAGTTCTTTATGCTGCCCAACCAGACTTCTTCGATCTGTCTCTTCTGGGATGTCCACCTTCCGTTGTACCCCGTAAACTGTTCTTGGTATACATGGAAGCATGCAAAGTACGTGCCTGTTCCGGACAAGCTCTCGGTGAACGAGCGTAAAGAACTCCGACAGCTCTTCTTTTTTTTTTAAAATTAATCATAGATCATTACTATTCTTCGTACATTGGGCAAACAATGGCTGAAATTTCCTTTATCTTGTTTGCATCGAGAATGAAGAGCACGAGAGTATCAGAATTAGAAACCAGGTTGTTCAAACTTCGTCTTAGTTGTTCATCTTGTCTCGTTTTTTTTTTCCCTGCATATATATGTCGGGCTATGTGATTCGTGAAATTCTGTAAGCTTCCACGCGATTGGGAGGAAGAACTGTCGGCATTCATCTGTTGACTGTGAGGAGTGGGTCGCGTCATGCACCCGTGGTGT
>CM031609.1:46171782-46174282 GCA_018398815.1 Conus ventricosus
GCAGTGCACCCACGCCGCTCATTCCGACACCCCGTCCACAGCCACAGCCCGGTCGGCCCCGCCACAGCCACGGCACCGGCAATCCACAGGAGCAGTCAATGTCAAGTCGTCAAGAAGCAACCCACCGGAGGAGACACTGCACTGCCGCCGAGTTACTTCGGTGGTGTTCAGTGGCGCCTGTTCTGATCAAACATACGCAGGACACCACCTATTGACGACAATAATTGCTTAGTCGCGGAGCCGGCGTGAGTGAGCTCCCCCCCCCCCCCCCCCCCCCCCCCCGGAGGGCGCCACCACGTCCGTCCAACGACAGCCCCCATGGACTCGCCGATACCGGTGACCCCGACGGAACCAAACCAAGGCCACAGACGTGGAGAGGACATCGAAACTCAGGTCACCATGAGAGCAGGGCATGAAGGGCCACAGAATTTGAGACCTTTTTTTATGCTGATCGATGAGAATGAGGATGATTAAGATGATGCTACGGATTTCCATTTCGGTCTGAGACTACATGACAGGGCTGTACTCAACGCTTCCTTTCATAATATATCCTGGCGTCAACCAGGCCCGAGAGATACAGGCACCTGCAGTGTTGGTCAGGAAATTTGAGCAACACTCTCAGAAACGCATCCATTAAGTGGATGAAACTCAACTGTGTGGTCCCAGTCTTCCCAACTGAGTCCGCAGCAAACTCAACTCTGGGTAGGAGCCGGTCGGGCAGCAAAACCCACATGACTTCTGATGGGATTCGAACCCGCGACCTCCCAGCCGGGAGTCCGCGACGCTAATCACTTCGCCACGGTGGCTGGTGACATCTGTGACACTTAATTGGAATGAGAGAGAGAGAGAGAGAGAGAGAGAGAGAGAGAGAGAGAGAGAGAGAGAGAGATGAAGTGTGAAATGCAAAAATTCACTTTCGTCCGAAAATCGATTTTCATCAAATTATTGATCAATAGGCCCGATAATCAATAACCAGGTGCAAATAACGCCTGATAATCGATTATCGAACCGGTTATTGATTTCTACACCTTGTATTGATTTTGCTAAATAATTTGCACATAAAATTGATTTTTGGCCCGTTATTGATTATCGGGGCCGGTTATTAATTTCCGGCGTAATTTTCACCTGGTTATTGATTATCGGGTTTGTTGATAAGTAATTTGCACATAAAATCGATTTTCGTACCATGAAAATCGATTTTCGTGAAATGCACTCAATTCACTTTCCGGCCGAAAATCAATTTTCATAGTATGAAAATCAATTTTATAAGCAAATTACTTACCAATAGGCCCAATAATCAATAACCAGGTGCAAATAACGTCTGATAATCGATTAGCGGGGCCGGTTATTGAATTTTACACCTAACATTGATTTTGGTAAATAATTTGCACATAAAATTGATTTTCGGCCCATTATTGATTGTTGGGGCCTGTTATTGATTACCGGCGTAATTTGCACCTGGTTATTGATTATTGGGCCTATTGGTAAGTAATTTGCACAGAAAGTCGATTTTCATTCTATGAAAATTGATTTGCGGCCGGAAAATGAATTCTGTGAATTTCACGCTTCAGAGAGAGAGAGAGAGAGAGAGAGAGAGAGAGAGAGAAGAGAGAGAGAGAGAGAGAGGAGAGAGAGAGAGTTAGTTTATATATGTGTATCTGTCATGCCTTAAAACAATACCAACAATAGCAAAAAAGAAATTAGAGAGAGAGAGAGAGAGAGAGAGAGAGAGAGAGAGAGAGAGAGAGAAGAGAGAGAGAGAGAGAGAACGACCGAACGAATTTTATTTTCAGAGGGTAATGGAATAAGCATCACTGCTTTTTTACATCCAGCCCTCCGGGGCCAAAAGAAATTTAAGAAAGGAAAGGAAAACAACAACAACAAAATATTGATTAATATAAAATAATGGAAAATCACTCTTAAATATGACATATGAAAATACAAAAGGATACAAAATCTATGTACAGAGGGAACACCGACAGAAGGTGTGGGAGACGGTGGGGGTGGGAGTGGGATGGGGTGGATGGGGACAATTAAGAATGAGAGAGCGGGGGGAGAAAAGGAAGAACTGATAAAGAAAATGAAACATTTACACAGAACAGTTATTGGTACATCTTTGGGCAAAGTGGTGTAAGATCAGCAGATACATCAAGTACGTGAAAAGATTGGATTTAAACTTACTAGTGTTTGGTTCGTTTTTTCAGTTTTTCTGGATATTATTCCACAGCCACCCACCAGAATAAGCAAGGCTTGATTTGCATAAATTAATTGATGGGAAAGGGAGATTTATTTTATGCGAATGACGATGATCATTAGAAGTAAATATATTCCTTAAATAGGAAGGAGCACTGCCGTGTAGTATTTTATGCATAAAGAGTGCTTTGTTGTACAATAGTTTGGTCTTGAATGGAAGGAGATCTCGTTCATAATCAGGGTGCCCTAGCGAGGGTTCATCAATTGTTATTTTGACAGCTCTCTTATATATACTAGTCAATGGTTT
>CM031609.1:46191782-46203069 GCA_018398815.1 Conus ventricosus
GAGTGCATTCATTCTTGTGAAGTCGATAACTCGATTCAAGCATGTCTATACAAGACGCATGTCAAAGATTACACTGAAAGTCGGCTTTCCACTGAAAGTCTAATTTAAGTCTGGTTGTCAAAATGCACTAGGAAAAAAGAAAAGAAAAGATTTTTTTTTTTTTTTTTTTTAAAGTTCGGGCGAGTGTAACACATTGTCACTGAAGGTATAGTTTATTTTCTTGTTTTCTTTCTTCATCCCGAGATTAGAACCCTTGAAGTCCACCATCGATGAAGGTTGCTGCATTCCGTCCTCGGGGATAATGTCTAAACGCAACACCAGTCTGTGCAGGTGTTTGATATGCGTAGTCATCTGTCCACCGGCACACGACTGCCCACTCTTCTCCGAAAGACGCACAGGCTTTTCACGTGCACGAAGATTTTTCCTTTTCTTTTTTTTCTCTCCCATTCTTTCTTTTTCATTTCCTTTCTTCTTTTTTTTTTTAAATGCATGCGTTCACACGCACAGGACCTCGATTCAAAGCCTCATTCGAAGAGCTAGGAGGAGGTTGGGGTGTCTACACGTGTGTTAACTCGAAGAGAACATCTCTTCCAGCCTTTGTTGTTGTTGTTGTTGTTGTTGTTTGAGAGGGAATGGAACCCCAGACCCCCGCAGCAAGAGCCTGATGCCTTGACCACTGGGCCGTCCATGTCCGTAATGTAGTTATGTCCGTGGTCAGTTTTCAGTTTCACTGTCGCTTATAGCCCGAGATGTATGATTGTGTGTATGTTTTCGATTTCAGTGTCCTCATAGCCCATGATGTATTCATGTACGAGGTTTTAGTTACAGTGTCATTATAGCCCATATGTATGTATGTATTTATGTTTTTAATTTCAGTTTCATTGCAGCAGGTGATGTATTCATGTGTGTGTTCAGAATTCAGTTTCAGTGTCTCATTATAGCGCGCCATATATATATATATGTGTGTGTGTGTGTGTGTGTGCGTGCGTGCGTGCGTGCGTGCGTGCGTGCGTGTGTGTGCGTGTTTTCAAGTTTCAGTTTCATCATAGTCCACGATTTTTCGTGTACTTTTTCAGTTTATTGCTTCAGTATCGTTATAGTGCGTGGTATGCCTGAGTGAATATGTTCAGTTTTCAGTTTCAGTGTCATTTAAGCCCGTGATGTGTGTGTTGTGTGTGTGTGTGTGTGTGTGTGTGGTGTGTGTGTGTGTGTGTGTGTGTGTGTGTGTGTGTTCAGTTTTCAGTTTCAGACTCATTGTAGCATGTTATGTCCTAAGGTGCTGGAGTGGCTTCACAGGCTGCTGCGATCGGCTTGGAGAAACCAGAAGATCAGCGGCCAGTGGATGACGGCAGATGGTGTGTACATCCCCAAAGAGCAAAACGCAAGTGACATCAGCCAGTTCAGGCCAATATCACTACTGAACGTCGAAGGGAAAATCTTCTTCTCTGTCATGGCAGCAAGGCTGACCAAGTACCTGATGGAAAACAAGTACTTGGATGTGTCAGTCCAGAAAGGTGGCATCCCAGGCGTGGCTGGCTGTGTAGAACACGCCACAATGATCTGGGACGCAATCCAAAAAGCAAAAACAGAAAAGAGAGACCTGGACGTAGTGTGGCTTGGTCTGGCAAACGCATATGGATCTGTGCCCCATGAGATGATACAGTTGGCTCTTGAGATGTACCATGTGCCAAAGAATATCCGCGACATGCTCAAGAAGTACTTCAATGGCTTCTCAATGCGGTTCTCTACCATGTACCAAGGAGTACACAACTGATTGGATCAACTTGGAAGTGGGCATTGCAATGGGCTGTGGAATTTCCCCAATACTGTTCGTGCTGGCAATGGAACTCATCTTGAAAGCAGCAACAAACAACGCGAGACAAACAGACCTTGGCGATGGATACAAGATGCCTCCTCTCAAGGCCTTCATGGATGACACTACAGTGATTTCATCCAGAGAAGACGAGACACGTCATGTGATGGAGAGGCTGGACGACATAGTTGCCTCATCCAGAATGAAGTTCAAGCCAAAGAAATCACGGAGTCTCTCACTGAGGAAAGGAAAAGTGGCCGAATCTGTGGTCTTCAGTGTTGCCAACCAGGCCATTCCAACAGTCACAGAAGAACCAGTCAAGAGCCTTGGAAGATGGTATGATGATACGCTGAAAGACACACAAAGAGCAAAAGAAACCAAGCAGATGGCGGAAGAAGGCTTGGAGACCATTGACCAGTGTGGGCTCCCTGGCAAATACAAGGTCTGGTGTCTGCAGTTCATGCTGATACCAAAGCTCCTATGGCCTCTGATGATATACGACATCTGCACCAGCACAGTGGAAGCAATGGAAGCCAAAATCAACAAGTTCACAAGGAAATGGCTTGGTGTCCCACCCTGTCTGACTGACATCGCGCTGTAATTGTCGCCAAGCAAAGCTCAAACTACCACTGAAATCCATCCTGGAGGAATACAAAGCAGGGAAGATCAGACTTCAAAGCATGCTGGAAGACTCAGGAGACAAGGTGGTAGAAGCAATCAAGCCCCAGCTGAAGACAGGCAGAAAATGGAAAGTTCAAGAGGCGACGGATTCTGCAAAAGAAAGTTCAAGATCAGAGAAATAACAGGACACACACAGACCAACAGACAAGGACTGGGGGTGACCAAAACTGAATGGTGGTCAAAGGCCAAAGGAAAAGCAAAAGAGACATGATGATTCAGGAGATGAGAAAGAAAGAAGACCAAAAAAGACTCCAAAAAGCAGTCCAGCAGAGCCAGCAAGGGCAATGGACAACGTGGGAGAATGCACTCCAAAGAAGTCTAACTTGGAATGACATTTGGCACATGGCCCCTCTCAGGATCAGCTTCATTCTCAGATCTGCATATGACCTTCTGCCCTCAAATGCAAACCTGGTGAAGTGGGGGAAAACAGACGATCCTGCATGCCCCCTCTGCCATGAAAAACAAACAGTGGAGCATGTTCTAAGCTCATGTAAAGTAGCCTGGCTCAAGGAAGGTACACATGGAGGCACAACCAAGTGCTTCAACCAGATTGTACAAGTAGTCTGGGCTAGCACCAACACCACAAAAGGGAGAATCAGGACTCCAAAAGCACCCGCAACATTCTTCACGGCAGGAGGCAGCAAATCATGGCCAAGAACAACAGTGCCACTCGAAACATGCAGGCAGAGTCTGCTGGATGGGGCAGATGACTGGGAGTGCACTGCAGACCTCCCAGAATGGAAGAGTCACACAGAGATCATCAGCAAGAGTGGCATGAGACCAGACATAGTAGTCCACTCTAAGTCAACCAAGCAGCTGATCATGATCGAGCTCACGGTGCCATATGAGAACAGAATGGAGGCAGCTCAAATCTACAAGACTGAAAAGTATGCTGATCTGGCAAACAGCCTGAGGAGAGAAGGCTATCAGGTCAAAGTCCTCACTGCAGAAATTGGAGCTAGGGGATTTGTAGGAACGTCTGCATACAGCCTCATGAAACAGCTCTCAGTTGCAGGGAAGGAAAAAACCAGAGCCCTGAAACCAATGGCAGTAGCGGCAGAGAGGTGTTCAAACTGGATCTGGTCAAGGAGGAACAAAAGTGAACTTCATAAGGCTTAATTTCCCTACAAATATCAGGTGTCCCTGTGGCTCAGTGGTTAAAGCGCGAGTCATTAAGTAGAAAATGAGCATGTCCAGAGGGTCATGGGTTCGAATCCCAGCCATGGCTCGTCCCAAGATGGGGGAAAAAAAAGGGGGGCAGCAGAGGGACATCCGGAGTCATGAACCGGGTGTGGCCCAACCCCCCTAGAGTGTCAGGAGATAAGGGCCGAAACACTTGCTTGAAGGGGGCTTCTCTTCTGAGGACTCTCTGCTGCCACGCTCTCCACGAGTTTCTTTCTACTGTCCTCATGTATGTGTTCAGTTTTCAGTTTTCAGTTTCAGACTCATTGTAGCATGTCCTCATGTATGTGTTCAGTTTTTTCAGTTTCAGACTCATTGTAGCATGTTATGTCCTCATGTATGTGTTCAGTTTTCAGTTTCAGACTCATTGTAGCATGTTATGTCCTCATGTATGTGTTCAGTTTTCAGTTTCAGACTCATTGTAGCATGTTATGTCCTCATGTATGTGTTCAGTTTTCAGTTTCAGACTCATTGTAGCATGTTATGTCCTCATGTATGTGTTCAGTTTTCAGTTTCAGACTCATTGCAGCATGTTATGTCCTCATGTATGTGTTCAGTTTTCAGTTTCGGTGTCACTGCAACTCGTGGCGCATGTATGTAGGCCTATGTTGCGTTGACTTTTCAGTTTCAGTCCGTGTCATTATCATGTCATTAGTCCGTAATGTATCTATCTTTGGCTTCAGTCTTCATTTTGTGTCATTATCACCAGGGATGTATGTATGTTCATGTTTCAGTTTCATCGTCATCATAGGCCTGCTGACCTCGCGGGGCCGGTTCAGAGCTGTCATCACACAGACAAAAGTCCTGCGCTGAAGAAGAAGAAAGCAACTACGAAAAGCATGGTAAGTAGTAATAATATGCAAACTAAACAGCTGGCATCTTTCGGGGACAGCAGTAATTGTGGGCCATGCTGAAGGTACACAGTTTGCTTTATTTCATTACCTACAGTTTGTTTCTAAGTAAAGAGAGAAAGAGAGGGTTTGAAATTTTCCAGCACTTCTATGCATGAGTAAGTCATGTTAGCAGAGAAAGGGAGAGGGAGATTAAAAAAAAAAAAAGAAAACTCAGCATATTTATCTATGGAAAAGTCATATTAGCAGAGAGAGAGAGAGAGAGAGAGAGAGAGAGAGAGAGAGAGAGAGAGAGAGAGAGAGATTTTTTAGCAAATGTATGTATGAAAAAAATCATTACTAGCAAATAGCATTGCACGCTGGAAAGCTTGTGCCCCTTCCAACAGCTAAAATGTAGGCGAACTACTAAGTCGCCGGATCATAGCCAAGACAGATGCTTTTAAACTGTCTTCTTTGTCTCCCTTAGTTCCGCGGGCAGTCACTCGGGCATCCACACTGAAGAGCAGTCCTCCAGGTTCCTCCAGTTCCGTCGGTTGTGAGCCAGGACTTGGGAGTCTCTGCGAAATGCTTTCCCCGTCCATTGTGGAAGATTGTCAGCCTTTTTCTTTGTAAATCTTTATTTATCTATTTTTTCAAAGATTGCCAGTACTATCGTTCTCTCTCTCTCTCTCTCTCTCTCTCTCTCTCTCTCTCTCTCTCTCTCTCTCTCTCTCTCTCTCTTCATTTCTGTCTCCCTCTTTCAACTGTTCCCTGGGAGGCGCGTTTTAGCCAGGCATCGAATCATGTTACATGGCATACAGGCTTAGCTTTTAAAAAAAATATATTTCTCGACCTGAGCATTTGTGCTGATTAGGATCAGGCGCTAGCCGGACTGGCAGCGCTAGCCAGACTAAGACCCACCTAGAAGGACAGAAACATCACAATCAGTCTTGATGGGCTCTCTGGTCCTTGCCCTATTCCTCTATACCTCTGAAACGCGGACTCTGACGGCTGAACTTGAGAGATGGATTCAGTCATTAATGAGATGAGATGGCTCCGGAAGATCTTTGGCATCTCATATAAAGACCACTTTACCAACTTGGAGGTCTAGACCCAGAGTAAGGCAAGCCGTTGGATCATACGAAGACCTGTTGTCCACAGTGAAGAAAAAAAATAAGATGGTATGGCCATATATCAAGATCAGCAGGACTTGCCAAAACCATTCTACAAGGAACAACAGTGCGAGGAGGCAGAAGGAGAGGAAGACAGAGAAAGAGATGGGAAGACAGCATCAGTGCATGGACTGGCCTCACACTCAACAACTGCCTAAAAGCGTCTGAGAACCAGAAGGGATTTAGGAACCCTGGTTGCGAAGTCTTTTGTCTCGCCCTCTAAAGGTCTTCAAGACTCCGGGATAGGTGAAGGTGAAGGATGATCAGCCCGCTCCTCTCCCCCTTAATGTGGAAAATCAGCTCCCGTTCTCCCTTCGTTCTTCCCCACTTCTACGCAAGGTTGGAAGGCTACAGTGATATTTTTTGTCGCGGGCGCCTTATCCCCACCCCACCCTCTCTCAAAATACCTCCCGACGCCACTGTTTTATCAACATTTAGAATAGATTACCCCCCCCCCCCTTCCTCCCCCCACACGTCATTTTAAATATACAGAGACATGATATAAGGTAAATGAATGTTCTGATTCTGTTTCCTATCAACAGACATGTTAAATGTCCAACTGTGACACACCATTTTTAAATATCTCATCTCCATCCCAGTGCAAGGCAAGTTCGGCGAGATATGCAGGGGAATTAACACTAGCCATCAGTCTCAATTTCGGGAAACTTAAGAGTTACCGTACCTTTGCTACGGACACCTGTTGGAAAGTGCACTAAGTGCTTGTAATGTTTGATTTCTTTTCACAGCAAAATCAAAGATCACTCATAGGATCAGAATTACATAGCATTTCTTCTCATCCCTCTTTCCCCCCCTGATGTTCATGATGGCACCGATTTTATAAGTATTGTTTATAAATGGTGAATAACAATACATATTCATGTCTACCCCCCTCCAGCCCCCCCCCCCCCCCCCCCCTCCCCCTCCTTTCTTACTTCAAGTTGCAGCATTCCCACTCTCTTCCTCTCTTTCAATCAAAGTCAATCATCCAAGTTGCCCAAAACTCCATTCTCTAATGAGTATCATCATTCGATAACATCAACTAGTTCTGCTCAGTAAAAAGACGTCACCATTTCATCAATACTTTTCAGGCAGTCTCACAGGCATGAATGGGACATCATTATCACACACCGTACTTACTCAGCACATCTCTTCACCACACGCATCAGTACGGCGGTTCCGAGAACCATGGGATTGGGAGTTGCGAGAATCATAATATGTCAACAACAAAAAGAAGAAAAAAAGATAAAAGGTGAAAAAGGACATACCTTCAAACAGACATAAAGACGAACACCAAGAAAGCAGACAGCAGCAAGCTGGACCGCATCACCACAGAAAGAAGATCATAAAGAAGGACATCACCCCAGCCTCCAGTCACTACGAGAAGCGCTGCTTGACGAAGATGACCAGGATCACGAGTGAGGACACCTGTCCCCCGTCACCCTGTGCTGGCTCAGTGTGGGTCCGAAAGAGCAGCCAGCAATCGTCTTCTCTCACCGAGGTCCGGCACCAACCGTTACAGATATCCTCTTTTATTCCAACAGCTGTCAGACTATTTCACTGTCGTTACAGATATCCTCTTTTATTCCAACAGCTGTCAGACTATTTCACTGTCGTTACAGATATCCTCTTTTATTCCAACAGCTGTCAGACTATTTCACTGTCGTTACAGATATCCTCTTTTATTCCAACAGCTGTCGACCGTTGAGGACCCGCCAGGGTGGAAGAGTGCCGGGCCCTGTGCCTCAAAGGGGCCCAACCAATGAGGGAGAAACTCTACGGATCTCTGGAGGACCTCCGCCGGACGGCAGCCTTCATCAGTGCATCTGGGGTTCCTGTCTGAGCGAACGAAGAAGAAGAAGAAGAAGAAGACTATTTTACTGTCGTCGCAAGTGACTGTGATGAACCTCGAAACAACAGCACCCTCTCCTGTGCATCACGTGTGTATGTTCGCGCGTGTGTGTCAGCGTGTAGGTAGGGGGAAAGGAGGGAGGTGGGGAAAGGGATAATCGCACTGATTCGCCACATCCCACAGCGGACACGGTGTGTGTGCGTATGCGTGCATACGTGCGTGCGTGCGTGCGTGCGTGCGTGCGTGCGTGTGTGTGTGTGTGTGTGTTGTGTGTGTGTGTGTGTGTGTGTGTGTGTGTGTGTGTTGAGTGTATGTACTGATAGTATTAACATCTTATATATTACATATGAGTGTATGTACTGATAGTATTAACATCTTATATATTACATATGAATGCTTTTTAATACTGAAAATGTTTTATGAGCACTGCAAAAAAAATGTCCTCTTGTAACAGGACAATAAATTGAATTGAACTGAACTGAAAACCATTAGTAAGCATTCAAAAAAAATTGATATGTCTATATGTTTGATAACAAGTTAGAGTGGACTGCCAACATCAGTGCCTGCTACAAAAAGATTATATATATATATATTATATATATATATATA
Source organism: Conus ventricosus (assembly GCA_018398815.1). Classification (NCBI taxonomy): domain Eukaryota; kingdom Metazoa; phylum Mollusca; class Gastropoda; order Neogastropoda; family Conidae; genus Conus; species Conus ventricosus. The sequence continues at coordinate 46,199,919 of CM031609.1, forward strand.
TATATATTATATATATATATATATATATATATATATATATATATATATATATGCCTGCTACAAATAAAGCAAATCGACGACTATTCTTTTGAGAAAACTGCGAAGTTTCCAGCGGTCCATCTTGCTGCTGTCTGCGTTCTTGATGTTGTTGTAGTAGCAGACTTGGTTATACAGAGCGACGCTTTGCATCGCAGCCCGATAACTTGGTGGTGAGAACATCACAGAACTATGGACTGTGGCGTATCTCTTATCACATGCACTCACACTTACGCAGCCATATACGCACCTGGGAGAGAGAGAGAGAGAGAGAGAGGGGAGGAGAGAGAGAGAGAGAGAGAGAGAGAGAGAGAGAGAGAGAGAGAGAGAGAGAGAGAGAGAGAGAGAGAGAGAGGAGAGAGAGAGAGACAAGCCATTACTATAATGATGGAAGAACTGTTAGGCTGCACTTGTTTCCCCACTACTTCATTGTTCAGCACTATAATTATTGTTTGGTCAATCGGTGGGAGATTGCATCTCACTGCAGATCCAAGTAAAGGTTGTTCTGCACAATTCTTAGCCGCTGACCATGCTTGCGTCATTGAACAGCAGAGCTGACCACTCCTGTTCCATATCTTTTGATCTCCCTTGCATCCCTGAATGGATCCTCAGGCATAGGCTCAAAGATTGTCCCCCTACATTTTATAGGCCTACTGTTTGCATGTTTTTAGTTTTTCAGCAACTTTTTTCGTCTCCACACTTTCGTTTTGTTTCGTTTATTACCCTTTGCTGGCTGCTTTGGGGGGGGGGGGGGGGGGGGGGGGGGGGGGAGCTGTTGGATTCTTTTTGAACCCTTGGTGGTGAGAAAACCACAGAATTATGGACTGTGGTTTGGCTCTATTTGACGAGAATTAGAGGTTTGAAGGGTATAATGTTGGATGCGCTTTACTCATTCAAATATCTATAAAACCTTTAACATTTTTAAATAGTGAAACAATTAAGTTGGAAAATAACGTGAACGACGAAACACGCACACACACGTGAAAATACTTGTTGTAACTCTAGAAAATTACAATTTATTTCAGGAAGTCTTGTTAATAACTTTGGTGTTCTATGTCAACTAAGTTTGCGATGTTGACACATGGAAATAACACAGTTGTTGATTAGTTCAGGGTTACACCTTTCAAAGCCCAGCAATAAACACAACAAAGTATATGCTGAGGGAATAACCGTATCTCTTCTTAAACAACATACAAGCATATCCTAGGGGCTGAGTGCCACACCCATGTGTGATGAGGATCATTTATCTGACAAATATGTGCATTATAATATCATTGTCGCACAAAATTTTAAAAAAATCTTTAGAAAAATAATTTTTATAATTTTTTTATATAAAAAGAGAGACCGTGTCCATACATGAGAGAGAAAAAGTAGTGAGGGAAAGACAGCGATTGCGTGCGTGTGTCTGACAGTAAATGGTTTCAGTCAGTCCTCTGTCTGCTTTTACTCCACAATTTTTTTTCCTGTCACTGATGAAGGCTGTGAGTGTTTTGTTTCGTTTTGCTTTTCAAGGACAAGCCCTTTTATTTACTAAAAAAAAAGAAATTTGCAAATAGAAAACGCGGGAAAGAGAACAGAACTAACAACAAAATAGTGTTAAGAGAGCGAAACCTCTCACAAAGGGCAGAACTAACAACAAAATAGTGTTAAGAGAGCGAAACCTCTCACAAAGGGCAGAACTAACAACAAAATAGTGTTAAGAGAGCGAAACCTCTCACAAAGGGCCTTTAAGCGCTTTAGAGGAAAAGAATGCCGCGCGTGATGATTCAATGGGCCGATTCGCAGTAGCGCCTCACCTAATGCAAACGGTCAAACTGTGTCAAGAAGGTTAAGTGGTCAGCTAATTAATTGTCACGTGATAGATGGCACCTAAGGTAGTGAGGACCCTCCGAGTTCGAACCTTCCCAATAGCGAAAGGGAGGAAACTTGGACCTCAGAGCATAGAGTGGGCGCTAAATACTCGGTCAGCAGAAGTTGCTATGTAAACAGACCTTGAAGAGCAGGAGTTCTTGGGCTTGTTCAGATGGTATTGCCGTGGGGCACTGTGTTGATGCTTTGTCAGGTAGTTGAATGCGTGTGGACGTTGGTGTTGTAGCTTTCGCTAGGATAATTACTGTATTAAAGATGCTCCTGGAGTCAGCGGGAATTTTCTATGTCTATTTGGTGTGAAGTGGCTGTTTCCTAAGCAATTAGGTAGGGATGTGTGTAAATGCTGATGTGTGGAAGAATGTAGTGAAAGGGGAATTCAGTGTACTTGTGAACAAGGTAGTGGAGAAGCAACATGGGAAAAGCATGGCCCAAAGGGGGAATCCTGTGTGTCCATCCCTACTATATAAACTGAGGGAGAACGACATGACAGGGGAGAGAAGAACACCACGAGGGATCAAAGAACAGAGGAGAGAGAGAAGAGTGAGCAGGACAGAGTAGGGTTGAGAAAAATGTGGTCTGAGAGACAGAAGTGACAGCAAGGTCTTAGGACAAAAGACAAGCTGAAAAAGAAAAGACAGAGTTTGAAGCCCAGAGGTGGGTGAAAGAGACAAAGAAGAATATTTCTACGTCGAGTTCCCGGAGACGATCACGAAGACCCAGTCCTGAAACCTGGAGCCAGTCTACCAAGGGCGTCACCATCACCCAGTCCTGAAGACAACTTTAAGTAACTTGTTCAAGAACTCTGGTGTGGTGCTGTATGGAAACCTGGCCAGGTAAGAGGCCATTTCATTACAACACAAGATTGGGAAGTATTGATCTTTCATGTTTTGATTATTCCATTGTTGTGTAACTGGATTTTTCACGTGTAAAATCATAGGTAGCATAGAAATTGCATTTTGTGTTCTCAGTTGTGTTAGGAGAGAAGCAAATGCATGACATCCATTCCCAGGGACTGGGAGAGATGAATGGTTGGAGGGTGCATGAGTGTGCATATGCGTGTATGAGTGCAGAGATAACCTCGTGTGTTAAGCTGACTAATACCTCAACTTAGTTCACTTAAAATTTCAAAATAGAGTGACTGATGGCGGCGAACGAAGTAAAATTTAGAAATAGAGTTTGTTTCTTACGCCAATGACTTGACAAACAAAGCACTGACAAGACATCATTCAATAATGGTTCTTCAGGC
>CM031609.1:46204069-46311187 GCA_018398815.1 Conus ventricosus
TGCTTTTTAACTAAAGCAGAGGTAGAGGTGCAGCGCCCAAGCAAGAGCAGTTGCAGAGAGTGCAGCTGCCAGGCAAGAGCAGATGCAGAGAATCAGCTGCCATGCGAGAGCAATGCAGAGAGTGCAGCTGCTAGGGCAAGAGCAGAAGTAGAATAAAGATTCTAGCCAAACAAATGCGTTGGAAAGAATAAAATCTGAAACTCGTAGTGAAAAAGACACCAGTTGTGAGTCAGTGGGCCCAGACTAAGTTCCACATGTAGGCCTAAACTCCCACTTATTCAAGAAGAACTCATTCAAATCGATGCCTGTTTCAGTCGTTTTAAAATCGTTTGGTGAAAATGAGTGGGCAATAAACCTGTCTGCCTTGTTGACAGGCCATGCGTTACACACTGTTTCTACCTTACCCAAAGCTGATCAGAGGGATTTTGACAAGGTAAAACGAGCAGTACTAAAGGCATATTGTTTTAAACTGAAGAAGGATTCAGACGAAGTTTTGCCAGGCAAAAATCGAACATGGTGAAACATACACAGTTTGGGTGAGACTAGACCACTATTTTAACAAGTGGATAGAGTTTATTGGAGTGGACTGTGATTTCCAAGGTCTCAAGACACTGTTGATGAAGGAACAATACTTGATAGTTGTGGGCCGGGCCTCACACCGTCACGGAAAAGAATGCAACAACAATAGCCGAAGTACTGGAGGTGGCAGAGACTTGCTGGGAACAAGGCGTGACTTGCCACAAACCAAGAGCTCGAAGGCAAATCACGAAGACCACAGGTCTGAACTCTCTCACTCAATGGTCAGTTGTACATGCCCATAAGCTCATGGTGTCACGTGAGCAAACAAGGGTGAAGAAGGCCCACGTGGATAAGCCTACAGGCCGTCGACAAACCTACCTGCTTCTTGTGCAATAAGACAGGACATTTTGGCTAGAGACCACCAATTTAGGCCCCAGAAAGCTGCAGCAATGAGGGACACGTCAAGAGAGAGGCAGGCAGAAAAGGAAAAGACGTTATTTTGTCTGGATTGGGTTGTGTGTTCTGAGATTCAGGTGATAGCATGGATGTCCACAAAGGCAGAGTATGGGAAAATGTGGTTAGTGTCGTTAGAGACTCTGGGTGCACAGGTGTAATGGCGAAAGAATCCCTGTTAAGAAGGGACAATTCACAGCTAAAACGCAGAAGTAAAAGCAGCTTGATGGAACAGTAGCAGAATTTAACACACCCAGACTGTTCAATGATACACCATTCTATAAAGGGATTGTACAGGCTTTGGCTGTCCCAAAGCCGCCGTATGACGTGGCAATCTGGAACATCCCACGGGCACGTGATTACCAAGACGCCAATCCAGATTTCTGTGTTGAATCAGAGGAAAGCAATCACGGAGAGAAAGGCCCCAGGCAGTCACACACTCCAAAAGGTAACAGCAGCCCAAAGGACTCTACCCATTCACCCTCTACAATGCATACAAGACACAAACAACCTCTGGCCAAACGACACCAGTCTACTTCCCACCAATGGCCAGCAAACACCAGTCCACCCCCACCACCAGCCCCACAAACATCCAGCCCACGCACCCCCACCCCTACGACCATGGCCCCTCCCCCAGAACCCCCCAACCACCCACCTACTACACATCACTTAACCATTCCAATACCTACAACCTACCAAAGAAAAGCAACCTCCGCACCCTCACTGAAAATTTTGTCAAAGTATCATTGGCAAAACTGCAGAATTTGCTGCAGCAGTGAAATACATTAAGCCAGACATTTTCGGGACCGAAACCTGACTTCATGGGATGAAACCAGGCAAACCACCAACACTCAACCAATAATATCAAATCCAGCGAGATATTCCCGGAAAACTACAACGTCTACAGAAATGACAGAAGTAGCCTCGGAGGAGGTAGCTTCATTCTGGTGCACAAATCTCTGACTGTAGTCGAACAACCAGAGTTGACTACAGACTGCAAAATCCTCTGGGTGAAGCTGAAGCTCTAAGATAGTAAAGATCTCTACGTCATTAGCTTCTACATGGCCCACAGGAACATGCACGACCTTGACCAGCTTCGAAAGTCCCTCGATATCCTCACCGAAAATGGCAGAAATAGCGCCACATAGTAGCCGGCGATTTTAACTGTCCAGATATTAACTGGGAAAACAATCACACAACACTCCAGTGGAAAAAAACCCAGCCAGATCCAGCAAGAACTGGGCGATATCACATCATCCCTTCTCACGCAAGTCCACCACATCCCCCACCAGACTTCACAACATACTGACCTCATGTTCTTCTCGAACCCCTCCCTTGTAAAATCATCCATCTCAGTTTCCCCGGAATCAGCGACCATGACATAATTGTCACCGTGACACCAAACCCCAGCGTTCATCCCCCCCCCCCCCCCCCCCCCCCCCTCGCCAGGAAATGCTACCAGTTCTCTAAAGCCGACTGAGACTCCCTCGGATCAAGCTGAGACGGATCTCAGAAGACATCAACAGGCAAGCCTATGATCCAACACAGAACATCCCTGTCTATGTTCAAAACATCTTTACTCTCAGACTCTGCTACAGACCACGATCATCCCACACAAGATGAAGACCAAGCGCCACCACCTCCCTTGGCTCGACTCCACTCTAAAACGCATGCTCCGCAAGAAAAACCGTCTGCTAACACGTGCCAGAAAAACAATAATTTGGGTCAGCCAACAAATTCCATCAGAAATATTGCCGACGCCAAATGCGAAAGGCTGAATGATATTTTGTTAACTCCAACCCTTGAAGAAGGTTTACAGAAACATAACAACAAACCCTTCTGCAGTATGTCAAGGAGAGGAGCAGGACAACATCAGTGGCGCCCCGCTGAAAGTGAAAGGCCAACTCTTCATGACAAAAGCAAGGCCTGCATCCTACTAACCCAGTTCAAGTCTGTCTTCACGAAAAACCCTGACACCACCATCCCACCGATCAGTAAAAGATGCAACGAAGACATTCCACCCATCACCATCACTACAGAAGCGTCTGCAATCTACTCAGACAACTACAACCCCACAAGGCTTCCGGACCAGACCAGATTCTAAACCTCATCCTGAAAGAATGTGCCAGTAACCTTGCCCCAGCTATTTCAACCATGTTCCAGCCTTCCCTCAACACAGAGACCTCCCGTCTGATTGGCCAAGTGCAAAGGTCGCCTGTGTATACAAGAAGGGGATAAACACGCGCAGATAACGACAGGCCTATCTCTCTCACATCCGTCACCCTGCAAGCTTCTTGAACACATCATTTGCCGCCATATCCCCCACCCACTTTGAAAAACACCACACCCTGACCACCCTCAACCATGGTTTCCGCATGGTTTCTCTTGCGAGACCCAACTTCTTCTGACCACACATGACCTCTTAAACTCTTTTGACCAGGAACACAAGTGACGTCGCTGTTTTAGATTTTTCTAAAGTGTTCGACACTGTCCCCCACAAGCGTCTCCTTTGTAAGTTGCATGGGTATGGAATCAGAGGTCCCCTTCACACCTGCTAATCCAACTTTCTCCAGCGCAGGAAGATGGCCGTTGTGACAGAGGCGTCACATCTGAAGAACATCGGTGAATTCCGGGGTACTTCAAGAACAGTGTTGGGCCCACTCTTCTTCCTGTGCCACATCAATGATCTCCCGATAGAGTGAAGTCCCAAGTTCGCCTGTTTGCCAACGATTGCCTCCTTTACCGCCAGATCAACTCCCCACAAGACCATATTCAAGTTCAAGAAAACCTCAACCAACTCGAAACTGGGCCACTGACTGGGGGATGAAGTTTAACCAACCCCAGCAAGTGCTACATCCTTAGCAGTCTACCAGCTACATTTACTCCGTATGTAACACCCCCCTGCAGTATGTCCACACAAACCCCTACCTTGGCATCCAACTCTCCGTTGACCTGAAATGGAGCATCCACATTGCCTGCACCTGCAAGAAAACAACACAGCACCCTTGGCTTTCTCAGGAGAAACCTGCGCTTCTGCCCCCTGCAATGCAAGAAGAATGCCTATCTATCGCTCATCAGACCAGTCCTCGAGTATGGCTCCATCATTTGGAGTCCTTGCCTCAAACAAGACATTGACAAACTCGAGTGAGTGCAGCGCCTATCCGCTCGGTTCATAACCAGCGATTACAATTCCAGAACACCCGGCTCCATCACCAAGATGCTTCACACTCTGCAACTGCCAACTCTCGAACAGCGCAGACGTGATCTACGCCACATCTTCCTTTACAGGGTGTTGAGGGTTGGTACCAGCCATACCATCTGCTGAATATCTTATTCCACACAAACCAGGACGACTCATTAGGCCAAGAACATCTGGCAACTACTACACCACCAGTGCAATCTCTGACTGTATTAGAAACACAAGAAGATTCCAAGTCAGAAGATGCCAGACAGAGCAGTTCAAACAGTCATTTTTCGTTAGTGCAGTTAGAGACTGAAACCACCTTGAAGAAAATATTGTTAGGGCACCATCCATAGAAATTTTCAAAAAACTGATCGCATCATAACAGCAAACTAACTAGACTGCGCACACCCCCAACCCGTCACGATAATGCCCTAAGATGTGGTCACGGCAACGTAACAATCAGATTCAGATTCAGAGACGAAAACCTATAAACCTACAGCCTGGGGTCAGCCATTTTCAAACAAAATGTCACGTGAAGTTCCTCATGAGACATTCTGCTGTGCTATGGCCAAAAATTGTATGCTACTTAGAGAACTTCGGTGGCAAAGAGCAAGAAACCTGAAATAGTCGGTTTGTGACAATGGACGAAAACAGGTACTGCGTGCCTGAATTCGTTAAAGCAAATGAATTTGTTCACGGGTCCATAAAATATTCATCATATGGAACATGGAATGTTTCTTTAGGGCCGTTTCAAGATGAGTTTTACTGCACCAGCTTTGTAGAATATACCATTCCTGACATTTTGTTTTCTTTGAACTATAACAGACGAGGCTGTCCAACCAACACAACATATTTTCAGACCGATATTTCACACACGAAATGAAAAACATATATTTGAGTCAGAAAATTTTTAAAATCTCAAACATATAAACAAACAATGCAGTTCATCAAGACTTTCAATGCACATCAAATACACACCCCATCATTGTCTTTATTTGGAAATGAAAATTTACCCATAATAAATAGTGCCAAAAATACTTTATCTATATAAGCCCATCACATCTAACCATTTTTTGTATTTTGGTTATCCTCTCAAAACATCCAGATTGCTCAAACGATTCCTTTTTTAAATCCTAAATAATTAAAAGAGAATAGCATCTAAATGGGTAAGGGTTTGTTTAGCAACACCTTTTGACAAGTCTTACACATCGACATCGGAGAGTCTGAAAAACAAAGCTGCTTTGGGAGGGGGGGGGGGGGGGGGGGGGGGGGGGGGGGGGGGGGGGGGGGGGGGGGGGGGGGGTGGGGGGGGTAGGGGGCTTCATTACCTGTGCTTTAACATCAGCAAACCGTCGTTCCTAGGCGATTTCTCTGAATCTTAATTTCCCTTTTGTTTGTTTTTCTTTTTTTTTTACTTTTTTAACATGGGAAGAAAACTGGAAGGAAATAGCATGTCTTAGGTGGTTAACAACTCATTTGCCCGTTCACACAAACTGCAACCTTCAGCAGTAAAAACAAAATACACACTCGAGGCTGAGGCCGAGTCAACAATGCAAGATCAGATGGACCGCCCTCTCCAACCCAGTCAAAACCAACCGCACCCCATTCCGCTTATGGAATACATTGAAACAATGAGCCCACCACAAAGCCCTTTTGGGGGGTCATAGAAGACAAAACAAAAATATAAAAACAGTGTAACACCGGCTAAAGAACAAGCAGCCAATGAGTTGATTGAGTTATGAATCGAGACCCATGCTCCGACGTGCGTTCAGGTAAACTTATCGTGACATCGCCATCGCGGTTGTCCACAAATATTCGTCAGTTAACATTTTGGGGATGAGGATCCAGATTATGTCCCAGTCTTGGATCCACTTATCATTGGGACCCAGTTTTGGATCCAATTTTCTGTGGGGCCCCTTTTGGGTCGACTCTCTTGGGTTCCACTTTCTGTAGGACCGTTTTTGAATTTCTGTGGGGGCCCTTTTGGGTTGACTCTCTTGGGGTGGGTTTTGGGTCCACTTTTCTGTAGGACCGTTTTGAATTCTGTGGGGCCCATTGGGTCGACTATTCTTGGTTGTTTTGGGTTCATTTCCTTAGAGCTGTTTTGTTGCTTGATTAGCAACTGTACTTGCGCTGGAGGGATGATAATTGTGAAACCGGCTCTACATTACTTGAATCATAACATAAACACACACCTTGGCACCGAACCACGTCTCAAAAGTTTTCATCATGATCATTCAGTGCTAGCACACCAAAAAAAAAATAAAAACAAAACCACTCCCACTATCGAGCTGCCAATACTCAATTAACATTACCAGGGTTCCTACAGAGCTCCCAAGAACAAATTCAAGGGAGTTTTTCAAGAGCATTATTTTATTTCAAGGCAAGAGGTGCTCAAAATTAAAACCATTGTTTCTTTTAAAACTTCATTTTTTCTATTGTGTATGTTTAAAAAAAAAAAGAAAGAAAAAACATATTCAGCAATATCAAAGCTCTTGTGTGATTTTGGGGACCACAAATGGGGCAAAATGAAGAAAAATGAAAAAAAAATGGTTCGATGACAAGCGCTGTATTTGTAATCATTAGCAGACAGTTAGGCACTTAGAAACATGACTTTCTTGTTTTGCTGAGGGCTATAGTAATGCATTACAAAAGGATTTTTTATAATATTGTTTTGCTGAGCTATAGTAATTCAATTACAAAAGGATATTATCACATATCTAAACTGCTTTTTTTTCAATAATTGTTTTTCCATATGGTGGCCATCAGCTTCGCGTTTCTTTGCTTTTGAATTATTGCAATATAGAAATATAAGCAAATGATATGTGCTGTTTTGACTCATAAAATAAAATATAACTGCATGCAGAAATCATATCTCAATAAATAAAAAAAATTACCAAGTGCGCGCTGCAGCTTGGCCTGGATCCAGGAGATATTCTACTTCTACACATCAACTGTTGCGAAAAAGGATTTTGAGAAAAGGAATAAAGATAAGATAATGTTGCTTATAGCCCCAGCCGACACGCAACGGCCACATCAGAGAAAAACGCCTTCGAAATAAATAAATAAGTTAATCAATTTTCACACACACCTTCAAATAAAAAGTCATTTTTTACGTAAGAAAATTTTGAAAATAGACAAAATGTATACGACAGATGCTCAACAGACTTTCTTGAGACAAAAATCACATAAAACCCAAAACAATATTTCGAAAAAAAATTGGTCCAAATTTACAAGCCACCTCGCCCCCTTAAGCCTACACTACTTGTTTTTAACTTTTCTAAAAAATGGAAAAAGAAATGGCGTTTGAATTTTCAGCGTTTCAGGTTAATGACAAAACTATTTTAAAAAACAAATTGTTACAAACATCGCGCGATCCTGCATTCTCGTCGGGCGATTTTACCAAGGGAGGTAATATGTAATTCATCAGTTACAAAATAACTCCCTTGGTAAAATCGCCAACAAACAATCCAGGATCGCTACAACGTTTGTAAAAATTATTTTAAAAATAGTTTTTTTCATTAACAAGAACCAGAACAACCCAACTCCATTTTTTTCTGCCACATTAAAGATTTTTGGACGACGGCTTGATTTTCAAAGGTTTTTCAAGATCTCTTGAAATTCCCCCGTCATAAAACATAATAGGTAAACATTCTAAAACATTGCGAAAAACCTACACCAACACACATATAACCAAGAATAAAACAAAACTAGCTCAGTTAAAAACCCCAAGCCCAACGAACCCAACACCAAAAGTTTGTACATACGTAATTATATCTACAATTACCTGACCAACACATACCTCACATACATAACCTTACTGACAACCATTCCTTTCTTCAAACAGACGCACTAAAATCCACTTTCTCTTTCTCCAATGCAACGAGATGATGATACCCGCCCCTCCCATCCTATATCCTAATAACACACACGTGCACACAACCAACACACCAGTCTGACAATCCCTTCGAACAACATGAAAGATACGTCAATCATAAAGGAAAAAAAACAAAACAGTCAGCAGAATGCCACAAACTGCATACAGCCCTGTACAAATGTTGGAAGAGGCCACTCTGACCGCATCCTGAAACCACATGAACAACAAGAACTCCTTCATGCATACAAAAATAAACCATCCCGACCAACTTCACTCAGCCTAACACTGCACCCTAACCAACCTACCCCCTAACCCCAACCCTCCAACCCCGCAAAGACAAATAGACATAAATGTAACACAGACGACCCATCGCCTCAAAATGTCTCATGCTATTTTAAATAAAGCTGTAGCGTAGTAAGTAGTAGTAGTCCCATGAAACCCCCCACAGGGGTATTTCACAGGGCTGTCCAAAAAAGTAAAAAACAATGACATAGGAAGCTGCACTAAACCGGACATCGTCCGCGGCAGATAGGACAAACGCGGAACTGACAACAACTTGCATGAACTTTTTCATTCATATGGGGGGGAGGGGGGGGGGGATAGGTGTTAAAGAACTGACGAAAGCTGAACAATTAAACATAACAAAAATACATTTAATAAAAAAAAAAAAACAACACTATATGGGCCGAACAGACCACTGATGAACCCGTCAGCTATGTCCCCGTGCTGGACATTGTGTACAACTTTTCACTGCCCAGTTGTCAGGCTACAACACGCACCACATAGACAGAGACCACCACCCAGCGCACTCACAAACAGAAGAGCAAGATAATGTTGCTTATAGCCCTGGCGACGCGCAAAGGGTCCACATCAAGGCTGTATATCAAAGTGGGAGAAAGTAACAGAATAGAGGGGGAACTTGCAAAGAATTGCTCATGAGCAGGCCAACATTGCTATTTGCATTTAAACATCCCAGCTCCCTCCACTCAACCACCCTCCCTATATTATCTTCACAGGATGGATTAGAATCGTAGACAAAACCCAAAAAAAAACTAAGATTCTATCGCATTCTAAACTGAAGCCTCAAACTATCAAAACTAAACAGAGAGAAAGAGGTAAAGAGAACAAAATGTAGATTCATATCCGTGTAGTTTTCATTCCCCCGCCCCCCCCCCCCACACCCATTAATTTTCAAACAGAACATAAAAATTGGATCGTTTACCATGATTGGCCAGGTCTAATAAGCTATTATACTAACCCCCAACCCCCCCCCCCCCCCCCCCCCCCCAAAAAAAAAAAAAAAACAACAACAACAAACTTATTCTACCCCCTTCAGCTACTACACTGGCATAGACCTGTTTACAGACCCCCCTCCCCATTCCTGGCTCACCAATTTCTGTGCTTAACTGATTAGTTGTGGCTTGTGCGTTGTTTTTTCTATTTCTTTTTTTTTTTTGTTCAGTTTAACAGACTCAGCTTTATGGTATGGAAATGACAGTAAAATGAACGAACACAAGGGAAAATCAAATAATTTGCAAACAAAATCACATCCTATAATTTTTTGGTGTCGCCCCTGCATGTCAGTTTATCTTTCAAAAATTGCCTCCTTCAACTTTTCAGATACCAGCAATTTGTCCACATCGCTCTGATGCAGCAAGACATCAATGACCAGTCCAACTGCCTTGACAGCACACCAACTAACCAGTGGCTGTGCCCGTTACCCTATCCCGATATATCCGGGTCCTGCTTGATACAATATGCCAGCAGAGCAGGCTGCTCTGCAGGACAAAACAATTTTGTCCATGCTGGCACTCAAGAGGGCAGTTTAAATCATCAAGCAGAATTGGTGTTACCGTGCTGGTCGGGGGACTATTAATTACGAGTCCAACAAGAACAACCTCGCCAGAGACGAGGAAACCTCACACACACGTGAACTTCTGCCACCACATGTTGTTCAGTTTCTCCAGCAGGAAGGGCCAGTCTCATTTGACAAGAACTTCTCTGAGGTATCATTCAGGGTTCCTACAGACTCCCAAGAACAAAATTCAAGGAGTTTTCAAGGAGCGTTTATTTTATTTCAAGGCAAGGTGGCTCGAAAATTAAACCATTGTTCTTTTAAAACTTTTTTTTCCTATTGTTTATGTTTAAAAAAAAGAGAAAAAAAAACATTTCAGCGATTTCAAACCTTTTGTGTGATTTGGGGACCACAAATCAAATGGGGGCAAAATGATGGAAAAAAAAAAAGGTTCATGGTAAGAACTGTATTTGTATCATAGCAGACATGTTAGGCACTTGAAACATGACTTTTGTTTTGTTGAGCTATAGTAATGCAATTACAAAAGGATTTTTACATATTGTTTTGCTGAGCTATAGTAATGCAATTACAAAAGGATTTTCATATATCTAAACTGCTTTTTTTTTCAATAATGTTTTTCCATACAGTGGCCATTAGGCTTCGCTTTTCATTGCTTTTGAGAAATAGCAAATGTTATGTGCTGTTTTGACTTAAATAAAATATAATTGCATGCAGAAATCATTTCTCATCAAAAGAAAATTACTAAGCCAGCTGGCCTGGATCCAGAGATATCATAATCCTTGCACATCAACTGTTGTCGAAAAAGTGATTCTGAGAAAACAGCGTTCAAAAATAAAGAAGTTAAGCAATTTTCACACACACCTTCAAATAAAGTCATTTCTTTTACCATGAAAAATGTGAAAATAGACAAAATGAACACCACAGATGCTTTCAACAGACTTTCTTGAGCACAAAAACAGTCATAAAACCCAAAACATGATTTCTGAAAGAAAATGGTCAAATTTTCGTGCCACCTCTCCCCGTAAAGGGATCTCACCCATTTTTACAAATCTATTTTGACCAAATACACGGTTTTAGTATGTGGTCGTATTGCGAAACCCAGCCCTGAATCAGCGCCTGTGCTCTCATCTTGCAGTGAGAGCAGCATTTCCTGCAGACTGGGAAAGCAAGAGGCTGAAACAGGAACGAGAGCCTCAATTTCGGTAATTGGGGGGTTTCCCGATTGATGACGTGGAAAAGCCAAGTCGCTCTTCGTGTTCGGCTGAAGTGAGATATGTGTGCTGTGTCTGGTTGCGGAATTTCATCAGGAAATAAGCAAAGAGTACGCGTTCATGCTTTTCCCGGTGCTTCCAGCCAGTTTAGGCAATTGTGGATAAATTTTGTCACCACCACGAGGAAAGATTTTGTTCTTTAGGACAGTTATCATGGCATTTGCGGTCGTCACTTCGAAGAGCACAGTTTCCAAGACCAACACACCTGGAAAAGTAAAGGTGGAAGCTGGAATTAGGGTCCGAAGCCAGCTGAAAGGGATGCTGTGCCAGCTATTATAACAGAAAAATGTATTAAAGCACTCTGTTCATTCGCCAGCTGCAGTGCAAGCCTCAAACGCAACAGTGACACGGATTCTGTCAGGAGCAAGAGAGCCAAACTCGAAGGCGTAAAGAAGGTAAGGTTTGTGGAATGGGTGGTTGATCTTTTTGGGTTTCATTTCATTCTCAGTGTATGGTTGGTTGTAAAGATAGTTGTTGGTTTTTGTTGAGTGTTGGCATCAAACTGAAAACATACATTGTTACTGTCATAGTGGCAGTCAGTCAGTCACACTGCCTGCTGCCACTGAAACTGTTGCATGTTTGTGATTGATTTTTCCCCTGCTGTTACTGTTTCCAACAACAAAACTGAAGTTGCGATTCTTATTAACAAGAAAGTGTCCATGTCCACAAAAAACAACTTGGACTCCAGTGAATAATAGTTTGGGTTTTTATTTTTCAGGACATTGCTGAATATCAGCACCCTGCAAGTTCAAGTTTCCGCCCAACAACCATATGCTTTAGTAAGTGGATTATTTATCAGTATTTGAATACAGGATGGTGATTTAGTGTGCATTTTAAGATATATGCAGGTGTGGTATGTCTGTATGCTATACACTGCCCTGGTAAGAGAATAATGAGCTTAGATTTGCTGCTTAGATCTGCATCAGTTTTTACAATAGCACTATTAACAGCCAGAATCTTTGATTGCAATATATTGTAAAAGACCCTCAGATTCTGTCATTGTGGAACTTCAGAATTTAAGTGGAGAGAGTGAGATTGAAAATGAGGAATGTAAAAAAAAGTGTGTGTGTGTGTGTGTGTGTGTGGGGGGGGGGGGGGGGGGGGGGGGGGGGGGGGGCTGAAGTGAACAGCTATTGAAAAGATTTCTACAGCAGGGAAGAGAATTAGTGTGATGATGCAGTAGCTGACAAACTCCTGTTCAAAGGAAAAGGCATTATTTGATAGATCTAAACAACTGAAAGAAAATGTGGTTTATCACAATCATTTTTAAGTTATTTACATTACTACGGTAGTGTGTGTGTGTGTGTGTGTTGTGTGTGTGTGTGTGTGTGTGCGCGTGCGCGCGCGGTGTGTGTGCGTGCGTGCGTAAAACAGGTGTATGTGTGTGCATGTTTATATCATGTACTATCTGTGTCGTGCGTATGTGTGTACCTGTACATATAATATGGTCAAACTGTAAAATGTCGAACTGCCTGGAAAGAAAAACAAGCGTTCTGATGGCGAGGGAGGTGGTACTGTACAAGGAGCTGTAGGTTCAAACTGGTACGGCTTAACTCCATACACTTCAGTGAAAATTTCACGTTCGATGTCCTCTTTGTTGGAACTTGACTCGTAGCTGGGGAGCATCTGCCATTTATCGCCGGAAAATCGTTGAGTTTTACGTCCTCATAGCGAAAGCTTTTAGGGACATGTCTTTCATTCACGGTAGTCTTGGCATTTATACGTCACTTGCGGAATCCCCGACTCACGTCTCTTTCCGTACTGTGCTCGGCAATCTCTGTGGCGAGTCACGATTTGGCTACTTGCACGGCCCGAAACACGGATAGAAGTGAGTTCCAGAAGAAAAGTAATACGCACATCGAAACACGCTCGATCATACTTTTGAACAACCAAACATGCTATTTAGGGTGAGCACCCCTTTAAGGCTACACTACTTGCGTAAAAATTGAAAAAAGAAATGGCTGTTTGAACTTTCTGCGTTGAGGTTAATGAAAAACTATTTTAAAACAATTTTTTTCAAAGTTGTAGCGATCCTGGATTCTCGTTGGCGACTTTACCAAGGGAGATAATTTGTAACTTCATTAATTAGTTACAAATTATCTCCCTGGTAAAATCAAACAATCCAGGATCGCAACGATGCTTGTAAAAATTTGTTTTAAAACAGTTTTTCATTAACAACAACGCAGAACAACCCAATTGCCATTTCTTTCTGCCACATCAAAGATTTTTTGAGCCGACGGCTTGATTTTCAAAGGTTTTCAAGGAGGTTCGGTCAACAGAACCAGATTTGATTGATTTTCAAAGGTTTTCAAGGTCTTGAAATTCCCTGTCAGAATTCAAGGAGCATACGAACCCTGCATATGGACATGCACCTGCAAGCACTCTGAAACGAGATGCATACCTTGTAACAGCTGACTACAGTCCAGAGCTGGCCGAAGCACGGCACGGGACAAAATTGCCCAATTGTCTGGTGCTGTTGATGAGATGGCAATGAACTGCGTTGATCAACCCTAGACATCACACCCCAGTGTCACTATATAAATTTTTTTTTTTTCCAACATTTTTATTTTTTTATTGTCATTACAGAAACTGAAATATACAACATCAATATTCAGAAATTAGGTATATGGCAAGCTAAATATAAATACATAGACAAGTATATACACAAACAAAAAAAGATATAGCCTTTAGCATACCATCATTTATCTATCTAAAGCATGGTTACTTGGCGACAACAACATAGCAAAATGTATTGTACTTAAAAAAAGAAAAAAAAAAAGAAAGAGAATAGGATAGAGAGATGATGATAACATTTATCATTATCAACTACTCCCAATTTCTTTAAAAATTACATTTGTTAGCACGATAGTGTGATGTAAAGTAGCTTTATGGCTTGGTTGCATTCACCTATGCCTGTGTGTGTTTAGTCCAGTTAGGTATTTAATCTGGTCCTGGAAGGATTTTTCTGATGTTGTGCTCTGTCTCCTCCTCCCCCCCCCCCCCCCCCCCCCCCCCCCCCCCCCCCCCCCCCCCCCCCCCTCTCTTAACCTTTTCCTTAACCCATTCACTGCCTGAAATTACAAAGGCTTTCCCAGTGCCAGGGAAATCTAATGATTTGGGGGTAATAATTAAAAAAAATTCTAGCTCAGAAACTGCAAAAGATATAAAAATGAAATATATAAGGAAATTGAATGAAGATTTTGAATCTGGGCTTCTTGTTTTAATTCTGATAATAAAAAAAAAGTATTCAGGCATTTAGATTTGGATAGATTTTTTTGCACGATCAAAAACATATGTATTTACCACTACATCTTCACATCCAAACAAGAACACAAAGCAAAAAAGTTGAAAATAAAAGTTTGTGTCACACTACACCTGTAAATGAAAGTAAAACAGTTTAGAAGTCTATCCAGACGCTCGCACTCTAAACAGACAGGTCAGTCCACGACCACGCCCCCCCCCCCCCCCCCCCCCCCCCCCCCCCCCCCCCCCCTTGCTGGACTTCAACCCTCTCTTTCACTCTTCTACCTTTCCCTCTGCCCCGTGTCACGCCGCGAGCAGGCCACGCTCCCCTCTCGCGCTGACTATCACGTCACTGGCCACTGGCACACAGTGCAGAGTACACACTAGGCTAGCTGGTTCGACGCAGTCAGCTGAACACACACCGAGGTCACACAGCCCGACTCAATAACTGACGAATATTGTCAGCAATTCCATCACTATCATCATCTTACCTTCATGCTCGAGTGATGAGTTATTGAATAAAAGATGTCTTTGTCAGAAATCATTAGCAGAGCCTGCTCAGCTGTGTAAGTACGTTGATTTGGTCGCTGTGCTTGTCGATGGTTGCGCCGCCATCTTTGCAAGCGAGACGAAGTGCTGGCTGGTCATCCAGTCAGTGATGAGAATAAATGGGCTTTCCCCTCATGTGTGGTCATTTACATATTTTAATACTACAGACATATAAGGCTTACTACGCACACTCTATTTGAGTCCGTTGATAGAAATAGTAACGAATGAAAATTCAAGAAAAATGCATGACGTCAGTGGACGGCCCATAGGCACTGGGAAAGCATCTTTACTTCGGCGTCGACTGACGGCCTAAAGGCACTCTTCAGGTTAAGAAAAAAACTGCCTCAAAGCCATTCCCTTCCCTCCCCCTACCCCCACAAACCCACCCAAAGCAAAATCCCATTCAGTGGTAGTTTATTTACATTGTTAAAATGTCATGTTTCTGCCCACACCCAGCCAATCTCAATCACTCGCAAAATCCTGTACCAAAGTACACATATACACTTGCACATGCAGACTTATGCATACCACACACACAACACGAGGTTCTCTTTACCGCACACACTGACAATCACACCTGAGGGGGCAGACAGGGGGCCTGGTGTGTCTTCTTGCGTGTCCATTCGAGTCTGAACATAAGTCCATAAGGCACAGCGTCCTTATCATTGAAAGTGTTTTGAATGTGATGCTTCAGAACTGCTGTAGGATGCACATAATACACCCGAGAATCATCAAAAATCACCCACTCTGGCCCTGTGGCTGTTGGCGGCCTTGCTTGAAAAGCTATGTAGTGACCTCTCTTCAGTGTTGCACCCAAGTGGAAAAAGCCTGAAAATAAGAACAATCATCGTTAGTGAACAGATAATGACTGCAACAATACAACCCAACTGCCAACCAGCGGACTTCCCAAGTCATTACCTAAAAAATAGCTAAAAATCATCACCTGAGTAATAAGCGAGTCATCGAAACCAAACTGTCTGAAGTGTGTGTGTGTGTGTGTGTGTGTGTGTGTGTGCACGTATGTGTTTGTGTTTTTCTGTGCAAGTGCCAATATCAGCAGAATCAAACCTGTTAAACTGACACAGACGAGGCATTACATTTCATCAAGGTCAGACCATCTAATGCCATTTCTACTAGCCACAGTAAAACAACATCACGCAGAACAGTTCATGTTCATGATGCACATTCGATATGCAACAGACCTGTTGAACTAACTAAATTCACACAAACAAAGCATCTCTTAGGTTAGCTTTTCACCATCTGTAGCACACACATGGACACGACATAACTGGCAAAAGACGGCGGCAGTCACTAAGGTCAGATCATTTGCAGCAGGAACTAGTCAAGAAGGCGAAGGAAGTGTGCATGTGGGGGGAGGTAAAGCGGTTGACACACGAGCCTCCCCACCCGTACGCTTTGGAAGTACCGGTCGAACCCGATCCCAAACATAGCGTCTGTCATAGTAAACGTACATCTCAAACGGACTTAGGCATCCAGTTAAACCCGACTGTTCGAGATATACTGTGATCTGTTCGAAACGGACAGTTAGTATCTCCAACCAATCAACGCTCAGCATTGAGCCAACACCCATGACAAAGGAAAAAATGGCGTCGTCCAGCAAGGCGGTCAGACTGTCCGATTCTCAGAGACCAAACATTTGATTGAATCGTACCAAGGCCATGATGTGCTTTGGAATGTCAACTCCAAAAATTATAAGAATCTAAATATTCGAGAAAGAGCTTCGTATTCAATTGTACAGTCTTTTGAAGCGGCATGTGGGATCAAACTAAGGTTTTAAAAAAGTGCTTCACTCCGTCCGTTCGACACTGACTGGTCGGACCGCACAGGTTCAAACGTTTCGTCTCAACTGTACGGATGAAAAGGCTCGTGTGACAGCCACTTAAGGCCTATGAGCAATGATGAAGTAAGTGGTCAACGCCGTATCCATCAGGTGAATCAAATGTGGGCAAATATTTGTTTTTTCAATCATCCGTCTCGTTTAGGTCTAAAATGTTTAAAATGTACCTTTACAAATCATGGACATGAAAATAAACTTGCAGACATGTCAGCAAACTAGCAAGTCTTACAGAAGTAGTCTTCTCGTGAATGATTCCTCTATGCAATGATGACAGGAGAATAGGGTTTCAGATTGTTTTTGGACAAAAAAAAAAAGATTCTACAGCAACAAAAAAAACTGGGTCACAAACATGTGAAGAGTGCATTCTACATACTAACAACTCAACCTTGTTTACTATTCAGCTGAGCTACTGTATCAGGACTTCCACCTCATCAAAGTCAATTCTCACACAGTTGGGAAAAAAAAAAAATCAATAACCAGTTCTTTTAAAACATCTTCCCTTAAACCCAAGATCAAATAAAACAAATGTATCTCTTTCAGGAATTAAAAAAATCATATCCAGTTGAACATCTCTAAAACGAGATTTCACGGTCTACTATACAACGTTTTGTCTTCCATCACGCCAAGTCCCAACACTTTAAAGGAAGACATTCTATAGTGAGCAGTAAACCACATGGAATGTCATGTAGCATCCTCACACAATTTAAGACCAACAAACAGGTGCAAAAAGTGTGGTCTGTGGCATGTCCATCAACACTCAACGTTATCACTCTATTCGCACTCATTATATCACTCTATACACAGTATGCACTCATACACACATGGATACACTTACCAGACACCAGTCTGTACTGGTATCCGTTTCTCACGATCTCGTTCTTTAGTCCTGGCACGCACCACTCTGAAACAGAGTTCAACGCATCATATTATCACATGGGTGAAACAAGGAAAAAATGAAGCAGGGAGGCCAGGGGTCCAGGCTGAAGGTTGTTTACACCTTTGACAAGACACTTTACCTCCTTTTCTACCATGTTATCCACAAGACCACCGTTAAAACTGACACTGATGTTGCCGAGAACTCGAGAAATAGTTTGTGATGACCAGAATTAGTGTAACTGATATTAGAACTCCCTTGAAAGGAAAACTAGACTTTCCCACTTCAGCCGAAAACTTTTTTGAGATCTTGTTTATTACAACAGAAAGTTCAGTCTGCAACGCTTGTACATCTGGGGGAAAGGGGTGGGAGTCTGTGGCATAAAGGTGGGATGGAGGTTATTGGTGCAACAGGTGCACGACTTCTCTCATAGATTTTAAGCTGTGAACAAGTTATAGACATCAGGCTGGGGAACAGCTGATCAAAAAAATCTCTGAAAAATAGACCGGGGTCCAGGGGCTGCCTAGGCCCCGGTGGGGTCCAGGGGCAACGCCCCGGTGGGGGGTCCAGGGGGGCGAAGCCCCCCGGCCGAAATTGATTTTGAGCACTTTTGAAGACCCTTTCGTGGCTTCTGGTGATAGGCAAATTACCCTGTGGCATGCAAAGAAACCAAACTAAAAGTAAAACATATTTACATGCAGCATGCAAAGAAATTAAAAAAAAAAAAAAACTTACTTTATTTCATTTTGTTGATGTGCTGTAGTGCCTTTTTTATATTTTTTTTTTAATAGGAAACTGGAAACCCTCTGGCTCTAGTGCAGGCTTTTTATTCAACCTTTTGAAGTTGGCTTTTTTTCCCCAGAGTGAAAAAGCATGGAATAAAAAATAATGGAATGAAAAAAAAAAAAACACAAACACACACACAAACGAAGTTGGCTGTCTGCACAGAAACACACATTCCATGTCAACTCACCAGGCAGTCTGCTCTGATTGCAATGAAGTCCTTTCGAAGCTTCAACATGCCTTTTGGAATGCATGTGTTCAAAGAGCGCTGTCAGTCCACGATTGGAATAGTTCAACTCCTTTGCACACAGTAGGCAGCGAGCAACTCCAGCCTTGTTCACTTTGCGAATGCAAGTTGAAACTCGCCGATCGTAACCCGCCACTTTCGTTGATTTTTCAGTCCAGTCCCATCTCCATTTGTTGGCAATCGATCCTTCATCAAACGACTCGCCACGATTTACGATGCGTGATACACACGACATTTTGACTCGTGAAAGATGCAGAAAATGACTGCGAATATTGCGTTCGCAGACTGATGCGCCCGCCTCGGCAATGGCTTCCTAAAGCTCGCGGAAATACCCTCACAACCGCGGGCGGAACTGCCTTATACTAAAACCAGGATTGGAAATACTGGATACGGAACGGTACTGGACTCGGGAGTGATCAAGTCCTTCGCGATTTTTTTTTTTTTTCTCAGCGGATTTTTTTTTCCTCGGACGATCGTTTTTTTCCTTGGAAGTCATTTTAAAAAATCTCGGAAATCCTCGGATCCGAGGAGAGTTCCCCAGCCTGAGACATATTTGGATATAAACCTTGAACCCTCCTGGCATAGTTAGTTTTTGAAGAGTCCAGTCACATTCAATAAATTCACTTGGAAAATGAAGATTATCAAATTCTGGGTGCAAATTAATTTCTAGTGAAAGCAAAAATAAAGTCATGTGAAATGTATAGATTTTCTTTTTACTGTTTACAAAACAAGTTTCAATAAACCTTAAAAAGTTGTATTAATAACACTCTGGGGTGAAAACCTTGAGGATATGCCAATCTCCTGTTTACCATAAAGCAGGCATAAAAAAATAAGTTGTAGGATCAATGGGCATGACCGCTTAGCCAAAAGAAAAATCAAATTGAAATCTGTCATAGAAATAAAGACGACACTGGTAATCAGGGTTCCCCAGAGCTTAATCTAGGATTTTTGAAAAAGGAGGGCAATTCCCCCTCCTCAAATGAAAAAAAGGGGGGCACTGCCTCAGCCAATCGTCTTGAAACCGGTGTTCCCTTGCACTGGCACTCTTTTCGCGCTGCTTCTCCGAGCTTTTGGATGTAGTCACGGTTTCTTCATGAGCTTCTCCATGGCACAGAATCTTTTCTTTCACTTTTCTTCCACGGAAGTCGAAGTCGAATAGGGTGGGTGCACGCTTCATTTTGGAAAATATCCAATATGGTGCCTTAAACTCTTGCAACTTCTTGTCGGTGATCGAGATGGAGGAGATGAACGCCACCGACTGGTTGATTTACACTAACAGCCAATGAAATGTCAAGAAATCGTTCGCTCTTGATCAGTCCTAGTTTCAGTTTTTCAAGCAGACGATAAACGAGCGCCCGTAACGATAAGTGAACAAGGCGGGCAGTCCTGCAACTGTGCGGGAGTCTGCCCACGTTAAGACTCGATAATTGCGGGATGGAACAGATTTTCAGGGGACTGTACCAATCCCGCGCTCTAGATTAAGCTCTGGTTCACAGGTGCTAGGTGCAGGCATGAAGCAAAAAAAGGACCTTTAAATAAAAGGACTTGTAAGGACCTCAGGTCATTTTAAAAGGACCTTTGCCAACAGGACTTTACAGTATAAACAGCAGAGAGAAAAATTCTTCAACCTTCCCCAGTTGCTTCATAGCCTTTGCGAATGGCATTGTGCACAGTGTGTAGGCTACAACTTCCATTATGCAACAAGGAAATCTCACTGTCTTTGAGATCACAGCCGATGGTGTTATAGACAGTCCACTTCACCTTGGGTCTATCTATGCCAGGCTGTAACAAATCACTCTTTTTCAGATCGAGATCTTTGGAGACGGACTGAAAATTGTCTGTCATTGTCCTTTCCCTTAGCGTGGCCCCAAACTCGTCAAATAGCGCGTTTTCACAACAGAATCCATTCCTGCCAGATGCAGATCATGGGAGTCCGTTCGCTTCATGTCGTTCTGCTTGTTAAGACTCGAACAGCAAAACATATCGAAGGTGAGAGGAAGCCTCGACATTCTTTTGCAGCAGGTCAGAAAATCGGGGTTCAAGCCCAAATGTTGTCTGATATCGGCATCTTGTTTCCCATTTAAATCTAGAAGCTATGTCACTGGCTGGGAAAACTGATCTGAACAATCCTCCACACTGTTCAGATGATTTATAACTGTAGTGACAGTCAACAATTTTCATTGCCCGCATCACTTCAGACTTAAACCGATCGTTGTCAAGTTTGCTGCTAACCCTAGATTACTGTGGCTGGACTTGAGATGATGGCTATTCACTGCTGGCACTACAAGTGCTGCTACAGGTACTGGAAGTGACTGTACTTGCCACACTTTTAGTTGAAACAGACGTAGAAGGAATGAAAAAAATCAGTCATGCTGCATCTAATATCTGCCTTGAATTTTCGTTCATTTTTCTGTCACTCTTAGCGTTCTGTCCAAGGACACTCTCACCCGTTGATGCCAGTCTAATGAAACTGCACACAAAAGGCAGCATGCGTATGCTTGTCAGTTGCATCCTTTCTAACCCACTCAAAAATCCTGCGAAGTCAACCATGCGTCTCAAAAGGAACACTTCCCTGGAATTTTGCACTTTCAGTACAGCTGCTCAAGGCTCAAAAGGGATAAAGTGTAGCATTCTGGCATTTTAAGGGTATAGGGTAGCATTCCGAATTTCAGCAAAGCACTCGTATGTCATGTCACATGTCAGACTCAACAGCACTTTCAGACATGCTTCGTTTGGTGCACAACATGATTGCGGATTTATACACAACAAAAATGGTTATTGCATGGTTTTTGACTTGATCTACAAAAACTCTAAATGGTCGATGAAACTAGGTGTCAAAAACCATAAATCTCTTGCAGACGCAATCTGCAGATATACTTTATTTCCATTTCGTTCAAACTATCCAACATCTATGAAGCTTCTTCAATCAGTTTTTTTTTTTTATCATTGTTAACAGCACTTAAGCAGACTATGCCAAAAGTGTAGCCTTTGGCCGCACGAAAACCAAGTCACGATCATCAGTTAATAGATCCCGATCAGGTGCTTGCAAAGTGTATGTAGTGACCGTCAACTCGGTAACACAGGGTACACACAGGTGACTAACCTGAACACACACACAAACTGATACATGCACATTAAACTAAATCCTGGACATTTTTTGTGTGCATGATCTCGACTTAAAATAAAATTATAAAAAACAAAGCTGACCTTGTTTAGCACTAAAATCTGTTACCTGGTAGTTACTAGCATGCAAGCAATTTTTTTTAACGATTTGAATGACAACAACAACAGAATCTAAGCTCCAGGGTTCATACCAATTAGTCAAAACAAAACTCCATACTTTTTCCATACCTTTTCAAGACCTCAGCAATATTTTTCCAGGACCAAAACCCCGTGCAAATACAATGCAAAGAGTAGCCATTTAGATGTAATGTAAAATTTACACTATTCCATTCACACCTGAAAATGTATCTTGATCCCAGTTTAACTTTTTGATTTCTTCCACTTTCTCATTTATCTGGGCCTCAAGAACAGAAATTTCAGCTGTCTTGTCCTTAGCAGATCTACAGAAAGCATTTGACTTTGCTATGAAGGTGAAGTTTTGTGTTCTTTCTGCTTTCTCAGCAAACTCAGCAGACTTAAGCAGGTCTTTGACACAAATTTCCAGTTTTCTCTTCTTTGCTTTCACTTCTTCAAGTTCATCAAGCATTGCCTTTCTCTTCCCTGCAGCCTCTTTTTTCTCCTGTTCTTCTCTCTGTTCTGCCAAATACGAATTGTATCTTGATTTAGCACTGGCTGCATAAGCAAGAAGTTTTTTGGTGATTGTCACTTCGCTTGAACCCCCAACACTTGACAAATGATCAGCAATCTGGAAATTTCATGACTTTTCCAACCCTGCTGGGTAAAAGCAAATTTTCCAAGACTTTTCCAGCCCTGGAAAAGCCTTTCCCATTTTTCCAAGACTTTTCCAGCCCTGGAAAAGCCTTTCCCATTTTTCCAAAGACTTTTCCAGACTTCCAGGACTTGGTATGAACCCTGATTAGCTCTCACCTGGATTGACTTTCATCACTTCCTGCAAGGGGAACCGTTTTGGCTGTTTCATGACTTTGCCATTCTCCTCCAAGGCCCCGTACACAAATGATAGGAACAGGATCTGTGGTATGTGATTCAGAACCGACTGTCGAAACTGAAAAAAAAAAAAAGTTAAAAAAAAAAAAAGCTCAGCTACTCGCTTGCAACTACAACAAGGCTTCCAAGGCACACACTACAAAACAGAGGCACTCTAGCACCAGGCATGGTACTGAAGGAAAATCATTTTTCCCTGAAAATGTTTGGGGGTCCAGAGGGCGGTGCCCCTGGCGGGGTCAAGGGGCAAAGCCCCTTGTGGGGGTCAGGGGGCAGGGCCCCCTGAAGCTGAAGGTTTTTCAGCAATTCTAGCCTGTAAAAAAGCCTCTCCTTGAACTAATTTCAGTTCTTCATACTAAGCAATTTCTGCCACAAAATAAGCTCTCCTAGAATCACTTTATCAGTCATTCCTTCAACCCAAAGGTTTTAAACCCAAGTAGTCACATAGCAAAAATGAGTACATATCTACATTGCTTTAGGTGGCATACATTAAGTCAAATTGTAAACGTTTTACTTACTATGTCAGTGAAGCACACACACAGTGTACACACAGGAGACCCCTCATTTTGCACAACTTTGGTCATCATGTCCAGCACCACCAACACAGCATAGCACAGCACAGCAAAGTAGTGGTCTATTTCATGTCTTGAGTTCCAGTTCTGTTTACTATGTTCAATTCTTTTATGATCCGTCTCCTCTACATTAGTTACTCCTTTTACTTTTTACATCTATCTGAATACAGTACAAAATGAGTTTAAGTTTTGTGTCTCTTTTAACGTACAAATTTTAAGTTATGTGTCTCTTCAGTGCAAGCAATGTGAATGAGATGAAGACTACTTTTTGCCTGATTTCTAAGCCATCTGCTTCACGAGCAGAGCCTACTTTTTGTAATGTCCAAACCTCATTCTCTTTGCCTCCTGTCTGTAATGTTCAATGGCTTTTCTCTTTGAAGCCAGCCAAATGTGTTCCTTCTGGAACAGTTCAAACTTTTTCTTTCTTTCTTCTTTTTCTTTCTCCAAAATGTGGTGGTAAGTCTATCAACTGTTCCAAGCACGACGAAAACGTTTCATTTTCGTGGCTCCTGTTCAGCCAATCCCATCGCCATTTGTTTGCCACACCAGCATCAATATCTCCTGTTGCAGAATTTCGCGGAACTATGTCTGTACGCTTTGGCATTTTTATTTTTTCCTTCTTTTTCTTTAATCTTGTTCAAATTCGATCACGTCGACCCAGAGCGGAAAGCAGTCGCGAAAGTCACGAAAGCGCATGCGCGGAAGTAGTCCTGCTCAATGCTACTTCTCGTGAGACGAAGGCTTGAAGTGAATGACCTGAAATGAACTAAGTGGGCTGGTCTCGTCGGGCACGGCTCTTTTTTTTTTTTTTTTTTTTTTTTTTTTCGCGGATTTCCGCGAATTCGCGGACATGTACCATGCCTGAGCACATCACGCAAAGCATTGAGGACGCCTTCCAAGAAAAGAAGAACACGCTTGCTGTCTGGATTGACATGGAGAAGGCGTTCGACAAAGTCTGGAAGGACGGACTCAGGCTTGAACTACGGCGATGTGGTGTGTCTGGGAGGATGTACACCTGGATCAGCCAGTACCTACACAACCGCCAAGCCCGAGTAAAGATTCAGGGCCAAAAGAGCAAGAAGAAGGTGCTGAGACAGGGAGTACCACAAGGAGGAGTCCTTTCGCCAACGCTGTTCCTCATCTTTATAGATGACATTGTCAGAGATCTGCCAAGAGGGGTCAGAGGAGCGATCTACGCAGATGACCTGGTGCTATGGTGCTCCGAAGAGTACACCACTACAGCACAGGTACGCCTCCAAACTGCGCTCAATAAGATCAGCGACTGGACTGGACCAAGGAATGGCTTGTCTCTGTCAACTCAAGCAAAACAACCTACACAGTCTTCAGCCTATCCAGCAAGAAGCAAGAGGCGAAGCTGACTCTGAACAGCCAAAGACTTGCAGAGGAACCCACACCTACCTACCTGGGAGTGACCTTTGACCGCAGGCTCACTTGGAAACAGCAGATCACCAGATGCTGTAGTAGGGCCAAGCTGAGACTGGCGATCATGAGGAAACTTGCAGGAACGGACTGGGGGGCTGACGAACGTATCCTGAAGAGACTCTACACAGGGAGAGTCCGACCTGTAGTTGAGTACGGGACATCAGCATGGGCATCAGCTGCAAAGTCGAACCTTGACCATCTCAACAAGATACAGAACCAAGCTCAGCGTGTCATAACTGGCGCCATGAGATCCACCCCAATTCTGAAGATGGAGGAGACCACTGGGCTGCAGTCATTGGAGGACAGAAGGGACACAAAGATCCTCATCCAGGCAGCAAAATTCAAACGCCTTGAAAACCATCCAATGAACGACAGAATGAGCAGACCCACCAAGAGCCGGCTGAAAAGAGGCAGCTTCATCCACCAGTCAAGACGCCTTGAAAGACAGATCCCAGTCTTGATGGAACACGAAGCAAAGCCTATCGCGGCAAATGTCGCCCACCCGTCTTGGAAGAGGCAGGTGTTCCCAACCGTCGTCATCAGCATTTCCGGAGTGGAGAAGAGAGGAACACAGTCAGACACCCAAAGGAAAGCCCTGGCCATGGAGTACATCTGCAACCAGTATCCCCAGGAAGACTGGACCCATGTCTTCACAGATGGCTCCACCACAGAAGCAACGAGGGATGGTGGAGCTGGAATCTTCCGATACAAAGACAGAGATGAAGAAATTGCAATCCCAACAGGAAAATACTCCACCAACTTCCGAGCTGAGCGAGAAAGCTCTCCCACAACAGTCTCGCAGAACTCCATAAGAACAGGGCAGGTGGTGGTGTTCTCAGACGCTCTCTCCGTACTCCAAGCCCTCAAGAATTCCCGCTGCAAAGAACAGAACCATCTTACTTCAGCCCTTGTTGCCCGAGTGCCAGAGTGGAGAAAGTGGTGATGCAATGGGTACCAGCACACTGTGGTATCAGAGGCAACGAAAAAAGCGGATATTCTGGCAAAAGATGGTGCACAGAAGGAGCGGGCCAACAACCTGGTGTCATATGATGAAATCAAGACAATCATCAAGGCACAGCAAGGAATAAAGTGGCACCTCCAGCACCCCAAACACAACCCAGAAGACAAATACCATTTGCTGAGACGACGGGAACAGGTCAAGATCTTCCGCCTGAGGACTGGACACAATCGCCTGCACCACCACATGCACACAAAATTTGGCATTGGACAGAGTGGAGAGTGCCCTTGTGGTGAGGGACTAATAACAGATCACATCCTTCAAGACTGTATGACGCATGCAGCATCCAGAAGGAAGTACTGGCCAACACCGACAGCAGTGGAAGCCAAGTTGTACGGCACCTGGAGGAGCTGCGGTGGACGGCAGCCTTCATCGATGACACCGGGCTGCTCATCTAATGGAAAGCGAACGAGGAAGAAGAAAGAAGACATGCCTGAGCACTAGCATCTTTCCATTAGAAAACAGCCCGATCAGCGGCTTGGCATAGTACTACTACTAAAATGAGAAACATGTACTCATACACTGCTAGGTGACCGCATCAAGGCAAACAGCAATGATTCAGCAACATTTTGAAATGAAGCTTCTCGGATTAAGAGCATGAATTTAACAGAGATCAGCAGATCTATTCCCGAAATACTACAAGCAACAGTGTACTGGAAGTATTTCATCATGATTCCATGCAGACGTAAATCTACTTTTTATAGAAACACACAAAAACCTGCTGGAGATCGACATCAACAAAGTCGGCAGGATTTAAGCAGTTTCCTCGAGCCATTCCAAACTAAATCTGTTCTTCCCCAATCGCATCGATCTTGGGCACAGAGTTGCCTTCCATCACCGCAGGTGTGTCTGCAGGTAAAACAGTGCAAAGCTGTTGAATGGCCCTCTCCACAAGGCTCATACTTGCTACAGGGTCTACACAGCAAAGGCTGAACTTCAGCCTCTCGTTTCTATTTTGAATTCTGGGTGCCAAAACGATCATTTTGAGAGGCATGGGCAATTTCACACATGCACATGGGCAACACATGGATCTTCCATCTGGCTGAAAGGTTAAAAAATCCGATTCTGTTGTCAAGATGAAGGTGTTTCGCTCATCAGCTAGTTCACTGTCCATTTATCAATCCCTGCACTTCAACAGAAACAATCATTTATCAATCCCTGCACTTCAGCAGAAATAATCATTTATCAATCGCACTTCAGCAGAAATAATCATTTTATCAATCCTGCACTTCAACAGAAGATTATATAATCATTTATCAATCCTGCACTTCAACAGAAACAATCATTTATCAATCCCTGCACTTCAGCAGAGGTAATCATTTATCAATCACTGCATTTCAGCAGAAATTTATCAATAACTGCACTTCCACAGAAATAAATCATTCAATCACATTTCAGCAGAAGAAATCATTTTTTTCTCTACTGCTCCCTGTTCACCTTGCACTTTGAAGACACACACACGACCTTCCCCTTCTCTTTTGTTCTGTACCCTGGTAGTGCCATTTCAGAGTCAATCAACTGTGGATAAAACTGCATTGCACACCATGAATTTGGTGGTGTGTTTGTTCTTTTCTGCACCAAGATCATATTATTAGACAACAACAAACAAAAAAAAACATCCTATCAACACAAAATTTACAATGTTGTCAGACCTGAACATAATGCCCCCCCCCCCCCTCCCCTCCCCCTCCCCCCAGATAATCCTGACCAACTTGCACCAATCAATTTAAAATTGTTCTCAAGTCTGTGACCACAAGAATGTGTTCCACTCTTCCCTTGCAAATATTTCATACTTTTATGAGCACAGCACGGGGGCACCTCCAAATAAAACAATTAAAACAATCCTGCTTAACAACTGGGGTTCTCTCTTCCCTTCAGTGTGTTATAGTTTGGACTGCATGTACTTCCCAGTTCTGACTCAGTTCTTCCTAAAACAATGTTCTTTCCAACACAACTTCCTGAATTCAACTAAATACACGTATCCATATCACAGACAACCCTTTTCTCATTCTTGTCCCTGCTCCACAGAAAACTTTTTAAATGTTGAAAACAAAAATTCATATTTCCTGACAAATCATTCAATGTCAAGTTTCTTTCTTGCTTGCTCTCTTTTTCATTAGTTGGGGTTTTTTTTTGTTTCTTTTTCCTCCTATTTTTTTATGCTACTTTATTTCCTTTTTCTTTTCCTTTTTTGTTTTAAACAATAGCATATGTACACTTACCGACTCTTCCTTGAAAGGATGTCTGCTGTGATGTTTGTTCATGGCATCCTCAATGCTATCGATATCTTCATCCTGTATGGGGAAAAAAAATTTGAAAAGTGGCGCCACTATGCTCCATGGGTTTTTTTTTTTTTTAGATTATTAATATCACAAAACGCAAAACACAAATACACACAAAACAAAAAGATCAACCCACTGGAAACAAATATTTTACACACAAACAGAAAGTACTATGCTTCTAACATACACATGTTCAAATGTAAATTGCATGCTAAACTATACTGAACAACATTAAAAACGCACCGCTTGCCAAAAGACCCAGACAACGTTGGTAGTGCAGAATTATTTAATGAAAGTAAGCATATTTGATTACGCATCTATTTTTTCCATTAAACAAAATGTCTGTTTTGACAAGAATGGCCGAATTCATCTGAAATTAGCTGGTGACTTCACTAGGGTCCCTGTCAAAAAGTACACCACGACGAGCATGTCCGTCCGCGAGCTCTAATACCGAGTGTGTCCGCCATTTGCCCCGATGCACGCTTGGCAGCGCCTCCTCATGGAGTAGACAAGGTTGTGCAAGAACGCCTGTGGCAGTCCATCCACACTCCTCGGTCAGTGCGCGCCTCAAATGATCGAGAGTCTGTGGACGTCTTCCACGGGCCACAAGACGCCCCAGCTCATCCCAGACGTGTTCAATGGGAGCCATGTCAGGGGACAGAAATGGCCAGGGCAACATGGCAATGTTGTTCACCTGGAGAAACGCAGCGGTGGCTCTTGCGGTTGTGGGGTCGTGCATTATCATGCTGGAAGAACTGCAGCTCCGGGTGCTGGCCAAACAGTGGGACGACGTGGTTCTGCAGCACCTGCGGTACGTGTTGGCATTCACATGGTTGTCAAAAAAGTACAGAGGTGTCCGGTAGTCATGACTGAATGCCCCCAAACCATCAGACTGCCCCCTCCCCATCTATCGGCTTCAAACACGCAGCAGTTGGCGTAGCGTTCCCCGACACGCCTCCAGACTCTCATTCTCCCGTCAGCATGAGATAACGCGAAGCGACTTTCGTCAGAGAACAGCACAGCTCTCCACTGACGTCGTGTCCATGGCAGATGCTGGTTGGCCCACTGCAGGCGTTGCTGATGGTGTCTACGGGTGAGGACTGGCACAGCTTTATATTTCCGTCCTTATTGAGACACTTAGTGAAAGGGCAAACAAACAAGGCTTTACACATTTGTAATCCAATATTTTTGTTGCTGTAGTCTGAGCAGAGGCATGTATCAAACTTGTGTGCTACTTAACTATGGAAAATTAACTTCCCAGAAAGTGATGACGTCATTTTTGCACAATATTGTGTTTGTTGTCATTGTTCTAATATTGCCTGACCACTTGCGTACAAGCTTTCATGCGGCATCTATGTTATCTACAAGAAATAAACCCAGTCGAGTTTGGTATTAAAAGAATTGTTGGAATTCGCCAATTCAGTCATCTCAATAGTGCAGATATATTACATTTTTAATGACAATAACTAATTATCAAACCTACAGCCCCATTTGTAATGGCCGCTCAACCTTGCCGAACGCATTGCTGCCAGACCAGCTATGCACAGATGACATTCAGTTGGCCGAATACAGTGCGGTTAGCTGGCTGGTGGGGAGCGGCCTGCAGAAAACATTCCTTTCCCTCACCTGCATTCACAGCTTGGTCTCTGCAGCTGTAAACTCCCCTGCGACTCAAAACTAAGTAACTTGCTCTGAACAGCCGTGCTGGGCCAACATGAGGGCGTCTTGCATTGAGCCTGATTCTTGCAATCGACGTCGAACGGTTTGTCCAGACACTGGACCCCGTCGACCAACCACCTGGCGACATGTTTCTGCTGCTGTAAGGAATCGATTACGAAGATGAAGCTGGTCGAATGTATCGATCTTGCGCTGGTGTGGTAACACGAGGTTGGCCCGTTCGGCGCCGATCAGTGGTGGAACCAGTTGCTGCCAAACGTTGTGATAGCCTTACAATTGTAGAGTGACTGCAGTTCAGTTGTCTGGCTGTCTCTCTTGATGACATGCCGACCATCAACATTCCAATGGCTCGCTCGCGTTCCACAGCTTTATTTTTCTGTCCCATTCGAGACACTTAGTTATAGGGCCGAACAAACAAGCCTTACACATTTCTGACCCAACATTTTTGTTGTTGTAGTCCAAGCAGAGGCATGTATCAAACTTGTGTACTAGTTAACTAGGGAAAATTAAGTTCCCAGAAAGTGATGACGTCATTCTTTCACAATTGTGTGTGTGTGTGTTGTCATTGTTTGAATATCGCCTGACCTCTTGTGTACAAGCTTTCATGCCGTATCTACATTATCTACTGGAAAATAAACCTAGTCGAGTTTGGTATTAAAAGAATTGTCGGGAATTCGCCTATTCAGTCATCTCAAGAGCACAGATATATTACATTTTTCATGACAACCACTGATTATCACACTAACAGCCCCACTTGTAATGGCCGCTCATCAATGCCAAACACATTGCTGCCAGACCGGCTGTACAGAGATGACATTCAGTTGGTCGAGTACAGCACGGTTAGCTGGCTGGTGGGGAGCAGCCTGCAGAAAACACCCCTTTCCTTGACCTGCATTCACGGCTTGGCCTCTGCAGCTGTGGGAGAGCTGTAAACTCCCCTGCCTCTCAGAACTAAGTGGCTTGCTCTGAACAGCCGTGGTTCTTGCATAGACAGTCGCAGCATTGTTTTCGGACCACTTCGCCTGGTCGAATGACAACTGATACCGTTTTCCAGTCGGCATGGCTTCAAACTCACCATTTGAGACAAAGAAACAGATGAGCTACGTTCAGTCTCGGCCCCAGTGGCAAAAATAGTGTTTTGGGCGAGTTGCACGTGGACGTCACACGAACGTTGGCAAGCGCGGAGAAACCGAGGCAGTGTGAATCTGTGTCCCTTAAAAATTGTGTTAATATACCAAATCCAAATACACATTTTTTCCAAATGGGAAATCGGCAAATCAAAACGGTGCGTTTTTAATGTTGTTCAGTATATATCACAGCAACCAAGTCACAGTCACAGGATTTCTACACCGCTCCATCATTACAGGGTTCCCACAGACTCCAAGAACAAAATTCAAGGAGTTTTCTTGGAGTTTTCAAGGAGTTGTTTTTTTTTTGTGTGTTTTTTTTTTCAAGACTACAATACTTGCATAAAAATTGAAAAAAGAAATGGCAGTTTGATTTTTCTGCATTTAGGTTGATGAACAAAAATTATTTAAAAACATTTTTGTACAAAGGAAACAAAAAAAAATTTGCTTTTTAAATAACATTTTTCACCAATCTGAATGCAGAAAAATCAAACTGCTATTTCTCTTTTCAATTTTTATCATGTATGTGCCAGTACACCACACACACTAGAACATGAACAAACCCAGACTCTTTGTATCAAACGCCAAAACACTAAAATCAGCAAAAATATGTCCATTTGTAAGAGAACTTAGAGATTACGCATGGTGTATATGAGACTGGTTGGAGGGGGAAAAAAAAATAAAAATAAAAAAAACAAAACAAAAAAAAAACAAGATGCGAAGCATATAAACGTACTCCCAGTTTTCCAAACTGCTTATAAATCGGCCAAGTGCTTTGTGAGATAAGAAATTAAGGCAAAATAATGGTTTTAAACGGTTATTTAACCGATGTACACTTTTGAAACAGGTATTTTAGTGCTCACTGGGCTAAAGCCTGTGTACATACCAACTTTCATCCAAATCGGACAATATGTCAAGAATAACGGTTTTTTAACGGTCAGATTTTGAAACACTGCATGGAAGTGCCATTTGTGTGTATGACCTTTCTATATACAAAATTGCATTAAAACCCACCAATATATAAAAATAACGGCAAAACGGTTTACGGTTATATAACCAATATGCACTTTTGAAACCGGTATTCTAGTCCTCACTGGGCCAAGGCCTGTGTACATATCAAATTTTCATCCAAATTGGACAATATGTAAAAAATAACGGTTTTTAAAACGGTCAAATTTTGAAACACTGCATGGAAGTGCCATTTGTGTGTGATGACCTTTCCATATGCAAAATTGCATAAAAACCCACCAATATATAAAAAAAATAACGGCAAAAACGGTTTTAACGGTTATATAACCAATATGCACTTTTGAAACTGGTATTCTAGTCCTCACTGGACCAAGGCCTGTGTACATATCAAATTTCATCCAAATTGGACAATATGTCAAGAATAACGGTTTTTAAACGGTCAAATTTTGGAACACTATATAGAAGTGCCATTTGTGTGTGATAACCTTTCTAATTCTATATACAAAATTTCATTAAAAATCCACCCATATATAAGCAATAACGGCAGAATAACGGTTTTTGACGGTTGTTTAATCCATTTCAACCGTTAAAAACCATCCATTTTCAGCATTACATCACTTACATATGGACAGAGGATCCGATTTGTCACAAGAACATCCAAACCGCTTATAAATTGGCCAAGTACTTTCGGAGATATTCCATAAAGAAGAAAAACGTTACAGGCCGTTACAACCGTTAGTAACGGCTATAACGGGGCAAACTAAAACATCAGCATCATCCGTGACCCATAATGAACATACCTGCTAATATTCACAAAGGTCGGCCAAGTACTTTCTGAGATATTCCATAAAGAAGAAAAAAATGTTACCCGGCCGTTACAGCCGTTAGAAACGGTTCTAACGGTAAACTAAAACATCGGCATTGGGGGAGGTGAGTGATCGTTCATGAGGGCTGCACGCGTTGGCATCAGTCTCTTGTTATTTATACTTAATTTGTGTATTAATTATTTGCTAAAGAAGGTTTTTGTGCAAATTAGTGTGTGGGGTCTCGGCGAGACGAACCCGTCATATGATTTTCAAGCAATTTTAATGTGGATTAAACCTCAGCGGCGAAGAGAGTGTTTCGTCATTGCAAGCAGACAGCGCTCCAGTGTAAACAAAAATGGCGGAACAGTGTATTCGAGAAAGGGATGTGCGTGAGCGGTCACTGTGCTGAACTATTTCAATTATTTTGGATTATGTGCTCAATGTGCTTCGTGGGATTCCTGATCGCTCTACGAAGATATGAGCAACATTGGTGCTTGGTTGCTTAAGAAACAAAAAAGGGTATATTCGTCTACCTCTGATGAAAGTGACACAAGTTTAAGCGAAAAACAGGATTGGATAGGAAAAGAGCGAATACAACAGAAACTGAGACAAATACTACAGAGATGGCTTTCCAAGAAGCGTTGGCAGTGTAAATACAAAATTACAGGAAGTGATAGACACCATCAACGAAAAACTGTCGTCTGTGTCGACGAAGGCGGACGTGGAAGAGATGGGGTGAATTAAAAAATCTTACAAATACATTTAAAGAAAAAATAGGCAAGATCGAAGGACGCTTGTTAGATATTGAATGCATTGCACAGAAAATTAAACACAGAAGTTGCACAAGAAAAAAGAAGAGTGAACACACTAAGGATACAGTCAAACACTTGGATATCCGTTTAAGACAGTGTGAGAGAGAACAGAACGATTTACAACAATACTCAAGAAGGTGGAATCTGAGTTTTTTCGCGTGCCTGAACACCAAAACGAAACTGCAGATGACATGTGGTCGAAAAGGTAGTGCGCATCTTCACGGACAGTGTGGGGGTGAAGACGACCAAGGAGGTGGAGGTGGCACACCGTACAGGCCAGAGGAGCGGCCACAGCTGTTCAGAGCAAGCCACTTAGTTTTGAGAGGAAGGGGAGTTTACAGCTCGCCCACAGCTGCAGAGGCCAAGCCGTGAATGCAGGTCAGGGAAAGGGGTGTTTTCTGCAGGCTGCTCCCCACCAGCCAGCTAACCGCACTGTACTAGGCAAACTGAATGTCATCTGTGTAAAGCCGGTCTGGCAACAATGTGTTCGGCATTGCTGAGCGGCCATTACAAGTGGGGCTGTTTGTTTGATAATTAGTAGTCATGAAAAATGTAATATATCTGTGCTTTTGAGATGACTGAATAGGCAAATTCCCGACAATTATTTTAATACCAAACTCGACTAGGTTTATTTTCCTGTAGATAATGTAGATACGGCATGAAAGCTTGTACACAAGTGGTCAGGCGATATTCAAACAATGACACACACACACAATTGTGCAAAAATGACGTCATCACTTTCTGGGAACTTAATTTTCCTAGTTAACTAGTACACAAGTTTGATATATGCCTCTGCTTGTGGACTACAACAACAAAAATGTTGGATTAGAAATGTGTAAGCCTTGTTTGTTCGGCCTTTTAACTAAGTGTCTCGAATGGGACGGAAAAATAAAGCTGTGGCCGCGGCGCCCCGAGCCAGACCCATCCTGGTCCGCTTCTTCGACAGACGCAAGAGAGACGAAATTCTTCGGAATCGTCGCAGACTAAAGCATAAAGGTGTTGTGATTGGGAGGACCTCACGCACATGAACTATCAAGTACTGAAATGTGCAATGGATCACTCTTTGACAATGTCGGCTTGGAGCGTAAATGGAAAACCTTTTGCGAAAGTGAAAAATGGACGTGTTGTGAAACTGACAATCCACAGTAATCTTGACGAAGTCTTCAAACGAGCGATGAAGCCAGGTGACATGAGCCCTGAAGACACGGACTCCTAAAAACATTGAAAAGACAGGGAAGTGACTTAGTTTTTCCCCCTCTTCTTCATCATGTTTACTTGACTACTTTGTTTTCCAAAACAAACATGTCTATTTTCGTCTTCCGTTCTATTAATGTTGTAGACATAGGCCCTACTACAATGCTTCCCATCAGTAGATTATCGAGAAGCTGTATTTTTCGGTTAAATCAATGTTGCTGTTATGTGGTAATGTTTGATTGTGTTTGATTGTGTTGGTGGAGTGTTTGACTAATGAATTAGTGGTGACTGACAGATTATGTGACAGACTGATGCGTTGATTGATTAAAAGATCGATTGGATGTTGGAAATAGTTTGATGGTCGGATAGCCGATTGATTAGACAGTGGAAGATCTGCTTGATCTGTTGATTTGCTCATTTATCGATCGGACAATTGATTGGTCTTTGTGTACATTATTAAAGACCAATAGTTGATGAGAGGTGAGTGGATGAACGGGTCAGTAAACAATTGATGAATCCAAAACTCAAAATGCTTTTATGGAATAGTAACTGTGTTAGTATATAGTAGATGTGTAAACCTGTAAAGGTAGATTACTTTGGTTCATTAATCTTTTTTTTTTGTTTTTTGTTTTTGTTTTGTTTTGTTCATTGATCGACTGGTTGTGGATGGAGTGAATGCCTGGTTTGATCGACTGGCTGTCAAATTGACAATTATGGTTAAACCTGCCCTCCTAGATTGTCCCCTTCCCACCCTTGCCCGGCATGCATATCTTGTCAATTATTTCTGATTACTGCATTATTTTGAGAGGGTATATCATTTTGAGAGTCTAATACTTTGTGTAATTAGTAGCGTTGTTTGTGTGGTCAGCCTTTTTTATTTTTTTTTTAATCCTCTCCATTCCAGGTCCACGGCTGTTCAGAGCAAGCCACTTAGTTCTGAGAGGCAGGGGAGTTTACAGCTCTCCCACAGCTGCAGAGGCCAAGCCGTGAATGCAGGTCAAGGAAAGGGTGTTTTCTGCAGGCTGCTACCCACCAGCCAGCTAACCGCACTGTATTCGGCGAACTGAATGTCATCTGTATACAGCCGGTCTGGCAACAATGTGTTTGGCATTGATGAGCGGCCATTACAAGTGGGGCTGTTAGTGTGATAATCAGTGGTTGTCATGAAAAATGTAATATATCTGTGCTCTTGAGATGACTGAATAGGCGAATTCCCGACAATTCTTTTAATACCAAACTCGACTAGGTTTATTTTCCTGTAGATAATGTAGATACGGCATGAAAGCTTGTACACAAGAGGTCAGGCGATATTCAAACAATGACAACACACACACACAATTGTGCAAGAATGACGTCATCACTTTCTGGGAACTTAATTTTCCCTAGTTAACTAGTACACAAGTTTGATACATGCCTCTGCTTGGACTACAACAACAAAAATGTTGGGTCAGAAATGTGTAAGGCTTGTTTGTTCGGCCCTATAACTAAGTGTCTCGAATGGGACAGAAAAATAAAGCTGTGGGTCATATTGTTGGGTTTGTTGACTGACTGATTCTGTTACTAATGATCTGGATGATTTAATGATGAAGTAATGTGTAGCTGGCTGATAGGTTAATCAAGTAACTGAGTAATTGATTGGATTATGATTTTCTGATCCGTTGAATGATTGAATAATGAAAATATATTGATCAGCATACAGTCACACTGATTATTTGACTGATTGAAAAACAAATCGGTTGACCGATTGATTTACTCGATATGTTTTGCTTGTTGATTAGACGATCAATTAGCCAGATATGTTCATATATATGCATCGATAGATTGTATGACTGATTGATGAATAACGTGACCGATTTCAATGCAGTGATCAATGTGCTTCCCACTCCAGTTGTGTGATTGAATGATAACTTTTTCTTGCCAAATCTGATCTATATATAGCCAATGAACTCATGTCTTCACGTGCTTGCGTGTTTAAATTTGGGTCAGTTATTTTGTTCATGACTTCTTTTAATTGATTGATGCTGGATTGTTTAACAATTACGGCTGGATAGATCTTTGAATTCCCTCATTTTTATTAACATTTTTGGATTACTTGCTTTCTTGGACACTTTTTTTTTTTTTTTTTTTGTCAGTGTATGCAGTCTTAGTGTAGCTGACAGGGTCCGTCTCTCTCGCTGTCTTGTTCCCCCCCCCCCCCTCTCTCTCTCTCTTACCGCACTCCCTCTTCCACCATCCCTCCCTTTCTCTGTCTCTATCTTTATCTTGTTCTCGCCCTTCCTCTCTCTCTCTTCCTGCTATCCTTCTCCCCCTCCCTCCCCTTCTCTGTCTCTGTCGCTCTCTGTCTTTTTCCCTCCCTCCCTCCTTCCCTCTCTCCGTTTCTCAGTCTCTCTTTTTACCCCCCCCCCCCTCTCTCTCTCCTTTGCTCCGTCCTTTTTTTTTTTTTTTTTTTTTTTTTTTTTTTTTTTTAATGTCACCTCTCTCATCCCTCCACTCAACAGTTCCTTCATTTTCTCGCACATTCATCCCTCAACATAAATCTAGCAAAGTATTTACTTAAAACAAATTAATAACAAATTCATGTATGTACAAATATATAAGTTGTTATAATAAAGAGATCAGTTCAAAGTATCCTATGACATTTGCCCTTTATGTTCTTTGTATTTAAAGGAATGAATGGGAGAATGAGTTGGCATAACTGACAACATGTATTTATGTTGGAATTATATAATCAAGCTAGGAAAGTATTAGCAAAGAGGTTTTTTTTTTCTAAATTTTTTCAGTTTTTAAACAAACAAGCACACACACACACACAAAAAAAAAGGACATATGTAGCATAATAATTGTTTCAAGAACTGGAAGAAGTCCGACACATTAAGAGAACAAACACACAAGTACACCCCCCCCCCCCACCCCCCCCGAAAAAAAAAAAATCGCAGACACACGCACAAACATACCTGAATTGTAAGCAGGATATGCATAAACTTACACACACACCCCACACTCCATACATGTACAAATGTATAACCTCAAAAACAAGGAAAATACCAAGGGGTGGCAGGGGTGAGAGGCTGAGAGAGAGAGAGAAAAAAAAAATATTAAGATGGGTAATTACTGCAAGAGAATGGATCATTGGATGGCTAGTTATGTTGGAAGATACTACTACTAACGTCTTCCGTTCTCAGCTATGTAGCATTATTTAGGTTGGGATACTCAAGTTGGGACTATGTGCACAGCAGCCAACAAACAAACAAGCAAACAAAAAAAGTCACAATAAAGCTAGGAAATGATAGAGGAATAGGGAAACCAGGTTTTGTCAAATTGATCTGAATCATAGTTCAGAAAGGCTAAGTATTTTTCCAATTAAATCTAATAGCTTAAGGTGTAAGGAAAACATGAAGGTCTGGGTGGTTATTTTGCAGTTTACATTTGTAAACATAAAACTTAGCAAACAGCAGAATAAGTAAGAACTTTGTCAGTTTCCACATTTTGTTTGACTCCAAACAGAACTAACTCTTTCTCAAGAACCAGATTAGCGCAGTGCTGACATTTATCCATTAGCAGGTTTTGAAGATTTCTCCAAAACCGCTGCACAATATTGCAGTCGAAAAGCATATGTGTAATAGTCTGTTGTTCATGATCACAAAAGTTACATAATGGTGAATCAACAATTTTGCATTGAAATAGGTATTTCGGGGTTGGCAGCAATCTATGTAGAAGTCGACATTGGAACCATCAAGCTGGACGTCAGTAAAACTTTATAACTATGAAGGAATATTTGTTCCAATTAAGATTTACAAAAAGATTATTCCATTTATCAATAGCAGCAGGAGAGGCATTATTTTCATTTAAATTTTTTTGTACATATTTGTTGCCTCTTTTAATGCAAAACCAGGCTTTTTGGTCTAACAGTTTATATTGGTTTGTTATGATAATATTAAGTTTTTGGCAATAGTTGCGAATGGCATTCATTATGCCTTCATATAAGAGAAAATTTGTTCTTATACCTTGATATTTATTTAAAAATTCATGGAAGGTCATCCAATGCCCATTTTCATTAATCAAGTGTTTAATGAAGAAAATGCCATATTACACCATTCCTGTATGAAAATAACTTTTTTATCTCTTAAAATTTTAACATTGTAATGAATACACTCTGACATGAAATCATGTACTGTAGTCGGACGGCACTTTCCGCACAGTTTCTTGTAGTGTTTCATCACATCATTCCAGAATGGGTTATTGACATCTTGCATAATAACATTAGAAAATTCAACACCAAAGTTTTTTATATTGTCCAACTTAGGGAACATATTAATGGTAAATTCTCGCCAACCCGACTCATACATTAATCTTCTCAGCCAACTTATCTTCATCGAAGAAATAAAATTTTTTACATTTAACATTTTTAATCCACCTTCACAGTACTGCTTTTGAACAACAGATTTTTTATTTACTTTTTTTACCATTCCATAAGAAACTATGCAATTCTTTTTCTAAAGCAACAATAAAATCCTCTGGGGGTCTGGTAGGTTAATCAATAAATGAACAATTTTAGAAAATGCCAAAGTTTTAATAACAGTTATTTTTCCAAAAGGAGTTATATTTCTTTTTTTCCAAAAAGCTAGGACTCTTTTATTTCAAAAAGTTTATCTTCAAAATTAATTTGTACAATACTATTTGTGTTAGTGGAGAATTTGACACCAAGAATTTTGAAAGTACCTGGATCCCAAACAAAATTTTTGTCCCTCATAAATCTAATTCCACACTTCTTTCTGCTCCCCAACCAA
The DNA here is from genome assembly GCA_018398815.1 of Conus ventricosus. Classification (NCBI taxonomy): domain Eukaryota; kingdom Metazoa; phylum Mollusca; class Gastropoda; order Neogastropoda; family Conidae; genus Conus; species Conus ventricosus. Next base: position 46,243,556 of record CM031609.1, read on the forward strand.
ACTACTTGTGACTTGTCAAAATTGATTTTTAAACCTGAAATTTGTAAAAATTTAGTAAGGACAGATACCGCCTCATTAAAAGATCTTTCTGAACCATCTAGACATAAACTAGTGTCATCAGCAAATTGTGACAGTAATGTTTCCTTGTTAACAACTTTAATTCCTTTAATATGCTCATTAGAGCGAATCATTAATGACAGAACCTCAGCACAAATTAGGTATAGATAAGGGGATGATGGGTCCCCCTGTCTCACCCCTCTCTCAATCGGAAACCATGGGGAGTACTGACCATTTACAGAAATACAAGTAGAAATTTGTGAATAAAATGTTCTTATCCAATTAATTAAGTCGGTCCAAACTTGAAAAATTTAAGGCAGTTATGTAAGAATGACCATGAGACGCTATCGAACGCCTTCTCAAAGTCAACTAAAAAGAGCATTCCTGGAATATTTTCCTTATCAGTGTACAATAACATGTCATACATCAACCTTATATTCTCTCCAATAAATCTGCCCTTCAAAAAACCTCTTTGACTCTCAGTATAATTTTTGGAAGAACACTTTTCAATCGATTGGCAACACAAGCAGAAGCTATCTTATATGTGGTGTTCAACAAAGAGATGGGGCGCCAGTTTTCACAAATCTTTTCGGCTTCCCTTCCTTGGGATACATATTATGGTTCCCTGTCGCTGGGTAGTGGATAATTGGCCTTTAGCAAAACCTTCATTAATTGAACGTACAAGGAAAGTTCCAATATCTGCAAAGAAAAACTTATAAAATTCAACTGTAAACCCATCGGCCCAGGCTCTTAAAATTTTTCATCTGTTTCAGAGCAGTAGCTGCCTCTTCTAGTGTAATCAATCCTCTAAAGAGGAGCTCTCCTCCTCGGATAATACTGGAGCATCCGGAAGCTCTTCAGAAATATTCATATCAGTTACATCTCTAAAGCTGTATAATTGTTCATAAAAAATTTTTATCTGAAGGAGGATAGTTTTTTGCTCAGAAATAACTGAACCATCGTCTTTTTCCAAAAACGGGATAGATTTATCAAGAAAAATTTCGATTTTCAAGATTGCAAAAATATTTATTCACTTTTTCCCCTTGACTTAGCCAGCGAACTCCTGAGCGCATTGCCATAAACCCTTCAAGTCTGTGATTCCTGATCTCTTGCAGTTCTGTTTTTAGGTTTTCCAAATGAGGAATAGTTTCTTCTTGTAAATTCTGTTCGATGTTTTTTATTTTGTTTCTAGGTCATGTTCTCTTTGAGTATCCATTTTTTCTTATAAGTACTATAAGAAATTGTTTGCCTCTTATTTCAAGCATTAATGTCTCAAAAAAGAGCTGATCTGCAATTTGAAAAGAGAGGTTTTCATTACTAATTTTATGCATATTATCTAAGTTGTATTTCAGGTAATCATACTGTTTCTGATATCGCAGATCAGCTCTCTAATTTCCGAAACATATTGCTTATCTCTTAATAAACTATTGTTGAATTTCCAAAAAGGTCTGTCACGTTTGAAATTATCTTTTTTTAAAAGCAATGTGACAAGAGAATGATCGGATCGATATCCAGGATCTATGCAAACATCATTAACTTCCATCATTAATTCTTCACTGATCATAAAGTAGTCAAGTCTTGCCTGTTTAAAAGAGTTAAATTTCCGCCATGTATAGTTTCTTTTTTTCGGGGTATATTTCTCTGTAAACATCGAATAGATTGTATTTAGTCATTATATCATTGATTTTTGCTCGGGTTCTTGGCCGATTGGTGACACTTGTATAATTTCTAACATCCATTTTTAAATTAAGGGCACAATTCCAGTCTCCAGTTATAATTACATGTTGGTTGCCAAAGCTCTCAATGAGTTCACAAACACTATCGAAAAATTCGGGGCTATCACCACCACTAGCCCGTATAAGTTCACCAAAGTAAACCTTTTTTTTAAGAATTGAACATTCATAGCAATGTAACAACCATGCTTGTCTCTTATAACATCATGTATCTTGTACTCAAAGTTATTATTAAAAAGAAAAGCCACACCATTCTTGTTAGATTCTGTACCACACAGCCATACATTATATCCCCAGCTGGCTCGGATAAAATTCTCAGTGTCTTCCTTTAAGTGTGTCTCTTGAAGACAATAAACATGAGCTGCTTTTTTTCTCAAAAAATCAAATACATCTTTCCTTTTTTTACTATTATTTAGACCATTGCAATTCAAAGAACAAATTTTAAATGAACTATCCTGTGCCATTTTGAGTTTTGGTAGGAAAGGTTAAAGTAGTAAACAGATAATAAAAGTAAGAAATACTCCAAAAATGGCGCTAACACTTAAGATACACCCTTTGAAATACAGTGATGTCACACATCCCCAAAGTTTTACAGAAGCTACCTCGGCCTCAACCTTCCAATGTAATAATAAGCAAGTTTTCACAACCATCATTAGTATCAACATCCTATAAATGCTCAAATAAAGTGTAGGCCTACATGACCCAGTTACAATCTCACTCTCACACACAAGCCTGCCACATGATACGAAGAAAATGAAAAGGTAATGTACAACATAAGGACCAATTTACAAAGCAATGACATAAAACTGCACATACACACACACCCCCAACCTGTTATATAAGGGCCCACCGCCCAACTCCAAACAAGCATTGAAGCCTACTACTACTAGAACCACTACTACAATAGCTAGCGCGATGACAAAAACCGCCCTCGAACAGCTCATGTCATAATCATCTTCTATGACTGTCTAACACGTGATCAAATATTACTATCCCTTCATACAATCACATTATCTGTGAGTAAAGACCAAATACTAACATACGGAGAGAGAAAAAAAAGAAGAAAAAAATAGAAAGAAAAAAAAGAATTGTGCCACAAGGCTGTGTTTTCTTTCCCTTCCTTGCCCCCAACTACCCTCGACGCAAGGACTGCTCCCCTGACTTGCCAATCCCAAAAGACCTTCACCCCCAGATGTAAACAAACAAAGTCAGGGGGGGGGGGGGGGGGGGGGTGGGGGGGAGGGAACGCCAAGGTATTTACAAGAAAAACGCACAGATAACAAATTACATCAAGTAGCTTCTAAATTACAAACAATTCTCAAGCCTTCACACTTACGATTTTGAACAGAAAACAATCACACGCTGGTTAAATTAATTTGGTCTACTTACAGTTCGAGCCGGCGACACAATGCCAAAGCAAAGGTGAAAGTGACGGCGTGACACACAAAAGAAGAAAGAAACAATCTAATGCAGTTGCCTGAATTCGGCAAGAGATTTTACAGTCGAGATTCGTCCGGTCACAGTCTTCACCACCACTGCACCGTTCTTCGTCCACGCCTGCTGGCAAATGTCCCTCTCGTTCCGCACTGAACATAGCAGCTGATAGGCCCGTGGGGTCAGATCTTCCACCATAGTGACCCCGGTTCCTTTCAACTTCTTGCGCGCGTAGAGCACAGAGTCCCTAATCCGACGGGAAACAAACCGAACAATAATCCCGCGGCAAGAGTTTTTGGAAGCACTGGAACCCTGCTTGTATCCGACCCTATGCACAGCCTCAAAGTCTTTCTCTCTCACCTCGATGTTCAGCTTCCGGTTGAACAGAGAAAGCACCTTCTCCTCGCACTGTACCCCCGTCTCGACGGCCCCGCTCTCCCCTTCCTGCACCCCGTAGATGCGCAGGTTGTTCCTCCGTACGTATGCGGGAAAAGTCCTCGGAACGACGATCGGCCAGCTCTGCAAGGTGCCGAACCTCGGCAAGCTGGGTGGCCGTCTGCTGCTCTCGCTTTCCGGGCGTCGGTCAGCTCTCGACGAAGCTTCTCGTTCTCAGTCTGGACTGAGAACAGGGCAGCCCTCAGCTCCTCCACCGTATGAGCCAGCTTGGCAAGTTCAGCTCCATTAGCGCAGAGTTTTGCCATCAGATCGGCATTCGTACAGCGCTGGGGTTCCTCTTGCCGGTGAATCGCGAGTAGGGGAGAAGACAACGTCCAACTCGTTTGACTGCTTGGGAGAGAGTCGTTCCCCTTATCCTCCATCTTGTTCTCTCGCGGTTGAAAAACAAATTTCGAAAGAGTCTCTTTCACTGGCCCGGATAATGGAGTACTTGTTTCCACCTTCTGTTTTTTGGGGGTGTCTTGCCACTATCAACACTCGAGTTGTTGGAGGAACTAGAGCCTGAACCTGCGCCAGTCTGCGTACGCTGCTTTCTCTTCTTATGGCGGACCATAACATTGCACGCTGTCAACATCACGGACAGTCATTTCAGCGCCGATTTCTCCACATCACGCTGACCAAAAGTTCCAAAAACTCGGATGGAGGTGGGCAGTAGATACACTGTTAACTTCGTGGCATTCTTGGTGTCCGATCGTTGGCTTAATTAACTGAAATAAGTTAATCAAGTGCACAGCTGTCAAAAAAAACGTCCGACAAAATCCGGTTAACAGTGTTCACCCCCTTTGCTCCGTCCTTGTTCTAATCCTCTTTACAGATTCGCCCCCCCCCCCCCCCCCCCCCCCCCCCCCCCTCCGGTTATCTCTTTCTTCCACTTACCCACTTCGTCTCTCCTGCTAAAATTTCACCACACATTTCTCTCTCTCTCTCTCTCTTTCTCTCTCTCTATTTCTTTGATCATTCCTTTATTCCTTCTTTTTATCGGTTTTTTCCATTTTTTCTTTGTCCTTCCGTCTTCTGCCCCTGTCCCCCTCTAGTGTTACTTCTTTGCTCCCTCTTCCCCCTTCCCCCATGCCTCCCTCAACGCGCACATTCAACAAACATCTCAAAGTAAAAAAGGAAAAATATATTTGGGGGTGGGGGGGGTGTGGGGTGGGGGCAGGGGAGGACAATCGGCCGCTAACGGTGACCTATTGACTGATCAAGGTCGCAGAAACTGCCCAAATGGTTGATCACGATTTGAACAGATGATAAGATTCACATGGGTCTCTCCCTCTCTCTCTCTCCACTCTCTCTCTCTCTCTCTCCACTCTCTCTCTCTCTCTCTCTCTCGTGCATTGCGGGGATGGGAGGGACTTCTGCACTGAAGTCGATCGGTGTGACAATTAATTTTTTTTTTTTTTTTTTTTAAACAGGATATGTTTACAGGCTATGTTTTGTTTCAATGCGACAGGCTATTTTTGGGATTTGTTTAAATGTGTATTTTACTGCCCGATTGTTTGTTGACTGACTTTATTGGTAACTACTTCATTCATAGTTTTTTCAGTGACGGGCTCATTCAGGGTTTCCTTTTAACGCAATGTATAGGATTTGTTTTTGATTGATTCACAGACTGGATAACAAGTAACAGTTGATGGAACCCTATATATTTAGTAATGTTGTGGTGTGTGTGTGTGTGTGTGTGAGTGTCTGTGTGTGTGGTGTGTGTGTGCGCGCGCGCGAGTGTGCGTGCATGCGCGCGCGCATGTGTGCATGTGTACGAGTGCGCCGAGAGCATGCATTTGTGAGTGTGTATGTTTCCTTATGTATTCTATGTCACTGGTCCCTGAAACACTTTAATGAGCTTTGGAAGCGAGATTGAACCTTGTTGCTATGTTATTGCCAACATGTTATCGTTTCTAGCCATGTACATGTTTATAATATTTTTGATTTATAAGGAAACTTATCGCTGTATTAACATGTCATCTTTACAATTCAGTTCTCTATATCAAACGTTATAGAAAAATCTGCACGATCAGCACAAATAGCCTACTATTTATGGAGTTACCATCTATACATGATGAACGCTTAAAGATAATGAATGTTTCCGATTGCTGTCAATTGTAATGAATATTGTGAATATGAAGTTTGTGAAAAATCTGAACGCTATGACATGACTCTGCTCATAGAGACACTTCTGCCGTGAATCACGATCATCACCGGCAACTGAAATTTTCTGATTTGCTTTTTTTTTTTTTCTTTTCTTTTTTTTTCCCCACTAGAATTGTTTAACCTTTGTAAGTATCGTGGTGTTTTGGGCGAAAACTGCTTTTTGAAAACGATGGGCAATGTTTTGAAAGAAACTTGTTTCTTATTTTTTTCTTAGTGAATTTTATCAAGTCGTAACTTTTCTGCTACTGTTCCTAATTACTGGAGCTTACAAACAAACTGTGAACAAACAAACTGTGAAAACTTGGACACTCGTTGTCCCATTTTTGACTTGATTCTTGTGCTTACAGCTGTTTTAGTAAAGAAAGGTATTACAACCATGGATAGTATCACGATTTTGTCATTAAACTGCCAAGGTCTGGAGACATGTATAAACGAAGAGATGTATTTCACTATCTAAAACAAAAAGATTTTCTATCTATTGTCTCCAAGATACTCATTTCAATAATAAATTGGAAAAATATGTAAATCTAAATGGGGATTTGAATGCTTCTTTGCGTCCTTTCGATCAAATCAAGGAGTAGCTGTCCTTTTTTTCAAAGAACTTCGAATTTAAAATAAGAAATATATACCGTGATGAAAATGGTAATTTCATGATTATATCCTTCTCTACAGTGAAAAGGAAATACTTTAGTTAATGTTTTGGTCCGAATAGAGATGATCCATTGTTTTATAAGAGTGTTAAAAGATAAGAACATAATACATTGCAGTGGGAGACTGAATATTGCGATAGATCCACATATCGATTGTTGTAATTATAAACAGGTTAATAACCCTAAGCTAGAGAAGAACTACAGAAAATGACTGAAGAATGTGGATTATCTGATGTTTGGAGGGAAAACAATCCAGAACGCAGACGCTATACCTGGAGAAAATTAACTCCTATAAAGCAAAGTAGGCTTGATTTTTTTTCTATTATCAGACACTTTGTTCTGGTACTTTGAAAATACTGATATTCTTTCAGGATACCGTTCTGACCACTCCATGATAACATTAACGCTAAAATTCGGCAAAACCGAAAAATTCATAATTTTTGGAAATTTAACTCCTCTTACTTAGGGATAAATGCTACGTAGAAGAAATAAATTCAGAAATTTTTGATGTTATTAGTGAATATGCAACTGCTCACTACGACAGAACAATAAAGGATGTCCCTAAATCAGAAAAAACAGTTACAAATCTCCGACAAACTTTTCCTTGATTTTATGCTGATGAAAATCCGTGCAAAAACAGTTGCTTATGCTACTATGAAAAACGGGAAAATGAGAGACCATGAAAAACTGATAAAAGATATTGAAACATTACAGAAAATATAACTGAAAATGAAATTATCAGCTTAAAGAAATGAATACAGAACTCGAAGCCATACGAGAGAGGAGAATGGAAGGAGTATTGTTGAGATCAAAAGCCAGATGGATTGCAGAGGAGAGAAGGTTTCGGAATATTTTTGTAATCTTGAGAAAGAAATTATATTAGCAAACAGATGACAAGATTAGTAACTAAAGATGGACATTCCACTGAAAACCAGAAAGATATCATGAAGGAAGTTAAGTGTTTTTATGAAAACTTATACAAGGAAAAAGACGTAGAAGAATGTGAAATCTCGGACCTTATAAGAAATGTTCCTAAACTATCGAAAGAAGAAGAGCGATTATTAGAAGGCGAAATTACTTTAGAGGAGGCAGTTTTTGCATTAAAAAACATGCAGAACGTAAAATCCAGACAGATGGATTTAGTGCAGAATTCTTTTAAGTTTTTTTGGAAGCAGATTGGGCCTTTGTAGTGAGAGCATTAAATGAAGCATACAAGGATGGAGAACTGTCCACAACACAAAAAGAAGGATTGATCACTTGTATTCCCAAAGGTGATAAACCGAAAGATTAAAATTCAGAACTGGCGCCCTATATCTCTCCTGAATGTTGTCTATAAGATAGGTTCTTCATGCATTTCAAACAGAAAAAAAAAAGGTTTTACCACAGTTGAAAAATAGAAAATCAGTCTGGTTTTATGGCCAACAGATACATAGGCAACAACTTGAGATTAATATATGATTTAATTACTTATCTAGATGCAAAGAATATTCCAGGTTTACTTCTAAGCAATTGATTTTGAAAAAGCTTTTGATTCTTTAAGTTGGAAGTTCATGTTTAAGATCCAAGAGGAAATGGCTTTGGAGAAAATATTTGTCATAGGATTGAACGTTTTACAAAAATATAAAGTCAACATTATTGTGAATGGAAATACTTCCCAGGGGTTTTAGGTAGAAAGAGGATGCAGACAAGGAGACCCACTTTCCCCATATTTGTTATTCTTTTTGGCGGAAATTTTGGCAATAATGATTAAAGAAGAGGAATTGATCAAAGGAATTCATATCGGCGACACTGAACACAAAATTTCTCAGTTTGCCGATGATAACTCAGTTATTTAATGTAGGAGATAAAACTTCATTGAAAAAACTATAACTTCTTCTTGATCGCTTCGGTAGAGTGTCAGGACTGCATATGAACAGTAGTAAAACACAAGCAGTATGGTTAGGAAGCAAGGAAAGATCACAAGTAACTTACTCCCCTCACTTAAAAATGATATGGAATCCACCTAGATTCAAGATACTAGTAATATGGTTCACGCAAGATCTTAAGGATTGTGAAAGTATTAACTATAATGAAAAATTTTCTGAAGTTAAAATACTGTTAAAGATTGGTCACAAAGAACCCATACCCCAATTGGCAGAGTAGCCGATTTGAAATCGCTTGTTTTGTCCAAATTAATACACTTATGGATATTACTCCCAGATCCAGACTACATAGGAAACCTCCAGAAACTATGCTTTCAGTTTGTCTGGAATGGAAAACAAGATAAAATTAAATCGAAAACCTCTATCAAAACAACGAAACAGGGGGGACTAAACATACCTAACATAAGGAAATATATCTGTGCTTTGAAACTGTCATGGATTAAAAAACTAAAAACCACAAACCATAAATGGAAATGAAAAGCAACAGAAATATGCCCGATTCTTTCGTTTCTAGAATACTATGGAACAGCTTTTGATTTTAAGCATAAAAACATGAGCACCTTCTGGATGCATGTACTGAAAGCATATAGGCTATTCCATTTTAATGTAAAACCCAAACTTGGAATGAATTGCTTTCTGAACCGATTTTCTTTTTAACAACGAAAATGTAAAAATTGGCAATGTAGTAATTAAACATAATAAATTGATAAGAAAAGGAGTGTAATGCCATAAAACATTTTTTTAAGACTAAATGGAGAATTTATGACATTTGAGGAATTTTCAACAAATCATGGATGTAAGATCGATTGTCACGTTTAATTTGGGATTATATCGGCAATTAAAGAATATATCAAATAAGTGGAATAAAACGAAATACAGACAATAACAGATTTTCGGATATACCAAATGCATTAAGACATAATTTATAAGGTATCAAAAGGATCGAAATTAATGTATGAAATTCTGACACAAGACAATGTCAGACCTAGTTGTTGTTTGAAATGGACACAAAAATTAAATGTTGATATTCCTTGGAAAGGTGTTCCTTAAAATACATAAAACAAAGATGTTTGATTGAAGTGGCTACAGATTAGAATTGTTCATAGAATTATTGCAACAAATGTTGTTTTAAGTGCAATGGGGGTATCTGCCACAGCAAACTGTTTTGTTATGTAATGAAGCAAGAGACTCTATTGAACAGGGCATTTAAAAAGGGAGGAGGAAAAAACCACTGAAACTAAGGGGGGCCCGGGGGCAAAGCTCCCCCGGGAAAATTTTTTATAAAACCGAGTGTAAATCAATGCCATTTCGCGCTTTCTGGACATAATTTCAAGATTATTAGTGCATAAAAATTGCTGTAAACACATAATATTAAAAGGAAGACATATTTGGGACAAGGGAGAAGGGTAAACACATAATAAAATGATCACTTCCCCGTTTAACTTGAGTGTTTTACAGGTGTTCACCAACTATAGTCTTTTGGATGAAATCTCACTTCTGGGGTTGCTCAATAAGTTTCACTTTTAGGTTTAAATGATCACACAATATTAAGTTTGAAGTTGGTGCACACAAAGTCAGTAACTGCATCAAACACTTTAAAGTTCAGTCTCATATAACAGAGATCAACTTGCGGAATCAGCACATTTTGAAAGTCACAATATCCAAATTTTGATAAATGAGAAACTTGTGGAATCAGCACATACTGAAAGTCAAATTTTGAAGTTCCTAAATTATAATAAACACTGAAATACAGGATTTCACAAGGACACACACACACACACACACACACACACACACACAGCTTTGGTGTTTGGGTGGTGGAGGCATTAAAGAAACATAGCAAGGAACTCTGTTTCTTCTTGCTGCTTGCATTGTCTGCACTGTCTTTGCCATCCACCTTCTTGCTTACTTGAATTTCAACCCTATCTTTGTCTGCTGTTTCCTTGCTTTCTCCTGTCTGGCTTTCACACTCTACAATTTTTATTTCATTCTCATCCACCTTCTTGCTGACAACTTGACTTTGATTAGTTTGAACCCTATCTTTTTCCTTGCTGCCTTCCCCCTGGCTTGCACTCTCCACATTTTCTATATCACCCTCTTTTTTCCCCACAGGATTGCAATGTTCTATCCTGGCACGTTTTACTGCTGCTAAAGTGTCTTCAGTGACCTTTCTTGTAGTTCCACTCAGCGCCTTGACGTTTGACACGTGCTTCGCTGAACGAATGTGATCAAGAGCTTTCTTCCCGCGACCACCGTAACACTTCCCTTAAGCACAGTTTGCACCAAGCTAAACCTGGTGCAATAACTTTGCGAAGAAAGTCTCCAATGACTTCTTCGTCAACTTTCTGAAGCGTCCACTCCCATTTCCACTTGTTTTTAATTGCAGATTCGTCAAAAGATCGACCCGCATGAACAATGACTGCGCGCTCCGCCATTTTGTTTTTTCCGGAAGTCCGACCGGAAACTTCTTCCAAGAATAATCAGGGGCCATAACTTGCGCACAGTTGCTATGAACGCTTGCAAGCCGATCACGGATACCTTGCTCCTGTCGGGTTTTTTTTTTTTTTTTTTTTTTTTTTTTTTTTTTTTTTTTTTTTTTTGACAAACCGAAATCGCGGAATTCCGCCCAGACGCGGAACGTTTTAAGCCCTGATTGAACATTCTTTCTGGAGTTGTAAATATATTAGATGTTTTTGGACTTCTTTGGAAAAAATGTTCAATGAAAAATGCGAAAATGTTTATGATTTATTTAAAGATTTCACGTGAACTGGTACTTTTTAATGTGGATAACCATTCTAATACAGATAGTATTTTTGACTTTATAATAATGTTTGCCAAACAGTATTATACAAATGTATGTTAGAAAAATCCCCACCTAACTTAACTATCTTTCAGAAGCAGCTGAATAAAAGATACAAGATAGAACAATATAATGCGAAAATCAATGATAATGTGTCTAGGTTTACTACAGAATGGAACTTTTATACACCTTTACTTGTCACTGATATGTGTATGTGTATGTATGTGTGTATGTATATGTGTATGTATGTATATATATATGTGTATATATGTGCATACACATGTGTGTGTATGTGTATATATGTGTGTATAATATATATGTATGTATATATGTGTGTATATACCCGGTCTGCCGGGTGTATTGGTTTTGTGTATTTTAGGGAGCAGGTAGAAGGTGGGTTGTTTGGTGTCTGTCATTATGAGGAGTTTGGCTGTTTTCGGTAAGTTGTTATGTTTGATTTCTTGTTTAACTGTGGTTGAGATGAGTTTCTGGTGTTGGGGGAGGGTTGATGCTGTGAGTGGTGTATAGAAATTTGTGTCCGACAGTTGTCTGTGTGCTTCTTTTATGTACAGCTGTTTGTCCCTTATCGTTGGTCGTGAAAAAAGAAAGAAAAAAAAAAAGAGATATATATATATATATATATATCAATCTCAGCCCACAATATCCTCCCACTACACACACACATACTACCTTATCTCCCACTATTCACCTCACACATAACTTATAGCTATCTTATTTATGCATTTATTATTATTATGATTAATTTTTTTTTTTTTTTTTTTTATAATTTATTATTATTATTATTTTTTTTTAATGTTTCTTTTATTTATTTATTTGATTATTATAAAAATGTATTTTCTAAATATATTTCTGTATCATGCTTTCGTTACCTTAACCTTCACTATCGTTGTTAGCAGTATCATTCAGTAATACTATTGCTAGTATTGATACTACCCCTAGCATTGACATCACCATCGCTTTCGCCTCTGGGACTGTTGCCACGGCAACCCTGCTGCTTAAGAATCCTCTAACCCACTCTCCTTTCTCCCATACACATACTTATTGACACCAAGATTGATCTTGTCCCTTTTTTTTTTTTTTTCCCCCCAATATTTTGACCATTAATAGTATTCCTATCAGTAATATTATTATCATCATTACGGCTTTGACTCGCTCACTATTTCCCTTCCAACAGCCTCGTTCTCATTCAACGCCTTCTTGCGCTGAACCCTGAGCGATCTGAAGCGACCAAAGCTAAGTGAATTTTCGTTGTTTTATTCGTTTATTTATCACCAGACGAAGACCTAAGAGGTCGAAACGCGTCGTGTTTTGTCTTGTAACTCGTTTGTCCACGTTCTCTGGGCGGTTCGCTAACATTTATTTAAGATTAATTTTCAAAGGTTTTCAAGGTCTTGGAAATTCGCTGTCAGAATTCAAGGAGCGTACCAACCCTGTCATTAAACTGCACTCGGTGCGCAAGTAAAGAGGGACCATCGTTCAGTGCTGATTTCCCATGGAGGCCAATCACAGAGGGAAAAAAAATCCATGACATTTTCTGATTTGACAGTCAGTTACTTTTGTCATGCACACACTGATGAAAATTTGTGCAAAGCTGAACACTTAAAAATGACTATACCAATGCTATGAAAAATATTTCGATTAATGCACATGCTGAAAAGTGAATGTTCTGTACTGCATTTTAATTGTACACTTGTCAAAAAAGTGAATTTCTGTACAAAGCACACATAATAAAGCAGTCCCGAGTCTGCTCAACCATTCATCAACTTAATTGGTCATCGTGGCGGGGGCCGGGGATATATACTTACCAAAATGGGGATACACATGCTGACGAAGGCATCTGGTCTGGATACTTTGGTCAGCTCCCCAACTCTGTTGTATGTATGGTATACGTGGACACCACCAAAGATTCGGTGGAATGGGCAGTTTCTGTCCAGAGACATCTGAAAAAGAATGCCAATCATATCAAACTCATGCCAATAAACTGAATGTAACTTTGAAATGGGGAGCAACTCCCCCATTTGGCTGGTATACCTACAGCATCAAAACTTACAGTTCATACATAGTCAGCTTTTTGACAGTTTAGCTTACTTTTTAAAACGAAGATGTCCAGAAAACTGTGTCATACTTCCATTACAGCACAGAGCAACTTGTGCTTCCATCCATTCCATGACTGTATTAGGGGAGTGAAGGTGTGTGTCTGTGTGTGTGTGTGTGTGTGTGGGGGGGGGGGGGGGGGGGGGGGGGGTGATTACCATGGCAGCGAAAGGGGAAGGACTAAAGAGTGGTAATTTGGTCCAAAATGGCAAATACACTAACCATACAAGGAGTAACCTATGAACTGAAAGTTCTAGCATCATACACTGCAACATGCTTTTAATTTCAAGGCACAGGGGGAGGGCACCTGCTCTGGCAGACTGAAGGAGGAACTCTGCTGGCAGCAATGCTTACACTACCCAGGAGGATCAACATTCCCCTGGCACATCAGCCCAGATCATATAAAAAAACATGCACCACCACAACAACCCCAGGTTAAAGACTGCTGATGGGTCCAGCCAACCCAAGCGAACAGCCGATACTGCAGATGAACGCTAAAATCATCTACACCTAAAGTAGCAGAAAACGAAGATAACACTGTCTGGGACAAAGCGCAAACATTCAAGCCATCACCGAGTGACACCAATTCAGCGGGCTAACTGACTGGCTTTGTGGTGTGCCCCAAATCAGTCCCTACCTATGAGCACATGGCAGGGTGAAGGATCCCTCAAAATCCTCCTGCTTCTTGTGTTTCCTCATCTTGACTGCTTTCAGGTTTGAGCACAACGGAATTTTGAGGCAAGGTAAGAATCACAAGGCGAGGTCAACACACTCCTCCCCCCCCCCCCCTTTTTTTTTTTCCTCTCCTGCACTGAAAATGACAAAAGCGTGGGGACCAAGTCGGCAGAATCCATGTGAGCTGGGACGGAAAACTGCGAGAGTAACACACACACACAAAACCGAGTTGAGAGTTACTATGCCCTCTCTGTACTTGTATGTACAATTGCTGGGGGGGGGGGGGGGGGGGGGGAAAGGAAGGGGGGGGCAGGGGGTATAACGAGCCAGAGCAAGGAAGGAACAACAGAACGTTCGTCAGAGAGTGGATGGGGAAACAAGACCAAAACCCAGATAAAATTACAATTTTCTGTGTGTGTTTGTCCACGAGTGAATGGAAACAAAAAACATCTGCTTGCGAAGTTAAAGAGTCCATAACGCAACTTCGTACTGCATCAACAACAAAAATTTGGCTGTAGATTGCATGAGTTTAGCAATAATAATAATAATAACACAGCATTCATATAGCACATCCAATGCACAAGAAACACATTTGGGATGACAGACAGATGAAAACACAAGACACCAGATTCTGAGAGAAAGACACACAGCATGTCTGAATTGTCACAACAAAAAGAACTTGGAAGACATTGGGGAGAGAATAATAGGAGAAAACACATACATGAGGGAAGGTGAAAAGCTGGAGACAAGAAGCAAGGAATGGACAGAGAGAGAATACGAATGATCAGAAAAGTTTGCAGACATATAGGGTAGAGGAACAGAGGCATATAAAGGATGCAAAACACAAAGGGAAAGCAATGATGAAAACAACGCTATCCAATCAGAAAACTTTTTTTTCCTTAACTTGATATCCATACAAAATATATCCCAGCCATTCAGCAATAGCTTTATACAAGTTAACAACAAATGCAAATCAAACATGCCATAACTTTATCTGAGTCCATGGAAAATAGCACTCTCTTAGACACATACACACACACAGAACTCAGAAATGTGTGCTAATTGAATGTCACCCATTTATCTGAAACACAAAATGCAGTCACAAATGTCCCCTATGCATAATAATGTCCATTCAAATCTCTCTCTCTCTTTTTCTAGTATCACACTCTCCCCCTCCCCTCCCTCCCTCTCTCTCTCCCTCCCTCCCTCCCTCTCTCTCCTCCCTCCCTCCCCACCACCCCTCCTCTCTCTCTCTCCCACCTCCACCCTCCCCTCTCTCCCCAGCTGAATTCCAAAATTCACCATAGCTGAGGTATTTGTGCATGCGACCATTTCCACTTCCACCACTGAACAACACGACTAACAGAGGATACTGAGGACGCAAGTGCAACAGAGTAGCTTCCACTGGCTAAATGAAGGCATTACATACAGCGTTAACAGTTATCAACAAAAGCAATAAAAGTCATTTTTAGAAGTTAACTGAACACTGGACACAACGTCACTCTTAACTGTTAGTTCACCTTTACCCTGTGATGTTCTCATACAATGGGAGTGACTGAGGTTTAGAGATGGATCCAAACAACCTTGAACTGACAAATCTGTGTGGTTCAGATTTCCGAGTACCACCGTAGGCAAGCTAACTTAGAAAATTGCAAGTTGCATGCAATTAAGATCTTTGACGACATGCACTTCTAAGGCTTTAGCAGAAACAGACTGAAATCCTATGAACAAAGAAGGTAGTGCATGTGAACTTCTGCATCTAGTTAAAATTTTTGTCAACACACAGACAGAAAATTATGTCGGTGGTGAAGGCCAAGCAAGGAAACCAACAAGTGTTAAGAAAACAAACAAACAAACAAACCCACCGACAAGCATTAAAAATAAAATTTAAAAAGTTTTAAGTTTATGTTACATCATACAAAGATTGAAAACTGTGAGGATGGGGAAAAAAACTGCATGGTGTTCAACAAAACACACAAAAAAAGACACCCAGCTTATCTTTATAAAAGCTAATTCAAAAGATGTATGAAAACAGTCTTACATACATGCACAAAACAAAATAACAGGTTTACAACACCCATGACACGACTTGCTGGGCGCTAAAGCTACTTCAATACATTGTGCACAAGCAGTATCACAGGCTGGAACTAAATCCTATCTAGTTAAAACTAGCATAGCACATTGATGAGTAATGGGATCTTTGATTGATGCACTGCATAAGCAGTACTTACAAACTACCAAATATATTCTGTTCTAATCTAAACTATGCCACGCCTGTAGTAATATTCATACCACAGGTCATGCATGCACCATCACACACGAAAAGAGCCAAACAGGCTGGGATTTTGCTCTAAGGAAAAAGAAAAACTTGTTTGCTAGGAAGAGGATTTGTAACAAATTTTCCAAAACAGTACACAGCTCTCCTTCCCTCATCAACATGTCTGTGTATGCTTTCAACCGATCAGTTCATCCTACGGAGGGACACAGAATACAGTATGTGCAAGTAACATTGTCCAGTATACAGACAACAGCTCCAGCACCAAGACCCGTCTGTCTTGTCCAACCAATCCACTTACAGCCACTGTTTACCTTCTTGCTCTAGAGCGGAATCAACGCATTTTCACTATCGATCTTGACTGCTGTGCGGAAAAGTGCATTTCAGACAGTGCCTTTAGTATAAATAAAAGCAAACAAGGGGCAGGTTTCCGTGAGCCATATACGACAGCTTTGCCAGCCTTATCCGCTGACAGTGCAAGTGCACAACTGACCTTCTGATGTTTATTCTTCTACAATGGCAAACTTTGACCTTACAGAGAGCAGAAGCTCACCCATACAGTGGAAACATTCGCTTGCTGGTAATGTAAACTGCTCCTGGACCAAATCCTTGGCACTAAAAATATGGCTGGCTGAAAACCGCTTGGATGATTAAAGGCCAGCGACTTGATTTCATATGCCTGTATCTTTGTCTCCTCGCCTAAATACGCATATAGCTATCAACTGCGAATTCAGCTTTACAAGTGTATGATGCAAATATGTATCGGGAAAGGAAAAGGAAAGCCATATGCAGATACTGCTACGAGAAACTAGCATACAGTTTGGTCTCCCCCAACCCAGGCAGTTTAGCGTACTGACAACACAAGTGTTCAGAGCTTGAAAACAAGGGAAGTAAATGGGGGGAAAAAAACAACAAACAAAAGAAATTAAAAAAAAGGGAAAACAGCCAAAGAGGATCAAGTTACATACACATATACAAAATGCAATTAGGCAAGCACAATTTAAAGAATGGAATGAAGCCCCAAGCACAAATTACGTGATACAAAGCATAAAAGGAAGTACAAAATAAAGCTAAACATTAAGAGGTTAGAATTTGTGGTGCACTTTTCATCCCCCAAAACAGCAACAGTTGTGGAAGGAACCACTTTCAAGACTGGATGAGGACCACCAGAACTGGCCCTGTCTCATCACTATCCTGACATCTACCAGGTACAGAGGAGCCGCAACTGATCTGTACCTAGCCACATGTGACAAGGATAGGTGCTAATACCCCATCCCAGCATTTTTTATATAAAATAGGACATGCTGTGTGGTGGTGTTCATCTTCATACGACGTAGTGCCTGCTGGGGGTGTTTTCCCGTGGTCTACAAACCATCCACGCCCATTTCGATTGAATGTTTCTCAAGCGCAACAATCCATTACAACGACCAAACTGGCCTTCTCTTCCAAAGTTGGCAATGGGATTTTAATTACAAGTGTGCAAGATGTTATGCTACGTTCCCACACAGAATCTCGGTTTATAGTCTCATTTGAAGGACTGCATGGGAAATGGCGTCTGAACCAGCAACCCTGGGATCACCAAGATTACAAGTCCGGCACTCTATCAACTGAGCTATTCTGACCCCGACAATGTGTCCAGTGTTTTAAGTACTTGGTTACTACCCTGTTATCCAGAATCTCATTCACAATCAAGCCTAATGACGAAATGAAATTTATCACAAAAATATATAAACAAATAAAATCCCAAGCATAAACCAAATCTCAAAACTTCAGGAAGAGGTGATGCTCATACTGCAGGATTCACACAGACTTTCCACAAAATATTCAAGTTCTTTTTATGGACTTCATCCAATCACTTCAACTGTAGGACTGAAGGATGGCGACATTGAAGACAAGCCGACATTGAAAAGACAAGCCTTTATGCATAACGTCAATCGTTACGGTCACCTCAGCAGAGTCTGGTTAGTAGCAGACAATAGGATGGTAGACACTTGAAGATCAAAAATGAAATCAATTTTCTTTTAAACATGAATATCCTGTAATTCTCTTTTCCTTTTCATTGACCAAAATACAAATTCCTGCATCAGTATCTTCAAGCACTTTCAGCACTGTGATGCACTCATGCAGTTATGCCCATTTTGAAGGATTTGTGTTTAAGTGCCCCTCAAAATTCAACGACTTGTGTGAACCCCACTTCTTGGGACGAAGGGCCCCAATCGGACGAAACATGTACCAGCTGGGGCCCCCACCAGGGGTTTTGTATGATTTGAATTTTTTAACTGGCGCCAATCTCACAGATGTGTTAATCTAATTAGAACACTCGTTGACCTTTCCTCTTTCAAAAGCAGCCAATGGTTGCAGAAATTTTTGCCGAGTGAGCTAGCCATGGGGTGTTTTTGCAAGCCACTGTTCATGCATTCAATGCATGTCAACAAAAAGATATTTTTCACCTGGTTCTTTAAAGATCATGGTGGGAAGTTTGATATTTTCACACAACAAACTCAATGTTTCTATCCAGTTCTGAATGTTTCATGTCCTTTCGACCAACAGTCTTTAAGGGATTATGTTTAATAACCCTTACAGACGGTCGGTCCCCAAGGGAAAGTAAAGGAGAAAGAACTGCTGCAAGTACTGAGCGAGTTAAAGATACAGCCAAATCAACAAACAAAGCAAAAACAAAAAACAAAAACAAAACCACCTAAACACAGGGTATTACAACATGCAGCAAACAAAAAGTCAACAAAATCCGCACAAGTGCTGAACTTCAACACAGGACAGTAGCAAGGGGGTGACCAACAGCAGGTGGACAACCCTACTACCTGTCGGCGACCCGCTCTGCGGCCCACCTTCACCTGTTGCCAACCCCCTCATCCTCATCTCCCTGGCTGTTGCTGGCCTGAAAGAGTTCACCTGTATCTTTTCTCTCCTTTCCAAAGTAGCCTTTCATAGAGCCCATGTCCGACTGTCCAGCGTTTTGTCAGAAAGCGTCCTACTCTTAGAGCGCTCTTTCACATTCTTGTTGGTCTTATTCCCTCAACAGGCCTATCTCTGGGCTAGACTTGAGCTGCTCCTGCTGGGGAAAGTTTAGCTGTCGGCGTGATCTGGATCTGGGGTCTCTTGCCTCTTCTTCAAGTGGATGATTTTGCTGGCTTGTTGCAATCACATGTGCCAGTTACAAGATACAGCAGCAACAGAACACAGTGTGAGTGTGTGTGTGTGCGTGGTGTGTGTGTGTGTGTGTGTGTGTGTGTGTGTGTGTGTGTGTGTGTGTGTTTTCCCTTGCTAAGAGATGTCAAAAGGCACAACATAAAATGAAGGATAAGGCCAACAAGAACCAAATGTTTTGCATCATCTGATTCAATAGTTCAGTTTGAAGATCAATTTGCTCATCTTGTTTAATGCACAAAGTCCATTCTCCTAAATTGTAGTAGCAAAAAGTTATGAGGAAAAAGAGTAGCAAGCGCTCACAAAAAGTGAAATGTTCTGGCTCTCCATACACAGAGTTCCTACAGATTCCCAAGAACAAAATTCCAAGGAGTTTTCAACTAATGTTCAAGCAGATTTTATTTTTAAATCCAAACAACTGCCCTTTTTGACTTTATAAAGCTATTACTTCACACAGTAGAAACAGATGTACTATTAGTACTAACTGGAAAGTCATTTTACACAAAAGAACTGCTAAAAGTCTGGGAAGTCAAATGCACACATATATCAAGCTGTTTACGCTTCAGTTCTTTGTTTAGACTTTCAAACAATAGTATGTAGTTTGGTTGTTCTTGGTCCTCCCCCCCCCCCCCCCCCCCCCCCCCCCCCCCCCCCCCCCGGCCCACACACACACCCAATCAATTAAAGTGAGATGCAATGCCAAAAGTCGCCAAATACCTAGGTTTTCCCTCACCACACTGAAATCCTTTGGCAATTTGACTATCTGGAAACACCGTTTCAAAAAGCTGAGAATTCTATTCACAATAGTTGAAGCTTTGGTGCGAGTTTAAAGTGTGCAGTGTCCAAAGAATTTCAGATTTCAGCACATGTCTTTGAGCAAAACGTGTCCATTGTGGCTGAAGATTTGGTACTGCGTTCGTGCACGGACACATCAGGATCAGGATTTGATGGCGACACAACATCCACATTTTCCGCTGCTGTTGCCGTATTGTTTGTAAGAAAGTGCGAGATGGGTATCGCTGCCGGAGATTTGCTCGACACCAATAGGGCCATGTGCTTTTCTCCTTTGCTATGGCTAACCAGGGCACTCTCCACCATAGCTTGCTCGTCGAAATTCTTTTTGGCAGACTATGCAGTACCAGGTATATTTGTTTGCTTTGTCTTATCTCACCCAGTCAGAAAATGCTTTGTCTTATCTCACCCAGTCAAAAAAAAAAAAAAATAAAATAAAATAAAAAATAATCGGGTTTATCCAGCCACAGACGGCTGAAAGCACCTCCCCAGTCAGAAAAGTCTTATCTCACCCAAATGCTTTGTCTTATCTCACCCAGTCAGAAAAATCGGGTTTATCCAGCCACAGACGGCTGAAAGCACACACACACACACACGCACACACACAACCTACCCCACCCCCACCTCGCGACGATGTTGTAAAAATTTGTTTTTAAACAACTTTCATCAACTTAAACGCAGGAAAATCTTTTTTTTTTTTTTTTTTTTTGCGACATTAAAATATTTTGGAGCCGATGGCTTGCTTTTCAAAGATTTTCCAGGTTTGGTCAACAGAACCACATTTGACTGATTTTCAAGGGTTTTCAAGGCCTCGAAATTGGCTCTCAAAATTCACGGAGTTTCAAGGAGCGTACGAACCCTGCGTTTATATGAATGCTATGACAGTAGAACATGGGCTTATCATGTGACCCTCATATCAGCAGGCAGACTCCAGCATCAAAAATTCACGACACTGCATGCAAAAATCATGGATAAGCAAGTCACCAATGCAAATTTAACTGTCAAAACACATTCAGTTCGTGTTAACCGTCACTGAAGCCTTATCCTGGAATGTCAATAAACAAACCACTATACCTAAAGTTACACAAAAACCAGGGTGGAGGTTTTGGTAGCTTTTTGTTTTCATTCGTTTTGCATAGAATTACCTTTATTTTTTGGGACAAAAATTTGACCATTCTGGTATAAAATTAGAAGCTTATCCATGATTTCTTCCATGCAGCATCACAACTTTTGTTTTCAGTTACCAGCTAAAAAGTCCAGCATTTAACCGTGACACCAGCATGATCTGTCAAACAAATGTGTTAGTAAATTAACATCCGATCATTTTGAACACTTTATACACCAGACAATAGTAGTGACATCTTGACAACCACTCTTACCTTTTCTGTGGCCAACACTCCTTAGGAAAAAAACACACTGCTACCAAGCACCTTGATGGTACTCTAATCCTACATGCACACCTGCTAAACCCTCTAATCACTACAGTAGTCTCAGAGAAGCAGTGCCCTCTGAAGTGTGTCATCTCCCTTCATCCGATGATACTTCCTGTGAACCTGCAGATTCTGATGACTGTTCAACATGAACCCACCATGGGCAAGGTCACGGCGAGGAAATCAAAATTAAATATATAAAAAAGAAAAAAAGAAAAAATAAAGACCACCACCTCAAGGGCAAGGCTTTAAGGGCCTAACTTGAATTCTGATTATAATGGTCGATGAAAAAATGATGCTAAATTAAGATTTCTTTTCCTGTCCCAGCCATCTTGACCTGGCTAAAGGCACGCTTCCTGTCAAAATATATCCCATCATCCACGTCAACGAGCCACAACTGAGAGACACCACTGGTCTGGAGGTCTGAGCACCACTCCTGGTGGCACCCCATTAAATTCCAATGCGAGAAGTCAGCATTCCCATGTGAGCCCATATCACAACAGGCAACAGAGTAGGACTCGACCAGGGTAGTGAAAACTGTAACAACTGTAACAAATAAAACTATAGCCGAAAGTGCTTCTGATAGAACTCAAACCAACAACCTCCTGAAAACTGTGTCATGAAAGCTGGTTACCTGTACAAAATCTTTACTTCACGGATTTTACTAATACAATTGATGCATCAACACACACACACACACACACACACACACATGAACATGCACGCATACACGCACACACAGCGCATGCATGCACGCACATACACACGCGTGCACACGCACACGCATAGACAGACATAGAGGGGAACCTTTATAAGCCTGGTTTCCTTCTCTCCCTGGAGAGATGATAAATGACAGATGGAGAATAACAAGACACAAGGGACAAAACGATCGATCTTTGGTCCAATGGACAGTTCAATCCGAGAGAATGAAGGAAGAGTATTGACATAAACACTTACCTCTTCACCAGCATCTGTGTTGAGATGGTATCTTGCAAGCAGGCTGTGCAGCTTTTCACCTGATCTGCAAGCATGCCTACCTCTCTGTAAACACAAAACATGCAAATATCTATAACCAGACAGACAGGAGGCCAACCCGTTTTAAATGTAAAGAACATGTAAAACTTCGACAACAAAAAAAAGGCAAAAATTAGGCATCCCTTTGTTTCCGCACGAGTTAGCAAGTTCTTTTTGATAATAACGTGGTCTTAAACAAAGAAAAATACCCTGATTAAACAAAAAAAAAAAAAAACAGAAATAAAGAAAGTCAGCACACACACACGCACACACATTTTTGTGCAGTCTGTGCAGACTTTATATCTCTTATCACAGAAATGGGGAGTTTTTATCATACTCCCTGTTTGGCTAGTATACCTACCATGCCAGACAGTAGCCTTCTACGGCAGTTAGTTAGCTCTGCGGAAGTTAACTCTGAAGGCCGAAATTTTTGTGTGGCTAACGCACTAACAAGACACCCACCCTACTTCTGCCTTAGTCAGAAAGCCGGTGCAAACTTCCTGTTCCTCAGTCAGCGAGGCATATGCGCAAGGTAAACCCCGAGGACCATAGCACTAGAGGGGAAGAAGGGGCGGGCGTTAGAGTCTGACATGGTAGGTATACTAGCCAAAGAGGGAGTATGATAAAAATTTAAAAAACTGCCTATTTTGGTGTCATATACTCTACCATGTCAGTCAGTAGCAGGGGAGGGTAGAGTGCCCTAATGGTTCTTGGGGGTAGAAATCGGGATAGAGATGGCTGTGTTAGCCGCAACAAAAGAAATCCCTTTAGAACCATCAGCCCTGGTCATGCAGATATCCCTCAAGTAGAGTTTATGAAGGGATTCTCCGAACGCCAGTAAGCTGCCTCCAGAAGGTGGCGTAGGGGTACCGAGTGTTGGAATGCTGTGGAAGTGGCAAGCACTCTAACCTCATGTGCCTGGTGAGATAAGACCGACAAGTCTTTATGCGCTTGTGCGTATGCAGTCTTAACCGTGTTAGAGAGCCCCCTGGAGATGGTGCCCGCGGAGAGGTCTTGTAGTTGATAGGATTGATGGATATGAGGAGATGCCTCCGGGAGAAGCACCTAGATCGCGTTCGTTCCAGTAATATCTCGGCGCCTGGAAGGGCACATGTCATGTCCCCCCCCCCCCCCCCCCCCCCCCCCCCCCCCCCCCCCCCCCCCCCTTTCTTCCTTCCCAAGGATATCGGAGAGTGATCTGATGAGGAAGAAGCTCTACCCGGTTCTAGGTTCTTAGCGAGGAACCAGGGGAAACAGGAGGGAGACAGGTGTCCCTATGGAGGGCAACGTCCCTGGGGTACCACTGAGGGCATGGATCTCGCTATGTAGGCGAGCAATAGTGAGTGCAAGGAGAGAGAGGAGGTCAAAGGGGATGGAGGCTAAAGGCTTGAACGGCGATTTCCTGAAAATGTCGAGGACGACGAAGAGATCCCAAGGTGGGACGCGTCTAGGGGACTGGGCCTCGGGTAAGGCAGCGCCCCTAGAGATCTCTCTGAGCAAGAAGTCGTTGGCAAAGGAGGGCCCCCCCCCCCCCCCCCCCCACCCCACGTTGAATGGTGGTACAGATAGCAGACCTGTGGCCGCGGATAGAGCTAGCCGACAGGTTTTGACCGAGGAAAGGTGAGATAGGAAATTGCCCAACTGAATATTGATGTGTTATGCGGGACGGAGTTATCTGAGCATCAGGTGACCCATCTACCCAACAGTAGTCGTAGAGGAACTCTGTGCTGGATCTGCAAGAGGCCGTCGCCAAGTCCCGAAGGTCTTGCGAGGCGCCTCCAGCAAAGAGCCCGTCTAGGACAGACTGGGATCTGTCCGTTTGGGAGGGAGGGGCAGATGTTCTCAGTTGGGTTATGTACAGGAGCCGAGCGTGTAGACGGAGCATCTGTGGGTTTGAATGGTTGTCAGCATATGTCCAGCACGGAGCCAGAGGGAACGGGGAACATGTGAAGGGACCGAGGTCTGGAAACCACGACCAAGTTGGGTGGCGGAAGGACCTCCTGTCATGTCCGTGGTGGCAGTTTCTGTCGGCCAAACCGAAAATGTTTATTGCGTGCGTGAATTCTTGTTTGGTCCAGCGAGGGTGGATGTGTGCTGCACAGGGTGAGCGGTGCCAGTGGGGGCAGGCTTCCGTTTAGGGGGTGGGGCTCTGAAGAGTGGGGCTGGGGGGGGGGGGGGGGGGGGGCGTTTAAAGGAGCCGGGGGGGGGGGGGGGGGGTTGAAATAAGACTTTGGGGGGGGGGGGGGTCTAAGGGCAGCACAGGAAGCTGCCTCCTATTTTGTTCAGCAGTGTGTGTGATAAATGCAGCAGCGTAATCGCCAAAAAGCGACTGGTGTTGTCCCGGAAGACACCAGAGGGCCGCTTTGATCGGGGGAGAGTTTAGCTTTCTGAAGAAAAGCATCTCTGTATGCAAGCACACAGTTATAATGGTTCTTGGCTGCGCCGTCAGCCGCAGCTGAAAGATGATTATCCTGTTCACCAAGATCTGCATCATCGGGTCCCGAAAGAACCGTATGTCAGTCTCATGTGTGTCAGACGCAGGTGCGTCAGACGACACAGAGGCTGAGTCGTCCTCCTCAGGCAAGATTTCAGCAGCATGTTGCGTGAGCAGGTCAAAGAAGACGTGACTTGCCTTAACGGTTGCATGCCGAGTCTGGCGATGCGATCCCATTCTGCAAGCGTTTTCTGCGAAATAGATGCAGCAGAGGGAGGGGCCGAGTTTGGGAACAACCAGCAGTCAGATGGGGAGACTGCAAGTTCCCTGGCCACAGGGTTGTCCTTATCAAGGAGGGAGGGATTGCGGGGCTGCTGAGGGGCCCTGAGTAAAGTGGCCATAAGGGCTGCCCCGGAGCCGAAAGTGACTCCTTCCCTGGAGGAGGTACGACCTGCGCACCCAGGAGAAAGTTGCCGGACGCTCCCATATGGAAGACAGAATTTTTGAGGTGTGACAATTTGGGGGGGGGGGGGGGGGGTACGCTTGGGTGGGGTACCCGGAGCAAAGCGTGACACAGAGATCTTGTCCGAAGGGAGGGTCTCCCTCGAGAAGGGACTGGCGCCACTGTTCAATGGCTGCAAAGTCAATTGAAAGTGAGAAGTATTCCTCTTCAACACCGTCCTCAAAAGCGGGAAATAGTCGTCCTGGGGAGGTTAAGGTGGTTCAACCGGAGAAGGCAACGATTGGGGTGCATAGGAGTCCCGCCCTAGCCGAGAGGTAGATGGGAGAGGTGAGGGCGGGTCTCTGGTAGCTCCATGATTGGCGACGGACAAACGAGGGGAATGTCTGTCCAGCCGATCAGACAGCACCTGAGAGGGAGGCGGACCAAGGTCAAACCAGCAAGAGGAAGCTGGATGCCACAGACTGGAGAGTCGACGAGTGTCCACATCAAGCCACTGGTCCATCAGAGTGGCAGCCCGGGGGCGGAATTTCCAGGGGGGCCCAGGTAACCTGAAGCACCGTGCGTGTGTATGTGTGTGTGTGTGTGAGTGTGAGTGTGTGAGTGTGTGTGTGTATGTGTGTGTGTGTGTCAGGGCTTAAAACAGGAGGAGGAAAAAACCACTGAAACTAGGGGGGTCCGGGGGCATGTTCCCCCGGGAAAATTTTTTTAAAAACCGAGTGTAAATCTATGCCATTTCGCGCTTTCTGGACATAATTTCAAGAGTTATTTAGTGCATAAAAATTGCTGTAAACACATAATTATTACAGGAAGACATATTTGGGACAAGGGGAGAAGGGGTTAAACACATAATAAAATGAACACTCCCCCTTTAACTTGAGTGTTTTACAGGTGTTCACCAACTATAGTCTTTGGATGAAATCTCACTTCTGGGGTTGCTCAATAAGTTTCACTTTTCAGGTTTAAATGATCACACAATATCAAGTTTGAAGTTGGTGCACACAAAGTCAGTAACTGCATCAAACACTTTAAAGTTCAGTCTCATATAACAGAGATCAACTTGCGGAATCAGCACATTTTGAAAGTCACAATATCCAAATTTTGATAAATGAGAAACTTGTGGAATCAGCACATACTGAAAGTCAAATTTTGAAGTTCCTAAATTATAATAAACACTGAAATACAGGATTTCACAAGGACACACACACACACACACACACACACACACACACAGAGCTTTGTCATTTGGGTGTTTGGGTGGTGGAGGCATTAAAGAAACATAGCAAGGAACTCTGTTTCTTCTTGCTGCTTGCATTGTCTGGACTGTCTTTGCCATCCACCTTCTTGCTTACTTGAATTTCAACCCTATCTTTGTCTGCTGTTTCCTTGCTTTCTCCTGTCTGGCTTTCACACTCTACAATTTTTATTTCATTCTCATCCACCTTCTTGCTGACAACTTGACTTTGATTTGTTTGAACCCTATCTTTTTCCTTGCTGCCTCCCGCCTGGCTTGCACTCTCCACATTTTCTATATAACCCTCTTTTTTCCCCACAGGATTGCAATGTTCTATCCTGGCACGTTTTACTGCTGCTAAAGTGTCTTCAGTGACCTTTCTTGTTGTTCCACTCAGCGCCTTGACGTTTGACAGGTGCTTCGCTGAACGAATGTGATCAAGAGCTTTCTTCCCGCGACCACCGTAACACTTCCCTTAAGCACAGTTTGCACCAAGCTAAACCTGGTGCAATGACTTCTTCGTCAACTTTCTGAAGCGTCCACTCCCATTTCCACTTGTTTTTAATTGCAGATTCGTCAAAAGATCGACCCGCATGAACAATGACTGCGCGCTCCGCCATTTTGTTTTTTCCGGAAGTCCGACCGGAAACTTCTTCCAAGAATAATCAGGGGCCATAACTTGCGCACAGTTGCTATGAACGCTTGCAAGCCGATCACGGATACCTTGCTCCTGTCGGTTTTTTTTTTTTTTTTTTTGTGACAAACCGAAATCGCGGAATTCCGCCCAGACGCGGAACGTTTTAAGCCCTGGTGTGTGTGTTGAGAAGCTGGTGGGCTTGTCGTGCCCCCCCCCCCCCCCCCCCGAGAGTGCATCGCCGCATGCACATGTCGAGTGCGGTCCGTGCGGGAACCATGGTCAAGAGAGAGTAGTCCCAAGGTTGCCTAGGGGTGAGCGGTGGAGTGAGCGCCAGCTGAACCTCCTTCATGTTGGTCACCCGAGTGGGGGGGGGGGAGGGGGGGATCGAAGATCGCCTGCACCAGTATCCGGATCGCGCCATGATGGACCAGGTAGGTTACCCAATGTCCCGCGGGTTGATCCTCCCCCTGGAGGAACGGGACCGTGGACGTTGCCCAAGTGGGGGACAGAATAAGTCCCATCCCCAACGTCCTGTGCCCCTATGGGATAGTCGCCAGTCGATCGGGGCGAATTGATCGGCGTGGGTCCGAGTCACGCAGGTCCGGAGGTGTCGGGATCTGCGAGCCAGACCCAGGGTTTTGCCCAGTTTGGTCCTGCCAGGGAAGGGGCTCCACCCTGCCGCTGGAAAAAGGGCGTTCCGAGTACACTAGTGGTGGCTGCACCAATGTACTGTAGAGGGAGCGCCCATGAGACCCGAGTGCTATCAGTGGGGGGATAGCGGATAAACCGAGTCTCATCAAGGCGAGCGACGTGTGCTGATTTCGAGGCGAACCCATCACTCGTGCCGGTCACCCAGTCAGCAGGTGGGAAAATACCCAGGTACTGCTGGCTGCATGACTTGGCAAGACAGAGGAGAGGGTGACCAAGTGCCGAGTCACCCTCTCCCTTGTTCGTCTCAACAAGCGTTTGCGAAGTAGGGGGCAAGTTGGACTCGCGCCACAAAGATGGCGAACCGGAGGTGGGGGTGGGGGCTTACACAAAGCTTTCCCTTTGTCTTTAACATGTGCAGCTTGCCCCTTCCTACCAAACGCTGTGAATGCAACTCCGCCGGCCTACTAGGAGGAGGCATGATGGCAATCATGGTCAAGTGTCCCCTCCGTTGAACCCACTTCTAAGTTGGCCGTACGTTCTTCCACTGATGGAAGCACGGTTTGTTCCTTAGAATTGGAACGCTGGGCCTCCGGGGCAGAGAGGGACGATGGAAAGGTGTCATCCCTCGACCCATCGTTCACCTTCACCATCTTGGGCTGTGGTGGACGGAGCAAACACGGAGTGGACGAACACAAAGTAGAGACAAAACGGCGAAGCGCGGGGCAACGAAGGGATGATCGAGTGTGACAAGACAACGTGACGCGCAAGCAATCGTAACTTCAAGCAGCTGTAATTAAAGAGGGTTAGCGCAAGCCACAACAGAACAAGCAAGAAAGCAAAACACAAGCAATCTGCTAAAAAAAAACCAGAAGATAGGCGAGTCAGAGCAAGAAAATCTGACCTCTTTGTGGTGGAAGGCCGTAGCTGAATGAGGAACAGGAAGTTTGCACCGGCTTTCTGACTAAGATGGAAGCAGGGTGGGTGTCTTGTTACTGCGTTAGCCACACAAAAATTTCAGCCTTCAGAGCTAACTAACTGCTGTAGAATGCTACTGTCCGACTTGGTAGAGTATATGACGCTAAACCTGGCTTGTTACGGATTTCACAGACAGCTTCACAAGCCTTCAAAATGTTGCAAGACGAGCACTTGTTTTAGTTAATAATAAGGCCTAATAGTTTCAAACAGACCTGCCACAGTCTAAAGCTGGTTGGGGGGGGTAAAAGAGAAACAGAGGTCTGCCGAAATGGAATTTAAGCACTTTGAAGACTTTTGTGGTCTCTCATGAACGCCAAATTACTATGCTGGAAGCAAAATAACCAAAAGGAAATTACTAAACATGTGCATGTGTGCACACTTACATCTAATAAACTTCTAAGGGGAAAAAATAGTAAAAGAAAAATAATGGTGCTCATCACAATAGTCATGCATATAACCAAAGAATAATGACCTTTCCTGTGAACACAATCACCATCACTTTGTACATCTCACTTTTTGCTTTTTGTACAAGTACAGAAGTACATGCAACATATTTACCTGGGCTGTCAAACTGTCAACATAAACATTTAATGCACGTTTGTTTATTGTGTGTGTGTGCGTGCGTGCGTGCATGCTTTCGTGCGCGCGCGTTTTCACTACATTTTCTAGCAGCTATTCATGGTGGCCGCCTATATATTTTTTAACCCCCTGAAAATTTTGAAGTAAGATTTTTGTACCGAATCTGACCCCTTAATACCGAATCTGACTCCTTGATCTTTCAGAAATAATTATCACTGATATGTATGGTCCTGATAATGAAAACATGAACTACATATGCACGTACAAAAAACACTCTCTGGTACAGATCTCGCCAAGCACTGATTAAGTTAAGAAAACAGAAAAGTATTTCTTACCTTTTTTGATGTTGCGTAATTCTTCTTGGATCTTGGCGATCAACTCAATAAAGAATTCTCCAGGATCTCCCTGAATTCCTGCCTGAAAGCGGGGAAAAAAACAACCACCATTATGAAGTCCTGAACAACCAACATGATATTCCTTCATTTTTCGTTTTCTATTTTTTGTTTGCCCATTACGTCCTAAAGGGTACATTCTATGTCAAGTCAGCACCAACATGAAGCACTTCAGAACTGTGAATTATACATGCATAATTTTGCTCAGTTCACCATGAAATATGCACATAGCAGACCGATTAAATTCAAAACACTGAATATAGGAACATCACTACTCTAATGAATGCCTTAAGTGAAATCAAGTTTACAGTATGGTTTTTTATTACTGATGATATCAGCTGAACTGAAAGAGATGAAAGCAAGTTAACAACCACAATGCACATACTTCAGTGAACAGTGCTTTCCTTTTACATATCTCCCTCTGTCAGCCAATTAGTAAAGACCTCACATCTATTTTGTCAGAAGCAAAAAGCTGATTGGTTCTTGCAACAGCTTTCCTTCAGCATTGGAACAAAATGCAAAGAAACAAATTCCAGTCAAACTGAGGCAGATATGGAACAAGTTAACAAAACCAGGCAGAAGATGTAAAAATTCAGCTTTTCTGGCCACCATCTGCAGAATTTGCTTAATTATGAATAACTCATATACATCAGAAAACTTGCCCCTTTTTTGCTACATTACGATCAGACAACTTTCAGTGACTAGCACTCGCTTGCCATCAGCAAGTCCAAAAATTCTGTGTCTCAAAATCAATGAAAGACAGTGGGCAGGAAATTCACCATGCTAATCAAAAGTGAGGTATCAATTCTATGTTGCAGACTATGACTCTTTATATATATATATATCGTTGATGAAAGTCATTTTTCAGATATAAAAATGGCACAATCCTTTGGTGAAAATCCTCAGAATGTCTAGTTGGGGGTACGAAAATGCCCCCCAGTTTAAGTTGAGTATGAAAACCCACATTTTCAATATGGAACACTGTAATCCCAGCATTTCTTGTTCACGGAAGACAGTACTGACAAGACAAACACTTACTTGTAACTCTGCATTATTAAATGCACCTAGATGCCTGATCAGATGAAGGTCAAGGCCCTCCTTATCTGCAAAGAAATAAACATGCATTGCAACTGGTAACACTCGTAGAGCAGAATAAGAACATTATGAAATACGTTTCTCACTCTCACTCACACACTGAACTTAGTTAAAAATGAACAAAGTGATCAATTTTAAAGCATCCATACATTTTCTTGTATGCACAAATGAAGTATCTGTGTCTTTACATACATGTGAACAACTGAAAAATTTGAATTAAAAAAGTTTTTCACAATGCAGATCCATTCACGTGCTGGCATGCATGCACGAATATCTATGCCTCTAACAGTAGGAAAAGTGTGAATGAAACCATGGTTCTGTAGGTAATGGTGAAGAGAATAATACTGCTGTGCTCCAAATGAAGCTACCAACTAAACTACATTTAACAACAGCTCAAAGGCTGACCACACATAGAACAAAGCATACTTCATCATTCTAGAATCGCTCCACAGCCATGTTCAATTCATCCACTCACAAAATCAGCACCAGCATTTAACTGGAAGCAGTAAAAACTAGTCCTTACCTGTTCCCTCACATCCAAAACTGTAGTCTTTCCACTGTTTTATCCTGCAAAGAGAAAAACAAAGAGCATCAGTCATGTTCAGTAACATACGAATTCACTTTCTCTGAAGAAGAGAAAACCGATACTACCTTTCTCGTGAATTAGTTAACCAACATATATCAATGAAATGAAACAAACTCTGAAGAGGAAGTACATTGAGCCCTTTAATGAAAGCGTGCATGGAATTTGTCATGCTGACAACTAACGCATATGAATTTTCCTTCTCGTGAACGAGTTAACCAACTAATCAATGAAATGACACAAACTCACTTTCTCTGAAGATGAGATAAGATAAGATAATGTTGCTTATAGCCCAGCCGACCGCAAAGGGCCATATCAGGGCTTTTCTCTGAAGAGGTACATCAAGCCATTCAGTGAAAGCGTGCATGGCATTCTCATGGTGACAACTAACGCATATGAATTTTCTGCATAACACACACACACACACACACACACACACACACACACACACACACACACACACACACCAGGCATGGGAATTGACTGAAAGGGAAAACTCTGAAATCTAGGGGGGTCCGGGGGCATGCCCCCCCGGAAAATTTGTTTTTTCAAGATCAAAATCTGTGCAATCTGGGCTATCCTGACTTCATTTTTATGGATTTAAGAACGTAAAAAAAAAATGAAGTAAATTAGCATTAAAACAACAAACAAAAACAATTTTCACACAAAATGTTTTTATTCAGTCATTAGTAAGACTATCAACAAGTACAGACTACACCATTCTGCCTGAGAAGATTGTAATCACTGATATATATATGGTAAAAAAAAATTACTGATAAAAATGGTAATAATCACACAAGTCTTGCTGAAGTTTTGAGATCACACTTCTGTGACTGATAGTGTCACTATCAATACCAGTGCACTATTCCTATTTCTTCAGAAAATATGCCAGTGTCTTCTGAACCCTTTTCACTGCAGGTGCAGCTGGCTCTGGCAGACTGATGGTTTCCAAAATTTCTAATTCTTCATGCTGCTGTTTCTCTCTCTCTGGCTCTGTTGAGATACTTGCACTACAACCCTCAGATGTACCAGTATGTCTCCTCTGCTTTTCCTCCTCCTCTGGTTCTTCTGTTCTAGTCTTCTCCAGCCCTTCCATTCTCTTCTTTTTCTTCTCAGGCTCGGAAGAACTTTTGGTCTTTGCTGGTCTTTTACTTGCTGTGGTGCTTTCTTCTCTGCCCTGCTGTCCCTGCTCCAAAATCTTTTGCTTCTCTGCTGTTTTTGTTGGGGGGTTCTGTACAGGTGCGCCAAGACTAACTCTATTTTCCATTGATGCCTGCCTGTTGTCTTCCTTCCTCTCTACATTGCTTGTCCATGCTTTCTGCATCTTGTCGCAAAGCTTTTTAGGAACTGGCTCTTGAACAGGGTTTGCTGCAGAGAAAAACTCAACTGAAGTAGTCTTTCTTGCTTCCAGACTGTATCTCACTGTCTGAATGGCAGCGAATGTCTTGATGTCCATCCTGCTGCTGCCAGCATTCAAGATCTCCCCCATGGTACTGAAGGATGCCTCCACAGCTGGCCCATGAAAAGCACTCAGCAATTTCTTGGCAATTGCTGTCAGCAGAGGGAATTCAACCCTATCGATCTGACCCCAAAACACATCAATGGGTGTTACAGGAGCGGCTTTGGGAATCTTCGTAGATGTGGTGTAGCTGTCCACCTCTATTTCAAACTGATCTTTGTCAGTCTCCTCAACCAGTGTTGTCTCTCCAAGAGCTTTGAGGTAGCTTTGAACTGTTGATGTCCTTCTGACAGATGGGTCCAGTGCAGCACAGGCTTTCAGTACAGGGTTGTTGACAGGCATCTTCTTCTGTAGATTTAATGCGCATGCCTTGTATGCATCTCTAAGTTTGTTCATGAAGCTCTTCTTGTGGCTCAAACCTTCCCTGGTGTTCAGTAGGTCAGCAGCTTTCACTGGAACAATGTTAGTTTTCTACCCCTACTGGATCTTGTAGGCTATCTAACTATAAAACCACATGTACTGTGTATCAAAACAATTTTACAACCACAATCAAAAAGATTTGAAAAATAATAATCTCAAATCTGGCAAGTTTTAAGTAGATTTGTCCCCCCACCCCACCCCCTCTTTCTTCTTCTCTGTAGGCAGCCACCTTCAATCAATGTAGTACATCACACATGCCACATGTGTACATGTGCCTGAATATTCTCTCTCTTTCCTGCGACCCCCCTCCCCTCAATTACACACATGCAAGCGGATAACTAGTATAATACTTGAAGTACATCTTACCTGGCAAACGTTGATTACTTTCCAGAGACGCACACTTATCCAGATGCTTCTTTGAGCGGAGATGGTCAGTCAGTGTTGAAACACCACGACTGGCGTAAGATACGTCTTTGTTGCAGACAATACACCGTGCAGCTCCACTGATATTTATCTTGCGAAAGCGCGTCCCAAGGCGCTCCTTCTTTACTACATCTCCGATTTCCACCTCCACAACTACAAATATCCACTCCCATTTATTTGGGCACTTGTCTTCGAACGGATCGCCGAAGTTTACCACACGACCAAGGCACGACATGTTGAAAACTCGCCTGTTCAAAGTTTGCGCATGCGCAGAAAGTCACGACATTCACAAATTTGGGCTGCCCGCGAGAGTTAATAGCTGCTGTTGCTGGTGATTCGGGTAACTGAGGCAGGCGTTCGCAGCACGCAAACACAGTACGCTCGCGTTCCGCAATAGTCTCGATCGTCCATACCCAAACTTCCGCGAGAACGAGAACAGAGAACGAGATAACGCTCGCGTTAGTATAACTTGGCCTAGGCCAGCCGAGACTAGTTCAGCAACAGCTAAAACCGGTGCTTTATATTTTTTGTACCCCAAATTTTTTTTTTCGCGGACGCAATTTCGTTTTCGCGGAAAGCAAATTTTACTGCCGCGGAAATCAGCGTTTTCGCTGACAATTCCCATGGCTGACACACACACACAGTCTTGCTCCACCTCTTGATTCAGAACCACTAAAACAATTTCATGCCTTTTGCCTTCAGTCCATATCAGATTATTCCTGTATGTCATAATCTTGCCAACAGACAAGACAAACTAAACCAAACCAAATGAAACCACTCAGTGCAAACACCTATACAAACACTCCACATTCACTAAACCAATATGATTTACTACCATGTCATTCAGCACTGCCTGAACACAACTGTTGATGACTTGCACCAAGAGATATACTACAAATACATCCAGTTGATGAAGCATTTTGTCCCCCTTTATAAAATTGTGTTTGCCACTGCTTATTCTGAGCCCCGCCCCCTCCCTCCACCTTGTGTTCCACTACAATGCATGATACATTCCCATCAGCGGAAACCCACATCTGGACTATAAATAAACGCTTTTCCAATGTCTAAAAACTGGATGCAATGGAGGCTTGCACAACTAATGACAAGGGAATTTTTACTACTAAAAGTCGTTTTATAATACACCTACCTTTCACACAGACTACTGGCATGTTTCAGTGTTCAGATATTTTGAAATTTGTGATAACCTTGATCCAGTTTCATATTCATTTGTGTAAACTTGACAGTTATTGTTTCATTATGCGAGTCACTTGGGGATTAAATAACAATCACATAATAGAAAAAAGAAGTTCATGTTTATTCTCTTTTTAAAAGTCACCTGCATAAGTATAGCGACGATTGTTGTAAAACTGACAGTTGGTATTTACTGTTGTAAAACAAACAATTCTGGTATTTTAAACAAATGAATTTTACAAACTTTAGATCGAGAGTTGAACGATGTAAAAGCAAATTTGCAATGAGAAGTTGACGTTGATAAAGTAAACTTCATGTCCACCTTCTATCTATCGACCTACATCTACATGTGATTGCCGATTACAACCAAAAGCTCAAAACAAATAGAGAGAATGGCATGAATGGCATGTCAACAATTATGCTAATGGCAACCGTCTTGGCAGATTTTTAGCATTTCTAAAAACGCTTCTTTTTTTTTTTTCAAGAATACCCTTGTTTCACTCTCCACTCATGAAGCCCGTGTCCAGATTAAATTTCATGATTGTTCTCAAGTTAAAGTATACAACACAACTTCCTTGGACAGGTGGAGGGGGGGGGGGGGGGGGTAGCACTGGCCACGTATGACTGAAATACATTTTTGGCTGTCCTAAACATGTTCTTTAAACCACATCTCCTAATCAAATGCACTAGGAGTCAAAATACTTAATCCTTCATTCTGCATGCTTTGAGACAGAACAGAGGATGTGCACTGTGTGTGTAATGTGCTGCACCGTGCAGCAAATGTCAACTGTTATTACTGTCATTTTCACTGTTGTCTGCGAGTGGATTGCCTGGTGCTGAGACAAATACTGTCTATTTTGCCTACTTACAATGATATTGTCAGAGGCGCCCGTTCCTCAATGCTGTCCAGGCAGTACTGCTCGACAGCCCGAGTCAAGGATGACATGACGGTGGCAAATTCCTTCAGGCCAAACAATGCCTGCAAAAGCTGGTCTTGGGTCAAGGATTCTAGTCCACAGTTCAAACAGCAAGCAGTCAGGCAGACCACTGTAACTGTGCTGCTTCCATGATACAACAACAGAACAGTGTGATAAACTATCATTACTAGAGACCAAGAATACAAGCACTGGGGGTTAAAAAAACGTTTCATACAACAACAGAACAGTGTGATAAACTATCATTACTAGAGACCAAGAATACAAGCATTGGGGGTTAAAAAAAAACGTTTCATACGACAACAGAACAGTGTGATACTATCATTACTAGAGACCAAGAATACAAGCATTGGGGTTTAAAAAAAAAGAACAAACCCATTTCATTCATGTCTATCAACAGTATCACCAATCTTAATGTCTAGGAATTCTATCAGCGTGAATTAGTGAAATGTATCATGATGCTTCATTAGTTAAGCAAACAATATATGCTTCATCTATTCATAATATAGCAGGGTTCCCAGGGACTTCAGCTTATGCCAAGTAAGGACCTTGTAAGGACCTATAAGGACCATTTTCTAAATTAGTAAGGACCTCTACATCAGACATGCCTACCCCAAAATCTTACTATCAGGAACAGATGTTATAAAAATCAGGAACAAATTGAAAATTTCAAAAATTTTCAGGAACACTCAACCTTCCTTTTGTGGACACAACCGCGCGTGTGTAGGTTCACACACACACACATTCACACACACAAACACCATAACAATTCTGCAAAACCCCTCTCTTTCAGGCAGAAAAAACAACTTACCTTTATTTAGGCTACACTATGTACATTGCATGTCATGCATGGTTTTCACTGTGCAGACTTCAGAGACCTGTAGTAGGCACTCTTCAGGTCTGCATAGTCCGAGGTCTTCTATTGTTTTCGCCGCTATTTCTTTTATAATGGCTGTCCCCTTACTCCTGCCACACTGAAACTTCTTTGCCACATCAGAGTCTTTAAACATCAGTTTGAACGCTTTTGTAAAAGTATCCAAAACGGTGAAAGGCAGATTCAGTTCAGCAACAAGGTCGACGAGCATAACTTCGGCACGAATCACTTCATCTGTTGATTCTGCTTTGCTGGTCGACGAACTGGTGAAAAATCCAGAAATCTTGCGAGTGTGACCACAAGATATCTCAAAGTCCTTGTGTTTTTTGGATTCGACATGTCGACGACAGTCATCTTGGCCGCCATGCGCGATGGAGACTCGCACTGGCAAACCGTGCACCAGCAAAAGTTTTCCCCTTTCCGTCCTTCTTGTAAACATGACCACCTCTCACTGTATTGTTTACGAAAGGTTTGCCGACGGCGATCTTGTTTTTTTCGCGGCTGCCGCTGGGGTCCATTTTGAGGTTCATCATCATCTGTCTCGCACACTCGCTTCGCAGTCTTCATGCTAGCCATGTT
The DNA here is from genome assembly GCA_018398815.1 of Conus ventricosus. Lineage (NCBI taxonomy): Eukaryota > Metazoa > Mollusca > Gastropoda > Neogastropoda > Conidae > Conus > Conus ventricosus. The sequence goes on from CM031609.1 coordinate 46,281,143, forward strand.
TGATAGTCGAGCGCGCTTTGTCTGAATCTCGGCTCCGTTCGGTACGTTTCGTCGACGGATATGGCAGTGTGAGCATGCGCACTGCGCTTCAATTCAATCGTCCTAACCGTCATCCGGTTTGTCCCTCTGTGAAAAATTGTCCACTCGTTTGATTTAGTTTTTTGTTTTTTTGTTTTTTTTGTTTTTCCGGAACACGCGATCCCTGACCGTAACGTCCGGAACAAACCTCGATTTTTATGTTTTTCCGTAACAAATACGGCTATTCCGGTACGGTAGGCATGTCTGCTACATTAACATTAGCAGCATATATATTACAAAACGTACTTGTATATCTCTTCCTGGAAATGCACCAAACACAGCGTACACCCAATATAACTTGGCTGCTGTACTGCAGAATCAAATCACACTGAAAACTGTTTGTTCCCTTGTTCAGTCTTCAGTAAGAACAATGTCTTGAGTCTCTTGTCTTCCACTTCAATCCACTCTTTTCACACCTAAAACTAAAACCAGCTGATACTTTAACCTGACAGTCATAGCTGATACTTAAACTTGAATGTCAATCTTTCACAACAGAAGAGATAAGTTTTTTAAAAAAATGACACTGAGAATGAGAAACAAAAACAAAACTGTTATTAGTGGTCATAGGCACTTTCAGATCCTGAATATATGTCGGAGAGAAAAAAAAAAGAGCACACACACACACATACACTGGCCTTAATCAGCATTTTTTCCATTCTTTTTCGACCCTTGTGATGTCCTGTTGAACTCTCTCTGCTTCATTTTTTTCTGTCCTTAGCTAACAAACGCAGAGTGTTGGATCGTTCAATCAGACTGAAACTTCTCTGCTCCTGAGACTGGAAGCTTAGACGGTCAGCCTCTTCAAGTAGATGACGTCGACGTGCCTCATCACTGGTGCATTTATGTTTCTTCCTCAGGTTGACCAGTTCTCCTAACCTCTTTCTCTTCTCTTTTTCCCCAGCTGCCTCCTCGGAGGCTCCTCTTGCCTCTGTTCAGCAAGGTATCTGTCATATCTTCCCTAGGCTCCTGATGCTGAGACAAGGAGTTTTTTTGTCAATGACAACTCCCTCCACACCTCCCATATTATGAATATGGTCTAGCACAACCCTACGTGCCATCGACGCCAAATGCAGTGATCTTTCGCACACAGAACATCCGAGCATAATGTTTGTTTTGGGGATCCTTCAGCAACCAGTCCTTGTACTGCTTTTTTTTTTTTACCCAACGATCCTGAAATGCACTTTCCTGGCATTTCGATTGCCTTGAGCAAAGACTGGAAAATGATGGATGTAAGTATCGAGTCTTCACGCGAAACGAGACCATGCAAAACTAGGACGAGACCTTGAGAAAAACCAAAACTTCCAAGCTGAAAGTTGTCTGCTAGGCTAGGGCCGTTTGTCAGAACCCATTGGCGAGCAGATTTCAGAGTAAGTACCGCTTGCTTCCGAGATTTTCCAACCAGCATTTCGCCATTGACGATTTCTTTGGCTGTCATAAGGACTTGTAAGGACCTTGATGCTAATATAAGCACTTGTAAGGCCTTACTTGAGGTGTTTCAAAATGTAAGGACCTGTAAGGACCGGTAAGGACCCTGGGAACCCTGTATAGACAAGGTAGAAGAACCTAGAATAAGGAGGAGCGGAAAAGATTGTCAGGACAGAGAGCTAGGACCGACGGCCTGTCCCAGGCAAATGAACCTGTGTAGGGAACGTGGCGAATGCTGAAGCCTGCATACAAGCAAAGAGCAAAATTTTCATAACTACTGTAGCAGAGAAACGAAAGTTTGGGGCCATTTTATCAAACTCAAATAACAATTACCTCAGCGTCAGATACTGCTTTAGAAAATTGGCATTTTTTAGGTTAAATCAGCACCATAATGGTGCATTCTGCAAATTGACTGGCTGTGTCAGAAGGCACTGGCCAAAGGAACAGAACCCTGCAATTCTCTAGTTCAAGCCACTTGTCAACAAAATACAAAACAAACATTTCCTCATGATTAAGTGCCAGGTGGTTTGCCTGGTTTGTCAACCTATTCCCTGTAGAGTTCAGAGAATAATATCTTTCCTTGGTCCTGTATGAAAAAAAAGGGCATGCGTTTACCGATCACTAAAGTCGTACTCGATCAGAAATGCAGTTTGGATCATCGTTTGCGAGTTTGAAGCAGGCAGCCCATGGTTTTCACTGTAAGACTCAAATCTCTAATTCAACGCATATGACATCTGTTAATCTCATGTGTACAACTAATGAAACATATCCGGTCTATAATAAAGTGTAGTAAAACACTGGAAATGGTTATGCTTGAAGTGGTCACCGATTTGTCAGCAATCTTGTGTAAAATGTACACTATCAGACATGCCTACCCCAAAATTTGCTCATCAGGAACAAATGTCTCAGAAATCAGGAACACAGGATTTTTGTCAGGAACAGACAGTTCAAGTGCGTCTGCCTGTTAAGACTGTAATACACATACAATAAATGAACACACAAATTCAATTCAATTCATGTTGCTTATAGTCCAGCCAACTACGAAGAGCCATATCAGGGCTGTTGAACACACAAACATGACCATTTTGCTACATATTATTATTAACAAGGGACTCACCTCTATTTACACTATGTACAAGTGTGATTGATGGATTTGAAAATCAAGCAGATGTCAGAGACCTGTAGTAGGCACTCTTGAAGTCTGCAAGGTCTTTCTGTCCGTAGGTTCTCTCCAGACAATCTCCAGGCCTGGATTTCACCACCAGCAGAGCTTCAAGAGTGTCATGTCCCAGCTTGCTCCTGGACTCTGTCTGGTTTTTCCTCACCAAGGAGAAAATCCGCTCACAATGGGCTGATGAATGAGGAATGGCGAGCAGAGACAACATCAGCCTTGGAAGCAACTTGAAGATGGGCTGTCCATCCTCTATCAATTTCCCTATCTTGGCCCAGGTAGTGTCCACTCTGTCTTCAATGCACTGCTGAATGTCAGTGCACTGGTACTGTGCAAATTCCAGGCGCACATCAGCAGTTGTCACTTCATCTGGCAGAAGCTTAGGGAATCTCTGGATGAAGAACTCAATAGAGGAAAAGTTAACATCCATCTGCTTGACAGGATCCAAAACTTGTGCATGCTCCAGGACTTTGTCTGAGATGGGCAGCTTGGTCTTGATGTATTTGCAGGAGGTCTGGAAAAATTTTCTGGCATTCTCAAAGAACTCCAGCTTCCTCTCGTCTCTCAACTTAGCTTCTTGGAGAAAATCAGTTGCTGCCTGTCCAATCAACAGCTCTGTGTCGTCTTTAAGATGGTGTTTAATTTCAAAGTCTACATCCTGTACAAGCTTGTACAGCATAGCAGAGGGTTTCACGAAACGAACGAGCAGCTTTCTCAAAAATCCTTCAAGGCGTTTCTTCAAGACATGGATTTTGGGTTGTTCTGACTGCAATTCTGTATTTATCTCATTGAAAGGCTTCAGAACATCCAACAAGAAGAGGCAGTACAGCTTATTGGTTCTGGACTGGAACAACTTTCGTAATCTCCCGGTCCGCTCCACTTCAGCCGATCCTCCTGCATTTTTCTCTTCTTGCTTGAAGAAATCATACAAGACTTCCCAGTTGTCCAGAAGCCTTGGCAAGCAGTTAGATATGCTCAGCCATCTGGTGGAAACATGCTTGAGGATCTTGGCCTGCTTCACTTCATGGTAGAGCTGGATGTCTTTCAAAGCTGCCTGTGTTTTGCTACTCTTGTCAAGGTAATAATAGACATCAATTAGCAGCTGGTCTATGTTCAGTGGCAAGCAGGCTGCACCTGCACACACAAGACCATAAGACCATAACATTAACACAGCAATATTGAAAATAACAAATTTTCTCAATACATAAGTTAATATTTCATTTATAATAGAACTGAAAATAGACTATATCACAGAGAGAGAGAGAGAGAGAGAAGAGAGAGAGAGAGAGAGAGCGCACAGAGTTCTTTCTTTGCTTCTTGCTAACACCTACCTTTTTCAGCAGCAATGTGTATCAGATGGCAAAACACATCCTGAGAGGTAAGCAGCAGGATGTTGCCTCAAGAGACAGCCGTAGACACCCTTGTTTGTTCCCGTCATAACATTGGCGTTGTCGGAACCAAAGGCCAGGCAGTTGTCCCATGGAATGTTGTGCACTCTAAACTCATTGTCAATGAGTCCAAAGATCTTTTCACCTGAAACACAATTTCATAGGGCTGGGTGAAAACAGCAAACAGAATAACCAAACCTTATCATGGGGATAAAATGTATGTTTAGTTCCCCAGCTTATCACTCTAGAAGTGCTAATCATTCTGATACACTCTCCCACAAACTGTCTCACCACAGCAAGACAGCACACTTGGATGGAAGATCACATACTTTATGGCAGTTTTTTTTTAATTGCCTGCCATTTTGATTTAGGCAGCCACACTCCAACCTCAGCTGATAGAAATGAATGAAATTTTTAGCACAGGAAAATGGTGTGTGTCAGTGTATTCATGTGTGAGCATAAGTATGTGCACTTGACAATAATTATGTATCATAAATGGACAACTTTGCAACATCATTTCATGATTTCTGATTACAATGAGCTGCATGCTAACACGTTAAAGAATTCAAAATATTAATCACATAGTGCTGGAAAAAGATCAGTATGCACATTAACACCTGACTGTATAAAACTTTGACAAAATATACTATGTCGTATGAAAGAAAAAATTAACAGAGAGAGAGAGAGAGAGAGAGAGAGAGAGAGAGAGAGAGAGAGAGAGTGTGTGTACATTGAGAGAATAGAAAAACTTACCAGTGGCAGATCCTTCACAAGCTGGCACAGCAAGAACTTCAGACCGCACCTGCATGGAGTTTGCATCGTAAGTTCGAACGACCAGTGGAAACAGCTTGGTGCTGCCAGCATCGTTGCTCCCATCGGTGGAGATAGTGAAAGGATGGCTTTTCATGCGGTCGGCCAGCTTCAAAGACTCCTTCGCCGCCATTTCTTTTACAATCGCCGTTGCTTTACTCCTCCCACACTGGAACTGTTTGGCTGTCTCCGAGTCCTTAAACATCCGTTTGAAGACTTGGGGTCAACTTGTCGCAAGCTGTGAATGGCAGATTCAGCTCGGTAACCAAATCCACCAGCATCGTCTCTGCTTCAATGAGGCCGTTGTCTGATGATTTAGTGGATGAAGAACTCAAAGTGAAAAATCCTGATATTTTCAGGCATTTGCCCACTTCCTTGGCTTTGCTCTCATACTCGGCATGTTTTTTCGATTCGATGTGCCGACGGCAGTCGTCCTTTCCACCATGAGCGACGGAAAAGTCACACTTGCACACAGAGCAAAATCCGAATGTTTGCCCCTTCTGTCCAGGTCTTAAACAGGGCCACTTCTCGGAATAATCCGTTTTGAAAGCCTGCATTCGTCGTGGTTTTTTCACATCCCGTGGTGGAGTTTCCGAACGATCTTCAGACGAACCACACTGATCGCTTTGCTTCCTCTTGCTGGCCATTTTGAAACTTGAATGCCTGCACGGTGCACCTACTAGGCCTATGCCTAGACAGCCAGCGAGCTTGAAGGGAAGTGAAGTGAAGTGGGTCAACCAATCAGAAAACTTGGTTTACAAAGCGTTTCCCATTGCGCATGCTCGAACTCACACTTGGTGAAGGCAAGCCAAAATTTACCCCCCCCCCCCCACGAAATTTTCCACGGCGATTTTTTTTTTTCCGGAGCATACTTTCGATAACCGTACTTTCCGGACTAAGGGGATATTTTTACTTAGATCCGGATCAAATACGGCTGCTCAGGAACGGTAGGCAACTCTGCACTATACACAATTGTGTATTTATGTGTGCACAAATGCCAAGACCTAACCGGTTAAAATAAATATGGGTTAAAAATGACAAATACAAAAGAGGCTGCATCTTCAGACCAGGAATAAACAGAAAAGGGGCAACAGGGATATGGAAGGAAATACATTGTAACATACTTACAGTTGATTTTGAAGAAACTGAAGAAGAAAGGCCAGCTAACAGCCTCGACAAATCTGAACCAAAAAACTTACAATTTCACAAAAGGATACCACAATTATGAAGCAGGAATGACGATTTGAATTTTTCATACCCTGGGGTGGTGGCAAGGTTGTTCTCACCTTCATATCCACTGGACTCTGCAGCCAATCTGTTGACAGATTTCATGGACAAGGTGTTAACAACCAACTGTATACTGTACTGTAACGAAGTCTCGTTTTGAGACTCTGGTGCATCTGCAAACTTGAAATGGTGAAATTCTATATGGTATACAACTATTTTTCTTCTAAATCCTTCTGTGCACACAAGTTCAAAATGAAAAAAAAACATTAAAGAAAAAAATTAGCTCCAGTGATGTTGATGAAAACAGTTTGACCGACAACACTGCTGAAAGTACCAGCCACTGTGGCAAAGTGGTTAGTGTCGCGGACTCCCGGCTGGGAGGTCGTGGGTTCGAATCCCATCAGAGTTGTGTGGGTTTTTCTGCCCCAACCGGCTCCTACCCAGAGTTGAGTTTGCTGCGGACTCAGCTGGGAAGGCTGGGACCATACAGTCGAGTTTCATCCACTTAATGGATGCGTTTCTGAGAGTGTTGCTCAAATTTCCTGACCAACACTGCAGGTGCCTGTATCTCTCGGGCCTGATTGACGCTGGGAAATAGTATGAAAGGAAGCGTAGAATACAGCCCTGTCATGTAGTCTCTGACCGAAATGGAAATCCGTAGCATCATCTTAACCTCTTCCCTGCTTGCCCCGTGTCTATTACGGGGTCGTTTCCGCGATCCTGTACGCCCGTAACCGTGTCTATTACGGGGTATCTTCGTCATCGAAATTTCGAAAATCGGTACGGGAAATAACCCTAGAAATTGTCCCTGACTCTACTGGGGTGTTTAAATAACAGTTCTGTCCCTTTATCGGTGTACTGAAGTGTTAGTAAATTGTCGGTTTAGTATTCAAGGGTGGGTCGAGCTGATTATCATAATCAAGATGGCGGATCAGAGACGAAGCTCGACACAGCGACCTGTTTTGAAGCGTTATAGCGCACTGGAAGTTTTAGATGAAGTGTTGAATGATATTGATGGTGGTGACGAAGACTTCCAAGCATCAGGTGACAGTGATAGTGATGAGGGAGAGACGGACGGTAACCAGCACCATCCACTTTTGTCGGAACTCGTGGTGGTCACGAAGAAGGCCCGGACTTCGACCCACGTGATGTTTGGTCAAGAGCGATACCGGCCATGATTCCGACCAAGAATCAGAACCAGAGCCGATTCCCAGCACCAGCACAGCACCCTCTACTGTCATGAGAGGTCGTGGTAGGGGCAGGGGAAGACCTAGAGGCACTGGACAGCATCAAATAAGGGGGCGTGGCAGAGGGCGTGGAGCTCGACAATCTTGCTCCAGTATTCCAATGCAAATCAGTGGGAACTGATGGGAATCGTGAGACTGCCTGCAATTGAGCTGTACTGGTCGAAGAAGGTGCTGTACCGCATTCCAGTCTTCAGCTCAGTAATGACAAGAAACAGATTTCAAGTAAGTTTCTTTACTCTCTCTGAGTCTCTCTGTTTACTTGTTCTCATAAATTTCGTTCCACCCTCCCTCTCCAACTCCTTTCTATGTGAAGTCTTTCTTTTTAGCATTACAATAGATGAGGATGATGTGTGTGTGTGTGTGTGTGTGTGTGTGTGTGTGAGTGAGTGAGTGAGTGAGTGAGTGAGTGTGTGCTTCTCTGTAATGTGTGTGTGTGCACTTCTGTTTTGTGTGTGTGTGTGTGTGCTTCTGTGGTGTGCGTGTGTGTGTGTGTGTGTGTGTGTGTGTGTGTGTGTGTGTGTGTGTGTGTATGCTTCTATGTGGTGTATTTGTGTGTCATTGTTTATGGTGTGTGTGTGTGTATGTGTGTGCTTCTATGTGGTGTGTATGTGTGTATACTTCTATGTGGTGTATTTGTGTGTCATTGTTTATGGTGTGTGTGTGTGTGTGTGTGTGTGTGTGTGTGTGTGTGTGTGTGTGTGTGTGTGTGTGTGTGTGTACGAATGTTTGTATGTGTACTTGATTGTTTCTTGTGTACGTGTGTGTGTGTGTGTGTGTGTGTGTGTGTGTGTGTGTGTGTGTGTGTGTGTGTGTTTGCTTGTTTACACACACTGATCAAATGTTTTCAATCCTATTTCAGATCATCCTACAATTTATCCACTTTCACAACTCTGCGATGCCACCACCAGACCATCCCCAGTATGACCGGCTGTACAAGATCCGCCCAGTACTGGACCACCTCCATGAAAGATTTCAGGAGGTGTATGAGCCATGGTGAGTGGTGTGTGTGGATGAAAGCCTACTCCTTTGGAAGGGTAGGCTTATATTTCGCCAATACATCCCCCTCAAGCGTGTCAGGTTCGTGATCAAGTTATACCTCTGCTACCGGTCAAACGATGAAGTGAGGCTGATGGAGAGGCATTTCATGTTCCCCATCCCACCAACACCCAACAAGGCAGCACCACAGAGGGCCTGCAGGGTCTGCACCAAGAAGCTGAAGATCAGGCGTGATGTGTGGTGCCACTGCCCCTCCTGTCCCTCCAAGCCTGCACTGTGCTATCCACAGTGCTACATGGATTATCACACTAAGTTCAACCACTGGGAGTAGTGTGGATCCTGTAGCACAGCTTAGTTTTGCAGTGCATTTTTTTTTCATAGATCTTCAGTTAGTCAGTGCGTGCTTTTATCTCTGTGTTTTTATATTCTTGAGTGCCTGCGTGTTTTTCTTTTTTTTCATCTTCATGGTGGCGTTTCTTCTGAAACTGTTCAACTGGTGGAAATAATCAGACTGGGTTATATTAGTGAGGCTGCTCAACCCAAGAACAACCCCAGAAACCTGCGAGATGTACAGAAAGAAGTACTGGATTAGTGTACAGACATGTACTGAGTGAGTACCAAATGTTTCTCCTCGCATCCAGTGAACACTAACATCAGTTTTTCTAGTGTTTTGTGTGGTTTTATATACAGCAATATGACTTTTTCTTTTGAAACTGTCATAAGATTTGATTTCATCAAATTTTACTGTTTACTAACAAAATCTGATTATTAGTACATCAGGTTATAGCCAAAGATGCAAGAAAAAAACATGCAAAAGATGTAAGACTTGTCTGAGTAAATAGAGTCAGTAGTGATCACATTAGTAAACCTACTGCAAAAGGCAAAATTTGGTCCCTTTATGTCTGGATTATGGTACCTACAATGATGTATCAGGGGTTCCACTGACTTTTTTTTTTTGCGTCAAGAAACGCACGCCTCCGCAAAAATTGCGTCAGCGCTGAAAAAAATGCGTAACAAAGTAAACTGTACTCACTCCCGTCAAAACAGCTCTGAATCACGCGCCTTAACACCGCTGAAGTGCAGAGCAGCTCGCTGCAGGAAAGCGTTTTCTGTGCCACACGAGTCCGGGCCTTCCTCGCTGTGACCACGGTAAAGTTCCCATCAATGGGCGCACTCTGGCATCCAGAATCACGTGGGATGATCGCGTGTGCGTGGGAAGTCATAACGTATTCCGATTGGAAGATGGCACCATCGCAGACGCGGGAAAGATTCCATTTTATTTCGAGGGGAGAAAGGATGAGGCGTTTTGGAACATTCTTGATCTAGCAAAAAGTCAGCGAGTGCCACAGAGTAAAATGTGCACGCACTATCACTAATTGGCGGTGTCAAGCAGTCTGCTGTAGGTCTGTGCCGTGTTTTGCCCCTCTGACATAGGCTTGCGGTTGAGAACAGGGTCCTGGGAAAATTGCGTCGCTAAACGCACGGCCGCGAAAAAAATGCGTAGGAAGGCAGAAAAACGCAATAATTACGCAAAATTTTGCAATAAATGGAACCCCTGATATATGTATGTATTATCACACAGAACAGACTTCGCTGGCATTCATATCAATGCCAGATGTTTATATTATGTTCAGTCAATTCTAACATCATTTTTTTCAAAGTTTTGTATGGTTTGATGAGCTGCAATGTATGTGTGTGTGCCCCAAAACAGTCATTTCATTACTAAAAAAGTTGGTTATGTTACTTTTTGCCATATTACTTAACAAAATCAAAATGTAATGACATCACATCATGCCACAAGGTATAAGGGGAAAACATGCAAACAATCTAAGAGATATCTCAATAAATGAATGAGTAGTGAACAGATGAGTGAACCTACTGTCAAAAGCAGAATTCTGTCCCTTTACCCTGGGATTGGGGTACCCCCAAAGATGTATATATTACCACACAGAAGAAGACTTGCTGGCAATAATACCAATACCAGATGTTTGTATGATGTCCAATCAATACTAACACCAACTTTTTCCATGTTTTGTATGGTTTGATGAGCTGCAATGTATGTGTGTGTGCCCAAAAACAGTCATTTCATTACTAAAAAAGTTGGTTATGTTACTTTTTGCCATATTACTTAACAAAATCAAAATGTAATGGCATCACATCATGCCACAAGGTATAAGGGGAAAACATGCAAACAATCTAAGAGATATCTCAATAAATGAATGAGTAGTGAACAGATGAGTGAACCTACTGTCAAAAGCAGAATTCTGTCCCTTTACCCTGGGATTGGGGTACCCCCAAAGATGTATGTATTACCACACAGAAGATGATTTGCTGGCAATGATATCAATACCAGATGTTTGTATGATGATTGTATGATGTTCAGGCAATACTCACACCAATTTTTTGTATGTGTTGTGTGGTTTGATGTGTTGCAGTGTGTATGTGTGTGCTCGAACACTGTCATTTTATAACAAAAACATGATTGTGTTACTTTTTACTATACTAGTGCCACCAAAATCAAAATATTATACCACATAATACCTCATGCTATTAGGAGGACAACTGCAAACTATCTAACAGATATCTCAATAAATGAATGAGTAGTGAACAGATACGTGAACCTACCACAAAATCAAAATTCTGTCCCTTTACTCCTGAATTGGGGTAACCCCAGTGATGCATGTATTACCACATAAAAGAACATTTGATTGGAATGATATCAATACCAGATGTTTGTATGATGCTCAGCCAATACAAACACCCATTTTTTCATTGTTTTGTGTGGTTTGATGTGTTTCAATGTGTGTGTGTATGTTCAAAAACAATTATTTTATTCAAAAAGGTTTATCATAATACTTTTTACCAAACTATTTGGCAACAGAATCAAAATATTATGAGATCTCATTATAGACCAGGCACTAAGAAAGAATCATGCAAAAAATCTAAGACATATCTCCATAAATGAATGAGTATTGAACAGATTAGTGAACCTACCACTAAAGCAAAATTCTGTCCCTTTACCCTGGGATTGGGGTACCCCTAATTATGCATGTGTTACCACACAGAAAAACATTTGCTGGCAGTAATATGAATACCAGATGTTTGTATAATGTTCAGTCAATAAAATCACCAGTTTTTTTCACTTTTCTCTTTGGTTTGATGTGCTGCAATGTGTGTGCGTATGCAGAAAAAGTGTCAATTTATTACAAAAATGGTTGATTATATTGATTTTTATCATACTTATGACCAGCCAAATCAAATTATTATGACACCACATCATAGCACAGGGTATAAGAAAAAAACATGCAAAAAATCTAAGAGATATCTCAAATGAATGAGTAGTGAACAGATGAGTGAACCTACTGCAAAAAGCAAAATTTGGCCCCGGCACACAGCAATACAGAAAAGCACTTATACTGTGGCAGGGAAGGGGTTAATCATCCTCATTCTCATCGATTCATCATAAAAAAAATGTTTCAAATTCTGTGGCCTTTCATGTCCTGCTCTCATGGTGACCTCAGTTTCAATGTCCTCTCCACGTCTGTGGTCTTGGTTTGGTTCCATCGGGGTCACCGATATCGGCAAGTCCATGGGGGCGGTGGTGGCGCCCTCCGGGAGAGCTCACTCATGCCGGCTCCGCGACTAGCCGTCAGTAGGGGGCTTAGTAGGTGGTGTCCTGCGTATGTTAGATCAGAACAGGCGCCACTGAACACCACCGAAGTGATTCGGCAGCAGTGCAGTGTCTGCTCTGGTGGGTTGCCTCTTGACAACTTGACACTGACTGCTCCCTGTCGATTGCCGGTGCTGGGGCTGAGGCGGGCCGACCGGGCTGTGGCCGTTGACGAGGTGTCGGAATGAGTGGCGTGGGTGCACTGCCTCTGAGGTGGAGCAGAGGTTGCTAAAGTAAAAAAAAAACAAAAAAACAAAATAAAAAAAAACACTGCTGAAAGTGAACAAAACTGGCATGCCTGTGGAATTTCGCATAGATTTTAGGCCCTCAGCGGAAGCCATGGTTCTGTAGTGATACCTACCAGTCATAACACACCCTAGTGCGTCTCACTTAAGTTTGAATGGCACATGATGTCAAGTGTTTGGCTCGTTTGAGATCGGGCAGTGCGTGCGCGAGTGCGTGTGATGCGTGCATGCGCGCACAGACTGTGGATGTCACCTTCCAGTTAAATACATAGTATTTGTGCCACCCCTTTCTCCACCCTCCCCCATGCTAGTATTCCTCCCCTCCCCTCCCCCTCCTCCCATGCCCCTCACCTCATATATGATTTTCTTTGTTGAACTCACCTGCTATGGCTGCAATAATCAATTTGTCCTCCTCTTCAGCCCCTTCAGCAGGATTCGCTTGATCCATGTTCTGTCCAGTTTTACAAACCTGGTGCATCAACATTGCCTTTATGTGAAGAATTGCCGTTACCCTTGACCGGCCCTGGGAAGTACTTCCTTTGTTCTGATCATGGTTCTTGAACAGAGAAGACCCATGCTGAGAAGATGCCCTGAAAATTAAATAAACAAATAAGAGATAAATGAGAAAACATTCACGATATAAAAGAGAATGAAAACCCATAATACAGAAGACCATATTTGCTTGTTGCTTCTTTTGACAATATATAAAAAATGATCGGAAAAAAAAAATGCAATTAAAATCATTCTTCATTTGAAAAGATGTCATCCTACTGCCAGAGAGACCTGCCTGTGTACGGCAAATTCCCAAGTCAATGCTGACTTTAGGACAAGTGAAATACCTCACTTGCTAGGAGTGTCAGCACAGGGCTCACGCTCCCAAGGCTGCCGGATAAAACTTCCTGCAGCCCGTTTAGAAATGGCATTTTCGCCGTCCATCTAAACATATCGTTCTGGTAGCGTTGATACATGGTGAATGAAACGGGTCCCTTTCCCTATCTCTTTCCTGCAATAAGTTTCCCCAGTCCACCATACCATCCGCAGTGGGAATGGGGGTTAAACATAAATTAACGAGTCCTAGCCTGTCAAATTTTATGGACATGATTTCGACGGGACATCACTTCCAACTAAAAGTATACACAAAAGAGCAGCCAAAGCCATTATATGTTATATGTACAGCTGGAGGGGTGTGGGGGGGGGGGGGGGTCATTTTCACTGTGGATTCCTGGACATTTTTCACTCTAGGCACCCAACTTACAGAAAACCACAGCTGGGTGGCAAATCTGTACAGCCGATAATAATTCTCAATATTGCAACAAAATTTGACCACACACACATACAAAGTGAATCAAGTTTTTCACTGAACTGCAACTTGGTATATAGAGGGCAAAAAAGCGACAGAAACAAACCGACACTTAAAACATCCTTCATGTGTTGCCGTCCATAACGCGTGTGTGTGTGTGTGTGTGTGTGTGTGTGTGCCTGTGCAATACATGTGTGCGCATGCACGCATCTTTACGAGTGCATGGATACGCATGTATGTACTTAGAACAGATGAACATCCGACTTCAGATGGCCAGAACTGTGTAAAAGAAAGAAAAAATGAATGAAAAACAAGTCTAATGGGAACACACAAGTCTTAGTTTTAATTTACCAAATCAACTTAAATACAACAAAAGGCTCAAGTGTTTCAACTGCACTTTCCCATGGTAAAGCAGGTCTCTTGCCTCCCCCCCCCCCCCCCCCCCCCCCAGTAAATGTCTGCCTTTCAGTTCAACTATTCATGAGAGAGAGAGAGAGAGAGAGAGAAGAGAGAGAGAGAGAGAGAGAGAGAGAGAGACAGACGCAGACAGACAGACAGCCAGCCAGACAGACATAGAGACCACCTATCCACTCAACTTCAAGACAAATCATAGAAATGGGTAATGGTTCGACAGGTGAGGTGGAGGGATAGATAATAACCATAGTACGTGTGAGCGAGGGGATATAGGGACTTAGTCATTTACACATTTGCCAAAACTGCCGTCATTACAAAATTATGATAAGATAAGATAATGTTGCTTATAGCCCAGCCGACCGCAGAGGGCCACATCAGGGCTGTCACCACGTAAAATCAACTCACCAGTCATTTAAAAAAAAAAAAAAAAAAAAAAAAACAACTTTCACACATCTCATTAAATGACATCGTCTACAAACGCACCAGAAACTTTGTTTAAAAATCTTTCTTCCGTAAAATCTTAAATCAGATGAAAAATGTTAATTTCTCTCAAAAACTCAAGGATCACGTCAGGCGGACATCCCTGAACAGGATCTTCATGGACTCCGCTGTAAAATGTTTGTGTCTCACATCGTGCAAGTCCCAACACTCTAAAAGAACATGTTTCATTGTGAGTGGCGCATGACATGGAATGCACCACGGAGCTTCTTCACTCTTTAAAAGGTAAGAATGGGTAAAAATACGAATGGCCGGTGTGCAGCCGGCACAGAACCGTTTCCTCTTTACGACCACCCGACTAGATTGGAGGAAGTCCTTAAGGTTTGGACGGATCTGAAAGAGTTTGTTAATCGTCTGTGTGTTCCAATCCTCCTGCCAGAGGTCTCTCACATAATCGTTAATTTTGGGTTTCACATCTGAGCAGGGATATAAGTGTTGGACAGTTTCTCTCTTGTGGCGTTCTTGCTAAACGATCAACCATTTCGTTCCCGCCGATGCCAACATGACCAGGAACCCAAGCAAGAGTAATGTTGTAACCGTCCGCCTTCAACTTGCTAAAAAGTTAAAAAAAAAGTAAAAGTTCTGGATGCTGAAGGTTGCGGCCACTATGGCCTCCAAAGCTGACAGCGAATCCGACAGAACCAGAAAGTCCCTCCTCGAAGAGTGTGAGATCATCTTCAAAGCCAGTACTAGAGCAGTAAGTTCAGCAGAATAGACAGAAGCATCTGAATGTATATGTTCCAACAGTATCTGAGAAGGAGCCCCAGGGCAGTAGGCTGCACAGGCCACTCCATCCTCAGACTTGGAACCGTCAGTGAAAACTGTTTGATAGGATGGGAATTTGGAACAGAGCTCAGCATACAAAGCCTTGTACGCCAGAGAGCTGGTAGACTCTTTGCGAAAAGCTGCAAGATCGAAACGAATCTCTGGTGTGAAAAAGGTCCACGGAGGTTGATCCGGAAACTTGGAAAAATCGGAAACTACTCCCAGGTCTAGACCTGCATTCCGCACGTGAGGCTGCATACAAGACCAACGGCGGAATACATTTAGGGTTGTTTTCAAACTTACTTTGGAATGGAGGGTCAAAGACACAGTCATAGGCAGGATTCTGCGGTTCTGAGAACAGTCGGATATAATAATTTAAAGACAGTTTCAGCCTGCGGTTGGACAACGAAGGTTCGCCCGCCTCTGCGTACAGGCTGTACACAGGGGTGGGTGCGGAACGCTCCAAGACAGAGACGAAGCCCTTGATGGTGGATAGGGTCCAAAAGTTTGAGGTAAGAGGGTCTTGCGGCGCGTAGACAGCACAACCATAGTCCAGTTATGGAACGGACCAGGGCTCTGTAGAGGTGCAGCAAAGTTTTCTTATCAGCGCCCCAGTCTGTGTGCGCTACGACCCGCAGAATATTCAGAGCTTTCTGGCAAGAAGTTTTGAGGTTTTTGATGTGGCTGAGAAAGTTAAGTTTCTGTCAAAAATGACCCCAGAAATTTGGCCTCTTTAACAGCTGGAATGGGAGATTTCCCTACTTGAAGTTCAGATCTGGGAAAACTGACGGAAATTATGGAAGTGAATACACCTGGGTTTTTGTAGCAGAAAAGGTGAAACCGTTTTCATCCGCCCACCGATGGATTTTATCTACGCAAAGCTGGAGCCTGCGCTGGACACTCGGGTACAGGCTTCCAGTTGCGTAGACAGCAAAAATCATCCACAAACAATGAGCAGTCTGAACCCTGCTGAACTGATTTCACAATGTGTTGATTTTAATACTAAAGAGGGCAGGAGACAGTATGCTCCCCTGGGGAACACCCAACTCCTGCTCGTGGACATCAGAGAGAGTGGTGCCAACCCGGACCTGAAACTGTCGTTCTGGCCAAAAAATTTTGAATAAAAAGGCGGAGATGACCTCGAAAACCCAGATCGTGGAGATCATGAAGTATCCCCGACTTCCAGGTGGATCGTAGGCCTTCTCCAAGTCGAAGAAAATTGCCACTGCATGCTGTCTGTTAAAAAAGCGTTCCTAAGTGTAGATTCCAGACGAATCAAATGGTCAACTGTACTACGATGTTTGCGGAAACCACACTGTTCTTCGCCAAAAGGCCATCGGTTTCGAGTTCCACATGAGCCTAGCATTGACCATTTTTTCCATCAATTTACAGACACAGCTGGTCAAAGCTATGGGACGGTAGTAGATGGATTAGAAAGATCTTTTTCCAGGTTTGGGATGGGAATAATGAGGGCTTTCCCGCCAAGAGGGTGGAAAGCAACCTGTAGTCCACACGTGGTTGTATACCTGTAACAGGATGTTCAGACCTTCTTGCGGAAGATGTTTCAATAGTTGATAATGAATGTCATCTATACCTGGAGAGGAATCGCTGCAAGAGAGTAAGGCAGATTTCAGCTCGTTAATGTGAAAGGAAGATTGTAGTCTTCCATGTTGTCGATGAAAAGTTGCAGGGTGATTTTTCTTTTAGGGCTTTGTTTTTGACAAAAGACTGATTATTAGAAGAGGAGGAATTCTTTTCAATGGTTGAAGCAAGCAGATTAGCAACGCTTTCTTCTCTGTTATTAAAGAATCCGAAAACTTGAGATGGTTCACAGTGGGACAGGTGTTCTTCCCTTTGATTTTCTTAATGATGTTCCACACTTTTTTCTTAGAAGTTTTTGATGTCAGCCTGGAGCAGAAGCTTCTCCAGGACTGACGTTTACTGATTTAAAAGTGTGTCTAGATTTAGCACGGAGTTTCTGATGGGCTCGAGCGTTGGGACCCGAATTATGATATCCGAGAGCCTCCAAGATGAAACTATACCAAGTAGTTACTTTTAATGCTGCAGATATTATATGAATATTCAGCACTTGCTCAAATGAAAATGAAAACACATGACTGATGAGCACTTATTTCATCATCCAAGTTTTGACTTTTGAAACATTCACACTGGGCTGTGCATGTTAATGTGTGTTGTGGTGTGTGTGGTGTGTGTGGTGTGTGTGTGTGTGTGTGTGAGGAGAGACAGCATGCGGAAGTGCAGGAAAATGGATGCTGGGCCTACGTAAACTTACCAAGCATTTTGTGGGGCTGTGGCAATTCCTCACTGGGCTCGCGTGCTTGTGATGGAGCAAGTAACTGGATACCTTGTGGCTGACGTTCTGCTTTGGTTCTCATTTCAAACGCAGGTGCATATGCGTTCAATGTGGATTGTGCTACTAGTCCAGTGTTCTGGGACCATTTGTCCCATTTGGAGCTGGTGCAGGTTTTTGCTGCCCATTTGTCCCCTTTGGTGCTTGCGCAGTTTTTCCTGCCCATTTATCAAATGGACAGTTGGAATGGGCTCTGGCAGTCCATTTTGCACATTGCTGGTGCTGGCAACTCATAATAATTGCAATGTAACCTTGTAAGGTGTTCAATCATCTGTTTGCGTTCCACACCAATTGCTCCAGCAATATTCAAAAAGGCGAATTTCATTGTTTGGAATCGTCCATGATCTTTTCTGCCCGGCCCTGAAACAAAAACCACAAAGAATTGGGGGTTACAAGGGTGTGATGTTGGATCACTTTTTTAAACTTTACTCAAGGGTCCATGAACCTATGCCATTCATCTTACTGAACAGCAAAAGAAATAAAATGAATAAAACAAACAACATAAACACGCACATGAAAAAGCTCAACTGTTCAGTTCGTATTCTGAATAAGTAATCCAAACAGCAGGAATACAGTCAAGGCATGCTTTCCTACTGTACGTTTTCTAACCGTAGATCATGAATGAACTAAATTTTGGTGCTCAATACCGTTTCCCTCCTGCAATGTTCGCACATGAAAATATCGCCGTTGTTTCAGAATTCAGGATTTTTCCCTTCAAACTAAGCCCAGAAACACAGATAAGCATTGTTGTAGCAAACCGTTTCTCTTTTTAAATGCACATGTATATTGAAGGGGCCTATACATTATTTACATATATAAGGTTCTTTTAGTTTTATCTGACAATACAAAATTGTCACAGACAAAACAGAAAATATACACTTTACAAAAAGTAAATACACTGAACATAACCTTTCATGTTCCTGTGTGGTATAGACGATCTAAATCAGAATTTCATGTGTATAATTGTGTATTGTAAACATTTACAATATAAACAAGCGGTACAGTAATCAAACTTAGGGATGTTCATTAAAACACCATGCAGTGTTTAACAGTATGTCTGTCCTAAAATTGTCGCAAACCTTTTATATTCGAGACTTCCAAGGTTGTGGACTCTGGATATTTATTGTGGACATCCTTATAATGATTTTGCTCATTTTCAGCCAAAAGTCAGTACTTTACACTGATCATTGCCAAATTTTTGCCAACGATAGGAAGATTTACAGTGACTCTGTCAATTATCCTGATATCGAAAAGGACCTTGACAATGGGGCAGGAGTGGTTGCATAAGTAGAACTTGTATTTCAATGTCCAAAAGTGAAAGGTAATGCATATAGGTAAGAAAAATTCCAAAAACTGCCTACACAATGAAAATTGGTGATTCAAATGAAACGGTTCAAAAATGCTCAGAGGAAAAGGACCTTGGCGCTACCTTTGACTGCGATCTTATTTTGACCCACACCTACAAAAAGCGATTAGTAAAGCCAACCAAATGATTGGGTTGATTAGACAGTCTTTCTCCTTTATTGATAGACATATTCCTGAAATTGTACAAAGCGTTTAAACAAGACCACATGTGGAGTACGGAAATGTTATCTGGTACCCACTGCTAAAGAGACAATCAGCATCGGTAGAAAAGGTCCAGAGAAGAGCGACTAAGGGTTGCGCATGCGTCGAAGATGGCGGCTGTTTTGATTTTCTCTGAAAAACTTTGATAAAATTTACGTGAATTTTCGGTGTTACAGCAGCCTTCTTAAAGCAAAATTAACTGGAGACATTTTTATTGAGTTAATCCCCAGAGGAATGCGTTCTATGGGGAGGTAGTAGACGCTAGAGTGTCTCATTCGAGCAGATTCTCCTGTGTGACGAGTTCCGAGTTTCAACTCATGACTAACCCACATAACACGCCAACGACTTCTCCTGCACGTTCTTTGTTTTTCAATAATCAGTCCATCGTTTTTGTTGTTCTTACACTGGAATTACTTACAAAAGGGTGAGTACTTTTTCTTTATCCCCATTCACGATTTCACAATGAAATCATCCAGGAAAACGTCTACTAGTACTAGCGGAAAGGGGGGACAGGGACAGGGCCAGGCCAGGGTCAGGGGGCAATTCAAAAGCAAAACGGGTTGATCAGAGGAGTCCATGGGTTTGTTTGAAATGCGACAATGCAGTTGAAGAAGGTTGTGATGAAGTGATGGAGTGCCATGGTGCAAAGAATGGTGCCACAAGACATGCACTGAGTTTGACAGGAGCACAGTATAACTGTCTTAAACATGGGGGAAAACTTCATTCAATGGTTTTGTGAGGACTGTAGAGAGGATGACAATGGAGAAAAAGGGCATAAATCAAGACTTGAGGCAAAAATGGACAGTATTTTGAGAGTGTTGACCTCTGTTCATGATAGACTGGACAGATTAGAGGAAACACAGAAAAAAGTCTGAGAGAAGTGAGAGCAAAATAGAGGAGGTGGGGGAGAGAAAGGTTAAAGACTACATGGAAGAAAGTGAGGAGAGGGAAAAGAGGAAGCTCAACATAATAACATGCAATTTACCAGAGAGCTCAGCAGAGTCTCCAGAGGAAAGGAAGAATGAAGACCAGGAAAGAGTCAGAGATTTGGTGGCAAAATCACTGATGTTCAAGAAATTAGGTCAATAACCCAGTCAGGTTAGGCAGAATCCAGGATGGCAGAAATGCTAAACCAAGACTCCTGAGAATGGAAGTCAGAACTGAGGAAGCCAAAAAGAAAATAATGAAAAATGTCCAAGGATTAAACAAGCATGTTAAGGAAGGAGAAAGCAAGATTTACATAAATAATGACACCACAAAAAAAGAAAGAGAACAGATCAAATCGTTGAAGCTGAACTGAACCAAAGAAAGACAAATGGGAGACAAACTTAAAGATTGATTATAAGGCTGGCAAGATTGTGACATTCACACCAAAACAGAACCAAACTGGTGCTGTTGTCCCAGATCAGTGTCCGGACGAGGTCCAGACCCCTGAGGTGAAACACTGACTGTCAAGCAAACCACAATATGTAAATAGCTGTACAAAGCAAACTCTTTATTCCTCTGAAGTTAATGACAATCTTACAAATGTTACATCCCAGACTGTGTTAGGGAAAAATAATTGTAAATCAAAAGGTAATGACTCAATGAGAATTTTTGTACAGTAATGTAGATAGTCTTCTGAATAAAAAGGATGATTTTTTTTAATTCGTATAAATGAGAGAAGCCAGATATTATTGGCTTAAACGGAAGTAAGAGCAAAAAATGTTTTATATGCCAGCAAAAGATGTTGAATTTGAAATTGCTGGCTTTGATATTTTTCTGAATAAGGAACCTAAAAGGGGTATAGCCATGTATTTTGGCTAAGGAGCTAAATGCACAACTTTGCGATGAGTTTGAAAATAACAAATTTCAAGAGCAATTATGGTGTATTATCAGGGGTGGTAACGATGAGACAATATTAGTAGGGTGTATATACAGAAGCCCAAACTCAAATGATGAAAACAATTATTTTTTAATTTGCTAAAAGCAGAAAAAATGAGTAGATATAGTAAAATATGTATATTTGGTGATTTTAATTTTCCTGATGTAAAATGGGATGGAAATTGGAATAGTGATAAAAGCAATGATGTTATTGAAAACTTTAGAGATGCCTTTTTAATACAGAAAGTGACTAACCCAACTCGTG
This sequence comes from Conus ventricosus, assembly GCA_018398815.1. NCBI lineage: Eukaryota > Metazoa > Mollusca > Gastropoda > Neogastropoda > Conidae > Conus > Conus ventricosus. Next base: position 46,302,442 of record CM031609.1, read on the forward strand.
TTCGGGAAGGACAGAAGCCAACAATTGATGACTCAAGTTTTAGTTAATGAAGAATCCTTGATCTCTGATATTGAATATAGTGACCCTTTGGGTAAAAGTGATCACTTGATTTTAACATTGAACTGTATGTTCCCAAAGAAAAGACTAAAGAAAACCCTAAGTACAAATTTGATTTACAGAAAAGAGACTATAATAAAATGAGAAAATGCTTTCAGAGAGTGTCAACTCTTTGCTTACAAATGATCAGGATGTCGAGGAAATGTGGAATGTCTTAAAAATGCGAAGTTTTAAGAAGTATGGATGAATGTATTCCAAAGACTAAGTGTAGCCAAAATAAAATGCTTAAACCACTTTGGATGAATGATAAAGTACTTAAAATGATTAAGAAAAAATATAATTTTTTTCAAAGGTATTTATTGACGAAAGATGGAAAGAATACAGTAAATATGCAAGAATGCGAAATAAGAGCAAAAATGAAATCAAATCAACAAGAAAAGCTTATGAACGTAAAATAGCAGAACAATGTAAAAAAACTCCCAAATGTTTTTGGAAATACGTGCAAGAACGTAACAAAAGTAAACACAGGGTAAATACTCTAAATGATGGTAAAGGAGGGTTGGCCGAGTCAGATATGGAAAAAGCTGAAGTTTTAAATGAGTTCTTCGCAAGTGTCTTTGCTAATGAAGATACAAATAACATACCTGATCTTATTGAATGTAGTAAATCTAATGGAATTTCAGTTACAGATATAATAATTACTTCAGATGCGTAGAGAAGAAGTTGTTTGAATTGAATCAGTCTAAAGCGCAGGGACCTGATTTAATACCACCTAAAGTTCTAAAAGAATTAAGTAAGGAGTTAGCTGTACGCTCAGTAAGATTTATAATAAATCATTAGAGACAGGAAAATTACCCCTCGACTGGAAATCGGCAGAAGTTACTGCTATTTTTAAAAAAGGGTCAAAATCTGAGCCAGGCAACTATCGTCCGGTAAGCTTAACCTGCATTGCATGCAAAGTGCTAGAATCCATTATAAGAGATGTCATAGTATCTCACTTCACTGATAATAATTTGTTTGCAGTATGCCAGCATGGCTTTCGTAAAAAAAGGTCTTGCATATCACAACTACTTGAAGTTATGGAAGATTTAGTTAACATGCTAGAGAATAAGTACTCTGTTGATATAATTTACCTTGATTTCCGTAAAGCTTTTGATACGGTTCCGCATGAGAGATTATTGAAAAAAATGGAAGCATACGGTATAGTAGGTAAGTTGCTAAACTGGAGTTTGAGACTTTTTGTCAAATAGAAAACAAAGAGTAAGAGTGGGTAACTGTATGTCGACAGAGAAAGATGTTATGAGTGGTATTCCCCAAGGGAGCATTTTAGGACCTGTACTGTTTACTATTTTTTATAAATGACCTTCCAGATGAGGTAAATAGTTTTTGTAAAATTTTTGCTGATGATACAAAAATATATGACAAATCAGATAACTATAATAGTCTGCAAGAAAATTTAAATTGCCTCCAAAACTGGGCAGACAAGTGGAATCTATATTTTAATGTTGAAAAATGTAAAGTTTTGCATGTTGGCAAAAACAATCCTGAACATGAATACAACATGAAAATAGATGGTGGAAATAGGCTGGGACAGAAATGTGAGGAAGAAAAGGATCTGGGGTAATCTTTGATAAAGATTTACTCTTTGATATTCACATTCAAAAATGTATAAATAAAGCAAACCAAATGATTGGATTAATAAAAAGAACTTTATTTACCTAAATAAAGAAACGTTTTTTAAGTTATATAAAGCTATGGTTAGACCGCATCTTGAATATGGGGAATATAATTTGGTACCCACACTTGAAAAGACAGTCAATAGCAATTGAAAGAGTACAGAGAAGAGCTACTAAAATCTTGCAAGAATGTACAAACATGTCTTATACAGATAGATTAAATTACTTAAATTTGCACTCTTTTAAAAGGTAGACGTATTAGAGGGGATTTGATTGAAGTGTTCAAAATATTTCACCAGCAAACGACATACAGTGGGACTACTTTTTTGAGGCTGTTAAACAGATAGAACAAGAAATTCGGAAGGCAAAATTTTTGTTAAGCAGTTTCATACTAACATGGGGGGATTCAAGTTCAGTAACAGAGTTATTACTAACTGGAACAGTTTGACAACTGCACTTAAATTTGCTAAAAATACTAATGTTTTAAGAATTTGCTGGATGAAGACTTGAAATTTAAAGTACAGTTTAGAAGCTTTGATGAATAAGAAGGAAAATTTATATTGCATGCATTTTCAACCCTGTCATAAAAGTAAAATAACACGAGGGACATTGAAAGGCTTAACGGCCTATGTATTGATTACGTCCCTACACTACTACTACTACTACTAAGATATTACCAGAATGCAGAGACATGACTTATGAAGACAGGGTAACATATCTTGGTTTACCATCTCTAAAAGCCAGAACGGCAAGAGGTGACCTGATCCAAGCATATAAAATATTATCACCAAGTGAATGATATTGATTTTAAACTCTTTAAATTCTGATATCACAAGAGGCAATGAAGGTAAATTGTTTTTATGGTTTTCTAACACTAGCCTATGGACAAATTCATTTGTTATCCTCCATGCCCCAAGAAAGGTTAAATCGGTAAATACTTTTGAACTTTGTGTATGCATGGATGCCTGTATGTAATTGTATGTGTTCATGTGACTCTACAAATGTCTGAATGTGAACGAGCACTGAATGTACTGGGCCTCGACTTTCACTTTGCCAGTGTAAAGTGCACGGCACAGTGTTGTCAATTAGTACAATTCGAATACCGTAGTCGATCAGCTCTGAATTCGATGGCACCAGACTCTCAGAATATTCTACATTCAAGCACAAATAAATGAATAAATGAAAGTACAAATAGTAATAATATTGTGAGCCACAGTGAAAACAAGTCAACCAACAACACTACTCTCGCTCGCCGAGGACATCTTAGACAAAAAGAGCGAGTGAGAGACAGATGGGGAAACGTTTAAAACACACACCAAACAAAAAAACACAAAAAAAACTTATCATTACAATCCTGAGAGTCTGAGTTCGAGAATAGGCACATACTGTGAGCGGCCTGGAGCTGAAAACATGGTTAATCCATTCACTTCCAAGGTGTGCGCTTCCTGTGTCCTCAAACGACAACCAATCTGTTTACCGGAAAAGGGCTAAACGAAGTGGAACACACATGCATGTTGATCGAGACAGTCTTTCATCACCAACTTTTGAGCATAGCTTATTAAATTCTACAATTCAGGTTAGCCACCGACTGTGTGTGTGTGTGTGTGTGTGTGTGTGTGTGTGTTCGCGCGCGCGCGCGCGTGTGTGTGTGTGTGTGTGTGTGTGTGTGTGTGTGTTCGTGTGTGTGTGTTTGCGTGTGTGTGTATGTGTGTGTGCGCGTGTGTGAACTGTCGCTGACTGGAACAGCTTTTTTTCTCAAGTGCCCAATTGTTGGGACTGTTACATCAGCGCTGCCTGAGCACCAGCGTGCGCGTGTAACAACTGATCCGCACCCCCATCCCGCCCCCCCCCCCCCCCCCCCCCCCCCCCCCCCCCCTCTCTACTCATTGAGACGGTTTGACAGCAGACCGCATTGCCTCCCAGACGGTCAGCGACGCCTAGAGAATGGCATAATCCTTACCAAGATGGCTGTGCTGAATGGGTCCAGAGGTTTACCGCCAGTATTTACCCATTTTAACTTGTAATTAGCTTGGGTTATTCACGGAAAAGAGAGAGAGAGAGAGAGAGAGAGAGAGAGAGAGAGAGAGAGAGAGAGAGAGAGACAGACAGACAGACAGACAGACAGACAGACAGACAGAGACAGAGAGAGAGAGATACAGGCAGACAGACAGACAGAGACAGAGAGAGAGACAGAGAAAGCTAGTACGAACATACGAACAGAGAGAGAGGGGGATCTGATTAACTCGGTAATGCACGTCAGCATACCGATGTGCAACGTCAATAGCTTACATAGGCCTACATGCAAAATAACGCAAGTACAACGTAGTTAACTTCGAAGACAGCACCAGTACCAACAAACAGGTAAAGAAGAGTCCAATACACGCGAAATCATCGAGAAGAAAGATTTACCGTGCGGGGTCAGGTTAAGAGAGCTAAATGGGAATGGGACAAACATACTAGGTAAAAGAGCCGCCGGGATGAGGGAGGGAGGGTTAGGATTATTTCTCAACGGAGAAAGATGTCCTTATGCGATAGGAAATGAAAAGATACGTGGCAAAAAACAAAAAACAAAAGAAGAAAATTATAATTCCATACTATCAAAATAATGCACGAGGAATGGGAGGGAAGATGGGAGATTTGGATGAAAAGACAGCACAAAAGAGAGCTTCAAAAGGAGAAAGGAAAAAGCCGAGCGAACAGGGTGGGTGGGTAGCCTAAAAGGTGGGTCAAGATGTGAAAAGCAGCTTCGGGAGAGGAAAATGAATGTGGACTTGGGAAACCTTGTCTGAAGCTTTAGAGAAGTCCAGCTGGATAATGTTGACCTGCGCACCTTGAGCCTTTCGCCGTGTCGACATAGGCATATAGCCATTGTCCGTTCTTGTAAAAGTAGAAAGAAAAAACACACAAAAACAAAACAAAAACAAAAACATTTTGTGAGTATGACGTCATCCTAGCATGCAAAACAAAAAGCCACACCAATCGCTACTCAGTTCCACTGCCACTGTCTTCTACCTCATCCCCCCCCCCCCCCCCCCCCCCCCCCCCCCCCCCCCCCCCCCCCCTGAATTCTTTCTCTTTTGTTTCTAGATTTTGCTAAATCTGCCACCTCGTGGAAGACTGGGAGCCCCCTGCAAGCGACAAGACTCCGGTACCGATTGAGATCGTTTTGCTCTGAAGTAAAGATGTTCGAAGTTCTGGTTGTCTTACCTCTGACTTTTTAAAATTATAATCATTTATGTACATTGGCCGTGTCCATCATTGCCCATTTACTGTAGTGCACGCAACACGGACGGGAGACAATCCATACTTCGGTACCCTATTATTGGAAGAGTAGCTTCTCTTCTAAGGCTTCCGTTTACCATTTCTCTGCATTGCGCTTAGGATGAAAACACCGAGTTCGGAACGCGTACACCTGTCCCTAAAAGCTTGTGCTGTGAGGAAGTAAAATTCAAGTATTCCACGCGTGTTCCCTTGTTATCCGTCTCGCACCTGGCAGCTCCAGCCCTCAAGCCGCCACAAATTTCCCCGGGGGAAACCACAAAACGATGTAACGCCCATGATTTTTTCTAGGAGGGAGGGGGTGTTGAAAATTCTGAGAAAAACCGAAGCTAGCAAGCGATGGACTGAGCTCACTCCAGCTCAGCTGAAGCGAAAACCTCCGCTTGTTTGTTGACCTTCACTGTGCTTTCGATCAGAAGAGACCATATGGATGGAAAGTGTGCTCTCTCTCTCTCTCTCTCTCTCTTGCTTATCTGTTACCCTTGGAAATAAAGTTGGAAATAAAATGAGGCAGGGGACAGTAAACAATAAACAAGTCGGGTAACTTTGCTCCCATAAGAAAAACCAAACAGAGCAACTTTTATTCAAGACTGCACATAAAGATTATCATCATCATCTCCTCTGTTAAGTCGGAAATGAAATAGGTAGGGAACAGTAAACGATAAACAAGTGGGGTATGTTTTGCTCCCAAAGGAAACCTAACACAGAGTAACTTTTATTCAAGACTGGCACAGCCTTTTAAACTGAATAAAGTCAGACAAAATACATAGACGAACAATCTAATAGTGGGGGAAAAACAAGCGCAGGCCAACAACTGAACTGTCTGGCAAAGATTTGGACTTGAGGGGAGGGGAGAGGGAGTTTGAAGATGGAGAAACTGGGAAAATGAAATTAAAAAAAAAAAAAATGTTACAGATATGTAAACTCTTTACTAGCTGCATAAGGGAACCATCGCAATCCCTTTTGAAGGCAGATATATTTTGTATTGCCTGCTCCGAGGCCTTTCGCCCGCTGGATCGGGACTCATCAGGGAGACACGGCTGGTTGTGTCTGCGCTCCCGGCGTCAAATAGAACACACCACAGTCCATAAACTGTGGTGTTCTCACCACCATGGGTGCAAAAAAGATCCAAAGCACCACCCCAGAGCATCCAGCGAAGAGTAGTAAATCAACCAAACGAAAGTGTGGGAGGAAAAAAAAGTGCTGTAAAACTAAGACATTAGGGCAAATAATATAAAATGTAGGGACAGTCTTTGAGCCTACGCCTGAGATCCACCCAAAATGCAAGGGAGATCAAAAGACAAACACACAGACAGACAGAAACAAATACAATAACCTCAATTTAATCAAAGCAAAATCGGAAATGAAATGAGTAGGGAACAGTAAACGATAAACAGTAAACAAGTGGGTATGTTTTTGCTCCCATAAGGAAACCTAACACAGAGTAACTTTTATTCAAGACTGGCACAGCCTTTTAAACTTGAATAAAGTCAGACAAAATACATAGAGCGAACAATCTAATAGTGGGGAAAAACAAGCGCAGGCCAACAACTGAACTGTCTGGCAAAGATTTGGACTTGAGGGAGGGGAGAAGGGGGAGTTTGAAGATGGAGAAACTGGAAAATGAAATTAAAAAAAAAAAAAATGTTACAGATATGTAAACTCTTCACTAGCTGCATAAGGAACCATCGCAATCCCTTTCAAGGCAGATATATTTTATTGCCTTGCTCCGAGGCCTTCGCCCGCTGGGATCGGACTCATCAGGGAGACACGGCTGGTTGTGTCTGCGCTCTCCGGCGTCAAATAGAGACACACCACAGTCCATAATACTGTGGTGTGTTCTCAACCACCATGGTGGCAAAAAGAATCAAAGACTGTCCCCTACATTTTATTATTTGCATAATGTCTTTAGTTTTACAGCAACTTTTTTTCCTCCCCACACTTCGTTGGTTGCATTTACTACTCTTCGCTGGCTGCTCTGGGGGTGCTATTGGATTCTTTTTGCACCCATGGTGGTGAGAACACCACAGTATTATGGACTGTGGTGTCTCTATTTGACGCCGGGAGCGCAGACACAACCAGCCGTGTCTCCCTGACGATCCCGATCCAGCGGGCGAAAGGCCTCGGAGCAGCAATACAAATATATCTGCCTTGAAAAGGGATTGCGATGGTTCCCTTATGCAGCTAGTGAAGAGTTTACATATCTGTAACATTTTTTTTTTTTTTTTAATTTCATTTTCCCAGTTTCTCCATCTTCAAACTCCCCTCTCCCCTCCCCTCAAGTCCAAATCTTTGCCAGACAGTTCAGTTGTTGGCCTGCGCTTGTTTTTTCCCCCACTATTAGATTTGTTCGTCTATGTATTTTGTCTGACTTTATTCAAGTTTAAAAGGCTGTGCCATCTTGAATAAAAGTTACTCTGTGTTAGGTTTCCTATGGGAGCAAAACATACCCCACTTGTTTACTGTTTATCGTTTACTTGTTCCCCACCTCATTTCATTTCCCGATTTTGCTTTGATTAAATTGAGGTTATTTGTATTTGTTTCTGTCTGTCTGTTGTTTGTCTTTTGATCTCCCTTGCATCTTTGGGTGGATCCTCAGGCTAGGCTCAAAGACTGTCCCCTACATTTTATATTATTTGCATAATTTTCTTTAGTTTTACAGCAACTTTTTTTTTCCTCCCCACACTTTCTTTTGGGTTGCATTTACTACTCTTCGCTGGCTGCTCTGGGGTGCTTATTGGATTCTTTTTGCACCCATGGTGGTGAGAACACCACAGAAATTATGACTGTGGTGTGCCTCTATTTGACCCCGGGGAGCGCAGACACAACTAGCCGTGTCTCCCTGATGAGCCCCCGATCCAGCGGGCAAAAGGGCCCCGGGAGCAGGCAATACAAAAATCTGCCTTAAAAAGGGGATTGCGATGGTTCCCTTATGCAGCTAGTGAAGAGTTTACATATCTGTAACATTTTTTTTTTTTTTTTTAATTTCATTTTCCCAGTTTCTCCATCTTCAAACTCCCCTCTCCCCTCCCCTCAAGTCCAAATCTTTGCCAGACAGTTCAGTTGTTGGCCTGCGCTTGTTTTTCCCCCACTATTAGATTGTTCGTCTATGTATTTTGTCTGACTTTATTCAAGTTTAAAAGGCTGTGCCAGTTTTGAATAAAATTACTCTGTTTTAAAGGTTTCCTTAGGGGAGCAAAAAAATACCCCATTTGTTTACTGTTTTTCTCTGTTAAGTGTTTTGTACTTGAAACGCACATGTTATTCTGGTTAGTAAGCATGTCTTATGTGAGTACGTGTGTGTGTGTGTGTGTGTGTAGCTCCTGCCCTTTTGTCATATCTTTTATGCTTGTATTCTTATACCCCTCGCTCTCGCGCCCCATCTCTCCTTCTTTTCTTTTTCTTTTGCATTGGTGACCCTACTCGGGGCGAGGACTTGGTGTAAAAACGCACACAGTGCTCATCTCAATCCATATAAATAAAGAATTTCGTCTTTTCTCTCTCTGGGTTCTGCTGAATGACTCGATTTATTATCTATATGACACCTTCCCCCCCCCCCCCCCCCCCCCCCCAATTGTGACTGGCTATCATGTTTTTTTGTGCTTTTTCATTTTTTTTCCCTGGCATCAAAATTCGAGTGTCTTGCCCCTCTCCGTTTTGGGTTTTTTTTTTTTTTTTGTCAGATTATCATACTTTTTCTTCTCTAGCTTTGACCTTCAGGGGCCCCTTTGGGT
>CM031609.1:46312187-46324687 GCA_018398815.1 Conus ventricosus
CACCAAGAGTTCGGTCCCTAACAGGTTCCGTTTACCATTTCTCTGCATTGCGCTTAGGATGAAAACACCGAGTTCGGAACGCGTACACCTGTCCCTAAAAGCTTGTGCTGTGAGGAAGTAAAATTCAAGTATTCCACGCGTGTTCCCTTGTTATCTCGTCTCGCACCTGGCAGCTCCAGCCCTCAAGCCGCCAGCATTTCCGGAGGGACCACGAACGATGTGACGTCATGAGTTTTCTAGGAAGGGACGGGGTGATGATAATTCTGAGAAAAACCGAAGCTAGCAAGCGATGGACTGAGCTCACTCCAGCTCAGCTGAAGCGAAAACCTCCGCTTTGTTTGTTGACCTTCACTGTGCTTTCGATCAGAAGAGACCATATGGATGGAAAGTGTGCTCTCTCTCTCTCTCTCTCTCTCTTGCTTATCTGTTACCCTTGGAAATAAAGTTGGAAATAAAATGAGGCAGGGGACAGTAAACAATAAACAAGTCGGGTAACTTTTGCTCCCATAAGAAAACCAAACAGAGCAACTTTTATTCAAGACTGGCACATAAAGATTATCATCATCATCTCTCTGTTAAGTCGGAAATGAAATGAGGTAGGGAACAGTAAACGATAAACAAGTGGGGTATGTTTTGCTCCCATAAGGAAACCTAACACAGAGTAACTTTTATTCAAGACTGGCACAGCCTTTTAAACTTGAATAAAGTCAGACAAAATACATAGACGAACAATCTAATAGTGGGGGAAAAACAAGCGCAGGCCAACAACTGAACTGTCTGGCAAAGATTTGGACTTGAGGGGAGGGGAGAGGGGAGTTTGAAGATGGAGAAACTGGGAAAATGAAATTAAAAAAAAAAAAAATGTTACAGATATGTAAACTCTTTACTAGCTGCATAAGGGAACCATCGCAATCCCTTTTGAAGGCAGATATATTTGTATTGCCTGCTCCGAGGCCTTTCGCCCGCTGGATCGGGACTCATCAGGGAGACACGGCTGGTTGTGTCTGCGCTCCCGGCGTCAAATAGAGACACACCACAGTCCATAATACTGTGGTGTTCTCACCACCATGGGTGCAAAAAAGAATCCAATAGCACCCCCAGAGCAGCCAGCGAAGAGTAGTAAATGCAACCAAACGAAAGTGTGGGGAGGAAAAAAGTTGCTGTAAAACTAAAGACATTATGCAAATAATATAAAATGTAGGGGACAGTCTTTGAGCCTACGCCTGAGGATCCACCCAAAGATGCAAGGGAGATCAAAAGACAAACACACAGACAGACAGAAACAAATACAAATAACCTCAATTTAATCAAGCAAAATCGGAAATGAAATGAGGTAGGGAACAGTAAACGATAAACAGTAAACAAGTGGGGTATGTTTTGCTCCCATAAGGAAACCTAACACAGAGTAACTTTTATTCAAGACTGGCACAGCCTTTTAAACTTGAATAAAGTCAGACAAAATACATAGACGAACAATCTAATAGTGGGGGAAAAACAAGCGCAGGCCAACAACTGAACTGTCTGGCAAAGATTTGGACTTGAGGGGAGGGAGAGGGAGTTTGAAGATGGAGAAACTGGGAAAATGAAATTAAAAAAAAAAAAAAAATGTTACAGATATGTAAACTCTTCACTAGCTGCATAAGGAACCATCGCAATCCCTTTTCAAGGCAGATATATTTGTATTGCCTGCTCCGAGGCCTTTCGCCCGCTGGATCGGGACTCATCAGGGAGACACGGCTGGTTGTGTCTGCGCTCCCGGCGTCAAATAGAGACACACCACAGTCCATAATACTGTGGTGTTCTCACCACCATGGGTGCAAAAAAGAATCAAAGACTGTCCCCTACATTTATATTATTTGCATAATGTCTTTAGTTTTACAGCAACTTTTTTTCCTCCCCACACTTTCGTTTGGTTGCATTTACTACTCTTCGCTGGCTGCTCTGGGGGTGCTATTGGATTCTTTTTTGCACCCATGGTGGTGAGAACACCACAGTATTATGGACTGTGGTGTGTCTCTATTTGACGCCGGGAGCGCAGACACAACCAGCCGTGTCTCCCTGACGAGTCCCGATCCAGCGGGCGAAAGGCCTCGGAGCAGGCATACAAATATATCTGCCTTCAAAAGGGATTGCGATGGTTCCCTTATGCAGCTAGTGAAGGTTTACATATCTGTAACATTTTTTTTTTTTTTTTTAATTTCATTTTCCCAGTTTCTCCATCTTCAAACTCCCCTCTCCCCTCCCCTCAAGTCCAAATCTTTGCCAGACAGTTCAGTTGTTGGCCTGCGCTTTTTTTTTCCCCACTATTAGATTGTTCGTCTATGTATTTTGTCTGACTTTATTCAAGTTTAAAAGGCTGTGCCAGTCTTGAATAAAAGTTACTCTGTGTTAGGTTTCCTTATGGGAGCAAAACATACCCCACTTGTTTACTGTTTATCGTTTACTGTTCCCCACCTCATTTCATTTCCGATTTTGCTTTGATTAAATTGAGGTTATTTGTATTTGTTTCTGTCTGTCTGTGTGTTTGTCTTTTGATCTCCCTTGCATCTTTGGGTGGATCCTCAGGCGTAGGCTCAAAGACTGTCCCCTACATTTTATATTATTTGCATAATGTCTTTAGTTTTTACAGCAACTTTTTTTCCTCCCCACACTTTCGTTTGGTTGCATTTACTACTCTTCGCTGGCTGCTCTGGGGGTGCTATTGGATTCTTTTTTGCACCCATGGTGGTGAGAACACCACAGTATTATGGACTGTGGTGTGTCTCTATTTGACGCCGGGAGCGCAGACACAACTAGCCGTGTCTCCCTGATGAGTCCCGATCCAGCGGGCGAAAGGCCTCGGAGCAGGCAATACAAATATATCTGCCTTCAAAAGGGATTGCGATGGTTCCCTTATGCAGCTAGTGAAGAGTTTACATATCTGTAACATTTTTTTTTTTTTTTTAATTTCATTTTCCCAGTTTCTCCATCTTCAAACTCCCCTCTCCCCTCCCCTCAAGTCCAAATCTTTGCCAGACAGTTCAGTTGTTGGCCTGCGCTTGTTTTTCCCCCACTATTAGATTGTTCGTCTATGTTATTTTGTCTGACTTTATTCAAGTTTAAAAGGCTGTGCCAGTCTTGAATAAAAGTTACTCTGTGTTAGGTTTCCTTATGGGAGCAAAACATACCCCACTTGTTTACTGTTTTTCTCTGTTAGTGTTTTGTACTTGAAACGCACATGTTATTCTGGTTAGTAAGCATGTCTTATGTGAGTACGTGTGTGTGTGTGTGTGTGTGTAGCTCCTGCCCTTTTGTCATATCGTTATGCTTGTATTCTTATACGCCTCGCTCTCGCGCTCTCTCTCTCTTCTTTCTTTTCTTTTGCATTGGTGACCCTACTCGGGGCGAGGACTTGGTGTAAAAACGCACACAGTGCTCATCTCATCCATATAAATAAAGAATTTCGTCTTTTCTCTCTCTGGGTTTCTGCTGGAATGACTCGATTTATTATCTATATGACATCCTTCCCCCCCCCCCCCTCCCCCCATTGTGACTGGGCTATCATGTTTTTTTTGTGCTTTTTCATTTTTTTTCCCTGGTGCATCAAAATCGAGTGTCTTGCATCTCCTTGGGTTTTTTTTTTTTGGTCAGATTATCATACTTTCCCGTACCCCACTCTCGCCTCTCTCTCTCGTTTTACTTTTTCTTTATTTTTCATTTCGCATCTTATTTTAGTTCTAGTCATTTTTTGCATGCTTGTTTTGTTGCTTCGTCTTATTTTGCATTGTTGACCCTATTCAGGGCCAGGACTGGATGTAAAAAAGCACATCAGTGCTTATCTATTAACCTCGTTAAAAAGAATTCTCTCTCTCTGAGTTTAGCTACCCATTACGTTCTGATCTGTCTGCATTGTGACGGTTTGTCCCGAAAATGACAACGAACGAAAGTTATCACGGATGGAGAGGGGGGGGGGGGGGGGGTTGGGGTTAATCAGCTGAACGGAGACCGACATTTGTCACCGCGTGCAGTGTGACGTAACCGTTTGAATCAAAGGGCGGAAATCTCTCAGGTGTAAGATGTTACGTCGTCACCACGCCACGTGCGTCGCATGTGCAGGCTCACGACCTCTGAGCGGGAGTATCGAGACTGCCGGCGAGAGCCGGAATAGCCTAGTGATAGAGAGCCGGACTCTAATCTTGGGGTAGCGGGTTCGAATCTCCGCCGGGCCGTTTCGGTACAGGGGATTTTTCCCTCGGAGTTAACATTGGTTCTGAGTCCCATTTCCCATACAGTCCTTCGAATGAGACTATAAACCGAGGTTCCATGTGTGAACGCACGCATAACATCTTGCACACCGTAAAATCCCATCACCAACTTTCGGAAGAGAAGCCAATTTGGCCGTTGGTATGGATGACACGTTACACATAGCATGCACCTTCCCCGAAGTTGGGAGTATGGCTGCCCTAATGGCGGGATAAAAAAAAAAAAGGTCATACACACAAAACTCCACTCTGTTGGGTAGATGGGATTAATTCGATGCAATGTGTAGACAGGAATGTCCGCAGGAGTATCACAGCCTGCGTACGCGGAAAAAAAAAATTAAAAAATTTAAAAAAAAGACTCCCGGCGTCCCATGAAGTGGCGTTGGTGGTCACGAGCGTCTCAAGTCTCAGCACGAAGAGATCCGAAGTGAGCGTGTTATCAGTGACGCCACGCTGCGGTGACGTTAAAACTTCTTTACGACGTCGCCTACTTGGCGGCGAGTAACGAAGGCGGCCAGCTAAAAGTGCTTTTGGTGTACTTTTCAACGAAAAGTAGCGTATTTTCTGCAAAGAGTCATGCAACATTCCAAATTTCTGTAAAAGCAGGAAGGAAAGAAGGAGGGTCCTTCGTTTTCTCTTCGCCTGCCATCACATTGCAGACGCGTCGTACCTGTGGAAACCACCTGATTTTGCACCGACTACAGTTAAACAGGGTTTTTTTCTGATACAAATGAGTACGAACTATATAAAATGTTTACACATTACAAATGAGTACGAACTATATAAAATGTTTACACATGTTTAGGATCATCACAGGCTGAGGTCGTTTTCATGGCTTTCAAACTATGAAAGTAGCTTCGTCACTCTGTATACACAACTTAGTTAATATATTTGTGCTGCAGTTGTCTTTCTTTAAATTTCTAATAGTGCTGAACACGGGAAATAATTTCTGGCTGTTGATGATGCTTCTGCCAAAGACCAAGAGGTTGTGTTTTCACGCAGTTTTTTTTTTTTTTTTAATCTGTCATATTCAATCAGTCAAACCTATTTACCCTAAAAGTGCTTTGGTGCACTTTTCAAAAGAAAAGTAGCGTATTTTCTGCAAAGAGTTATGCAAATTCCAAATTTCTGTAAAAGCAGGAAGGAAAAGGGAGTCCTTCCTTTTGTTTTCGCCTGCCATCACATTGCAGACGCGTCGTACCGGTGGCAACCACCTGATTTTGCACCGACTATAGTAAAACAGGTTCTTTTCGATACAAAATAATTTCAAATCTGATTAATCACTATAATTTGGCACGCTCATGCTCACTCGCATGTTGTCAAAGAAACGGACAGACTGTAAAGTGCGATTTTGCGCGCAGAAGTTAGCAAGAGTTGTCTTTCTTTGGTTAAACCTCAGCCGCAGTTACTTTCCGCAAGTTTCAGTTACCGCTTTTAAGAACTTTGTCTCCAGATTTTTTTTTTCAAACGTTACTTCTCTTTGATTCGTCGGATTTTCGCCAAAAATGTGAGCAAAAAATGCGGCAAAATCGTATGGGTAAACAAGTCTGCATATTACCAACAAAAAAAAAAAAAACAAAAAAAAGAAAGAAAAACAACGCTGGACTGCTTTCATTCTCAAGATGGTGAAAAGATCCGAGCTTAAAGACAAACTCATTCAATTCTGGCAGAGCTATCTGTTCAACCTTGGAAAAGCGACCGGTCTGTATGTACACTCCCCAGTGTCCTAGGCAACTGCTCCAGTTCCACACAACATGAATCATGAATGTTTCATATGTAGACCTGTGACCTTGTTTACGTCTGTGCATGGATGCGTGTATATGCGCGTTTATGTTTGTGTACACGAGAGAAAAGTCATGTAACTTTGTTTTAAAAAAAACAGAAACTCCTATATTTTTTTCTTGATCGACTCCAGATATTTATCCTTTTCATGCTCCATGAAGTCACATTGTATGTTCATTTTTTCCCCTTCATTTTAAGATTATCACCGGGTTTGAAAATATTTCAGAAGTGAATCCCACTTCCAAACAATTCAGTAGGGCTGAAGTATCTATAGTGGAGTAAATTGGAGACAGGACATGCAATTTTTTTCAACTTATATTCAAGTGTAAATTATAAGAAATTCCGGGGTAAAACACACACACACACACACACACACACACACAACAAAGGCAACACCCCCCCCCCCCCCCCCCCCACCACACACCTAAACACCCTTGGTGTTCATCATGGGGGCAAGAGTTACCCTACTTGTTTTTCATTTACTGTTTCTTGTTCTCAGCCTCGTTTAAGATTCCTCTTCAAAGACACTAGTCAAGGAAACAAAGAAAAAAGTACGAACCTTTCACTTTGTATGTAGCTGCTTACGTCGACATAATTCAGAAACGGGAATATGAAATTAATGCAACAACTACTGATGCACATTATTTGGCGTGCGTCTATCTAAGGCACGACGCCGTAATGGTTGGGGGCAACCAACTCAATTTACCAACACATGTGCTATACGGCATCATACGTCTTCACACACAAAGAAAATGCAGCAAAGTGAAAAGTACTAATCTTTCCGCAATGGCAAATTTATAAATATATAATTCCGTTAATGAAAACCACAGAATAGTTCGTTTGTGTCTATCATAAGGTGCGACACCTTAACGGGAGTCCACGAGCACGTGTTTCGAGAGCGTCGGCACTCGCTTGTACCCACACGAACAAACCGAAACTAAGGAAAAAACAAAACCAAGGTAGGGAACCACCGGCGTAAATTTGAATTAAAGGAAAAAAAATCGATTCCGCATTACAAGCTCACTTTTTCACACATTAACAAATCGCAATAATTAGTGTATTGCAATATTTAATGCGCATTTGAAACTCTCCCAGTGTAATACGACTAAGATGCATCGTTTTCACCGATAGGGCTATGTGTTCTAAGTCAAAGAAGCTATCTTCCTTAAAAGGAGCTATCGAACAAAGAAGAGAAGATGAACAAACTCTCACCACCATCACGGACGACAGCTTTGGATCAATATGTGATCAGGCCGCGTTGCAAGTCAGTTTCATCACGACCGTTGTCACAAGACACTATACCGGCCGGCCAATCAAAGTGTAGTACTTGGAGTCACTACCCGCCAATCAAAGTGTAGTTCTTAAGAGCGCACGCCACTCATTGGACTTTCCAAAATGACGTACGCCACCCGTTGTGTGCGTTCCACGTGGTGTCTTAGCTCGCCCCAACAAAATGTTTTGACAAAGGAATGGACGGGGTGGGGTGGAGGTTGGGTACCGGGTTGAAACCGGGGGGGGGGGGGGGGTACCGGGTTGAAACGGTTAAATGTTTGTTGAGCAAACCTCTTTTTTTATATTTTGTATTAATTCCCACTTCTTTCCACCCCCACCCACCCCAAAAAAACAACAACCAACAAAAATGAAAGAAGTTACCCTGTCCAACCACCTTCTCTTCTTCTGTCCTCACTCTTGTTTTTAAGTTGAAGTCTTGTCATGATGCAAAAGGAGTTAAGAGTTCTTCTACTAAAACACGCACGCGCGCAAACGGACTAGCCAGTCTCCGTTCTATCAATGGAGTCGAAACGGTCGTTGCCCTTCATGTGTGACTCGAACATTTAATTGTCGCGAGAAATCCTTAAGGGTCTGTATAGATTACACACAGCATGGCATTATGAAGAAATAGTAATTAATGGATATACCATAATTCATGTGGGTGCATACAGGGAGCCAGCCATTATTGTCTTTTTCAAATTCCTGCAATGACGAACGTATTTTGCTATGTGAAGTAGCAGAAGGTTTACTTTGTACCGTGAACTGACATACAAAGTGTCCGCAGAAATCCTGCGGACACTTTGTTCCGAGAGGTGACATACACTTTGTTCCCTGCGGACACTTTGTACCGTGAACTGACATACAAAGTGTCCGCAGAAATCCTGCGGACACTTTGTTCCGCGAGGTGACATATAACACGACACTTTGTTTCTGCGGACACTTTGTACCGTCACATTTACCATTCACGCGTGTTAGCAAAGGTCGGTTCACAAACAAAACAATTCTAAAAACGCTCGATTCACAAATTTCATCTTACCTCTCGATTCGCCGGCTGCTCACCGTAATCTGGCCGCGTCAGCGTGGACTGTGAGAGTCGAGCGTGACAGGACAGGAAGACCGACAACCCCAGTGTGCAGTTCGGACAGGCTGTCCTTGTTGTCCCTATCAAGTAAGGCTACAGTTCACAGTGGCCGGCTGTCCAAGATGCTGAGTCATGAAGCGTAGTAGGGTAGACGGGTACAGTCGTTGTTTTCCTCTAAAGGGTAGGTGCCGCAGTCATAGGGTATACGGGCAAGCTTGGAATACTCTTTCCCGGCTTCCTTGAATCTCAAAGCGTTCTAAATTCTGGATACTTGTGCGACTCCCTCTCCTTGTACCCGTTTAATCCCCCTTCCAGTCCGTCTCCTCCTTTACACACACACACACACACACACACACACACACACACACACGCAGACACACACATAGTCGCGCACACACACACACTCCACACACACGCACGCAGACACACACACGCACATACGCGCGCACACACGCACACACACACACACACACACAGACACACACACACACACACACCACACACACACAAACACTTGCTTTTCCCCTCGGCAACGTTATGCTTTTCTTCGATGAACAAATTTTCTAGTTACCCCTGAACCCACCCACCCCCGTCTCCTCATCTGCGTCTCGTTCCTCAACTCTTTCATGACCACATCTCTGCTACTCCAGTGCCATCATTTGTTACAGAAAAACTTCCCCTCATATAATGATAGATGTACTGGTTATGCAAAACGGTTGGTATCCATTGTAACGTGATGAAACCGCCCCCCTCACAGTTTCACTCCCGGGAGTCAGTCTGGCACTGTGCCAGATAAACTCCCGGGAGTTAATCTGGGTCTGCACCAAAGCAGCCCCTCAACAGGTCCAGAACGGCCCTGCCATCTCTTCTTTCTGTTTATTAGGCCTGTTTCAGAATGAACCCCTACCTGTCTCTGAATGACTCCCGGGGAGTTGTTTTGAACCTCAACATTTTGACTCTAAACTAACTCCCGGGAGTTCATATGGGCAGTGCCAAATCAGCCCCCAACCCCTTGGAGAGTTAAACTGATGCTGTTCCAAACTAACTCCCAGGAGTTCTTCTGGGCCCGAACTTTTGACATCAAAATGACTCCCTGGGGGTTAAACTGGCGCAAGTGGAGAGTCATTCAAGGACAGGCCTGGAAAGGCCCCCCTGGGAGCCAGACTGACGCAGGCCCAGAATAGCCCCCCCCCCCCCCCCATTAACCCCTCCCCTCTACCTCAAATAATGAAGAAATGGTCAATAAGCTCCACTGGATAGTTAATTTAGCACCGGCCATGAACAACCCACCAAGAAAATTAAATTGGACCTGGCTCAGAACAGCCCCCCCGCCCCCCCCCCCCCCCCCCCCCCCCCCCCCCCACACACACACACACACACTTCTGGGAGACTTTGCTTTAAACAAATATTATTCAACCAGAAACATTGTGCAGCAAACCTCAGAACATGTCGCACAAGTGAAAGCTTGTATGGGGAGTTAATCTGGCACCTGTCAAGAACAGCCCCCCCCCCCCCCCCCCTTCCGGAGAGTCACTAGCCCAAAAGAGCCCCCTGTATAAAGAGTTAAACAGGACCTGGTCCAGACCCCCCCCCCCCTCACCCCCTCCTGGGGAGTTAATCTAGCACCGGCCCGGAGCAGTCCCCCTAGAGAGTTAAACTGGACCTGCCCCAAAACAGCCCCCCCCCCCCCCCCCCCCCCCCACCCCCACCCCGCGTTAAACTGGACCTGGCCAAAAGCAGCCTTCTTCTCGGGAGTTAATCTAGTACCAGCCCAGAACAGCCCCCGTAGAGAGTTAAACTGGACCTGGCAAATAGCAACACCCCTCCCCCCTCCCCCTCATGGGCAGTTAATCTGGTACAAGCCCGAAACAACCCCCTAGAGAGTTAAACTGGATCTACCCCAAAGCAGCCCCCCACCTGGGGAGTTAATCTGCCACCGGCACAGGACAACCCACCAAGAGAGTTAAATTGGACCTAACTCAGAACAGCCTCCCCCCCCCCCCCCCCCCCCCCCCCCCCTTCTGGGGAGAATTTACTTTAAACAAACATTATTCAACCAGAAACATTTTGCAGTGAACATCAGAACATGGAGCACAACAAGCGAAAGCTTATATGGGGAGTTAATCTGACACCTGCCCAGAACAGACCCCCACCCCCACCCCCCCACCCCTAGAGAGTTAAACTGGACCTGGTCCGGAAGTGCCTCCTTCCTGGGGAGTTAATCTGGCACTGGCCCAGTTAATCTGGTACTAGCCCAAAACAGCCCCCTATAGAGTTAAACTGGACCTGCGCCAAAATAGTTCCCCACCTGGACCTGGCCCAGAACAGCCCCCCTTCTGGGGAGACTTTGCTTAAACAAACATTATTCAACCAGAAACAATGAGGACAAAAAGGGAACCCCTGTCGTTATCCAGCATGGCCAAGATATGGCCACAGGAAGGAAGGCAGCAAACTGCTTTGTTGATGGCTATGAAGATGTCAGCAGCATTGACGTACCTGAGGACAGAAAACGCCAGGTACACGAAGAACGAAGGGACCTCAATCATGAAGGGCCTGAGGAAGATTACATGAACAAACCATACACCATTAGGGAAATGGAAGATGCCCTGAAGACCCTGAATGAAAAGAGGTTCCCTGTTCCAGACAAGACCACCAACGAAATGTTGCAACATCTGGGCACAAAAGCAAAGAGCAAGCTGCTGGACCTGTTCAACAACAGCTGGAAGACTGGCCATGTCCCACAAACTTGGCGAGAAGCTGACATGGTGCCGATCCACAAAAAGGGCAAGGACCGAGTGAAGGTGGACAGCTACAGGCCCATTAGTTGTGTGGGCAAGCTCATGGAACACCTCATCAACACCAGGCTATCATGGCACCTGGAAAAGAACAACCTTACCACTTCAGAACAAGCTGGGTTCAGACAACACCGCTCGACGGAAGACCAAGTTGCATATATTACCCAGAAGATAGAAGATGGTTTCCAGGAAAAGAAGAGCACCCTAGCAGTGTGGATAGACATGGAAAAGGCCTTCGACAAAGTGTGGAAGGATGGGCTGAGACTCAAGCTCCAGAAAGGTGGTGTATCCGGCTGCATGATCCAATGGATCTCCCAGTACCTGAATAACAGAAAGGTCAGAGTTCACGTCAATGGAGCTACGGACGAAAGAAGACACTGAAAGAGGGAGTTCCTCAAGGAGGAGTGCTCAGCCCCACACTTTTCCTAGTCTTCATCAACGACATTGTGAAGAATCTCCCGAGACACGTCCATGGCGCCATCTATGCTGATGACTGGGTCCTTTTGTGCACAGAAGAATACTTGACTACCGCCAACTACAGACTCCAAGAGGCGCTCAAAGTTCTGGAGACGTGGACGAAGAAGTGGTTTGTGACAATAAACACCAGAAAGACACAATCTTCAGTCTTTCCACTCGAGAACTGAAAGCCACTCTCAGGATCAAAGGTCAGACCCTAACAGCAGAGAACAACCCCACGTATATAGGGGTGACTTTCGACAAGAGGCTGACGTGGAAGCAGCAGACCGAGAAAATTGTGGCCAGAGCTAAAGTGCGCTTAGCACTTATGAAGAAACTGGCAGGCACAACTTGGGGTGCAGATGCTGGAATCCTCAAGAAGATGTACACCGGAAGAGTCAGGCCAGTTCTGGAATACGGTGTGACAGCACTGGGGCACTGCCGCCAAGTCTACCTTTGACAAGGTGAGCAAAGTGCAGAACCAGGCCACCAGAATCATCACTGGAACCATGAAGACAACCCCCATCAAGGAACTGGAGACCATCACAGGGTTGGAACCTCTTGGAGACAGACGAGACACGAAGCTGCTTGTCCAGGCGGCCAAGTTTAAAAGACTCCCAGGACACCCAGTAAAGGACAGGATGTCACAGCCAACAAAAGGAAGGCTGAAAAGAGGAAGTTTCATCCACCAGTCGATGTTCCTTGAAAGAAGATACGAAGACATCTTGGATCATGAACCCAGAGAGATCCCACAATTCCTTGAGAACCCGACATGGGAGGAGGATAGTCAGACCCCTCATACAGTGCAGCATCCCTGGCGTTGGCAAAAAAAAAACTCGCAAAGCAGCGCTGAGAAAAAGTCCCACACCATGG
>CM031609.1:46329687-46334935 GCA_018398815.1 Conus ventricosus
CTCCCCAGGGTGTGTGTGTGTGTGGGAGGGGGGGGGGGGGGGGGCTGTTCTGGGCCAGGTTCGGTTTAACTCTCCAAGGGGGGCTGTTCTGGGCTGGTGCTAGATTAACTCCCCAGGGTGTGTGTGTGTGTGGGGGGGGGGGGGGGGGCTGTTCTGGGCCAGGTTCAGTTTAACTCTCCAAGGGGGGCTGTTCTGTGCTGGTGCCAGATTAACTCCCCAGGAGGGAAACTTTTCTGGACCGGGTCAAGTTAACACTCCAGAAGGGCTTTTCTGGGCTGGTGCCAGATTAACTCCCCAGGTGGGGGCTGTTTTGGGAAAGGACCAGTTTAACTCTCTAGGGGGGTGTTCTGGGCTGGTGCCAGAGTAACTCCCCAGGTGGGGAGCTGGATTTGGGGCAGGTCCAGTTTAACTCTCTAGGAGGCTGTTCTGGGCTGGTGCCAGATTAACTCCCCAGGTGGGGGGGGGGGGGGCTGTTTTGGGGCAGGTCCAGTTTAACTATCTAGGGGGCTGTTCTGGGCTGGTGTCAGATTGATTCCCCATGTGGTGGGGGGGGGGGGGGGCTGTTTTGGGGCAGGTCCAGTTTAACTCTCTAGGGGGCTGTTTTGGACTAGCACCAGATTAACCCCCCAGGTGGGGGGCTGTTTTGGGGCAGGTCCAGGTTTAATTCTCTATGGGGCTGTTCTGGGCTGGTCCCAGATTAACTCCCCAGGTGGGAAGCTGTTTGGGGGCAGGTCCAGTTTAACTCTCTAGGGGGCTGTTTTGGACTAGTACCCCAGGTGGGGGGCTGTTTTGGGGCAGGTCCAGTTTAACTCTCTAGGGGGCTGTTTTGGACTAGTATCCCAGGTGGGAAGCTGTTTGGGGGCAGGTCCAGTTTAACTCTCTAGGGGGCTGTTTTGGACTAGTACCCCAGGTGGGGGGCTGTTTTGGGGCAGGTCCAGTTTAACTCTCTAAGGGCTGTTCTGGGCTGGTGTCAGATTAACTCCCCAGGTGGGGGGCTGTTTTGGGGCAGGTCCAGTTTAACTCTCTAGGGACTGTTTTCAATTAGTACCAGGCTAACTCCCCAGGTGGGGGGCTGTTTTTGGGGCAGTTCCAGTTTAACTCTGTATGGAGCTGTTCTGGGCTGGTGCCAGATTAACTCCCCAGGTGGGAAGCTGTTTTGGGGCAGGTCCAGTTTAACTCTCTAAGGGGCTGTTCTGGGCTGGTGTCAGATTAACTCCCCAGGTGGGGGGCTGTTTTGGGGCAGGTCCAGTTTAACTCTTTAGGGGGCTGTTTTGGACTAGTGCCAGATTAATTCCCCAGGTGGGGGGCTGTTTTGGGGCAGGTCCAGTTTAACTCTCTATGGAGATGTTCTGGGCTGGTGCCAGATTAACTCCCCAGGTGGGGAACTATTTTTGGCCAGGTACAGTTTAACTCTCTAAGGGGAAGAGGGGGCTGTTTTGGGGCAGGTCCAGTTTAACTCTCTAGGGGGTTGTTTTGGGCCAGTGCCAGATTAGCTCTTCAAGGAGGGGAGGGGGGGGGGAGGCTGTTCTGAGCCAGATCCAGTTTGACTCTCCAGGGGCCTATTCTGGGCTGTTGTAATATCAACTGCCGCAGGGGGGGCTGTTCTGGGCCAGATCCAGTTTAACTCACTAGCGGGGCTGTTCTGGGCTGGTGCCAGATTTACTCTCCAGGATGGGGGGGGGGGGATGTTCTAGATTATGTTCAGTTTAACGCTCCAATGGGACCGTTCTGGTCCGGTGCCAGATTAACTCCCCAAGATGGGGGGCTGTTCTGGGCCTTGTCTAGTTTAACTCGCCAGGGGGGGCTGTTCCATGACAGTGCCAGATTAACTGCCCTGGATAGGGGCTGTTCTGGGACAGGTCCAGTTTAACTCTCCAGAGGAGCTGTTCTGGGCTGGTGCCAGATTAACTCCCCAGGAAGGGAAAGGGGCGAGGGGGGCTGTTTTGTGCCAGGGCCAGTTTAACTCTCCAGCTCTCTAGGGGGCTCTTTTGGGCCAGTGCCAGATTAACTCTCCAGGAGGGGGAAGGGGCTGTTCTGGGCCAGGTTTAGTTTAACTCTCCAGTGGGTGGCTGTTCCCGTCCGGTGCCAGGTTAACTCCCTAGATGTCTTAGAGGGGGCTGTTCTGGGCCAGGTCCCGTTTAACTCCCCAAGGGGAGGGGCTGTTTTGGGCCAATGCCAGATTAACTCCCCCGGGGGCTGTTGGGGGGCTGGTCTGGCGCAAACCCAGATTAACTCCCAGACTGACTCCCGGGGGTTAAACTGGGACGGGGAGCAGTTTCACCACGTTACACCATCATGGCCTGAAAAAAGTAAGCCGTAGTGGGGCACATGACCAATTCCGTGTTATTTTTCCACCCACCCATCACTCGGAGACACAGACACACACGCACACATGCACGCATGAGATAAATCTACATAAACAAAGGATAGGCCTACATTATAAAAAGACCGGTAAGGTCCACTCGGGTCTCACTGTTTTTGAGCCAACAGAATAGTAGGCATTACGTAAACTGGAACGCACGAGCAAATAAACAAACAAGCAAACAGGTGTAAAGACTTTCCGGAGCGCGTAGACAGTCAAACCGTCCGAGTTCGCAGTAAATGAATAAATAAAAAAGAACACATGAAAAAATGTATGAAAACAAAGGGGCTGGGGGGGGGGGGGGGGGGAGTTAGGGAACAAGAGATTGGTAAGTGGGCGGAGTGTGTGTGTAGGGGGAGGGGGGTGGGTGGGGTGGGGTGTACGAAAGTAATATAATTGGAGGCAAAGAGAGAAAACTATATAACCAGAAAATCCAGAAGGTGGGTATACAATGTGCATTTAAAGATCCCACTGATGGCGTTTATTCAGTTGCCTGGCCACCTGCCCCCAGCTATCACAACCGATAAACTCAAGTCCAACGATGCAGCTATCGGCACATGTGATCAGTGCACTTGTGGGCACTGCGGTCGCCTAGATAGCTGAAGAGGCTCTGTCAGTTAACACCTACAGCACTTTGTCTGATTATCGGATCATTAGATACCAGCTGTAAACAACTCTCGCGCGGGCGCGTTCGCTTATCGACTAAAGTGATAAGCTTCACTGTGAGCCTCGTAACACCCACGTTAACGGAGAAGAATGAGGACTCCAGTCCAAGGGGGAAAGCGATTATATGGTAATACGAGCATAATAAAACTGACGGAGGGCATTAATCGGGAGTGTTGACACCGGATGCAGGTTGTGAGAAGATAGAATTACAACAGTTTGGGGTGGGGGGGGGGGGGGGGGGGGGACAGAGCGTTAGAAGCCAGCCTCGTCCAATTATGTCTAACAAGTATGTATGTGCAGGGTACAGAAAACGACAGTAAACAAAGCTAAATGTTGCAGAATTGTTTTAAAGAAATCTGGCGGAAATCTGGCGCGCGCGGCACACACACACACACACACACACACACACACACACACACCACTGACACTAACCACAACACATACGATCACGACTGTTGGTTCACTCTAGTTCCTTCCTATCCTCACTGCTTCAGTCCATTTCTCTTCCTCCACCCCCACCCCACCCCCTTCCCCACCCCAGACACATCTGCTACACAGATGCGAGTCCAATCACCACCGGTCATCCACAAAGGAGTCAGTTGTCCACCGTACCCCTATCCCCACCATCCCGCTCCCCCGCCCCTATTCCCCCCCCCCCCTCCCTGCTTATCGCTTCCCTACCCTTCCTTTTCCACCAGTCTGTACGTCCGCGTTGTTCACCATCACCCCTCCTCCAGTTTACACCCGTCCTCTCGAAGACACTCCATACCAAACAAGTCACTAAGCTCTAAAGTGAGTATGAAATGAGGCAGATAACAGTAAACAGTAACTCACAAACAAGTAGGGTAATTCTTGCTCCCATCATAAAATAGGTGATGGGCGTGTGTTTTATTTCACCATGGGAGCAACAGTTACCCCACTTTGTTTTCAACTACGCTCAAAGCCATTCCAATGATAGCTGACGTCATTCTCCTTCAGGCTATTGACAGTCGACGGTTTTCAACCGACTGTGAGTCAGTGGCTGCTGCGGGAGAGGGGGGGTAGGGGGTGGTGGGGTGGGGGGGGGGGGGGGGGAGAGATCACTTGCGGCTTTTGCCCACGGCTGTCTGTTGGAGTAGTAAACAAGTGGGGCATGTTTTGCTCCCATAAGAAAACCTAACACAGAGCAACTTTCATTCAAGACTGCCACAGCCTTTTAAACTTGAATAAAGTCAGCCAAAATACATATCTTATGGGAGCAAACGTTACCCCACTTGTTTACTGTTTATTGTTTACTGTTCCCTGCCTCATTTCATTTCCAATTTTATCTGTTCGAGGTTCGGTGGAGTTGGGCTCGACGCGTATGTCCGTCCCACCCCAGCCATCACAGGAGCTACCATCGTCGGGTCTGTGAAGAATGTTGATGGCGCACATCGCGTGGTATGTGAATAATGTGGATAATATCAGCCAGATACGCCAATCCAAGATCCGTGAACGTTTGGGTCACTTCGTAGATAAAAAGAAGAAAAAAAGTTGCATTGAGGAAGATTTCACGCCCAGCCACCTCTCCCCCCTACATAATATCCTCCTCCTCCAATCTCAACTTCACTCTCCACCAAAACACACACACACACACATTGGTTCATTTTGCTTCCTTTCTATCACCACTACTTCTGTTCTTTTCTCCCCACCAGCCCATTCCAACCACCCCCACACATCCTCCAGTAACACTCATACACATCCTCATCCCCTCCACCATACCCCATCCCATACACACACGCACGCACACGCATTCACATTGGACGCATAGGACGGAGTCTGTGATGCCCCCTCCCCCCGAGGCCCTAAAGGACAAGACTTTCTCTTTCTCTCATTTTACTCCTTTCTATCCCGCGACTTCTGCCCTTTTCTCCCACTCCCAAGTACCCCCCCGCACACACACACACACACACATCCAGTTCATTGTTCTTCCTTTCTATCCCCACCACTTCTGTTCTTTTCTTCCCCCTCCAGCCCAGTACCCCCAACCACCACCCACCACACCATCATTACACACACACATACACTCTCTCTTTCTCTGTGTGTCTCTCCCCCCCCCCCCCCCCCCCCCCCCCCCCCCCCCCCCCTCCCCCCCCCCCACCCAACCAACCCCCAACCCCTACACACTCGCACGCACTCTGTTTTGAAGAAGAAGGAGTCTGCTAGTCTGTAATGTCCCCCTCCCCTCCTTCCACCCCGCGC
>CM031609.1:46335035-46354450 GCA_018398815.1 Conus ventricosus
ACAGGAGGGAGCGTCGAGCGTGAGTGCACAGTTTGACCGTGTCACAAAGACAACTTCTTCACCTTCACTGTCACCTTGCCCAGAGTCGTCAAGGATCCATACGTGGCTAGCTCCACTTCCCAAACACTCACAAAGACATGTGGACTGTCCTCAGGCTAGGTGTTGACCACAGAACACGTGAGAGGGATGGCAACCCAACAGGTGCCGGAGCCAGCTTTGTGACCCACTAGTATGGTAGTTATGTAACTGGGCGAATTACGGACCCCGACATAATTTTGACATTTCCAAAAATAAAATACACAGAAATAATTCATTAAAGAGAAGAAGAAAAAGAAAAGAAGAGACAATGTTCATACAGTCTAATTTCTAATTCAGCTTCGTTTCGTTTAAAAAGACATTCCATCTTCGACACAAACAAGATGGAAGTTGCCTCGAAGGGCGAATGGTTAAAAAGGCAGTCTTTTTCGAAATTTTGTTAACCATTACTTTTTGTTCCCATATACTAAAAATAGAAACTTCGGCTGATTTGGTCACAGAAAAAACTGCCACATTCTATCTCGCAATCACGTGACAAGCACGTTAAAAAGGTCTTCGTGTGAACTTGCAAAACTCACAACGATATGTCTGCATGCCTACAGGCTCTGTCACTTTCCTTTTCTCCTCCTCCACCTCTCACCCTTCTCCTAACCCTCTCTCATCCACGCTTCTTATCATCACCGCCACACACACACACATAACACACACACACACACACACACACATGCTTGCGCACACGTTCACTGACGTGTCATGACGATGGTTCATTTTAGCTCCCTTCTCTCCCCACCCCCCCTCCCTCCACCCCCCCTCCCCCTTCCACCCCCACCCCCTTCCTCCACCCCCCCCCCCCCCCCCCCACCAACCCATTACCACCAAGTACACGTTATATTCCCTCGCCCCCACCCCCCATCCCACTCCTACATACACGCATGTACACACGCGCTTCACTTCTCCCACCCAAACCACCCCTCCTCTGGCGGAGGTAGATGAGCGACCGAAACTTTTTGAAAGTCTCCTCAGTCGCGTGCATGTAGCGGTCATCGCCTCAGGCTGAGTGACAACACGATGGCCAGTGTCTTTGTGTCAGCTGCTCAAAAGAGTGGGGCACCCTGAAGCATTTTGTCCTCTGTGTCGTGTGTTTGACCATTGGGTGGACTAACTTTTAAACTTTAAGCCCAAGTCGAAGATGGGGTCTGTCGTCTGTCGCTCTCTCAGTTCTCGTTCTGTGTGAACTCTGTGTGAACTTCGGTTCTCTTTGTAATGTTGGTCCGCCGACTGCGGGCGTCGGTTTTCTTCGCAAAACCATGCAAAGCTTGGGGCGACAGCCAGTCTGCGTGAATTCTCGCCTCTCGATTTAAAACAAAAAGTGTTAAAAGTTATGAAAAACATGATTTTGCATATATATAAATATGTGCACAAATACGAATAAATAGAAGACATTCGCAAAACAGATACTACAGACAAACGGCCCATTTAAAACCGTGCTTACAGGCTCACTACAAACTGAGAGGAGCGGACTGCTTTGTAAAGAGTTGGGGGGGGGGGGGGGGGGGGGGTTGCAAGTATAAAGTGTAAGTCGAGGGGGAGAAACGCCCTGGTTGTTGAGATGGTCTGGCCCGGGGGCACGACCGTCCCTCCACCCGCCTGTACGAAATTAAGAACCAACATTACATAAGAACAACAACAAACACAAGAACAAGAGCAGCAAGAACAAAAAGAAATACTGAAGAAAAAAAAAAGAGGAAACCCTTCTAGAACAAAGATGGATGAAATAGACGGAATATGCAGAAGAAAGTAGTCGGCAGCTTTTCTTTTGAAACAAAAAAGCCTTTTAAAAAAAATTCTAAATCTGGTCTCAAAGGGAGAAACGTTAAAGAAATATTTAGCATAGAAGTTCCAGAAGGTGTGGATACAGGTTACACGACAGATCTCCTCCTCCTCCTCCTCCTCCTTCTTCATTCCCTAGCATTCCAACGGAAACGTTTTCTTCAGTGACCAACTACTCCCAGCTATCACAGTTTCGCGATTACTCGCCAGTGTGACATGGAGATTTCTGTAAGAGACTTTGTCCGATTAGTAGATACTCAGCAAACCGTTCACGAACCCTGCCAACGTTTTGCAAGTCGTTATTGGCAGTCCGAAGACTCTGCTAAATGGCAACCAGGAAAGGCTTTGTGTTAGATAGCTGTCATCGTCAGATACTCGTTAGCAGTATACGTTAGTTGACTCATCAAGTCATTAAGCTTCTTTGAAAGCCGCTAACCGGATGTATCGTAATCCGACTGAGGCACAGTAGTGATAATAGTGAGGAACAGCGCCCGACTTTGAGAGAAAGACCTGACAGTGAATGATAGGATCGGGGTGGATTTGCATGATTGCAGGGATTAAAACGGGTAGAAACAACTGCGAGAGCGCCCTCCCCCACTCCCCGCCCTCACACACACACACACACACACACACTAGACGAGGGGGAGGGGGGGGGGGGAGGGGAGAACGAAGGCACAACTCTCTCTCTCTCTCTCTCTCTCAATAAAGCATTTGTCTTGTCTTGTCTTGTCTTGTCTTGTTCTGGCTTGTCCGTTTCTTCCAATGGATAGATCTGGAACGAAGAACAAAGTCACCTGTCTGTCTGTCTGTCTGTCCGTCCTTCTCTCTCTCTCTCTCTCTCTCTCTCTCTCTCTCTCTCTCTCTCTCTCTCTTCGTTAAGACTCCACATGTTTAGCAGTCGTTACAGAGGAGCCCATAGACAAACGATGAAAGGGGAGCTGACGGTCGCGGATTCAAACTATGTATGCGTGTTTTACAGCGTGAAACCCCCCCCCCCACTTTCTCTCCCCCCCCCCCTTTGTCCATGTAAATGGTTACCTGATTCAGTCCAGGGCAGGTGAAGGCAGTGGCAGGAAAGGGCTAGAGTCCGGCTGTCACAATGCATTCCATGCCCCGGACATGGCGAACATCTGACATTTCACAGCACCCGCAGCCATGAGATTAAGTTACCAAAGACCTTTAACCATTTAACACCCCCCCCCCCCCGCCCTCCTTCCCACCTGGCCTTGTATACGGATCTTTCTTAAAACTTTTTTATTTTTATTTACTTATCACGATCACATAATTCATCAAGAAGTACATGCATATCCCATAAATGCTTTCAGTATATGTGTCACGGTCAAAATTCAACACAACCAAAGTGTGGTCCATCGCCGGCCACTTCAACTGGACATAAGTCCAAAAGCAGACATCTTGGCGCCACAAAGACGGCTCCATGCGTCTCATCTGGCCAATTTAAGCACAGCAAGGAGACAGCAGACAGTCTGAGTGGCTGGACCGACAGGTCTCGGTAGGTTTGGTCAGACGTCGTGGCGCCTACTCAGGCTCATCTAGCCAATTTATGGAGCCAGCGCCATTGTTAGTCGGACGTGGCAGGTTAAAGCAGGAAAGGGAGAGGGAGAAGGTAGTGTGTGGTGGGGGTGAAATCTAGCTAATCAATTAAATGACCAATTGACCACCACAGAGAGTAAGGTGTGTAGGCGTGACTGTCATGATTTGAATATCCAATGGAATTAGAGGGAGATAACTTCGGGTATCAGGGGTAAAAATACTGACCAATGGTACTCGCCCTTTTTGGACAGATCGGAACAGAATAAGAAGGATGTGAGAGTGAGAGAACGGGGGAACGAGGGGAGAACGAACAGAGAGACAGAGAGAGAGAGGTCTGAGTGTAATCTCTGAGGAGAGAAGAGCAGAGAGATGAGGGGAGGAGAGGAGAGAACCAAGTGGGGGCATTAGCACGAGATAGTCTGCAGAGGAAGGACTTAGGAGAGATGTGGAGAGAGTTGCTAACTAATGAAGAGGAAAAGAAAGAAGAAAAAAAAAAGAAAAGAAAAGCAACCATGTCCATTTAATAGAGCAGACTAGGAGAGAGAGAGAGAGTGCAATGCGTTAATGCAGGAAGAAAGAAAGGAGAACAGATCGATGTTGATAGTCACTGTTCTATCTGAACCGGGGGTTCGACCTCATACTTGGCCAGCGCCACTTTCATCGGCAGTCCAACCTGACCAACGCCAGCAGTCCAGCCTGACCGGTGCCAGCAGTCCAGCTTGACCGGTGCAAGCAGACCAACACCAGTGCCAGCAGTTGTGTCGTGTTGTGAAAGTGACAGTGAAAAGAAAAAAAAAAGGGAAAAAAAAAGACAGTGATTCGTGAATAGTTAAGACCACCTGGCCAGGTAAAGTAGAAATCTATTTATACCCGGGTTAGTTAATGATGTTTTAGATAAATGATTTTGTGAAGTTCAGGAAAGAGAGAATGTTTTATCTCATTTGATTCCATATGCATTGATGTTTCGTTCTATGATCATGTGTAGTAAAGTTATAGACTTTACTAGTGGTTTGATGTGACGAATGCATGATATATGAATGAGATTGTAAGCAAGCTGTGAGTGTGTTTGGGCTGTGCGCTAGTCCTTCCTCCATCGACATCACCCGAGGTTGACAATTTATTGGCGAGCCTGCCAGGATATTCTGGCCCATTTATTATAATTGTTCAACTTCTCAGAGAGGAAGCTGGGTGGGATTCAAGTACTGTAATCCTAAGACAAGGGGTTGTCTTACTGTATGTTCCCAAGATAGTTAAATACTAGGCTTGGCATTGCCTCCAAGATAGTTAATACTAGGCTTGGCATTTCAGCCCAGAGTACTCATTTCGCACAGATTGCCTATAATTCGCTCTCATAGTTGGGTCAGGCGCTGGGCATCTTATAAAAACTAACTACGTTGTCCCAAGCTAATATTATCATTCATAGGATTGTGCTATTACGTCACTCGTGTCGGTAACACCAGTTCGGCTGTCGTAGTTGTAAAATCTTGTTACAAAAAAAAAAAAAAAGATATAATGGCGGAAGAAAAGAACACCCCTATTGAAAAAACTTGTGAGCGTCGCTCGTGATCTAGGTTACTCAGGAGATGAGTTGCGTGCATTCGTGAAAACCAACAAAAGATGGAAAGAGATGAACGCGCAGAAAGACGCCGTGTTGCAGTAGAAATAGCAGAGCAGGAGAGGACTAAAGCTAGCGCAGCGCAGGAAACAGAAAGAATGAAGCAGGAAACAGAAAGAATAAGGGAAGCGCAGGAAACAGAAAGAATGAAGCAGGAAACAGAAGAATAAGGGAAGCACAGGAAACAGAAAGAATGAAGCAGGAAAGGGAAAGGATTAAAGCTAGGGAAACGCAGGAAACAGAAAGACTAAAGGTCCAATTAGAGTTAGAGAAAGTGAGAATACAAAGGGAGACCACCGATGATGGTAGTTCACTTTCCAGTGACTCTGTGCGCAGCTATGTCCCCCGACCCAAGTTGCCAAAATTCTCGGAAGGGACCGATTCGATTGATGCATACATCAGTCGTTTCGAAACGTTTGCAACCAGTCAGGGTTGGCCTCCAGAAGAGTGGGCAGTCATTTTGTCAGCGTTACTGACGGGTAAGGCATTACAGATTTTCACTGCGTTACCAGCAGAACAACAGTCTGATTTCGGCGCTGTGAAGGAATCGTTGATGAAGGGATTTGACCTCACAGAGGAGGGGTTCAGGAAGAAATTTCGTTCAGCTAAATTACAAACAGGTGAGACGTACACTCATTTTGGGTTGCACGTCTAGATCACTATTTTGAGAAGTGGTTAGAGTTGAGTGGTACGAAAAAGGAGTTCGCTGAATTGAAAGAGCTAGTTATGAAAGAACAGATTTTGTCAGGTTGCGGCCCTGAGTTAACCATACATTTGAAAGAAAGACACCCAGAGACAGCAGGGGAGTTGTTGAAGTTCGCAGAGGTGTATAGAGAGGCACGTTTGGGCACTAAGGTGCTGGAGAAACAGGTGCTAGGCACAGGTGAGAAGAGTGCAAGGAGACTAGGGGAGTTTTCTGCAAAGTCTGCAAACCCAGTGGTGGGGCAGAAGGAAGGGCAAAGAGACATTAGGTGTTTCTTTTGTCACAAGAAGGGACATGTGGCGAGGGATTGTCGCATGAGGTTCAGAAGGCAGCAGCCTTGCAAGAGGTGGATAAGGGTCGTCAAGGGAAACGCCCTGCAGGGGAAAACCAAAAGGGATTCAGTCTGAAGAGGGTGGAGTGCAGCCTATGGCTAGCACTGGACAGCAGTCAGTGTCAGGGATGGAGGGCACTGGGCTGAGTGGTTCGTTACCAGTGGAAGAAGGGTGGATTGGCCAGCAGAGGGTGAAAGTGTTACGAGACACTGGTTGTTCATGCGGGGTAGTACGAACAACGCTGGTCGAGAAAGGGGATTTGACAGGGCAAATCCAGACCTGTACTCTAATCGATGGCACTGTGAGGGATTTTTCCAGTTGCTAAGATAGAAGTACGTACCCCTTACTTCTCAGGCGAGTTGTCTGCGTTGGTGATGGAGAAACCCCTTCATGATTTGATCATTGGAAATATTCCAGGGGCAAGGGATCCAGGGGATCCTGAGTTGTTGACTGCTACAGGGGCAGCAGTTCAAACACGGAGCAAGAAGGAGGAAAAGGTTGATAAACCTTTTAGTCGTTCCAGCAAGGAAGTCAGGCATAGATGTGTCGCCTGATGAGTTTAGGGCAGCGCAGGAACAAGCCCCTTCGCTCGTGAAGTTTTGGGATTGGCAAGAGGTGGAGAGAAACAGGAGGTTTTGAGGAGGTGAGACAGAATTTCTTGTGAAAGGCGGGCTGTTGTACCGAGTGTTCACCAAGGGAAGACAGGTAAGGTGACCACTCAGTTAGAGGTACCAGCATGTTATCGTGACACTGTCATGTCAGTGGGTCACGAGTCGCTCATGGCGAGTCATCTCGGCACCGGTAAAACGGCTGACCGAGTCTTTGATGATTTCATTGGCCAGGGGCAATGGCAGACATAAAGCGGTTCTGCATGTCATGTGATGTGTG
The DNA here is from genome assembly GCA_018398815.1 of Conus ventricosus. Lineage (NCBI taxonomy): Eukaryota > Metazoa > Mollusca > Gastropoda > Neogastropoda > Conidae > Conus > Conus ventricosus. Next base: position 46,341,991 of record CM031609.1, read on the forward strand.
TCAAAGGTCAGCCACAAGAGGGGTGAAGAGGAAGGCGCCTCTTAAACATCCCCCTTTAATTGACACACCATTCAGGAGAGTGGCCGTTGATCTGATGGGCCCAATCTCGCCCTGTTCCAAAGGTGGGCACAGGTATGAGACATGTAAAGGGTTTTCAAGGGAAGGTTTGCAGGAGGCTAGGGTCGGTCAGAAGAAGCAATATGACAGGAAGGTGAGGAAGCAATCCCCCAAGGTGGGAGATCAAGTCCTGTTACTGCTTCCCACGGATCACAACAAGCTGCTGATGCATTGGAAGGGACCATTCACCATCACTGAAAAGGTAGATCGGGATTACCGAATTGATGTGAATGGGAAACCAAAACTTTTCCATGCGAATTTTCTCCGCAAATATATTCAGCGTGAGACTCAGCACATAGGCGCAGCAGCAATCATTGATGAGGTGAAAGAGACCCAGCTGAAGAAGGGGAGATTTTGTTGCCTAAGTTTCCAGAAGAGTCATACAGGGATGTGTCACTGTATGAAGGGCTAGACAGTTGGAGTCCTAGGTTTTGTTGTCGGAGGCGACACAAAGCAGCCAGAAAGGGGAAAGGTGGAGAAGATGATGAATTCAGAGAGACCAAAGACCAAAACAGAAGTCAGGAGTCTGCTAGGTTTTGTAGGCTTCTACAGGGAGTTTGTTCCAAATTTGCTGCGATCACGAGTCCTCTAGTGATTTCGTCAAGGCAGGGAAACGGCAGTGGTCGAATGGTCAGACGCTGCAGAGCAAGCACTGCAGACGGTGTTGGAAAAACTAGGTTCCCGTCCCATCTTGAAGCTACCAGATATGTCCAAACCATTTTTGTTGCGGACAGATGCATCAGGTGGTGGGATAGGTGCAGTATTGTTGCAGGAGCACGAAGGATCGAGTTCCCTGTGAGATATGCTAGCAGGAAGTTGACAAAGTGTGAAGAAGGGTACGCAACTGTAGAGAAGGAGTGTTTAGCTGTCGTGTGGGCCGTGCAGAAGTTCCAAATACTTGTATGGGAAAGAGTTCGTGATAGAGACTGATCATCAACCACTCAAATTCCTGCAGGAGGCGCAGTTGAAAAACAGCAGAGTTCTGCGTTGGGCAATGGCACTGCAGCCCTACAGGTATCGAGTGCAGTACATTCCAGGTCGACAGAATGTCGGAGCTGACTATTTAAGCCGTGCAGTCTAGCAAGCTGCAACTAGAGGAAGTCAGTCATATCCGGGGTGCTTTTGTTGATAACATTTTGGGTTGATTACAGTTATGTTGATTGGATATGGGTTCATTCCCAGTTGGCTAGGGTTCATATTTTTGTGTGAGACTTGTTCATATTTTCTTTGTGAGACTTGTTCATGTGGATGTAGTTATGCTTGGAGCATACAGTCGCTTGTGTAGTGATGCATTATTTGCAGTAAGTGAGGATGGAGATTCCTCAGTGAAGTGTCATGGATCGTGATCATATTATATTGTGCTTTTCATAAGAATTGTGAAAAGGAGAGATGGCAAATCCGCAGGTAGGGGAATCGCGTAAGTGCGCACAGAGGTCGTTATAAAAAGAATTGAAATAACGCAAGAGCGCACGTCAATGATAACTCATTGGAGTGGATTTCACTAATGATATATTTTATAATTTATAACCGTTGGTTGTAAAGTATTTTTTTTAAACTTTGCACGTGCAGCTGTGTGTCAGCAAATTCGGTTGTTGTCTTTTTTGTACCGTTGTTTTGAGACAATGCGGTGCATAGTCTTTTGCAAGGGGGAAATTGTCACGGTCAAAATTCAACACAACCAAAGTGTGGTCCGTCGCCGGCCACTTCAACTGGACATAAGTCCAAAAGCAGACATCTTGGCGCCACAAAGACGGCTCCATGCGTCTCATCTGGCCAATTTAAGCACAGCAAGGAGACAGCAGACAGTCTGAGTGGCTGGACCGACAGGTCTCGGTAGGTTTGGTCAGACGTCGTGGCGCCTACTCAGGCTCATCTAGCCAATTTATGGAGCCAGCGCCATTGTTAGTCGGACGTGGCAGGTTAAAGCAGGAAAGGGAGAGGGAGAAGGTAGTGTGTGGTGGGGGTGAAATCTAGCTAATCAATTAAATGACCAATTGACCACCACAGAGAGTAAGGTGTGTAGGCGTGACTGTCATGATTTGAATATCCAATGGAATTAGAGGGAGATAACTTCGGGTATCAGGGGTAAAAATACTGACCAATGGTACTCGCCCTTTTTGGACAGATCGGAACAGAATAAGAAGGATGTGAGAGTGAGAGAACGGGGGAACGAGGGGAGAACGAACAGAGAGACAGAGAGAGAGAGGTCTGAGTGTAATCTCTGAGGAGAGAAGAGCAGAGAGATGAGGGGAGGAGAGGAGAGAACCAAGTGGGGGCATTAGCACGAGATAGTCTGCAGAGGAAGGACTTAGGAGAGATGTGGAGAGAGTTGCTAACTAATGAAGAGGAAAAGAAAGAAGAAAAAAAAAAGAAAAGAAAAGCAACCATGTCCATTTAATAGAGCAGACTAGGAGAGAGAGAGAGAGTGCAATGCGTTAATGCAGGAAGAAAGAAAGGAGAACAGATCGATGTTGATAGTCACTGTTCTATCTGAACCGGGGGTTCGACCTCATACTTGGCCAGCGCCACTTTCATCGGCAGTCCAACCTGACCAACGCCAGCAGTCCAGCCTGACCGTGCCAGCAGTCCAGCTTGACCGGTGCAAGCAGACCAACACCAGTGCCAGCAGTTGTGTCGTGTTGTGAAAGTGACAGTGAAAAGAAAAAAAAAGGGAAAAGAAAAAGACAGTGATTCGTGAATAGTTAAGACCACCTGGCCAGGTAAAGTAGAAATCTATTTATACCCGGGTTAGTTAATGATGTTTTAGATAAATGATTTTGTGAAGTTCAGGAAAGAGAGAATGTTTTATCTCATTTGATTCCATATGCATTGATGTTTCGTTCTATGATCATGTGTAGTAAAGTTATAGACTTTACTAGTGGTTTGATGTGACGAATGCATGATATATGAATGAGATTGTAAGCAAGCTGTGAGTGTGTTTGGGCTGTGCGCTAGTCCTTCCTCCATCGACATCACCCGAGGTTGACAATATGTACCATATATACATTTTCCAAGATACACAAAGGTGCGCCACATGGTTACACATATATAACAATGAATGCACGCTATTATATACAGACGCGCAACTGGAAGTTTATAGAAAAATGGGATATGATCACTGCAATGATATTTTTTTACAATGAGAAAACATTTAACAACAAAAATTGGGGAAAAAAAGAACAACGCGTTATGACTAGAAGTATTTATATTCTGGCGAAATAGTTTCATTATCGGAATATATGGGGGGAAAATTATAGAAACTCCTAACCGTAAACACATCTGTTCCTGCACTCTTACCATCAATATTCTTTTTTTTTTCTTTAAAGATTGTGTGGCTTCTTCGAGCGTTATTTTACCCTCTGAGCTTTTGGCTTTATTTTCAAACAGTGAGGATATGTTTTGTACCATTTCTTCTATTTGACAATTGATCGTGTCTTTTCTTTTTCATACAACTTTTCGTAGAATGACTTTGTTTCATAGACAATATCATTTGTCCTGTCTAACACACAATTTTTGTCACTCGTTTACTTATATAGTTTCTTTTTTCTAAACCACAAAACCATTTGGTTATTTTGTCAACTTCGTCGACCCATCTAGATTTTGAGCGTATTAATATATCTTCCATTTTCTTTTGCCTAATTTCTGTTTTGTTTTTTGTTTTTTTTGCTTTTGTTTTTAAATTTTCTATTTTTTGGATCACTTGATCGCTTTTGATTGGATGCGCTTCTATTCAGTTTCCTTCTCCAAGCCGTTTTCTAACTCATTATCGGCTTTCTTTTTCATTGTAGCTGAGTAAGCACAGGTTTTACTTCTAATTTCTGTCAACAAAACATCTAGGCATAGCTGGTCTGAGATGGCAAAGTGAATATCTGAAGTTTGTATTTTATGTAGTTTGTTTCTATCATACGAGGTTGCGGCATACTCTGAAATTATCTTATCTATGAGACCATTTATTTCGTTAATGTATTCCAGATCCTTTGATAAGGAACAATTAAATTTCCAGAATGCATTTTTCTTGTCTTTCTCTGTCCACACACACTCTGTCTGTCTGTCTGTCTGTCTGTCTCTCTCTCTCTCTCTCTCTCTCTCTCTCTCTCTCTCTCTCTCTCTCTCTCTCTCTCTCTCTCTCTCATACACAGTCCTATGCTTTACTATATAATTTCTTAGTGATCCCATGTCCTATTGTTATGATGACTCAGCAGCAGTGGGGAAAACTGCAATGTAAGCACAAATCCCTGTCACTGCCAAAGGAGCTAGCCATGACCCTGTCACGCTGCCATAGCACAGTGTCCACGGGTCCTCGCCTTCAGCAGACCCCAGCAGGAGGGAGGGGATGGGGTGGGATGAAAGGTGGGGAATGGGAGTGAAAGGGTGCGAGTGTGGCATAGCAGCGGACGCCGAGGAAGAAGTGCCAGCTCTCCTCTGAAGAACACTGATGTGAGAGGTCAGTGTCTGGCGGCGCAGCCAACCTTCCTATCATGGGTGACGGGGGTCTAGCCTGTGTCGCCGGTGGGTGGCTCCTGATTCACTTCTTGTGTTTTTACCCTTAGTCTCCAATAGCATAAAATCATTAAGGTCTACATCCTGGCGAATCTTGTTTTCGAATGTTGTCACAAACAAAAAAAACCTAGAGAATCCACTCACACATGTCACAGTACCATTTAGCCGTTGGCTTGTTTCAAAATGGCTACCTAGTATCGACAAGCCAAGTCATATTGTTCCTATTCTCATTATACGGATAATGAACAAATCCTCCGACTGAAGCTCACATAAACGCCGAAGATTTCACTGGTTACCAAATTTACACCTGTGCTTCATACAGGAGCAGCGAAAAAATATAATGAGAACAGAATACTAAATTACTAGAATATTCTGGCCAATGCAGCCTTTCACGTACACGCGCACGCGCGCGCGCGCGCGCGCGTGTGTGTGTGTGTGTGTGTGTGTGTGTGTGTGTGTGTGTGACCTTATCTGTCCTGTCTGGTTTTACGGAAAATAAATATCAATTGTACTGATTAAAAGTATTTAAAGGTTTATAGCTCTTCACAGTACGTGGGTCAAATGTTTACGCAATGCTGACTTTTCTTCCTATTTTCTTTTTCTTTTGTTTTCTAATTATAAATTTCATTCACTCTTTCTTTCTCCTTGCAGACATCCTTCATTTGTACGACAAGAGGAGAGAACCGAAGAACAAGAAGAAATGAAGTAGATGGAGCAAAACAGAATAGAGCAATTAGCAGGGAGAAAAAGGGAGGTATGAACAAAGCAAGTAAGACATGGATAGAGGAGCAGTGCCAAAACATTGAGGACAACCTACAGAAGAACAGTTTCAGTTTCACCAAGGAGGCGTCACTGCGTGCGGACTAGTCCATATACGCTACACCACATCCGCTAAGTTTTGAGACCACACTAACCATGATTTTAAGCTGATGGATAAGTGAAATAACTGAAATGAGGGAATAATTATTGAAGAAGAGGGTCTCGTGGCTACGACATAGCAGATGCCTGACCTACGCATTAGCCCAACGGGCTGGTCAGACCTTGAGTGCCTACCTAACATTGGTTGTCTTTGTGTGTGTGTGTGTGTGTGTGTGTTGTGTGTGTGTGTGTGTGTGTGTGTGTGTGTGCGCGCGCGCGCGCGCGCGCATGTGCATGCGTGTGTGTGTATGTGTTTGTGTGTGTATGGATGTGTGGGCATTAGCCCGTGTGTGTGCGTGTGCGCATGTGTGTGTGTGTACGCATGCGTGTGTGCGCGCTTGTGTGTGTATGTGTGTGTGTGTGTGTGTGTGTGTGTGTGTGTGTGCGTGTGTGTGTGTGTGTGTGTGTGTGTGTGTGTGTGTGTGTGTGCGCGCGCGCGCGCCTTGTGTGTGTGTGTGTGTGTGTGTGTGTGTGTGTGTGTGTGTGTGTGTGTGAAGAACAATAGTAGAAAAACATACCAACTTGTAAAAGATCTGACATGTAAACAAGGATGAGTTTGCACTATGTAGGACAAGTCAGGGAAGTCCCTCACAGACAAGGCCATTCTCTACCGTTGGACAGAATACTGCTCCGAATCATACTACTTCATCACAACAGGAGACCCACAAATCCTGAATGTCCCCTCCCAGCAACAGTGACACCTTCCCCATACTGCATGGATAAGTAGAGACAGCAGTTAAGTCCTTGAAACTGGGAGAGTCAACGTGGTGGATAACAGACCAGCTGAGTTAGTTAAGGAAAGAGGAAATGCCATGATCAGTGCCCTCACAATCATTTGTAGCAGGATCTGGCAAACTAGTGGGTGGCCAATATCATAGACCTATACCATGGACCTAATCCCTGATCATCACCCTCCCCAGGAAAGGCAACTTACAACTTTGCCAAAATTGCCGAACCATCAGTCTGATCAGTCACACGGGCAAGGGGATGCTGAAGATCTTTTTGAACAGATTGAAGCCGCAAGCAGAGATCGTTGTTGAAGAACAGGAAGGGTTTAGAGCAGGTCACCGTACCACTGAACAGATTTTTTTTATTTTAGGATAATGTGTGAGAGATATCACCAGCACCAACAGGTACCACAATCTTGTGGATTTCCAAAAAAGCCTTCGACAGGGCGTGGCATGCAGCCCTACGGGCGACCATGAGACTGTGCAACATCAACGCCAACCTGATCAGGACCATAGAATACCTTTACGATAAGGCTACCAGCGCAGTCTTCCTCAGTGGCACCGTAGGAGACTGGTTCAAGACAACTGTTGGAGTGAGGCAAGGCCGTTTCTCTCGCCCACTCATTTCAACGTTTACCTGGAGAGAATTATGACTGACGCACTGGAGGGATACCAAGGCTCAGCGGCATGTAGATCAGCACTGAAGAGACTAAATTTACGTCCAACAACACCAATGGCATCAGCGGTAACATCACTATCAAGGGAGAAAAACTAGAGACAGTTCAGAGCTTCAAGTACCTTAGGGCAATTGTTTCAGATGAGAGATCGAAACCTTAAGCGCTCTCCAGAGCTGCACAAAGAACAGCAGCGCTAGCAAGACTAAGACCGATCTGGAATGACATCACAATCAGTTCAAAGATCAGATTGATGCGCTCGCTGGTCATTGCCATGTTTCTCTATGCCTGTGAGACGTAGACTCTGACAAGCTGAACTTGAGAGGATTTAGGCATTAGAGATGAGATGTTTCTGCGAGGTCTTTGGCATCTCATACAAACATCACATTATCAACTCAGAGGTCCAGACCAGAGTAAGGCAAGCCACTGGAGCACACGAAGACCTGTTGTCCGTAGTAAGAAGAAGGAAAGTGAGATGGTATGGTCATGTATCAAGATCAACAGGTCTTGCTTTTACCATTCTGCAAGGAACAGTGCGAAGAAGCAGAAGGGGTGGAAGACAGAGAAAGAGATGGGAGGACACCAGTGCATGGACTGGCCTCACACTCAAGAGCTGCCTAAGGGCGTCTGAGAACCGGGGGGTGGAGCAAGCTGGTTGCCAAGTCTTCTGTGGCGCCGCAATGATCTTCAAGACTCCGGGATAGGTGATAGGTGATAGCTCATCACAGTACTTGGATAAAAATGTTATCGCAATGCCGACTTTTTCTTTTCTTCCTATCTTCTTTCTTTCTTTCCTTTTCTAAAATTTGAAATCTCTCTTTCACTCTTTCTCTCTTCTTCTTTTTAAGTGATGTGCGATGAGTGATTTCTGCCGTGGATTCCCATAGACAGTGGGGGGGCAGGAAGTAAGTTAAAAGCAGGAAACGTAATGTCAAGAATACATCAATTGCCACCGTTAGCATTATCCATCAACATTCGTGACTGACGTTGCCCGCCCTACCGCGAGCCTGTAGCGCAACATCCCTGTGATGGTTGAGTTTAACGTCCTCACTGCATGGCTTTCAGGGACAGTTTGTGTGCTGCTGCAAGCTGCAGCATGAAGAGTCAGTTGGCTAGCGGACTTGGCAGATGGTAGGCTTGATTGAAGTCTGCATCTGCACTGAGAAGGGACACCCAGGGCAGTCAGTTCCTTCAGGGTGGTAGCTTGATTGAAGTCTGTATCTGCATTGGGAAGGAGGTACCCAGGGCAGTCAGTTCCCTCAGGGTGGTAGGCTTGATTGAAGTCTGCATCTGCATCGGGAAGGAGGTACCCAGGGCAGTCAGTTCCTTCAGGGTGGTAGGCTTGATTGAAGTCTGCATCTGCATCGGGAAGGAGGTACCCAGGGCAGTCAGTTCCTTCAGGGTGGTAGGCTTGATTGAAGTCTGCATCTGCATCGGGAAGGAGGTACCCAGGGCAGTCAGTTCCTTCAGTGTGGTAGGCTTGATTGAAGTCTGCATCTGCATCGGGAAGGGACACCAGGGCAGTCAGTTCCTTCAGGATGGCAGGCTTGATTGAAGTCTGCATCTGCATCGGGAAGGACACCCAGGGCAGTCAGTTCCTTCAGGATGGCAGGCTTGATTGAAGTCTGCATCTGCATCGGGAAGGGACACCCAGGGCAGTCAGTTCCTTCAGGATGGCAGGCTTGATTGAAGTCTGCATCTGCATCGGGAAGGGACACCCAGGGCAGTCAGTTCCTTCAGGATGGCAGGCTTGATTGAAGTCTGCATCTGCATCGGGAAGGGACTCCCAGGGCAGTCAGTTCCTTCAGGATGGCAGGCTTGATTGAAGTCTGCATCTGCATCGGGAAGGGACACCCAGGGCATTCAGTTCTTCAGGATGGCAGGCTTGATTGAAGTCTGCATCTGCATCGGGAAGGGACTCCCAGGGCAGTCAGTTCCTTCAGGATGGCAGGCTTGATTGAAGTCTGCATCTGCATCGGGAAGGGACTCCAGGGCAGTCAGTTCCTTCAGGATGGCAGGCTTGATTGAAGTCTGCATCTGCATTGGGAAGTAGGTACCCAGGGCAGTCAGTTTCTTCATGGTGGTAGACTTGATTGAAGTCTGTATCTGCATCGGGAAGGGAACCCAGGCAGTCAGTTCCTTCAGGATGGCAGGCTTGATTGAAGTCTGCATCTGCATCGGGAAGGGACATCCAGGGCAGTCAATTTCTTCATGGTGGTAGGCTTGATTGAAGTCTACATCTGCATCGGGAGGAGTACCCAGGGCAGTCAGTTCCTTCAGGGTGGTAGGCTGATTGAAGTCTGCATCTGCCCTCGGGAAGAGAGGTACCCAGGCAGTCAGTTCCTTCAGGATGGTAGGCTTGATTGAAGTCTGCATCTGCATCGGAAGGAGGTACAGGGCAATCAGTCCTTCGGGGTGGTAGGGTTGATTGAAGTCTGCATCTGCATCGGGAAGGGACACCCGGGCAGTCGGTTCCCTCAGACAGCAGCCTTGGTCAACTTTTTCATGCTATGTAGTCGGTGTTTTCCTTCCTTCATGTCAGTCGTGACGATGATGTCTTCCTTGCTGCCTTCCCTCCAAGCCGTCATCAGGGCATTGGGCGGTCGTTTTTAATTTCGTGCTGGATGGCGAGTCCCATGCCGCATTAGGCCGACTCGGGGAAAACATGCAGGACAGAAGTCGCCAACGCGAACTTCCAGGTCCACTCTGCGCCTGTGAGGGACGTTCCCACTGCTCCCTTCCCCAAGGGAGGTCCCTGGTGGTCGTGCAGGCCACGGTGAAGTCGTGGAATGGCAGCGCCTCGATGGCCCCTGCGACACTGGCTAGACTCCTCATCACTGTTGATGCGTGGAAGGTGGTCTGCACCGCCCTACGCCTATCTGCCACCTAGACGCCTTCTGCTAGTAAAGCCACCTCCCGGCAGGCATGCTGGCAACACCCCGAAGTCGTTGAAGTTAGGATCTACATTCTGTTGGCCGGAGGCCCTTAAGGACAGTGCATACTCACAGACCGAAGTCTGCATTTTACGTGGCGGTTGTTGTCTTTGGTAGCGTTGTTGTGTCTGGTTCCAGATGGGGGCTATTGTCTGTTGCTCTCTCAGCTCTGCTTCCGTGACATCTCCGGTTCACTTTGTGAGGTTGGTCGGCCGACGGTGGGAGCCGGGTTTCTTCGAATCTTTCCCTCAAAAGGCCTGCCTTCAGGGCCAACAGGCGGCCTTCTGCACGCTCGGTTGGCGATGGTCCTGTGCTGCGTAAGGCGCCCTCAAAGAGGGAGCAGGATGAAAGTCGGTGGAGCGCTGCACGAGTCCTTTCTATGATGACTACGGCCGAGAGGCTATTTGTCAGCCCAACCTCAAGAGGGGTGCCCACCATGTCCCCACCAAAAGCATGGTATCCCAGGCCACAATAATTGCAATCAGGCAGTGCTCCATTGTTGGCCGCTCAACATCTCTAGCAGTCCCCTGGCGACACAGGCTAGACTCGCCGTCACCCATACGGCTGGAAGGATTCGCTGCGCCGCCTGATACTGACCTCTCACATCAGTGTCCCTCAAGGGAGAGCTGCCACCTCTCCCTTGGTGTTCATAGCTATGTCCCTCGCAGGAAACCGGCAACAGTTTACCACGGCGTGACAGTACAAACAATACTCTGTGTGTGTGTGTGTTGTGTGTGTGTGTGTGTGTGTGTGTGGTGCGTGCGTGCGTGGTGCGTGCGTGCGTGCGTGCGTGCGTGCGCGCGCGTATGTGTGTGTGTATGTCTGCGTCTGTGTGTGTGTCTGTGTGCGTGTGTGTGTGTATGTGTGTGTGTGTGTGTGTCCGCGCGTGCGTGCGTACGCGTGTTCATGTGTGTGTATGTATACGTGTGCGTGCGTGTGTGTGTGAGTAAAATCTTCACTGTGAGGTGGCACTGTGCGAGTAACGGGGTGTGAAACTACTTCTGATGATCGTCAAGGTGGCGGCAGATTGACGGCAGCTGGAGCGCAGCCTTCCCTCTCGCCGTCTGAGCAACAGTAGATTTTGTCACGCCGAGGGACGGCTCGCAGTAGCGGTGAATAAGCGCCGTACCCCTGCGATTTCAACGAGGCTGTAATGGAGTTGACTGACTTCATGATCGTAATCGGCACGTACAGGGTTAGGAGGGCTCACTGGGGCGCAAGCAGGGAGCAAGAGATCCTGGCTGTGAAGTAGCGCTCTGTCAACACTCTCCAGTCATCCTGCTATCCCTGATTTTAGCCTCACGCGGGACAAGACTGTCGCCGCTCGAGCATGAAGACAGGCCGCCCGCTGGCCCTGAAACTGGCCTGACTGGGCTGCCAAATACGCCCCATACGAAGACACACAGAGAGCTCGGACTATATTATGGTCTTCCGCCGCCAGCATCGCACAGAACCAACCTCTGGCATCCATCCGAGATCTAAAAAATCTTGGACATCCGTCCAGGAACCTCCACAGGACGGGAGCCCAGTCTGCAAAAAGTTCTGCCTTCCTGCCACTGTGCCAGGGAAATGCCACAATGTTACGATGTTGCAGCCCAGAATAGTCTTTGTCGCATCCGCAACATCCGTAGGGCGAATATCTTTGAACAGACATGCCAATGGCTGATAGAACGTCGGTCTCCCACCTCGGTCCATCCTGTGTGTGTGTGTGTGTGTGTGTGTTGTGTGTGTGTGTGTGTGTGTGTGTGTGTGCAAGCACCCACGCGCGTGTGCCCGCTTGTGTTTACGTGTCTGTATGTAGACAATCTACAAGTATGTGTGCGAAAAATCGTGTACGCGTGTGACTCTCCCCCCCCCCCCCCCCCCCCCCCCCATCTCTCTCTCTCTCTCTCTCTCTCTCTCTGTATACGATCTATATCTAAGAGTGCACCAAATCATCCCCCTTGACACGCTCCCTGTCATACACTCTAAATTGGCTAGATGAGTCTGGGCAGCTCCACGACGTTGCTGACAGACCAATCGAGACATTTTTTTCTAAGAGAGAGAGAGAGAGACAGAGACCTCACAGAGACAGACAGGTTTCACACACACACACACACACACACACACACACACACACACACACACACACACGCACGCACGCACACACACACACACACACACACACACACACACACACACACACACACACACACACACACACACACACTCACTTTTACACATATACATTTTTCTTTTTCTTTTTCGTTCCGGGAGGAGGGGGGGGGGGAGATACATTTTTAAGACAAAAGGTTTCTTAGAAAATAAATCTCTGCGTATTCCGGTGCATGCTAGTGTGCTCTCGCATGTTGTGTGTGGTGTTTGTGTGTGTGGTGTGTGTGTGTTGTGTGTGGTGTGTTTGTTTTATGTGTTTGACGATAAAAGTGATAAGTAGGGTAGATTTACATCTAATCGTGATATTAGACGAAAAAAAAAGTGCATAAGTAAGAGAGTAAGACTTGTGCATGTCTAAACTGTATGGAGTTTACATATTCATTACTGCATACATATGATGCTAGCGTGAAAATGTAGGCATTAAAAAAAAAAAAAA
>CM031609.1:46354550-46357050 GCA_018398815.1 Conus ventricosus
AACGGTTGTTTGTGATGGGGTTGTTTGATTAGGGGGGGGAGAGAAAGCCGGGGTTTTTGGAAATTTTTTTTTTCCCCAAAAGGGGCTTTCCATGACAAAGCCTTGCCGTATTTTTTTGGAAGTTTTAGTGTTAAAAGTGTGGTGTGTGTGTGTGTGTGTGTGTTGTTTTGTGTGGGGTTGTGTGTGTGTGTGTGTGGTGCATGCGCGCGCATTTTGTGTGTGTGCGCGCGCACGCGCGTGTGTATGCGTGTGTGTGTAGTATTAGTAGTAGTAGTGTACTTCAGCTTTACGTCTTTTCACATATGTGATATTAGACAGACAGACACACACACACACAAAGAGAGAGAGAGAGAGAGAGAGAGAGAGAGAGAGAGAGAGAGGGGAGAGAGAGAGGGGGAGAAAATTTAAATTGTCTGTGACTATGTAAGTGTATTGCATAATGTGGATTTTCTAAGTCATATATTATATCCCTCTAAGCACCCTACAACATACTTGCAAATAATCTCAAAGTAAATGCTTAACTGGACTAAAAATTTAAAAGAGAAAACAACATTGAAGGCAAGCTTTAAATCTGAAAAGACGTCACACAAATACATGCCTGAAAATGGTGGTAAAGAGCTTGAAGAGGTAAACAGTCAAACAGCAAATGCTTGCTGGTTATTCTTCGTTCTTCACAAATACTTTTTGCTTCGTTTGTATATTTATTTTTTAAAGGGCATAAAGTTTTAATTTATAAATATTGAATGAAATTTCTGTATTGGTACATATTTTCACTTGTAAATGAGGAATGCTGTTTGCATGTTTATATTATTAAATGAGTGTTTTTATCAGCCACACCAAGAAACGTATTTTTTGTAGTGTGTTCTGAATCGGCACCAGACGGTTTGCTTTAATATTGAATGACTTCAGGTAAAGAAAAGGATATATTCAATACCATGGCGCACTTTTCATTTCTGACTCCTCTCTTTGCACATATATCAGTAGTTCATTACCCCAAATACCACGATGCGATGGAATCCAAAAAGAAGGGGACATCAGTTCCTTACATATTAAGACATGAATAAGATGCATATTTCATTTACAAAAAAAGTTGTTCGAAACGGTATTTTTGGAAAATTTTATGGTTTGCAGAACAGACATTGAATCCACACAAATACTACTTTAAATATTGATTGTGGCAAGTCAATTAAAATGTGACAAGGCCATAATAATTAGTACCATTTCGGCGACAAATATTGATCTGCCTTTTCCCCTTGGAATATATCATTTCAACCTTTTGTGATGGCATAACAAAAGCAGAACCCGACTGTTTATTAGACAAAAACTGAACCATGTGTGAAACTTTAAGATGGTGTGTGTATGTGTGTGTGTGTGTGTGTTGTGTGTGGGGAAGACGCCGCATGTTGCCACACTGAAAATAATTAGGCTTATAGCAGTCGGGGCGGGTTTGCAAGCGAACTATATTACCTTCACCCGAGGGTCATATTGTCGACGACAGGTTAATTCCTGACGGCTGGTAACTAAAGCAAGAGCGAAGTAGGTGACTCATTTTTTGTCCAGAATTCGGACGTCAGAGACCTCGGGCGGCTTAGGACTAATCTTAACAATAACATAGGCAGGATCACTCGTATTTGATGTTTACCTACTGTGACATAATGACCAGACGCTGTGTGTGTGTGTGGTGTGTGTGTGTGTGTGTGTGTGTTGTGTTGTGTGTGTGTGTGTGCGCGCGCGCGCGTGCGTGTGTTTGACTGTCAGTGTGTTCGTAAGTGTGTGGCATGCGCGCGCGCGAGTGTGTGTGTGCGTGTGCATGCGTGCGCCCGCGCGCGCGCGCGCGTATGTGTGGTATGTGTGTATGAGCTTAGATTTTTTCCTTTTGATTGGTAGGTGAACAAATCTGTTAAAAAACACACACATATAAAAAGCTGCTTTATTTCAGTGTCGAGTTGAGCAGAACAACGTTGAAGATTACGCAGCCTGAATATGATAATGTTAAAGTTGATGAGTTATAACAGAACTGATTGTGAAGCACTTTCATGTGACAAGTCAGTGATCTAAGAAACCCAGCCTCAAACTGCAGATGCTTTATTCACCCAAAAGTCAATGTATTCACGTAGAAAATGAATTTGGGAGAATGGGAAAGTAAGCAGCGCTTTATTTGGGACATATGATTCACAGCAATGTGTTCAGATTCTGTTAGAATTCTGTAAATCGCTGTAAAAGGCCACCTAGAGGTATGAATTATTTCAAAAGCACAGAAATGTCTTCTACTAGGGCGCGATATTATCAATTCGATCGAAATGTTTCGAAGTATAGAGAGATGCGGATACACAGAAAGAGGTTCATTTCATGTTCTTATAGCCAAGCCAGCAATGTGAACCATATCAAAGCTGAAAAGATTACGCGCATGCGAGAGAGAGAGAGAGAGAGAGAGAGAGAGAGAGAGAGAGGAGAGAGAGAGAGAGAGAGAGAGAGAGAGAAAACTACAAAGCGAAATAAA
>CM031609.1:46359550-46374310 GCA_018398815.1 Conus ventricosus
TAAAAAACATGGAGAATGATAAAAGTCCTGGACTGATGGTATGACAGAAAATTTTTTAAAAATTCTTTTGGAGACAATTGGTTGTCCGTTCACTAAAACGGGGGATACAATAAAGGCGAAAAGTCTGTAACACAAAAAGAAGGTTTATAATTTGTTTACCAAAAGGAGATAAGCCACGAGAATACATAAAGAACTGGAGACCAATTTCACTTCTAAATGTTATTTATAAAATTGCTTCTGCCTGTATTGCAGGTAGAATAAAATCTGTTTTACCCAAAATCATAAATGAGGACCGGTCAGGTTTCATTCCCGGTAGATACAAAGGAGACAGTTTAAGAACCATATATGATGTAATTCACTGTTTAGAGGTGAACCGCTTGCCTGGGTTATTAGTATCTGTCGATTTCGAAAAAGCATTTGACTCTGTTGACTGGTCATACATGAGTAGGGTTCTACATGCTTTCGGTTTCGGAAAAGGAATACAGCAATGGATATTATCTTTTATGAAAAGATAAGATCTTATGTTATAGTGAACGGGAAGGCTTCTTCAGGATTTTCTATTGGAAGAGGATGCCGACAAGGAGATCCTGTATCTCCCTATTTGTTCGTTTAATGTGCCGAAATACTAGCAAACAAAATAAGGCAAGATCAAGATGTTAAAGGCATAAAAATAAAAAATACAGAATTCAAGACAAATCAGTTTGCAGATGACACCACCTTCACCCCTGGAAGGAGATAAGAAATCATATGAAAAGTTGTTCACAGATCTCTATGAATTTGAGCAAATATCTGGACTTAAATTAAACTATGAAAAAACGTTAATGTTTCGTTAGGGAAAAAAAAAAAGAATTCGTCGAACACGTACTTACCCTTATATAAAATGGAATGGAACCCTTTAAAATTTAAAATCCTAGGGGTGTGGTTTACGAATAACCTGACAAATATGACTCAAATCAATGTGACAGATAAATTTTTAGAAGTTAAAAATCTATTTAAAATATGGTCAAAAAGAGTAATTACACCACTAGGTAGAATAGCAGTGCTAAAATCATTAGTGCTATCCAAACTTATATATTTGTAGATCCTTCTGCCCAACCCTCCAGACTCTCAGATAGATATGTTGCAAAATATGTGTTTCAAGTTTGTTTGGAACAACAAAAATGATAAAATTAAAAGAAAATATTCTGTGCAAAATATTTGGAAAGGAGGGCTAGGCATACCCAATCTTAAGATATATATCCAATCCTTAAAATCGCCTGGATTAGGAAAGTATACGTGGAAAATTGTAAATGGAAAACAGTAATATATTCATTATGTCCTGAAATCGATGCCCTTGATTCATATGGACAAGAATAGATTTGTACAAAAGCAAAATAAATAATTTTGGAGAAATGTTTATCAGGCATATAAATTTTTTTGCAACCGTGCAGAATTAAAAAATAACACAGATCTAGCTATTGAACCTATTTTTTGTAACGAAAAGTTCAAAGTGGGAAATAAACCGTTCTTTTACAAAGAAATGGATGCAGAACAATATATTTTTGGTTAAACATTTACTTGATGACAATGGTAACTTTATAAGCCGTCACACACTGTCAAGAAGCTGGGATCTGAGGTCAATTTCTAAATTACATAAGTTGCGTACAATCAATAAAAGACTATGCGAAGAAAATGTCAATAAAACTCGACAGTTATACCAGTAATGACAGAACATTAGCGTTACAGAAAAATTGTTTGCGCCACTAAAGGGGCACGCATTCACTATGATAATTTTGATAGAAGACATTGAAGTTTTAAACATCAGCTCTTTTATGAAATGGAACAGCGCCTTAATATAACCTATTAATTGGACAGACGTACTAAAAAGAATTAAGAAAATAAAAGAAATAAAACTGAAATGGTTCCAGCTTAAAATATGTCACAGAATTTTAGTAACTAGCAGTATTTTGAAAAGAATGCAGGTTGTGGATAGTGACATGTGTAATTTCTGTAATAGAGAGAAAGATTCGATTAGTCACTACTTGTGGGAATGTGAATTTGCACATACTTTCTGGAAACAACTTGAAAATACTCTAAAAAGTAAGTGTTCACACTGTGAAAGATTGTCATTTAATGTAGAGCTTATATTGTTAGGCACTGATGAGAAAAAAAACAGATAATATGTTAGACTTAATCATTTTAATGGGAAAATATTTCATATACAAATGTAGAATTAATAAGATGAAACCTAACGTAATAATGTTTCTAAAGGAACTATGCTATAGACATAAAATTGAGAAACATATGTACTCGATGGAGATGAATTATGCAGAATACGGGACAAAATGGTTTCCATACATAAACACTAATACAGAATAATGTTATTAATGCATAGAATATAATTCCCTTCTTTTTGCATGTTGTCCGTGACCTTGGGCATCAAATGGAACAGTAAGACTGAAAATATGATTATGTAACGTATTTTCTGTAAATGTCATGATGTATTTTTGAGGACACTATGTGACATGTTACATGACTTTGTTTGATGTTTGTAAATAATGTCGCTGTTGTCCAGTGAAATACTTTCTTTATGTGTGCCTATTAAAAAAGAAGAAGAAAAACAACAACAACAACAACAACAACAACAAGAAAAGTAACAACAGCAACCACCACAATGTAATGATTAAGGCTTTATGAGCAATTTGAATTAAGAATTAACCTTGATGCATTTTGCCACCGATCATAATTATGGCGAGGAGAAGAAAAAAAAAGAAAAAAAAAAAAGGAAGACAGTGATAATGGTGATAATTACGACGACAATAAACAATGTAAACAACAACCAGATATGCGAAAAACAGGATAGGCTGGCCCATACTGTCCGTGGGGACGAAATTGGGCAGGTAGCAGTAATAGCTGGAGCACCGGCTCACTCGAAGCCTGAATTAGTTATTGTGTCGGCATGCCGTACATAGTATGAACGAGAGTCGGTACTCATGCTCAGTCCGAGCATGCCGTGAAAAGAAGGCATAATCTGTCGTACCGAGTGTGTGAACCAACTGAGAGGTATCAACGCGACTTAAAACTAACACAATAACTGACCAAGCTTATTAGTCAGCTTGATCAGCCATCTCCGTACCCACAAATCGTTTCACCCCACCCCCACCCCCACCCCCGTCAACCCCAAGATGACTGAAGTGGTTCTCGTCTACTCGACGGGCGAGTAACAAACAACAAGACGATGGTGATTAATCGTTTAGATTAGTTTTAACTCAGTGTGCAAACATTCCGCGAATGGCGAGTACTTTTATGTGACGTGATGTTTGGACGAGAGATCTTTATTTGTGGTGTTATAATGTGATTGTGAAGTGCATCTTGCTGTGCGGATAAACGATATTAAAGTCACACACACACACACACACACGCACACGCACACGCACACGCACGTACACACACACACACACACACACACACACACACACACCACACACACACACACACACGCGCGCGCGCGCGCACGCACCCTACCACGCACGCACCCTACCACGCACGCACGCACGCACGCACGCACGCACGCACACACACACACACCACACACACACACACACACGCACACACACACACCACACACCACTCTCTCTCTCTCTCTCTCTCTCTCTCCTCTCTCTCTCTCTCTCTCTCTCTCTCGAATTCTATCTATCTGTATACAGTGTGTGTGTGTGTGGTGTGTGTGTGTGTTGTGTGTGTGTGTGTGTGTGTGTGTGCGTGCGTGCGTGCGTGCGTGCGTGCGCGCGCGTGCGCACGTTTGCTTCCTCAACTGCGGATCAACAAACCTCATTTATTGCCTACAATAAACCAAATACGTGTAAAAATGGTTTGCTATCCTTAAAGAAAAATTGAAATTGGCACTGAAATCTCTCTCTCTCTCTCTCCTCTCTCTCTCTCTCTCTCTCTCTCTCTCTCTCCTTCTCTCTCTCGTTGTGAAAACACACACACACACACACACACACACACACACACACACAGAGTAAAGGGAGATAACCTGCGTTTCCATTCCTTTAAAGAAACTTGCAAAGTTGCTGGCCCTTAATCGTACTGCCGTTTCCTCTCCCATTCTTGCCTGAAGGACGAGCCGAGGAAACTTCTCACCTTTTTATACAGGGCGCGGGCTACAATTTTCCCCATGTCCGTTGTTTTATGGCTAGAACAGGAAACTAAGACAAACAAACAAAGAAGCAAACAAACAAACTTTTATGATTTAATTTAGGTAAACCTGAGTGTAATGATGTTGCGAGTCCCACATCGATCCCCCAGTCGGCATGTCGGGGCTCTTTCAATGTAAATTGAATTCTCTCCTGTAAATTCTGAGCTCATTATTTCATCTTCTCGGCCACCTTCTTTGATTCCGCCAAAACGTCTTTTTTCTTTGATTATTGTGTGTGCTTTTTGTTTTTGTTTTGTTTTGCTTTTCTGTTGCCCATTGTTTTTCAGCTTTGTTCTAGAAAGTCTGTGAACAATTTTTCTCATGTAGATTTTGTAACATACCAGCTGTTTTGCTGTGACCTGGCAACTGGGTCGTTCAAACGTCCATACTGTCCAGAACTGACTCTAGCTGTCCACTTTGCAATGTCTGTTTGGCCTTTTTGTTATGCATGTTTGTGATGCTGTTATATTTATCATCATCGTTTCAGTTTCAGCGTGGTATTAATATGTTTATCGTTCATCTTTTTTCCCTTTTTTCCCCGACTCTGTTACGTTCATCATTGATTTGTTTAAATCCGAAAATGGGGGGAATGGGAATGGGCGGGAGGGGGGGGGGGGGGGGGGGGGGGGGGGGGGGGGGTTAAGGGACGGGGGATGAGTGAGGATTTGAGGGGGAAAGGGAGTTGGCAGAGAGGCATTGGAAATGGACGGGGATGGGGTGTGGGTGGAAGGGAGTGGAAGGTAGGGAGATAAATTGAAGACCATGGAAAACTCAGCTGTAGCTTTCGTTCTAACCTCTCCAAAAGGTGGCTGTATGGAGACGGAAAAAGATCGATGCATAATGACAGGTAATCGATGATGCCTCCATCTCCTAGCCGAAGGAAGTTAACAGCATTGGACGAATCACGCATCCCGAATGTTCATCAATAAAAGAGAAATAGATGGTTAACGAAGACAGTTTTAAAGATAAATTCTGGTAATTCCGCGAGACAAAGGGGACAAACAAGTTACAAGACCAAAAAAAAGTGTTTTGTCTTGTAATTTGTTTGTGCCTTTTATCTCGCGGAATTATCATGATTGATCTTTAAAATTTTCTTTCAATATCCTCTTGCAGTCACCTCACTTTGAGACTAACGAAGACAACGTTTTAAACAACGTAGGGTCTCTCTCTCGTTCGTCATGTCTTTAAATGGATTCCCCCGTCTCCTCGACAAAGGTGGCAATACGTCGCAGGTCCTTCAGTCCTCCGTAGAGCTTCCGGGCCACTGGTATTGAGTCGGGCCAGGTTTTCTCTCGAAGCGCTTGGTGGAGCGGGTAGAACTGCAGCATATGTTCTGTTGTCTGGCTGCCTGTTCTGCAGGGGCGCTGCTCTGTGTTGCCGATGCGGAGTTTAGAGAATAGGTGGTGTTTCAGGCGGTTGTGGCCTGTCCTGAGCCTGAAGATGACCACCTGCTCTCGTCGAGTCAGCAGGTAGTACGGGTCTAATTCAGCTTCTTCCCATTTAGCTCCGACATTTACGTCAATACGAACCATTCAGTTTGTCCCCATGCGCGAAAAATAGTGATCGGTGGTAAGAGCCTTCGGCATTGTAACTCTCATAGGCCGTACAGTGTCTGCTATTTATATTTCCGGAAGATGTATTTTCATGACGACTTTTTTTTTCCGGCTGTTCCTTCTTTTTGTTGTTCTTGTTCTTTTTGTTCTTCTTGTTGTTGTTCCTGTTCTTCTTGTTCTTGTTCTTCAACTTGTTGTTATTGTTGTTGTTGTTGTTGTTGTTCTTCTTCTTCTTCTTCTTCTTCTTCTTCTTCTTCTTTTTCTTCTTCTTCTTCCTTTCATTGTTGGTGTTGTTGTTGTTGTTGTTGTTGTTGCACATTGTCGGTATTGTTGTTGTTGTTGTTGCTCTTTTTCTTCTTCTTCTTCTTCTCCTTCTCCTCCTTCATCGTCATCATCATCATCATCATCATCATCACCATCATCATCATCATCATCATCATCATCATCATCATCACCCTTCTTCTTTTTCTTCTTCTTCTTCTTCTAACGCACTTTTCTTGATTTTATATTTGAGCTGGGCCGTGGAGGATGGTAGGGAGGGAGGTCCGGAACGCCTGGAACACCCCTCTCTCCCCCCCCCCCCCCCTCCCTCTCCCCTTCCCTCACCCCGCCCCTTCGCCCCATAGTCCGCGCCGGTACATTAAAACAAACTATTCCTTTCATATGAACCTCCTCCCAACTCTTGCTCTTCACGCAGGTTCGGCATCCGTTTCCCTCCCATGTCGAACGCCTACGACAAGAAGCTGCGACAGCTGGCCCACAGCGTGGGCAAGGAGATGGGGTTCGAGTCCTTTCTGCGGGAAGGGGTATACAGCTGTTTGGTGGGACCCAACTACGAAACCGTGGCGGAGGCCAGGTTTCTCCGACTGGCTGGCGTCGACGCTTGCGGTGAGTGAGGGGTAGGTTAGGGGGTGAGGGGAGGTAAGGGGTGAGTGGGAGGGGGGGGGGGGAGGCGGCTTGATGGTGGTGTTGGTTGGAGGGGGGGGGGGGGGGGGGGGGGATGGATGGGAGTCGGGTTTGACCTGACCAGGTGTTGTTTTGGGATTGGTAGTTTTTTTTACAAAACAGGGACGACAGGCATGCAGGTTTTGGACCAGGGAATAGACAGGGAAGGTGGTGGGGCAGTGGTAGGGTGGAAAGCATGGAGGGGAGGGGGGGAGGAGGGAAGAAGGTTGGGGTGGGGACGATGGTTTACACACACACACACACACACACGCACGAACGCACGCACGCACACACGCACGCACGCACTTGTGTATATATATACACATAGTGTGTGTTTGTGTGCTTGTGTGTGTGTGTGTGTGTGTGTGTGTGTGTGTGTGTGTGTGAGGAGAGAAGAGAGAGAGAGAAGAGTAGAGAGAGAGAGAGATGAGGAGAGAGAGGAGAGAGAAGAATGTATGCGTATGTGCGTGCCTGGTATGTGTGTGTGTGTGTGTGTGTGTGTGTGTGTGTGTGTGTGCTGTTGTGTGTGTGTAAGGTGTGTGTGTGTGTGTGTGTGTGTGTGTGTGTGTGTGTGTGTGTGTGTGTGTGTGTGTGTGTTGTGTGTGTGTGTGTGTGTCTGGGGTGATTGTAATGCCGCGTGTTTGTGCGTCTGAAGGTGTAAGTGTATATTAAACAAAATAAGCTAAGAGAATATCCCTCTCTTCCCCCTTTCTCTATCCTCAATTCATTTCTTTTATAGATGTATCTAAAAAGGAAAAAAAAATGGTAGAATCTGGCAGAAATGCGCACAACCTAACACACTCAATACCTTATCTGCACCAACTTCTAACCCATTCCATTTTTCTGGAACATACTACTTAAAGTACACCGACGAAAGGTAAAGCTCTTGTGAGGGCAATATTCTGGGAATGCTGACTCAATCCCATACTATTCATCCAATCAATGAGTCACCAATGTCTTAGAGAGATCGTGCGACTTGAGTGTTGGACAGACAGAAGGTGTTTCAAGAGTCATTTCACGCGCACATCGGACACAGTGAATCTTATACACGCATGTCTTCCTCTGTCACAAGGCATGAGCACGGCACCGGAAGTGCTGGTCGCCAGGCATGCAGGGATGCGGGTTCTAGCCATGAGCCTCATCACCAACACGATGATCAGCAGCTACGAAAGCGACCACCCGGAGACCAGCCACGAGGAGGTGCTGGAGACCGGGCGGGCCAGGGGTTCTCAACTTCAGGCCCTGGTCTCCAAGCTCGTGGAGAGGATGGAGGTGTAGGGTGAAGAGACAGACAGCCACGCGCGGACTGTTTCATCCTCCTTTTGGTTCGAGTAGACGGTTTCCAGTTCGATAGCGAGGAGATCGTAAGCTTATTTGACCAGTGTAGCATGTACGGAGGGGCGCGCGCGTGCGCGCGCGCGTGTGTGTGTGTAAGAGAGAGAGAGAGAGAGAGAGAGAGGAGAGAGAGAGAGAGAGAGAGAGAGAGTACAGCGGGTTTTATCCAAAGACTTCTGGTGATCTAGGTCTGTTTTTACACCCGTAGCTCATATGAAACCATTCCAGCCACATATGCTGTGATTATCCAGTTTGCTTTGTTTATAGTGCAGCTTTGTATAAGACTATATTTGGTGTATCAGTCTCTGTGGGGGGTTGGTGGCGGAGGGGAGGGGGAGGGGGGGGGGGGGAGGGAAAAGTTGGGGGGAGCGTTTTGAATGACTGAAATGTTCGCAGGAAGACGCTTTTGAAGGACTGTATGGATTTGTTTTAGATAACTAGAAAGTTCCCTCGTGGGACATTTCTGAGTGTGTGTGTGTGTGTGTGTGTGTGTGTGTGTGTGGCGGACGACGTGGTATGGTGCAGTCGCGGCACTTGGCTGTGTCATTTTTTTGGATAGATGTGTGCTGTCTTGCGGGATGGGATATAGAAATGATTCGTGGTGAGGTTTAGTGTAGGATGGAAGTGTGATGGTGTCAGTTGATGAAAGGAGAGTGTTACCGTGGGTTTCATAGCAGGATTTAAGGAATCCCTTGCCCTAGTCCCACACACACACACACACACACACACACACACACACACACACACATGCTTTTATAGCGACGAATAAGCGATGAAGTTTATGTAGAAAATGGAAATTGATTGTACACCATTCCGTAGAGTAAATGCTTAATGAGACTCGCTAAAGAGAATAAAAAGAAATGACCAAAAAGACAGTCGTTTGAAAGAGAGTTGTGCGAGATTTAGTGTTAATTCCTGGTATGAAATAAGTGGACAAAAAATATGCTTTAGTGATATGCAACTCTAGCTTTACAAGGCTCATTAATGAAAAAAAAAATACTGTTTTGAAAGCAGAAGGTAAAAAAAAAAAGAAATAATCGTTGGAAGGAAAGTTATCTAAGTAGTTATGCAGGATTTCTTGAAAGATAGCTGCGAGAGAAGAGACTGAAAATGAACGAGCGCTCGTTTTAAAGGGAAGCAATTTCAGTTTTGCGTTTTCAAAGGGAAGCCACCGAAATTTGTGCCTCATGTGCATTACAAGATTGTTGCCAAAGAATGATCTCGAATTCTGGTGTTAAATGCACGTGTTGTTTAATTCGTGTTTTGACAAGAAGCTATTCACTTTAATTTGTTTATTGTCGACTTAATTATTCGTGAACCACAACCCAAATCAGGGTGCCAAATCATCGAATGCTGTAGAAAAAAAAAGACGCTGTTGTTTCCAAGGCCGCTGGTATAGTTTTTGGCTTTGAAAACTGAACAACCAGTAACTGGACCGTCCGTCCATCTGCCCTGTTCTTTACACGCAGCTGTGTTCAGCATGGACTGCTTATATTCTTGGTCGACTGTTATCATAGCGTGTGAGCGGCCAGAGATCAAAACTGCATAACTATAACTAACTTTTTTTTACGCAAGATATTGTGCACTGTTGATAGTTTTGCTTTAATTGTCCTCAAACGTTTTTCACACACACACACATACACCACACACCACACACACACCCACCAACACCACACACACACACCACGACACGCTCTCTCTCTCTCTCTTTCTCTCTTCTCTCTCTCTCTCTCTCTCTCTCTCTCTCACACACACACACACACACACACACACACACACACACACACACCACACATCTATGCTATTCATCTGTCTATCTATTCATCTATCTATCTATCTGTCTATCTATCTAAATATCTATAACCAAAATGCAGTGCATATTTTTCTTAGACATGATACCATTTAAATGCAGTATATATTTTTCTAAGACGTGCTACCATTTCCGTGTGACCTCAGTGACGTATTGTTGACAGTCTTCCTGTTTTCAATGTCCTGTCTGTTCTCGTGTTCACGATAGAATCAAAATCGATTTCTCTGTCACTTCTTCCAAGTTGTAATGTCTAATGAAAGCAATAGCTGTTATTTGTATGATACATTCCTTAACATGTGATACAGGGAAGAAACACTACGTGTGTGCTTGTATGCGTCCGAGAGGAATGAAAGGCTTGTATTCATGGAAAAATAGTTACATACCTATATGTAAAGGTTTGAGGTAAATACAGTTTCTAACTTATAAGATTTTTTGGGAGTGTTTGTGTCCATACGTATTTGGAAATATATTTGTGATTTTTGAATGAGTATGTTTAAGTATTTGAGAAGTATGACACTTGCTTACATGATTAAAATGAAAAAGCATAAGAATGTTCTTGTGGAGAGCGATGTATAACAATTTGTATGTTTGATTTGATTTTCATGCTTAGCAGCAAACTTTACATTGTTGTGAGTCTGAGCTTGATATGTGAACAAACCTTTCTTTAATCGCTTTATTTATTGAATGTATATTTTATTCTCTTCCAGTGTGTGTGTGTGTGTGTGTGTGTGTGTGTGTGTGTGTGTGTGTGTGTGTGTTTGTGCGTGTGTCTTTCAGTTTCTAATTCTTATGCATGTACCTGTTATTTAGGTTAAAAAACAAATACATGTTACGGAATTATTTGTTTGACTCATTCTTGTAAATGATCAGAATTTAATTGCCAGTCAGTTTGCATTATTGGAAGGTGCATGAATAGCTCTTCATCTTTGTGAGTGCAGGTAGAAAGCTGAATTGGTTTTTCTGTCTTCATTTTCACACTGTTGTAATGATACACAACTTTAATATTCAGGTGAAAGATGTATGTTTCAATCAGTCGGAATTTATGTTAAACATTCGTAAAAGTATTTTGCTTAAAAT
The DNA here is from genome assembly GCA_018398815.1 of Conus ventricosus. Lineage (NCBI taxonomy): Eukaryota > Metazoa > Mollusca > Gastropoda > Neogastropoda > Conidae > Conus > Conus ventricosus. The sequence continues at coordinate 46,370,451 of CM031609.1, forward strand.
GATAACGAATAGCAATTACCTTCGGGTGTACCTTTTTCTTTTCTGCCTTTCGGCCGAGTCTGGGGAAAGGTCCTGACCCACTGACCACAGGGAAAGTCCTGTTGACAGCAGGAAAGACTGTAACCCGGGATCCTCTTCAGAGGGCACGTAAGACCTCATTGCGTAAGCTTGGCCGTGTCTGGAGTTGTGCTGTCTTCACATCTCAACAGAACAGCAATGGTGAGGTTACGGGATGCACGTGGCAGTCGCTTGACTGTGGCGTTTTTTTTCGCCGGTGGCCTCTGCAGTCATGAAATATGGACTGGTATACCCATGGGAACGCGTCCGTGGAGGTTCTTTGAGGTCACATCCAGTGGTCATGACACAATGGCGTCTGCCAGGGAGCAGTTATGTCCCTTAACGTGCCAGCACCCTATGTGAACAAAGCGTAAGCTTTCAAGGGTGATGCAGGAATGCTCCCAGCTTGTTTGTTCGGCAGTTGAAGACAGCACTTCTCTGCGTACCTTTCGTGCCTTCCGGGAGTATCTTTTTCTTTCCCCATAAAATGGTAATCAGTAGTAGGAGTATATTTCCTATTTTGGTGTCCGGTCCTCACTTCTTGTTTTTTTAAAAACATTTTTTCTTCGAAATGAAAAGGTGTGGCAAAGAATATCTTTACCATGAAAAAGTAATGCTTAAAAGATTGCCAAAGCTTCGATGAAAAATGTGTGGTTATCGAGTATTTTCCATAGGAGAGGCACAAGAGAACGAAACAAGGTGAAATATGCAGTTCAATGTCGTTCTTGTTATTTATGAACAGTTTTACACATAACTCAATGTGGCAGACAAGGGGTAGTGTCTGGATTTGCTGATTTGATGTTTTGCATACTAAGGACAAAAGAACAGTTTTTACACATAACTAAATGTGACAGACAAGGTGTAGTGTCTGGATTTCGGATTTGTTTGTTTTGCATACTGAGGAGAAATAGAGTTATTGTTTGGCAATCCAACTGGCTTGCAGAGTCAGTTAGTTGATATCTTTCTGGCGGTAGTTTTACTTGAATAGGAAGTTAATGGGGCCTACGAACGAGCTGTTACTGCTGGTGGGTATATTGGCAGCCGTGACTGATGGCCACATGCACAATGCAATCGGAGTCACACATTTAGGTACAATAAAAGTCTCAATTGTGAATAAACTCGCTAGATAGCTTATAACAGTCATCAAGGTGTGGCTGTAAATAAACTTGCGAAAATCGAGCCGATTGAGCAACAGAAGACTTAATATGAGCATTTTATCTTCAATGCACAATATGGATAACTGCTCACGGGGTTTATTTTAACAATCGATCGATGCTCAAATGCCATTAGTATCTCTGTTCTAACCTGGGATTCGGGAATTAGACAATAGATATGATCATTTGAAAAAAAGTCACTTGCCATGAAAAAGTGTTTGTATATTGTTGATCTTTGTATGCTAAGACCACGGAAGTTATTGGGTTTGCTTGATGATGGTTCGATTAGATTATTACAGATCGTCTGCTCAAGCATGTAAAACGATGTGTAGGTCAGATCTGAGAGATGATGACTTTTCTGTACACGTTGTACATGGTTTATATGTATGTATGTGTGTATGTGTATACGTGGTGTGTGTGTGTTGTGTGTGTGTTTGTGTGTGTGTGTGTGTGTGTGTGTGTGTGTGTGTGCGTGCGTTCGTGCGTGCGTGCGTGCGTGATGCGTGCTTGGGTGCATGCGTGCATGTGTAAACACGGTGTTAGTGCAAATTATCGTTTTAAACAGCATTATCATCATCAACTACAAGTGGCAGATCTGGAATTTTGTGTTCAGACGAGTGAAAGATCTTCGTAGCATGAATGACCCCCAAAACAATGATTTGATTTAAGTGTACAATTTATCTATTCTGGGCAGTTTTTCTAGGACTGTATTGAATGAGATAGAGTGGGGTGTATGTGACGACATACGTTGCACACTCGCAAAGGCTGACGTGTGTTGACATGAGAGCTAATGGAGATGAGAAACAGAGAATTAAGTTCATATCACTTTAATCTGTCCGGCACTGATTGACCTGAAAATGATAATGATGCGCGTCCTTTACTGTGTTAGAATAAAGCATGAAACTTTGACTATAGCAATGACAACTTTATATAGCGACCTTCAAAACCCCTTGAAACTTGAGTTTGTTTGTTTTTCTTTAGAGAGAAAAGTCATTGTTCAGGGTGGGGGGATAGTTTATGTAGACAAAGCGAAAAAATCATCTGGAAGAAAAAGTATTCAAAGGGAGGAAACTGTAATTGGGAAGCTGTATACAGAGGTTCCATTGTATTGGATTAGTACCTGGATTCGAAACGCTGTTGTTTACCTGTATGCAGAAACTGTTTAGTCAGACTGTAGCTTTCTTGCAATGATCGATCATGTGCGAATGAATATTATCATGTTTTCATATCTGAATCGGGTATGGAAGCAGCCTGGGTAATTAATTCATGAAATATACACTTTGTGAACAAAACTCAGTTGGGACTATGGTCTTTTTGAATAAACAGTCATCGTTATTGGCGTTGCCTTCGTGATTTTCTTTCTTTTTCTACTTTTAATGCCTTTCGTCCTTTCCTCCTTTTTGCCCCAGTGGACATTCTCTGAATGCTTCTACAGTCACTGCTGTCGAACTGTTCTTGAGGGCAGTCCTTGATGCTTGTCTCAGACGTCAAAGTCGTATTGAACGAATTAGGATGCCATCTGCTGCTCTTTATGCTGTCATTTACCAGATAAGGTTTCTTAATCCATCAAACCAGATTTTTACATTTTTTGCTTTGAAACACAGACACAGACACAGGCACACACACACACACACACACACACACACAACACACACACACACACACACACACACACACTCTCTTCTCTCTCTCTCTCTCTCTCTCTTTCTCTCTCTGTTTCTCTCAGACACACACAGACAGACACAGACAGACAAACAGACACAACACACACACACACACACACACACACACACACACACACACAACACACACACACACACACAGAGAAGATTTCATCAAGATTTTTTGTACACATCTTTGTGAAGAGTATGCCATCATCTCCTCTGAATTTCAGAGCGATCTGTGGACATTTTCTATGGATATATCAAAATTTCATGTACAAGCGTGCCAAGCGAGTGAGAGAGAGGCTGCTGTGAAGACAGTTGAACTTCGCAGCATGCGACTGTCGCTGGCGTTAGTGACACTTGTCGCCACTCTCTTGTATCAGGCTGGCGATGTGGAAATGATCCTGGCCCTGGAAGTAAAACCAGAACTGTCAAACAAAACCAATCTGGATACTCCCGTCCGTTGCGAATCAACGGATAGAACATCAGGGAAGAAGACCGGCGAGAAAGACTCCCCGCAAACGGAGCCTACTTTGACTTCGTTGATGGAACTCCTTACCGGCATGAAAAAAGATCTGGCAATGGACTCGACTCCGTGAACGTACGACTGGACCCCCCTCGGTGACTCCGTCGCTGGGATACGGGAAGAAGTCGGTCAGTTGCATGAGACAGTCAGTGCTGTCAAGGAAGAGAATGAAGTGTTGAAACGACAGAATCAAGAACTACTGGACAGGTTGGAGGAGTCGGAGAAGAAGTTGGACGACTTGGAAGGCAGATCCAAAAGAAACAATTTGATTTTCAATGGTTTGAAGCGCACGGCTCAAAATGATCATGGACGACTGTGAGAAACTTGTGAAAGATGTGATTCATAACCACTGAAAATTGAAGGGAACATAGGATTTGAACGCGTTCACCGATTGAGTAGTGCCCGATTCACCCATCACGCATGTTTGTCAACTTCAATGACATCGCAGAAAAGAATTAA
>CM031609.1:46374410-46396910 GCA_018398815.1 Conus ventricosus
CTCCCTATCCAGTCCCACCCCCGTCAATCTCTGGCCGACTCTTTGGAGTTACGTAGCTCAAACGCTGTTGTCAGGTATACCTAAGCCTTGCCGACCATCTATCACCTGAGCGCGGTTATCTGAAGCACACACACACACACACACACACGCGCGCGCGCGCACGCGCGCGCGTGCGCGTCTGCACTCACGCACGCATACACACACATACACACACAGCGCGCACGTACACACGCGCGCGCGCGCGCACACACACACACACACACACACACATTATGGGTGGATATATGTGTGTGTGTGTGTGTGTGTGTGTGTGTGTGTGTGTGTGTGTGTGCAAGGATGTGTGCCTGCGTGCTTTCCATGTGTACACACATACACAACTGCACATCAGACATGTGTGTGCAAGGATGTGTATATATATATATATATATATATATATATATATAATATATATATATAAATAGATGAATATAATTAAAAAGCCTAAAATGACTTTAAAAGTGCTCGACCCCTTGGGGAGCAACATTTGTTAATGATATTAAAAAGGAATGTTAAAACTCTACAAATTTGTTTCGAGCGTGTTGCGCTGTCATCAGGATGGTTTTTGGTTTGCCCACCGCCGATGTTATATAGCGTGGTGGGCTCCCGTTTGCGGTTGTTTGCACGTGCGGGTTGGCTGCACGTGTTTTGGGGGGGCTTTCAGGTTTTTGTTTTGGGTGTGTCACTAACAACGATTTCCATTTATGCCTGCAGTTGTTTACTATTTCTGTTTTGGTGTTTAAAGTTACAGGAAAAGTATGCTTATCGTGCAGTGGAAAACGTGTGGTCACGGTCATCATGGTGCAATGAGAAAACTATGGTCATTGTGCAGTGGAAAAATTATGGTTAAAGTGCAGTGAAGTAAATGTGGTCAAATTATGATCATGATGATGTGGGAGAAAAGTATGGCCATGGTGTCGTAAGAAAAAGTGTGGACACAGTGCTGTGGGAAGAAGTGAATAAATTGTGCAGTAAGAAAAGTGTAGTCATAGGGCAATGAGAAAAATATGGACACAGTGGTGGAGAAGAGGTGTGTTCGTTGTGCCGTGAGTAAAGTATGGTCATGATGCAATGAGAATATCTTGGACGTGGTGCAAAGCAAGCGTTGGTCATAGCGTGTGAAATAATCATGATGCAGTAGGTAAAGTATGACATGACAAAGTGGACATACTCAAAGAACCAAATGCATCATGCAAGGAGAATGTGTATTTTCAAATACCCACAGACCTTTTTACTTCAAGAAAAAAAAATGCTGAATAACACGTTTTATACATACCCTCTCAATCTGATCAGCACGACTTAACAGAAATGACGATCGATTTGATGAGGAAAAAGAGGTTGGAAAATCAAGCATAGCTTTAAAATGCCCGGGGGCAAGATCAAGGCAGCACATGCGAGGAAAGGTAAAAGATCTTATCAGTCGTCGTGGACAGAAATATCCGACTACCAACTCTTATTGGCTAGCTTTCCTGAACAAACGTTTTCAGCTCTCTTAACAATCCTCTTGTACTGAAGTTTGACCTGGTTTACATCAACAAATGAAATTGGTATCGGGACATTTGTCTCCCTTTCCGCTCTCGTTGTGACGAAGTTTCAAAATCTTGTGCAGCTTTTCGAACAGAGATGGAACATGGGGAATAGTTTATGTGATCCTACATCTCCCCTCTCCCCTCCCCGCCCCTCCAAAGACCGATCGATACAGTATTTCCAGACTATTTTCCTAGTGATTTCAATGAGGGTTTCTCCAAGTTTGGGACAAATCCGACTCGGAGTGACTGACTGTACAGGGGTTAAACTTTAAACAGAAAAGGTAGGGATAACGTGAAAATGGTGTGTGTGTGTGTGTGTGTGTGTGTGTGTGTGTGTGTGTGTGTGTGTGTGTGTGTGTGTGTGTGTGTAACAATAACAATAACAATAATTTTATTCAGTTTTTGCAGGCCTTTTGGCCCATATGAACAACAGAATATTTTATCAAAATTAGTTAATAGATGAGAGGTGAACATTGCTATTTCTTAAGTGTAGACATTTAGTAAGATTAACCCAATTTTGTAGATAAGGTTTCCATTGGTGGTCGTACAAAGTTGTCGAAGTTTGACAATTGACGGAAATCTATAATAATACAAAGGAATAAACTTCTGCGAAGGGTGGAGTATTTCGGGCATACAAACACAAAATGAAAATATCTTCAATATGCTGACCATCACATTGCAAACAGAAAGGGTTGGACATTGGGTTTCATAACGAGACACTCTCGTTTAAAGGTAATTTGTTTGTTCGTAGCAAACAAACAACTCTACGAAGTTCACTTGATTTCATTTCATCTATGTAAATTGCACTGCATATGTTTGGATGGTAGTCTAAATATTCAGGCTGATTTGTGAGGAATCGTGCCATTTCTGATTGTGAATATCACGTAATCGCATCTTAAAACGTATTTAAGAATGACAAAATATCTCCACAATTCTGCATTGCCCAAACATACCCAAACCATGGGTACATAACAGTTTTCGAATGTGTGTTGCCCAGTTCATTCTGCCTGAAGTATCATGAGCATGTAGCATCATATAACATGTTTTGGGTACCTATGGTGAGGCATGTCAATCAATTTGATCCAATACTTAACTAATCGAATGAAAAGCATCGATGTAAATCGGAATCTACCACATTCACCAGAGCTATGTCATTCTTTATATCCCTACCAGCCCTAGGATCATTTTGCAGATCTTGACCTGAACCTTTCAACATCATCATACTGCTGGATAGCCCCAGACTTCAGATCCATACAAGAAATGGGTTTAATTTTGCATCAAAGTATTAAAAACTGTAGAGGCAGGATACATTGTAGTCTAAAGTATAGTCTTTTAATCCCTGCAACAGCTCTCAGTGCTTTTCTGATAAATTTTCAACACATTTTGACCAGTTAAGAGTTGAAACCAAAAAAACTCCTAAGTAATTATAACTAGATTCTACAGTCATCTCTTTTCCTGTATGTACACATTTCTCACAATTTATAACAAAACCACCATTTTTTTAATACTATCACTTAGTTTTATCCATATTGACCATGAGACCCCATTTTTTGCAATAATGTTCTAAACAATTTATCTTCTTCTGAAATCTGCCACTGAATCTGAGACAAGAGCAATGTCATCTGCATACATTATGTAAGATATATCAAATGGATGAGCAAACACGTCTATTCCTCTAGTACCAAAATTATTAAGCTCTTGTTCCAGTTCTGAAAGAAAAATTGAAATAACATGGGACTCAAAATGTATCCTTGTCTAACACCAGAAATACATCAAAATACTCTGTTATATTTGTTCCAATTTTCACAGCTGCTTTTACACTTTTGTACATGCTTTGTAATGATAAGAATAGTTTACCATGGATACCCCTTTGCAACAGTAAATACAACAACTTCATTCTATCAACACAGTCAAACGCCTTTGAAAAGTCAACAAAAAGAGTATAGAAACGGCCACCTTTCCTTGTGAGATATTTTTGTATGAGAGATTGCAGAGAAAAAATGTTGTCAATTGTACTATAACCTTTACGAAAACCTGCCTGGGCTTCGGGATCAAATCTGCTTGACTGCAGAATTTTGTTAACCTTTCATTCAATATTGTACTATATAATTTACCGATAATGTTTAACAGTGATATGCCCTGTAATTCTCAACTTGTTCAGTGCTACCTTTCTTGTGCAGTGGAAAGATTACCGCCTTAGACCAACATTCGGGGTAAATCCCAGTTGTAAAAATTTGTTAAACAGAGGCAACAAAAATTTGGCATGGATATCAGTAGCATGACGGAAAACGTCTGAAGATAGACCATCCGGACCTGGTGCTTTGCCACTTTTGATATTATTCAGGGCATTTAACACTTCACTTTCACTTATCTCCTCATTCATGCAAGAATTAATGCAATTCTCACAACTGTTTGGGTCATGCGTAGTTACTGTGTCTTTAACGGCCTCATTAAATTCTGAACAAAAAGAAGACATTTCTAAGTGGAATAATGATTAAAGTAGTCAACCATGTGCGTGGTAGAATTTCATTTGACCTATTCATCTTTGATGAGGTGATATTTTTCAGTTTTTGCCAGAATGCCTTTGAATCTTTATTGCTACAAGAAACATTAAGCTCATTCAAAAGTTTCTCATTATATTCAGTCTGTTTCCTTTTGCATAAATCCTTGAAACTTTTCTTGAGACTAAGATAATTTTCCAAATCGGTTGTTGAGTTTGTATATCTAAAAGTGTTCAGTACGCTATATTTTATTTGTTTACTAACTTCACATTCAGCATCCCACCATGGTGGGCTGCAATGGAGAATTTAAGTTTTTTTTCTTTGTCAATTTCATTTTCCCTGCGGCCCTTTGAAGAAAAGAGACATAAATCTGACATGCCACATCAATGTTCTGATTCAATGCTAGAATGAATTCTTCAAATTCAGACTCTACCCTGTCACGGAATTTAGAGTAAAAGCTGTCTCTTAAGTTTTCTTTCAAACATATTGGGCATTTCCTCCAAGACAATACTTTCTTCTTCTCTAATCTCTTCAACATATCTTGAACGGATGGAGATAGCAATTGGAAAATGGTCGGATTCAGATCTGTTTGCAACATACATATCTGTGACCAGTTCAAATAAGGAAACGAGCAAATAAAATAATCCACAATACTTTTACCTCTGTTTGCTGTACATGTGATCTCACCTTCTTTGTCACTGTTGGATCTTCATTTACAATGATCAGTTCAAATTCTCTGCATAAGTCTATCAATTTTTACCAAAATTATTTGCTGCTGTATCTTAGACTTGCGACTAATTACAAACTGATCATTTATCAATTCATTCAAGTCATCAAACATTTGAATATGCCGGTTACTGTTATCAATATCCACATCTGAAAGGCCAGAAGTGCGAGCATTAAAATCTCCACATAACAGCCATGGTAAATCAGGATAAGTAGTCATTTTTTGCGTCATGTAGCTCTCAGAATGTCAAAACCTTCAATATTGTCATCATTGTATATAACCGAACGTTCAGGTGCAATATAAACAAAACATGTAAGAATATCAATGGACGAGTGCAAAAGAGACTGACTTACTTTCAGAATGACACAGTCCTGAGCCGTTTCCAGTAACCTTTCCACATAACACGAAATATCCTTTTGAACACAAACAACGACACCTCCTTTCATTCGCTTCTTGCGTGGGCAGAAAAAACTGTATAGTTAGGGAATGCAAGTTCAATGTCACATTTTTTACAAGACCACATTTCACAGAGTGCGAAGATTTGAATTGAGTACAAAAAGATTTGAAGATGGACATCTTAGTTTTCCAAAAGACCTTGAATGTTCCAAGACATTATCTGAAACTCAGACAATATATGCGGAGAATGCGGATGCGTTGAATGAACGACGGGATCCTCAAAACGTGTTGCTAACAAGCCAAGAGGAAGGGGGTCGTTCGGGACTCTTTCTTGCCTGGGAAGTGGGCCGGCCTGATCTTCATCTGCGTGGTCGTTCTTTCAGTCCTGGGTGGCTCTGTCATAGTCAAACGTCTTGCCGTCAATCATGGTGAGTCAAACTTCAAGAATGCCTGTTTCTTTTCCGACTTTGCCTTCTCAGAAAAGGCAAGAGCAGACGGCGGGTATCTCGCACTCTCTTTGAAAAATCTTCACAATGAAGATCGATTTTCCCGTCTGACTTTCTTTCAAGTTCTCTTTTCTTTCAGAACTCGTTGCTTGTCCTTGAAGTTTGACAAACATGCGATGATGGTGAATCAGGGCCACTACTCAATCGGTGAACGCGTTCAAATCCTATGTTCCCTTCAATTTTCAAGTGGTTATGAATCACATCTTTCACAAGTTTCTCACAGTCGTCCCATGATTCATTTTGAGCCGTGCGCTTCAAACCATTGAAAATCAAATTGTTTCTTTGGGATCTGCCTTCCAAGTCGTCCAACTTCTTCTCCGACTCCTCCAACCTGTCCAGTAGTTCTTGATTCTGTCGTTTCAACACTTCATTCTCTTCCTTGACAGCACTGACTGTCTCATGCAACTGACCGACTTCTTCCCGTATCCCAGCGACGGAGTCACCGAGGGAGTCCAGTCGTACGTTCACGGAGTCGAGTCCACTTGCCAGATCTTGTTTCATGCCGGTAAGGAGTTCCATCAACGAAGTCAAAGTGAGGCTCCGTTTGCGGGGAGTCTTTCTCGCCGGTCTTCTTCCCGATGTTCTATCCGTTGATTCGCAACGGACGGGAGTATCCAGATTGGTTTGTTTGACAGTTCTGGTTTTACTTCCAGGGCAGGATTCATTTCCACATCGCCAGCCTGATACAAGAGAGTGGCGACAAGTGTCACTAACGCCAGCGACAGTCGCATGCTGCGAAGTTCAACTGTCTTCACAGCACTCTCTCTCACTCGCTTGGCACCTTGTACATGAAATTTTGATATATCCATAGAAAATGTCCACAGATCGCTCTGAAATTCAGAGGAGATGATGGCATACTCTTCACAAAGATGTGTACAAAAAATCTTGATGAAATCTTCTCTGTGTGTGTGTGTGTGTGTGTGTGTGTGTGTGTGTGTGTGTGTGTGTGTTGTGTGTGTGTTGTGTCTGTTTGTCTGTCTGTGTCTGTCTGTGTGTGTCTGAGAGAAACAGAGAGAGAAAGAGAGAGAGAGAGAGAGAGAGAGAGAGAGTGTGTGTGTGTGTGTGTGTGTGTGTGTGTGTGTGTGTGTGTGTGTGTGTGTGTGTGTGCCTGTGTCTGTGTCTGTGTTTCAAAGCAAAAAATGTAAAAATCTGGTTTGATGGATTAAGAAACCTTATCTGGTAAATGACAGCATAAAGAGCAGCAGATGGCATCCTAATTCGTTCAATACGACTTTGACGTCTGAGACAAGCATCAAGGACTGCCCTCAAGAACAGTTCGACAGCAGTGACTGTAGAAGCATTCAGAGAATGTCCATGGGGCAAAAAGGAGGAAAGGACGAAAGGCATTAAAAGTAGAAAAAGAAAGAAAATCACGAAGGCAACGCCAATAACGATGACTGGTTATTCAAAAAGACCATAGTCCCAACTGAGTTTTGTTCACAAAGTGTATATTTCATGAATTAATTACCCAGGCTGCTTCCATACCCGATTCAGATATGAAAACATGATAATATTCATTCGCACATGATCGATCATTGCAGAAAGCTACAGTCTGACTAAACAGTTTCTGCATACAGGTAAACAACAGCGTTTCGAATCCAGGTACTAAATCCAATACAATGGAACCTCTGTATACAGACGTTCCCAATTACAGTTTCCTCCCTTTGAATACTTTTTCTTCCAGATGATTTTTTCGCTTTGTCTACATATCTATCCACCCACCCTGAACAATGACTTTTCTCTCTAAAGAAAAACAAACAAACTCAAGTTTCAAGGCTTTTGAAGGTCGCTATATAAAGTTGTCATGCTATAGTCAAAGTTTCATGCTTTATTCTAACACAGTAAAGGACGCGCATCTATCATTTTCAGGTCAATCAGTGCCGGACAGATTAAAGTGATATGAACTTATTCTCTGTTTCTCATCTCCATTAGCTCTCATGTCAACACACGTCAGCCTTTGCGAGTGTGCAACGTATGTCGTACACATACACCCCACTCTATCTCATTCAATACAGTCTAGAAAAACTGCCCAGAATAGATAAATTGTACACTTAAATCAAATCATTGTTTTGGGGGTCATTCATGCTACGAAGATCTTTCACTCGTCTGAACACAAAAATTCCAGATCTGCCACTTGTAGTTGATGATGATAATGCTGTTTAAAACGATAATTTGCACTAACACCGTGTTTACACATGCACGCATGCACCCAAGCACGCATCACGCACGCACGCACGCACGAACGCACGCACACACACACACAACACACACACACACACACACACACACACACACACACACACACACACCACGTATACACATACACACATACATACATATAAACCATGTACAACGTGTACAGAAAAGTCATCATCTCTCAGATCTGACCTACACATCGTTTTACATGCTTGAGCAGACGATCTGTAATAATCTAATCGAACCATCATCAAGCAAACCCAATAACTTCCGTGGTCTTAGCATACAAAGATCAACAATATACAAACACTTTTTCATGGCAAGTGACTTTTTTTCAAATGATCATATCTATTGTCTAATTCCCGAATCCAGGTTAGAACAGAGATACTAATGGCATTGAGCATCGATCGATTGTTAAAATAAACCCGTGAGCAGTTATCCATTATTGTGCATTGAAGATAAAATGCTCATATTAAGTCTTCTGTTGCTCAATCGGCTCGATTTTCGCAAGTTTATTTACAGCCACACCTTGATGACTGTTATAAGCTATCTAGCGAGTTTATTCACATTGAGACTTTTATTGTACCTAATTGTATGTGACTCCGATTGCATTGTGCATGTGGCCATCAGTCACGGCTGCCAATTACCACCAGCAGTAACAGCTCGTTCGTAGGCCCCATAACTTCCTATTCAAGTAAACTACCGCCAGAAAGATATCAACTAACTGACTCTGCAAGCCAGTTGGATTGCCAAACAATAACTCTATTTTCTCCTCAGTATGCAAAACAAACAAATCCGAAAATCCAGACACTACACCTTGTCTGTCACATTTAGTTATGTGTAAAAACTGTTCTTTTGTCCTTAGTATGCAAAACATCAAATCAGCAAATCCAGACACTACCCCTTGTCTGCCACATTGAGTTATGTGTAAAAACTGTTCATAAATAACAAGAACGACATTGAACTGCATATTTCACCTTGTTTCGTTCTCTTGTGCCTCTCCTATGGAAAATACTCGATAACCACACATTTTTCATCGAAGCTTTAGCAATCGTTTTAAGCATTACTTTTTCATGGTAACGATATTCTTTGCCCACACCTTTTCATTTCGAAGGAAAAAAATTTTTTTTTAAACAAGAAGTGAGGACCGGACACCAAAATAGGAAATATACTCCCACTACTGATTACCATTTTATGGGGAAAGAAAAAGATACTCCCGGAAGGCACGAAAGGTACGCAGAGAAGTGCTGTCTTCAACTGCCGAACAAACAAGCTGGGAGCATTCCTGCATCACCCTTGAAAGCTTACGCTTTGTTCACATAGGGTGCTGGCACGTTAAGGGACATAATTGCTCCCTGGCAGACGCCATTGTGTCATGACCACTGGATGTGACCTCAAAGAACCTCCACGGACGCGTTCCCATGGGTATACCAGTCCATATTTCATGACTGCAGAGGCCACCGGCGAAAAAAAAACGCCACAGTCAAGCGACTGCCGCGTGCATCCCGTAACCTCACTCATTGCTGTTCTGTTGAGATGTGAAGACAGCACAACTCCAGACACGGCCAAGCTTACGCAATGAGGTCTTACGTGCCCTCTGAAGAGGATCCCGGGTTACAGTCTTTCCTGCTGTCAACAGGACTTTCCCTGTGGTCAGTGGCCGAAAGTCAGAAAAGAAAAAGGTACACCCGAAGGTAATTACTATTCGCTATCATTTTAAGCAAAATACTTTTACGAATGTTTAACATAAATTCCGATTGATTGAAACATACACCTTTCACCTGAATATTAAAGTTGTGTATCATTACAACAGTGTGAAAATGAAGACAGAAAAACCAATTCAGCTTTCTACCTGCACTCACAAAGATGAAGAGCTATTCATGCACCTTCCAATAATGCAAACTGACTGGCAATTAAATTCTGATCATTTACAAGAATGAGTCAAACAAATAAGTCCGTAACATGTATTTGTTTTTAACCTAAATAACAGGTACATGCATAAGAATTAGAAACTGAAAGACACACGCACAAACACACACACACACACACACACACACACACACACACACACACACACACACTGGAAGAGAATAAAATATACATTCAATAAATAAAGCGATTAAAGAAAGGTTTGTTCACATATCAAGCTCAGACTCACAACAATGTAAAGTTTGCTGCTAAGCATGAAAATCAAATCAAACATACAAATTGTTATACATCGCTCTCCACAAGAACATTCTTATGCTTTTTCATTTTAATCATGTAAGCAAGTGTCATACTTCTCAAATACTTAAACATACTCATTCAAAAATCACAAATATATTTCCAAATACGTATGGACACAAACACTCCCAAAAAGTCTTATTTGTTAGAAACTGTATTTACCTCAAACCTCTACATATAGGTATGTAACTATTTTTCCATGAATACAAGCCTTTCATTCCTCTCGGACGCATACAACACACACGTAGTGTTTCTTCCCTGTATCACATGTTAAGGAATGTATCATACAAATAGCAGCTATTCTTTCATTAGACATTACAACTTGGAAGAAGTGACAGAGAAATCGATTTTGATTCTATCGTGAACACGAGAACAGACAGACATTGAAAACAGGAAGACTGTCAACATACGTCACTGAGGTCACACGGAAATGGTAGCACGTCTTAGAAAAATATATACTGCATTTAAATGGTATCATGTCTAAGAAAAATATGCACTGCATTTTGGTTATAGATATTTAGATAGATAGACAGATAGATAGATAGGATGAATAGATAGACAGATGAATAGGTATAGATTGTGTGTGTGTGTGTGTGTGTGTGTGTGTGTGTGTGTGTGTGGTGAGAGAGAGAGAGAGAGAGAGAGAGAGAGAGAGAGAGAGAGAGAAAAGAGAGCGTGCGTGCGTGCGTGCGTGCTGTGCGTGCGTGCGTGCGTGCGTGCTGTGTGGTGTGAAAAACGTTTGAGGACAATTAAAGCAAAACTATCAACAGTGCACAATATCTTGCGTAAACAAAAAGTTAGTTATAGTTATGCAGTTTTATCTCTGGCCGCTCACACGCTATGATAACAGTCGACCAAGAATATAAGCAGTCCATGCTGAACACAGCTGCGTGTAAAGAACAGGCAGATGGACGGACGGTCAGTTACTGGGTTGTTCAGTTTTCAAAGCCAAAAACATACCAGCGGCCTTGGAAACAACAGCGGTCTTTTTTTTCTACAGCATTCGATGATTTGGCACCCTGATTTGGGTTGTGAGTTCACGAATAATTAAGTCGACAACAAACAATTTATTGTTTCTTCTGCGTACGCAGGCTGATACTCCTGCGACACTGCTGTAGACAGGGCAGTGGAGTTTTGTGTGTATGACCGTTTTTATACCCGCCATTAAGGCAGCCATAACCCAATCTTCGGAAGGTGCATGCTATGAATCGTGTCAACCAACAGACGCCAAACTGCCTATCATCTTCCGATAGTTGGGAGATTGCGTGTGTGCAAGATGATGTGCTGCGTCACCACGAACACCGTTATAGTCGTCATTCGAAAGGACTGTATGGGGAATGAGTCGGAATTCAATTTCAAACTCCGAGAAAACCCACTGTACCGTAATTCGAACCCGCAACCCAGATCACGATTGGCGCTTGCTCACGAGCTATTCCAGCCCCATAAAAAAAATTAAAGTGAATAGCTTCTTGTCAAAACCGAATTAAAAACACGATTAACAACACGAATTCGAGAATCATCTTTGCAACAATCTTGGTAATGCAAATGAGGCACAAATTCGGTGGCTTCCCTTTGAAAATGCAAATCTGAAATGTTCCTTAAAACGACTGCTCGTTCATTCTCATTCTTTTCATCTGCGCTATCTTCAGAAATCCTGCATAACTACTTAAAACTTTCCTTCCAACGATTATTTTTTTTTTTTTACCTTTGCTTTCAAAACAGTTTTTTTTTTCATTAATGAGCCTTGTAAAGCTAGAGTTGCATATCACTAAAGCATATTTTTGTCCACTTATTTCATACCAGCGAATTAACACTAAATCTCGCACAACTCTCTTTCAAACGACTGTCTTTTTGGTCATTTCTTTTTATTCTCTTTAGCGAGTCTCATTAAGCATTTACTCTACGGAATGGTGTACATCAATTTCCATTTTCTACATAAACTTCATCGCTTATTCGTCGCTATAAAAGCGTGTGTGTGTGTGTGTTGTGTGTGTTGTGTGTGTGTGTGTGTGTACTAGGGCAAGGGATTCCTTAAATCCTGCTATAAAACCCACGGTAACGCTCTCCTTTCATCAACTGACACCATCACACTTCCATCCTACACTAAACCCCACCGCGAATCATTTCTATTCCCCATCCCGCAAGACAGCACACATCTATCCTAAAAAGATGACACAGCCAAGTGCCGCGACTGCACCATACCACGTCGTCCGCCACACACACACACACACACCACACATACACACACACACACACACACACTCAGAAATGTCCCACGAGGGAACTTCTAGTTATCTAAAACAAATTCATACAGTCCTTCAAAAGCGTCTTCCTGCGAACATTTCAGTCATTCAAAACGCTCCCCCCAACTTTCCCTCCCCTCCCCCTCCCCCCCCCTCCGCCACCAACCCCCCACAGAGACTGATACACCAAATATAGTCTTATACAAAGCTGCATTATAAACAAAGCAAAACTGGATAATCACAGCATATGTGGCTGGAATGGTTTCATATGAGCTACGGGTGTAAAAACAGACCTAGATCACCAGAAGTCTTTGGATAAAACCCTCTGTACGTCTCTCTCTCTCTCTCTCTCTCTCTCTCTCTCTCTCTCTCTCTCTCTCTCTCTCTCTCTTACACACACACACAACACACGCGCGCGCGCGCGCGCCCCTCCGTACATGCTACACTGGTCAAATACGATCTCCTCGCTATCGAACTGGAAACCGTCTACTCGAACCAAAAGGAGGATGGAACAGTCCGCGCGTGGTGTCTGTCTCTTCACCCTACACCTCCATCCTCTCCACGAGCTTGGAGACCAGGGCCTGAAGTTGAGAACCCCTGCCCGCCCGGTCTCCAGCACCTCCTCGTGGCTGGTCTGCGGGTGGTCGCTGTCGTAGCTGCTGATCATCGTGTTGGTGATGAGGCTCATGGCTAGAACCCGCATCCCTGCATGCCTGGCGACCAGCACTTCCGGTGCCGTGCTCATGCCTTGTGACAGAGGAAGACATGCGTGTATAAGATTCACTGTGTCCGATGTGCGCGTGAAATGACTCTTGAAACACCTTCTATCTGTCCAAACTCAAAGTCGCACGATCTCTCTAAGACATTGGTGACTTATTGATTGGATGAATAGTATGGGTTTGAGTCAGCATTCCCAGAAATATTGCCCTCACAAGAGCTCTTACCTTTCGTCGGTGTGTACTTTAAGTAGTATGTTCCAGCGAAAATGGAATGGGTTAGAAGTGGTGCCAGAAAAGGGTATTGAGTGTGTTAGGTTGTGCGCGTTGTCATGCAGATTCTACCACTTTTTTTTTTCCCTTTTTAGTATACATCTATAAAAGAAATGAATTGAGGATAGAGAAAGGGGGAAGAGAGGGATTATTCTCTTAGCTTATTTTTTCAAATGGAGTGACTGATGGCGGCGAACGAAGCAAAGTTAGAAATAGAGTTTGTTTAGAACTTACCGCCAATGACATTGACAAACAAAGCACATGACAAGACACGATGCATTTCAACCACTTGGGTCTTCTTCAGGCGAAAAAATAATCACATTTAACATGTGGGACAGTACAAACAAAGAACGAAAAAAGAAAGAAAAATGACTCATCCGTTGTCGTCCTTGTGGTCGGTAGGCGGAAATGACATGGGGCCAGGGGGATTATGGGAGAGGAAACGGAGGGGGGGGGGGGGTTGCGTCGGGGGAGGTGTGTGTGTGTGATATGATAGGGTTGTGTGTCTAGTTTATTGGGATGGTGTGATATCTTTGTGATGGTTGTGGTAATGGTGGATTGATAATAATGGTAAGGGGAAAGAAGGGGGGGGGGGGGGAACTGAGGGGGAAAAAAAAGTGGGGGGGGGGTGGGAATTTAAGGGGAAGGATAAAACAAATTAAGATTAAATAGATGGAGGGTTGCTGTAACTACTGTATGAAGTGAGTGAAGGGGATGTGGTGGTGGTGTAATGTATGTGTGTGTGTATGTGTGTGTGTTGGTAGGGATATTGCCAACTGATTGTGGAAGTGGTGGGTATGTGTGTTTGGTTATTGTTGGATATTGATGCCTTGGGGGTGTAGTGTGCCCAGTTTGGCAATGAGATGGGATTCTTGAGTTGTGCGTTCAAAGCTGTCACTCTGTGACTGCCAGAGTGCCATAACTTTGACATGGTCGATGTTGTGTTGGGTGTGGTTGAAGTGTAGGGCGACGGGTTTGGGTCGGTGGTGGCGGATATCAGCCAGGTGTTCAGAGATGCGTGTTTCAAGTGTGCGTGACGTTTCCCCTATGTATACTGACTTCCATAAAAAACGCGGAAAAATTGAAAGGCTTATTTTTCGGGTGAAAAGGGGTGAGTATACAATATTGAACCATTGTGGCAAGTTGTTTGGGTCCAAGACTCACGTGCAGTGAAAAAAGTGTGTGAGCAACACATCATTCCCGGCATTGGAGGGTCAACAAAAATGGCAAACTAGTTGCTGCATGTGAGGCACGTGCACACCATGCAGAGCAAAGTTAATCAGCGACAAGTACGCAGGCATGCAGCCTTTATAAAGCCGCGCTACAAGGTTCAGATAACGACTTGCCATCTGAGCGCTACAGAGATGCCAAGACTACGAGCAGAGGAACGCAATCGTGCCCTAGGCCATCTGGAGGCTGGTGTGGATGCCAGGCAGGTCGCCAACATCTTTAACGTCCACATCTCAACCATCTATCGTCTGCAGCACCGCATGCGAGTCACTGGTACCACTGATGATCGTCCCCGGCCAGGCCGTCCTCGGGTCACCACACCAAGAGAGGATCACCATTTTGTTCGAACCCATCTGCGGGACAGGCGGCAAACAGCCGCTAACACTGCTCGACAGGTGCCTGGGAATCTCCAGCAACGAATCAGCCTCAACACTGTGCGGCGGCGGTCTTCAGGAGAACGGGCTGGCATGTAGGCGTCCTCACAGAGGTCCGGTACTGACACCAAGACACCGGCAGGACAGGCTGCAGTGGGCACAAGCCCGAATCAACTGGGCAGGCAGCAGTGGGGACGCATACTGTTCTCAGATGAGAGCCGTTTTTGTATTGACATGGCTGACGGTCGTGTCAGATTATGGCGTCGACTTGGTGAACGCTATGCTGACTCCTGTGTGGTAGAGCGGAACCCCTGGGAAGGCCCGAACGTTATGATATGGGGTGCAATTGGCATTAACCACGCCATAGGACCAGTCATCTTTCAGAACATTGGTCCTGGTCGCGGACAGGGTGTCAATGCACAGCGCTACATCCACCAGGTGCTCAGACCCCATGTCGTTCCTTTTTTTGCGCAACACCCAAGCTGGACATTCCAACAGGACAATGCAAGACCACACACAACCAGGGCCACCCAGCAATTTCTTCAGCATAACAACGTCAATGTGCTGCCCTGGCCAGCCCTCAGTCCCGATTTAAACCCAATAGAACATTTTTGGGATGAACTTGGCAGACGGTTGGACCTCCTGCGTCCACGACCAGCAACAGCGGCTCAACTTCACCAGGCCATCGTCCATGTGTGGGCTGGTGTGCCAAGGGGACGCATCAACCATCTGGTCCACTCAATGAGCCGCAGGTGTCAAGCAGTTGTCCATGCAAATGGTGACCACACACGGTATTAGGACTTCAAGCTGGTTTGTCACGTGACCTTGGATTTTCCACACAAAGACATATTGCTGATGACATTTTCACACATTACCGGTGTAATGAATCAAATCACGTTGAATTCTCGCTTCCACTCTGTACAATTGTGACCAATAAAATTCGCCCCTAACCTTCAGCTTGTTTTGCTTTCGCGTTTTTTATGGAAGTCAGTATAGATCTTGCCACACAGCTGGCAGTGGATGGCATATATAATGTTGCGGCTCTGACATGAGAATGTGCGTTTGACTGTGAAGGAGTCTTTGGGCCCTGTAAGATGGTGTCTGGTTTGGTGAGGGGGCAGATTTTGCAGTTGGGTTTAGAGCAGGGGTGAGTACCTGGTGGTGTAGCTGTGGTTCTGTTCAAACTGGACCGCACGAGGAGGTCTTGAGGTTTTTGTCACGTTTGAATGTGATCATGGGTTTGGTATGGAAGGCGGGTTTGTGTTATGTACAACGTGCGTGCGTGTGTGCGTGTGTGTGTGTGTGTGTGTGTAAACCATCGTCCCCACCCCAACCTTCTTCCCTCCTCCCCCCCTCCCCTCCATGCTTTCCACCCTACCACTGCCCCACCACCTTCCCTGTCTATTCCCTGGTCCAAAACCTGCATGCCTGTCGTCCCTGTTTTGTAAAAAAACCTACCAATCCCAAAACAACACCTGGTCAGGTCAAACCCGACTCCCATCCATCCCCCTCCCCCCCCCCCCTCCAACCAACACCACCATCAAGCCGCCTCCCCCTCCCCCCCTCCCACTCACCCCTTACCTCCCCTCACCCCCTAACCTACCCCTCACTCACCGCAAGCGTCGACGCCAGCCAGTCGGAGAAACCTGGCCTCCGCCACGGTTTCGTAGTTGGGTCCCACCAAACAGCTGTATACCCCTTCCCGCAGAAAGGACTCGAACCCCATCTCCTTGCCCACGCTGTGGGCCAGCTGTCGCAGCTTCTTGTCGTAGGCGTTCGACATGGGAGGGAAACGGATGCCGAACCTGCGTGAAGAGCAAGAGTTGGGAGGAGGTTCATATGAAAGGAATAGTTTGTTTTAATGTACCGGCGCGGACTATGGGGCGAAGGGGCGGGGTGAGGGAAGGGGAGAGGGGAGGGGGGGGGGGGGGGAGAGAGGGGTGTTCCAGGCGTTCCGGACCTCCCTCCCTACCATCCTCCACGGCCCAGCTCAAATATAAAATCAAGAAAAGTGCGTTAGAAGAAGAAAGAAGAAGAAGAAGAAAAAGAAGAAGGTGATGATGATGATGATGATGATGATGATGATGATGATGGTGATGATGATGATGATGATGATGATGATGACGATGAAGGAGGAGAAGGAGAAGAAGAAGAAGAAGAAGAAGAGCAACAACAACAACAACAATACCGACAATGTGCAACAACAACAACAACAACAACAACACCAACAATGAAAGGAAGAAGAGAAGAAGAGAAGAAGAAGAAGAAGAAGAAGAAAAACAACAACAACAACAACAACAATAACAGCAAGTAGAAGAACAAGAACAAGAAGAACAGGAACAACAACAAGAAGAACAAAAAGAACAAGAACAACAAAAAGAAGGAACAGCCGGAAAAAAAAAGTCGTCATGAAAATACATCTTCCGGAAATATAAATAGCAGACACTGTACGGCCTATGAGAGTTACAATGCCGAAGGCTCTTACCACCGATCACTATTTTTCGCGCATGGGGACAAACTGAATGGTTCGTATTGACGTAAATGTCGGAGCTAAATGGGAAAAAGCTGAATTAGACCCGTACTACCTGCTGACCGACGAGAGCAGGTGGTCATCTTCAGGCTCAGGACAGGCCACAACCGCCTGAAACACCACCTATTCTTTAAACTCCGCATCGGCAACACAGAGCAGCGCCCCTGCAGAACAGGCAGCCAGACAACAGAACATATGCTGCAGTTCTGCCCGCTCCACCAAGCGCTTCGAGAGAAAACCTGGCCCGACTCAATACCAGTGGCCCGGAAGCTCTACGGAGGACTGAAGGACCTGCGACGTATGCCACCTTTGTCGAGGAGACGGGGGAATCCATTTAAAGACATGACGAACGAGAGAGAGACCCTACGTTGTTAAAACGTTGTCTTCGTTAGTCTCAAAGTGAGGTGACTGCAAGAGGATATTGAAAGAAAATTTTAAAGATCAATCATGATAATTCCGCGAGATAAAAGGCACAAACAAATTACAAGACAAAACACTTTTTTTTGGTCTTGTAACTTGTTTGTCCCCTTTGTCTCGCGGAATTACCAGAATTTATCTTTAAAACTCGTCTTCGTTAACCATCTATTTCTCTTTTATTGATGAACATTCGGGATGCGTGATTCGTCCAATGCTGTTAACTTCCTTCCGGCTAGGAGATGGAGGCATCATCGATTACCTGTCATTATGCATCGATCTTTTTCCCGTCCTCCATACAGCCACCTTTTGGAGAGGTTAGAACGAAAGCTACAGCTGAGTTTTCCATGGTCTTCAATTTATCTCCCTACCTTCCACCTCCCTTCCACCCACACCCCATCCCCGTCCATTTCCAATGCCTCTCTGCCAACTCCCTTTCCCCCTCAAATCCTCACTCATCCCCCGTCCCTTAACCCCCCCCCCCCCCCCCCCCCCCCCCCCCCCCCCCTCCGCCCATTCCCATTCCTCCCCATTTTCGGATTTAAACAAATCAATGATGAACGTAACAGAGTCGGGGAAAAAAGGGAAAAAAATGAACGATAAACATATTAATACCACGCTGAAACTGAAACGATGACTGATAAATATAACAGCATCACAAACATGCATAACAAAAAGGCCAAACAGACATTGCAAAGTGGACAGCTAGAGTCAGTTCTGGACAGTATGGACGTTTGAACGACCCAGTTGCCAGGTCACAGCAAAACAGCTGGTATGTTACAAAATCTACATGAGAAAAATTGTTCACAGACTTTCTAGAACAAAGCTGAAAAACAATGGGCAACAGAAAAGCAAAAACAAAACAAAAACAAAAAGCACACACAATAATCAAAGAAAAAAGACGTTTTGGCGGAATCAAAGAAGGTGGCCGAGAAGATGAAATAATGAGCTCAGAATTTACAGGAGAGAATTCAATTTACATTGAAAGAGCCCCCGACATGCCGACTGGGGGATCGATGTGGGACTCGCAACATCATTACACTCAGGTTTACCTAAATTAAATCATAAAAGTTTGTTTGTTTGCTTCTTTGTTTGTTTGTCTTAGTTTCCTGTTCTAGCCATAAAACAACGGACATGGGGAAAATTGTAGCCCGCGCCCTGTATAAAAAGGTGAGAAGTTTCCTCGGCTCGTCCTTCAGGCAAGAATGGAGAGGAAACGGCAGTACGATTAAGGGCCAGCAACTTTGCAAGTTTCTTTAAAGGAATGGAAACGCAGGTTATCTCCCTTTACTCTGTGTGTGTGTGTGTGTGTGTGTGTGTGTGTGTGTGTGTGTGTGTTTCACAACGAGAGAGAGAGAGAGAGAGAGAAGAGAGAGAGAGAGAGGAGAGAGAGAGAGAGAGATTTCAGTGCCAATTTCAATTTTTCTTTAAGGATAGCAAACCATTTTTACACGTATTTGGTTATTGTAGGCAATAAATGAGGTTTGTTGATCCGCAGTTGAGGAAGCAAACGTGCGCACGCGCGCGCACGCACGCACGCACGCACGCACACACACACACACACACACACACACACACACACACACACACACACACCACTGTATACAGATAGATAGAATTCGAGAGAGAGAGAGAGAGAGAGAGAGAGAGAGAGAGAGAGAGAGAGAGAGAGGTGTGTGTGTGTGTGTGTGTGGTGTGTGTGTGTGTGTGTGGTGTGTGTGTGCGTGCGTGGTGCGTGGCTGCGTGTGGGTGCGTGCGTGGTGGGTGCGTGCGCGCGCGCGGCGTGTGTGTGGTGTGTGTGTGGTGGTGTGTGTGTGGTGTGGTGTGTGTGTGTACGTGGTGTGTGTGTGTGTGTGTGTGTGTGTGTGTGTGTGTGTGTGTGTGTGTGTGTGTACGTGCGTGTGCGTGTGCGTGTGCGTGTGTGGTGTGTGTGTGTGTGTGACTTTAATATCGTTTATCCGCACAGCAAGATGCACTTCACAATCACATTATAACAACACAAATAAAGATCTCTCGTCCAAACATCACGTCACATAAAAGTACTCGCCATTCGCGGAATGTTTGCACACTGAGTTAAAACTAATCTAAACGATTAATCACCATCGTCTTGTTGTTTGTTACTCGCCCGTCGAGTAGACGAGAACCACTTCAGTCATCTTGGGGTTGACGGGGGTGGGGGTGGGGGGGGGTGAAACGATTTGTGGGTACGGAGATGGCTTGATCAAGCTGACTAATAAAGCTTGGTCAGTTATTGTGTTAGTTTTAAGTCGCGTTGATACCTCTCAGTTGGTTCACACACTCGGTACGACAGATTATGCCTTCTTTTCACGGCATGCTCGGACTGAGCATGAGTACCGACTCTCGTTCATACTATGTACGGCATGCCGACCAATACTAATTCAGGCTTCGAGTGAGCCGTGCTCCAGCTATTACTGCTACTGCCCAATTTCGTCCCCACGGACAGAATGGGCCACCTATCCTGTTTTTTCGCATATCTGGTTGTTGTTACATTGTTTATGTCGTCGTAAATTATCACCATTATCACTGTCTTCCTCTTTTTTTTCTTTTTTTTTTCTTCTCCTCGCCATAATTATGATCGGATGGCAAAATGCATCAAGGTTAATTTCTTAATTCAAATTGCTCATTAAGCCTTTCATTACATTGTGGTGGTTGCGTTGTTACTTTTCTGTTGTTGTTTTTGTTGTTGTTGTTGTTTTTCTTCTTCTTTTTTAATAGCACACATAAAGAAAGTATTTCACTGGACAACAGCGACATTATTTACAAACATCAACAAAGTCATGTAACATGTCACATAGTGTCCTCAAAAATACATCATGACATTTACAGAAAATACGTTACATAATCATATTTCAGTCTTACTGTTCCATTTGATGCCCAAGGTCACGGACAACATGCAAAAAGAAGGGAATTATATTCTATGCATTAATAACATTATTCTTGTATTAGTGTTATGTATGGAAACCATTTTGTCCCGTATTCTGCATAATTCATCTCCATCGAGTAACATATGTTTCTCAATTTTATGTCTATAGCATAGTTCCTTTAGAAACATTATCGTTAGGTTTCATCTTATTAATTCTACATTTGTATATGAAATATTTTCCCATTAAAATAGATTAAGTCTAACATATTATCTGTTTTTGTTTTCTCATCAGTGCCTAACAATATAAGCTCTACATTAAATGACAATCTTTCACAGTGTGAACACTTACTTTTTAGAGTATTTTCAAGTTGTTTCCAGAAAGTATGTGCAAATTCACATTCCCACAAGTAGTGACTAATCGAATCTTTCTCTCTATTACAGAAATTACACATGTCACTATCCACAACCTGCATTCTTTTCAAATACTGCTAGTTACTAAAATTTCTGTGACATATTTTAAGCTGGAACCATTTCAGTTTTATTTCTTTTATTTTCTTAATTCTTTTTAGTACGTCTGTCCAATTAATAGGTATATTAAGGCGCTGTTCCCATTTCATAAAAGAGCTGATGTTTAAAACTTCAATGTCTTCTATCAAAATATCATAGTGAATGCGTGCCCCTTTAGTGGCGCTACAATTTTTTTCTGTAACGCTAATGTTCTGTCATTACTGGTATAAACTGTCGAGTTTTATTGACATTTTCTTCGCATAGTTCTTTTTATTGATTGTACGCAACTTATGTAATTTAGAAAATTGACCTCAGATCCCAGCTTCTCTGACAGTGTGTGACGGCTTATAAAGTTACCATTGTCATCAAGTAAATGTTTAACCAAAATATATTGTTCTGCATCCATTTCTTGTAAAAGAACGGTTTATTTCCCACTTTGAACTTTTCGTTACAAAAAATAGGTTCAATAGCTAGATCTGTGTTATTTTTTAATTCTGCACGGTTGCAAAAAAATTTATATGCCTGATAAAACATTTCTCCAAAAATTATTTATTTTGCTTTGTACAAATCTATCTTGTCCATATGAATCAAGGGCATCGATTTCAGGACATAATGAATATATTACTGTTTTCCATTTACAATTTTCCACGTATACTTCCTAATCCAGGCGATTTAAGGATTGGATATATATCTTAAGATTGGGTATGCCTAGCCCTCCTTCCAAATATTTTGCACAGAATATTTTCTTTTAATTTTATCATTTTTGTTGTTCCAAACAAACTTGAAACACATATTTTGCAACATATCTATCTGAGAGTCTGGAGGGTTGGGCAGAAGGATCACAAATATATAAGTTTGGATAGCACTAATGATTTTAGCACTGCTATTCTACCTAGTGGTGTAATTACTCTTTTTGACCATATTTTAAATGATTTTTAACTTCTAAAAATTTATCTGTCACATTGATTTGAGTCATATTTGTCAGGTTATTCGTAAACCACACCCCTAGGATTTTAAAATTTTAAAGGGTTCCATTCCATTTTATTAAGGGTAAGTACGTGTTCGACGAATTCTTTTTTTTTATCCCTAACGAAACATTAAACGTTTTTTTCATAGTTTATTTAAGTCCAGATATTTGCTCAAATTCATAGAGATCTGTGAACAACTTTTCATATGATTTCTTATCTCCTTCCAGTGTGAAGGTGGTGTCATCTG
>CM031609.1:46401910-46406910 GCA_018398815.1 Conus ventricosus
AGCAAAATGTATTTGTGAGAACGAAGAATAACCAGCAAGCATTTGCTGTTTGACTGTTTACCTCTTCAAGCTCATTTACCACCATTATCAGGCATGTATTTGTGTGACGTCTTTTCAGATTTAAAGCTTGCCTTCAATGTTGTTTTCTCTTTAATTTGTAGTCCAGTTAAGCATTTACTTTGAGATTATTTGCAAGTATGTTGTAGGGATGCTTAGAGGGATATATATATGTACTTAGAAATCCACATTATGCATACACTTACATAGTCACAGACATTTATTCATCTCTCTCTCTCTCTCTCTCTCTCTCTCTCTCTCTCTCTCTCTCTCTCTCTCTCTCTCTCTCTTCTGTGTGTGTGTGTCTGTCTGTCTAATATCACATATGTGAAAAGACGTAAAACTGAAGTACTATTCTACTTACTACTATCTACTACTACTACACACACACACGCATACACACGCGCGTGCGCGCGCACACACACATATGCGCGCGCATGCACACACACACACACACACACACACACACACACACACACACACACACACACACACACACACACTTTTAACGCTAAAACTTCCAAAATAATACGGCAAGGCTTCGTCATGGATGCTGATTTCTGCATAAACCCGAGCTTTGCTGCTCCCCTCTAGGAGGTGCTAGGAGACAACACAGGCCATCACAAACAACCAAAGATTTAAACACAACAACTCTCTCCGTCTATGTCATCCTCACCTCACTCACTCACACTCACTCACTTCCTATCACTATCTCTCTGTCTGTCTGTCTGTCTGTCTGTCTGTCTGTCTTCTCTCTCTCTCTCTCCTCTCTCTCTCTCTCTCTCTCTCTCTCTCTCTCTCTCTCTCTCTCTCTCTCTCTCTAATGCTGAAAAGAAGTCTGGCCTGAACCATGAGGACGAACCACGAAGTCCGAATTCAAGAGAGATTTAAGTCTTCTTAGAACGTTAAAGGAGCACAATGCATTTACAATACAATGTAATTCAATACAGCGCAGTAGACACCACACAAAGCAGTAGGCCTGCCTTACGATGTCCTATAGTACAATGTAATGATTGCAATGCGATACAGTACGGCACGATACGACAAAAATACCACACAATCCGACACAATAGAATGTAATGCAAGACAACGCACTATGGTGTATTACAGAACATTCAGAAACGACACAGTGCATTACGATGCAAGATAATGCCACACAATACGCCACGATTCAATCCAATCCAATCCATCCAATCCAGTCCAATCCGATCCATCAATCCAATCCAATGCAATACAATGCATGTAGTACATACAAGTGGTTCACTGCTGCTACACCACTACTACTACTACTACTTTGCTGCGCTGCTGCTGCTTTATTACTGTTGCTGCTGCAGCTTCGCTTATTACTGCTGCTGCTACTGATGCTGTTATTGCTACTGCTGCTGCTGCTGTTTCTACTAAAGCTGCTGCTTCTATTACTAATGCCACTGCTGCTGCTGCAGTTACCACGCCACTACTACTATTGCTATTACTGCTGCTCCTACGACTACTAGTACTGCTGCTGCTACTACTACTATTGCCACTTCTTTCACAACGATGCTGCTGTTGCTGTTACTGTTATTGCTGCTGTTGCTGCTACTACCACTGCTACTACTGCTGCTAATGTTGCTACTGGTGCTGATACTACTACAACTGTTACTACTACTTCTGCTGCTGTACTGCGGCCACTACTACTGCTACTACTACTGCTACTACTACTATTTTCACAACAGACATATACAATGATAAAAATGGCTAACCAATGTTAGGTAGGTACTCAAGGTCTGACCAGCGCGTTGGGCTAATGCGTAGGTCAGAAATCTGCTAAGTCGTGGCCACGAGACACCCTTCTAAATTAGTCATTAATTCATTTATCCATCAGCTTAAGATCATGTGCAGTGTGGTATCAAAACTTAGGCAGTGGGGTATAGCGTATATAGACTAGTCCGCACGCAGTGACACCTCCTTGATGAAATTGAAACTGAAGTTACTACTACTATACTACTACTACTACTACTACTACTACTACTACTACTACTACTTTGCTGCTGCTTCTGCTAATGTTACTACTACTATCGCCGCTATACTATATACACTACTACTACTACTAACTACTATACTACCTACTATACTACTACTATACTCATATACCACTGTTGCTGGTGCTGCTGCTGCTAATGTTACTACTACTATCGCCGCTGTTGTGCTGCTACCACTATAAGTGCTGCTGCTACTGCTTCTGCTGGTGGTACTACTACTAGTACAGCAGTACTGCTGCAGTTGAAGAAATATCCAGATTTGAAAAAAAAAAAAAAAAAACAGAACGCATACAAATGGAAAAAGAAAAAAAAAGTGCAGTCGCTCTTAAGCGACCTTTGGATGGTTGAAGTAAAGATTACTGGGATGCTGTTATTTTCTGGGGCTTCAACTTGACGAACGAGTGACTAACAGATTGACCCTTAAGCTTCCAGAGTAACAGATAAACAGTGTTTCCCAGCGCCAACTGTTTCGACAGTCGCTGTTCCTTAGTGCCTGTAACTTGATCATATGTGAAACCATTCTCTCAAAATCTTCAGAATAGGGTAGGAAAATAGTGGTAGTTTAAAAGAGGGATGAATATATTTTAAAAAAAAAACAACGAAAATAAAAGAAAGAAAGAAACATACATGCAAACAAATATACAAACAAATAAAACCCATTGAGGAACGGCTGGTACTCTGTGACACCTTGGAACACGGCGTCAATCCTGGTAATCTAAATCCTTTTGTTTGACCACCAGGCACACGAACGGCTGTAATTATAGCTGACCTTGCGGAACAACAGATCAGCTAAGCCAGTGCAAAATCGGTCATGCTGAAAATCCCGTTAGGACTTGTCGGCACTTTGCAGAATGTGAGCTCACAAGAGAAATCCCTGTTCAAAAAAAAAAAAAAGGGGGGGGGGGGGGGAGAGACACACACAAAAAAGAGAAAAAGGGGAAAAAGAGAGAGTGGAGGAAAAAAAACTGTGGTGGGTCCTCCAAACGGAATTTTAAACAAACATACTTTCTCCCAAACTTTGTCAAACACTTTGGCCCTTCAACAATGGGTATGAAACGGTGACAACAGCAGTTGGGTAAAGCATGTGCAAGTCCCAGAGGGTTTATTTCTTCTTTTATGTTCTTTGGGCAAAACTACGAATTCACCATTAGATAGATTTTTTTTTCTTTTTTTACAAGCGACTAGTTTTTTAATCCCACCATTGAGGTAGCCACATTACGTTTTCAGAGATGTCTGAACACGTCCCACAGTGTGTGCAAATGTTTTTTCGTGTCATCGATCCCTCCTGACACAAGATGGTGTACTCCTTGCTGAAAGATGGAAAGGGGTTTAACGTGCATGCAAGATTTTTTCATGCTTGCGTTAGCACAGCACTTTGGTGTACAGTTGAATCCGAAGGTCTAGAGGAGGTGGACGCTGCGCAGATATTAACGCCGAGGAGAAAATCTCTTCTAACCTGACAGTCTCGGGTGAGGAATCGAACCTAGAACCTTTGAAGATAAGTGATTGTCGTTCATTTTCGTTGTCCTGAGTGCTGTGTATCCTGCCTGAAGAAGACCTAGAGGTCGAAACGCGTCGTGTTTTGTCTTGTGATTCGTTTGTCTACGTGTTTTGGCGGAGCTTTATCAATTTTTGTTTTTCAAATTTGCTTGGAACAAACGTTGGCGCCTTACAGACTAGGGCCGCCCGGCCCGTGTACGTACAAGCGGGTGATGCAAACCAAAGCAGAAAATAACTTCTTTCACTGCCTGTAATTTTTATAACAACACTGAATACTTTACTGTTCGTGGCAAATACTAGTTAGATTCATATCATGTTGTTGTTGTTTTTTTAACCCAACAATTCTGACCGTACTTAAAAAATGTGGCCGCTATTGTATCCCTGAAACCGCTCGAATTTGTCAAGCGAGTTATCAGGGTGAGTTCTGTACACGTACCATGCACTTACTGGCGTGTGGCT
Organism: Conus ventricosus; assembly: GCA_018398815.1. NCBI lineage: Eukaryota > Metazoa > Mollusca > Gastropoda > Neogastropoda > Conidae > Conus > Conus ventricosus. The sequence continues at coordinate 46,405,945 of CM031609.1, forward strand.
TAGTCTGCCTGCATTGAAACTTATTTTTCTATGACTCTTGAGAGCATGGCAACATTCTACACACAAAAAAAGAAATGAAGATGAACTTCACTTTTTGAACTGTACACATGCAACTGACGATCGGCGACATTTCTTCAAAAGCCAAAGTCCTGATAGCTTCGTCTTTTCGTTAATGGTGAGTGCCGAACGAAATATGCGATCACGGCTCTTCCAGTCTGTACTTTCCTCTGTTTGGTGTGCTGCAGAGTCCTTGGCCATATTTGCCGCCGAACTGAGTGGCAGACTGTGCTGAAATCGCGCGCGCGCGCGCGTGTGTGTGTGTGTGTGTGTGTGTGTGTGGTGTGTGTGTGTGTGTGTGTGTGTGTGTGTGTGTGTGTGTGTGGGTGTTGTGCGTGCGTGCGTGCGTGCGTGCGTGCGTGTGTGTGTGTGTGTGTGTGTGAACTAACTGAACCCCCCCCCCCCCCCCCCCACACACACACACACACACACACACACCTCAGACACCTAGCAACTCACAAACCCACTACAAACACACTACAGCAACAACAACAGCATCACCAAGAATAAAACAGATAAAATATCGTTCAAGTTGTCTTTGCATAGGCCTCATGGATCAAACAGACAGTCGATAATACAGACAACAAAACGAATAAAATGCAGGGGAAAGGTGTTGGATAAACATTTTGAGGTTCTCCCCGAGCCGCCCCCCTCCTCGTTCCACCTTCGACCACACCTCCACCTCCATCCCCCTTTCCTTCCCCCACCTGACTCCACACCCCAGGCCCCCTTCAAAAGAAAAAAAGTGGCTGGGAGGGGGTCTTGATAAGGGGCAGCGAAGGGAGTTAAAAAAAATCAAGTTGAAAGACCTTCTGTTCCGTTCGGAGAGAAAATCGCTTAGAAAAATATGGGCTACATTCTACCCCTGTGCCACGACGGCTCCTAGTCATTACCAAACCAACTCGTTAC
>CM031609.1:46414410-46431910 GCA_018398815.1 Conus ventricosus
GGGACGGGGGTATTAAGACATACACTGGGACTTTGTCATGTGACGTAGCCTCACATCAAGGGCATGTGACGCTCCATCACAAGTAGTTAGAGATATGAATCATTTCCCCATGCCACAATTAAAGGAAGAGAATATTCATGTGGCTTGACTAGTGTAGCGGGCGTCCCAAAAATAATTGTGAGTAAGGGACTCATACAAGGAACAAATTGTGGTCATTGGGTGAAAGTGACCACTGAGTGATGTTTAACAAGGGTGGTAGGTAAGGTGCTGGTCATGATGTTTTGAACACTGAGTATGCACCTCACTAGGAGAAGGGGGGAAGCGGGAAAAGGAGTCAGTTTTAACCCAGCAGATGGCTACGAGAAAAAAACTCGGAACCTGGTCAGGACGGTGGTCCTCGTTTGCTGACAGTCATTACCAGCTTCACCCTTCACCGTCACCATTTACCTTCGCCGTCACCCTTCATCCCTTTTCACCCGTGAGGTGGTGAAGAGGCCTGGTGTGGGGAACACACGGTAGTTCACGCCCAGACAGAACAACTCCAGGGTGAGGAGTTGAAGTCGTCATTTCGCAAGAGACAGAAGAATTCGCGGAAGAGAAGTCGAGACTCGTAATTCAGGACGGGAGAGTTCGAAGGGGGCACCAGTATATTGTCTCAGAGAGGATAGGGAATTGTGAAAGCAGGAAGCTTTTAATTGAGGCAGGCAGAAAGGAGGTCCTCAGTGATTACGGGAGTTATGTATTCTCCTGGTCCGGGAATTTTGGGATAACGGAAGTGAAGGCCATAGCTTTATAGAAGCGGAACTAGATAATATTATCTCCAGTGTAAAGAGAGATACAAGTGTGAAAGACTATTTTATCTCTCAGTGTGAAGAGAAGATAAATTGTGAAGGACTATTTTTTTTCTCAGTGTAATGAGAGTACATGTGGAAGATGAATTTGTTCTCTCGGTGTGGAGGAGAGAACATGTGTGCGGATTTATTTGTCTTCAGTGCGGGAGAGAGTACAGGTTTGTTAAAATTGTTTACAAGTTGGTGTTGTGATTAGTAAAGTGGTTTTCCCTGAAGGAGAGGGGGAGAAGAAAAACATTCGGTAGTGCGCCTTTTGGTTGATTGGAGAGATTGCGTGTGAGTATGGAGGTAAATGCTGGCTTGAATGCGGGTATGCAAAAGTGACAGATGTGGACAGTGGTGACCCCGATCCAGTGTGTTCTCCGGCGTAGCTGCCGTTTGTTTCTCCGGAAAAAAAAAAAGAAAGATTTCTATTTGTTGCCTTGGGTGTTAAAAAAAAGCTTTATATTTGTCCCCCATGGGTTTGAGGAAGAAAAAAAAAGCGTTGTATTTTGTACCCTCAAGGGTTTGAGGAAGGAAAAAAAAGAGGATTTCTATTGTGCCTCAAGGGTTTGAGGGAGGAAAAAAAAAAAGAAATTAGGTGATTATTTATTGTGTATAATATTTGCATATTTGTTGTTGTTTTTTCTATTTTCTATATGGTTAGGGTGGGTTGAATTTATTTGGGTTGCTCTACTCCGTTAAGGGTTTTTTTTTTTTTGGTATTGGCTTTCTTTTTGACCTTCCCCACCTCAGGACCGATAGCCTCAACCTCTCTTGATCGAACTGGCGGCAAGGGGCAGGGCGTTGAGGATCGCTGTCCTTCCCTATTGGGCTTAGTATTTTTGTCACATTTCCCAGGGATGATAGCAACAACCTACTTCCTGCGTTTTAGAAGGGCGGACATGGCTTTGGGGGAGTCAATCGTCTTTCCTTCTGATAATTATCTATTTCTTTCGCTTTCCTATTGTTTCAGTTTGATTTTTCCCTTGCCCTCAGGGAGTGTGGGATCAACTTCTCCTCGTACGATAGTGTGTAGGTGTTGGAGTTGATTAACGCTCTGCCCAAATTAAACATCTTTAATTTTGATATTTTTTTTCTGGAGTGTGGTTGCGGATTTTCTTGAGTTTTGGTGTTGAATGAGACATTTATTGAGTGATTGTTTAGTTTTTTGTATTATTACTGTGTGTGGTGTATTTGTGAGTGATTTGTTTTTCCGTTCAGTTTCACGGGAGTCAGTGACCACTAGGGTGTGTATGTGGGCTTCTTTTGCTTCTTCTTGATTTCTGCTCACTATTCGGTCCTGTGTATCTTTCATTTCCTTTTCCCCCCTTTTTCAAAACCTCTTAAACTACTCCTCATTAAAGCTCCTATTAGTTTTCTTTCTAAATTTTCATATTTTAGTAGGATTTCCGCTAGTTTTGTGTTTTTTCCCCTCTTTTAAATTGTTTGTGCTTCCATTTGTTTTGTAAATTTATATTCAATTTTTGTATAAGGCGGTTACATTGTTTTGAAATTACGCGTTTGAAATTAGTAAGAAAGAAAGACTGACAACAAGAATACATTTGAGACTAATTAATTATAAAGAATTTTATTTTCAGGATAACTTTATTGTGTTTATTTTTTTTTTCTTAGGGAAAACAGTTTTGTATTAAAACTTCATTTTGTTTTGTAATTCCCAAAATTGATAACAGTTGCAAAATTATTTTTAGAAAAATACATTCCTTGGATTCATATTTACCCTGTTTAAGTAAGCTGTTTTTTTGTTTACACGGAAATTGAATTCTGTATTAGTATATACTATAATTACGGTTTTGTGAAACATAAATATCAACATATATCGCATTATTTTTATTCATACTTTGCGATTGTTCTGGTGTTAATAATTGACGATTCATTATGGATGATTTGATAATATGTTTAAACAGGGACACGACTTGGTTGTGATGGAGAAAACTTACTAACTATGTGCAAACAATGCACAGTTAGGGCAGACGGATAAGAGAGAGGGAAGAAAATAGACTACAGAGGAAGCTGGACAGCTGAGAAAATAAAATACAGAGGGAAGCTGAAGGAAAATAACTACAGAGGAAGCTGAAATTGAGAAAAAAGCTACAGAGGGAAGCTGAAATTGAAGAAAAAAGATACGACGGGAGGAAGCTGAGAGAAGACAACTACAGCGAGGGAAGCCTGAATGGCCGCTGAAGACTTGTTGAGCAATTTAACGTGCGTTGAAAGAAGCTAAGTTGTCTTTTAGTTATTATTGGAGACTGAAGCTGAAATTTAAGATACAGGCAATCGAGAGAACGTCCACTGTCGGTTCCGCAGCATGCCTCAACAAATATAGAACTTCAGGATTTAACACAGCCGGGCATATATTCCAAAGGTTGCCACCCTTTTGAGGAAAAAACGGATGACATTGATCGTTTTCTTTTACGATTTGAAAGTCACGCAAACGTCTTGTGGTTGGCCAAACGGAAAGTGGACATTGTATATTGCGTCGTTGTTTAAGGGTAGCGCTTTGACAACTGTACACTCACTTGCAGCGAAAACAAAATTTAAATTTGGGAACAGTTGAAAGAAGAAATCCTCAAGAAATTTCAATGTTCTGCTTGTCGTTTTCCGAACGTTTCCGTTCTGTGCGCTGAAAAGGGAATCGTCTTCCGTCGTTTCTGATCCGTTTGGTCATTGTTTGATCGATGGATCGATTTGTCTAAAACGAACAAAACTTTTCAATCACTGCGAGATCTACTTCTTAGCGAACAACTTTTCCACGAGCGTGAGCAAAGATCTGGCCACTTTCCTAAAAGAAAGGCAATTTGAAAGTGGTGGAGGAAATGTGTCAGATGGCGATCATATTGTATCGCTCACCCATGATAGGGCGTGGTAGGAAAGGAAGAATTTTCATCTTTGGTCTCATGCGTCATGTACTATACCATAAGGACAGGGAAAGTTCCAGGAAAGGAAAATCGTGGTCATTTTGAGTCCTCAAGGATATACCTATCCTAGGAACGGACAGGGATCTTTCCGCGGTTCGAGAGACTTTTTTTTTTTTTTCGTCAATACCATACTCACCGCGGAAAAGACCCGTTACTTCCTCAGCAAACGTTTCGCAGGTCGTGGACAACGACCACCACGTAGACCTTTTGGGCCAGTGTGGACAGCAGAACAGAAGTTCACAGAATCAGTCGGCTGCCGATCAGGACATGCAGATGTTTCTTTTGTGATGGCAAGTTCCATCTGAAAAGAATTGCCCTTTCAGACCGGGTGAACAAAACCCGGCATTAGTATCCAAGATTGTGAAGAAGCGACCTTGTTTTGGCACCAGATCCAATCTGTTGATGGATGGTGTTTAGGAAAACGGAAGCCATCCAATGATTGCAGGCTTCGGTTTTGCGCGACAATGGTGCACTTAATTGCTGGTGGTAGGAGTCCTTTCGTGCTTCAAGACCAGTATCTCAACATGTCCAAAAAGTGTAGGTCGTTTGGAGCAAGATTTGAAACGTTTCCGCTGGCGAAAAATTTCTAGTCGTACTCCGTAATACTCCGTTTTTCTTACCGCCTGTGATATTGATAACCCAGTCTTGCGACTTGATCTTGGAATTTGCAGGGTGCTACAGTACATGGTGGTTCTGGGGTCGTTTTTTCCTTGTCTAGTGAGGACTCTAGATCAAACATCATTGAGCAGGGAAAGGGCTACAAAGCGCTAAAAGTCTCAAAACGGATGAACTCCAAAGATTACCCAGATGATATTTAAAGAACTGAGGGAAAAAGACGAGACGCTTGACGACTATACTTTCTGCTGCTAAACAGACTGTCACTGACGTACCAACGGACAAACCAACGTACATTTGGACTCTGATATTTCTACAGGTGTGTACCTGGGACCAGAAAACAGACAAGTTGTGGTTCAAACCAGCTTAGAGAAACAGTACTGCACACGGTCATGGATTGCATTGTTCGTGGTCACTGCGGAATCAAAAGAACATTAAGAGAGTCTTGATTCTTTGTATTGGCGGGGTGACACAAAGGAAGTTACGAAATACTGCGCCTCATGTGAACATCTGCCAAAAAGTACATTCAGAAAAGGGTTCGCGTCCCATGTGCACCTTTGCACAAAATGCTCTATTTCCGTTCATTTCGGAAGGTAGCTATTGATCTTGTCTGGACCGCTACACTGTCTTCTTCGGGATATCGCAATATCTTGACTTTGGTGGATACATACAGCAACAAGGTATCAGAAGCGATTCCACTGAAGAAGAAAAATTGATACAGTATCTGGTCGCTTGAAGCCTTACTTGCAATTTTTTCCAGACGTGGGTACTTCCACGAAATTCTCTCGAGATTGTGGAACGCAATTCATTTCCTGATTCATGAGAGAAAAATTTACAGACTGTTGTCAATCTCTTCATTTCAACCACGCCATATCATCCCCAATCGAATGGGGACATCCCCCCCCCCCCCCCCGGATGGTGAAACGTTTCAATGGAAACGTTAAAGTCCTGTTGAGAAAGGTTGCAATGCAAGAACCCTGGATGGGATCGTTTCCTACGGCTTTGCTTTTGCATACAGGGGAAATGCCGAACGACGCTGGGATTCTCTCCATTTGAGCTTCTTTTCGGACACTCACCAAGGGACCTATTGGATCGATTGATGGACACAATTGGACGGAAAAGACGGACATACTGAAGTAAAATGTTTACCAATACGTTTATGAACTGCATAATCGTTTGAATTTGAGGATGCAAGGTGAGCTTGCTCAACAGTCAGTGATAGAAAAACAGATGTGTACAAGGTCTTTTGCAGACAGAAAAAGAAAGGCACGTTCCTTCAGTGTAGGGGAATAAGTCCCTTGTGCTACTAACTGATGAACATAACAAGCTTAGTGTTATGTGGAAGGGTACTTTTCAGGTGGTCGAAAAAACTTTCTGAAGTAAATTATAAGATCAATATGCAAACCTTGAGAAGGTATAGTTCATGTGAACATCGTTGAAGAAAGTCTGTTGAACGTACAAATGTTGCCATCACCAGTCGGTTGAGAGGATATGTCTGTGTCGAAACTGAAGTCAACATGGACAGAATTATCAGTGATGATTTGTACCAATGTAACGTACAGGGACAGATCAAGGGTATGAAAACAGCAAATGTAGGAGTTGTTAACATCTACCAGTGACAGGATTGATGTTGTACCCTATCCTATTTATGTCTATCAAAGGTGAAACCGATGAGGAGGTTGGTTCTGTCGAATGATTTGTCTACAAGTCAAACAGAAACAGCTCAAGACTTTTGAAAGACTTTCAGGATGTGTTGACAGGATACCAGGTACAGTAACCTGGTATTTGAACCCCATAGTATTCAGATAAATTCTGAAAAATACAGTGCGAACAAGACCTACCCCATCCATTTGCAAAAAAAATAGGTGGTTGAGGAGATATCAATGGCTTAATGCTGGATTTAAAGGTGATAGACCTTCTACATCTCCGTACAGCTCACCTGTGGTTTTGGTGGACAAACATGATGGATCAGTGCCGTTTCTGCATCGATTACAGAAAAGTAAATAAGATCACTGTGTTCGTGCGAGCATTCCCAGACATTGAAGAACTTCTTGTGTAGCTTCAGAGGGGAAATATTTTTGTGAAAGTATACTTGACTAAGGAATTCCAATGTACATTGAACCAGTGCTGGAACACAAAATGTTCATGGCAGTATTTGTTGACACGTGCGTGATTATTCATGAGGACAAATGTAATGTTTTAGGAAAGACTATTTTTTTTTTTTTCCCTGTTTTTGTCTTTCTTAATGATTACGGTGTGATCAACTTTTGAGGTGCATTGTATGCTCAATGAGATTTAAATAATGGTATTTATCGATAATTTGATTAATGAAGTGACTATATGTTTTGCAAGCAAACAACTACTTGATGTTGATGTTATACATCTTTATTCTTGGTAAACAATGGAAAAAGTCAGTATCTATTTATGTCTATTTGTTGTGATGATGAATTATATGTTAGTGTGATGCGCAAATAACTCTTTAGAAATGTATATATACATGTTTTGAGGGTGGCAATGAGACAAACAATTGTTTTCATTTGTCATTGTCAACATGGAAAGCATTCGTGACTTTTCAATGGCTATAACATTACATGTGGGGAAAAGAAATTAGTTTAAACTATGTTTATTTTGGTAGACATGTCTAAGAGAAACATTTACACTTGGAATATTCTCATTTTCATGAGGGTTTTGAAAATATGTGTGAGACAAAGATCAAGGGGAAAAATGTGCTTCACATCTCTTAATGTATGAACACAATTTGTGCTTTTGAATTGTTGATATCCCTAATTGTTTTATCCATGTAAATTGTGAAATGCTATTTTGTGTAATATGGTGATCAATTATGAATGTTTTTTTTTAGAAAGATTGAAAGTTTGAAATATGCTATTTTGGGTGGATTCATGGTGATTGAATTCTATTCGTTGATTATTAATTTGGTTGATATCATGTGCGATGGTTTACAATTTTGAGATTCATGGCTGAAGATGTGTTTTAAGTGAAGTTGTATATCCTTTAAAAATTTTCTGGAGAAAATTTTTTATCCCAGATGGGGGGGTGGGTGTCATGTGACGTAGCCTCACATCAGGATGTGACGCTCCATCACATGTAGTTAGTGATATGAATCATTTCCCCTTACCACAATTAAAGGGAAGAATATTCATGTGGCTTGACTAGTGTAGCGGGCGTCCCAAAATAATTGTGAGTATGACTATTCAAGGAACAAATGTGGTCATTGGGTGAATGAAAAGTGACCACTGAGTGATAGATTAAAAAGGGCTGTGGTAAGTAAGGTGTGTCATGTGTTTTGAACCATCGAGTATGAAATCACTAGTGAGAAGGGGGGGGGAAAGAGTCAGTTTTAACCCAGCAGATGGCCTAGAGAATCGAACCTGTCAGGACGGTGGTCTCGTTGCTACCAGTCATTACCAAGCCCTTTCACCCTTCACCCTTCTCCGTCACCCTTTACCTTCGCCCTTCACCCTTCCTCTTTCACCCGTGAGGTGGTTGAAGATGGCACATGGTGTGGGAACACACCGGTAGTCAGCCCCAGACAAGTACCAACTCAGGGAGAGGATTTGAAGCTCGTCATTTCGCAACGAGGTGGGACAGAAGAAGTCGCGGAGAGAAGTCGTGACTCGTATCTCCAGGACGGGAGGAGAGTTCGAGGGGGCAGTATATTGTCTCCAGAGAGACAGGGAAATTGAGAAAGCAGGAAAGCTTTTACTGAGGCAGGCAGGTCCTCAGTGATTACGGGAGTTATGTATTCTCCTGGTCCGGAATTTGGGATAACGGAATGTGAAGGCCATGCTTTATAGAAAGCGGGAACTAGATTATTTGTATCTCTCAGGGTAAGAGAGATAAAGTGTGGACAGATATTTTATCTCTCAGTGTGAGAGAGATACAAGTGTGAAGACTATTTTTTTCTCTCAGTGGTTAAGTGAGATACATGTGTGAAGATTGATTTGTCTCTCGGTGTGAGGAGAGATCATGTAGTGGGATTTATTTGTCTCTCAGTGCGGAGAGAGATACAGGGTGTAAAAATCTGTTTAAAAGTTGTTGTTGTGATTAGTAAAGTGTATTCCATGAAGGAGAGGGGGTGGGAGAAGAAAAACATTCGGTAGTGCGCCTTTGTTGAATGGTGAGATTTGCGAGTGCGTATGGAGTTAAATGCTGTCAGAATGCGGGTATGCAAAGTGACAGTGTGACAGACTTGTAGTCAGTGGACCATTACACACGGACGTGGGGCCCATACAACGGATCAGATTATACAGCAGGAGAGGAGAAAGAAAAGAGAGAAAAGAGTGGGGAGAGAGGGCAGAGAGGGTGTAAGGGAAAAGAAGAGGAGGCAGAGAGAAAGAGAGAAAAGGAGATAAAGAGAAGCAGATGGACAAGACTGACCTGCAGCCAAACACAGAGAGTAGGGGAGGGAGGGGAGGTAGGAAAAGAGGGAGTGGGGGAGAGGATAAGCAGATGAAGTTCATAAACCCACGAACAAACACATACAAGAAATTGCGCATGCATGCACGTGCGCACAGGGCTAAATCCACGCTTTTGGTGTGTACCACATCCCAGGGTCAACCATACCCGACCGACACAGACACCTGCATTTTTGGTAAAAACACGGAGCTCACTCATTTTGAATGCTTTGCACAAGTCATGTCAAGATATCGGGAGAGCAGTCTAATATACGCGGCACTTTTCCGTGGATATTGCATCTTGTGATTTACCTTAAAAGAGAAAATCATTGAAATACTTTTTTTTTTACTCCAAATTGTGAGGGCCTCTTAACAATGGCTTATTTCACTAGAAAGCATTGTGTGACATATGCCTTTGACATCTCCTTGCAATTTTTCCTCTATGGAGTTTTGTTGTTGTAGCCGTTCTTGTTGTTGTTGTTACTGCTGTGGTTCTTGTTGTTGTTGTTTTAATAAAGTTGTTTGTAAATACTGAGTTAGTTTTACTGAGTTATATTTCGATGCTATGTAATATATCAGATCTAATACCTTGATGTAATTTGCTTTAGGCCTTGATAGATTTTGAACCTCCGCTGGAGGTTCATTATTAAACCCCAACGCCTCCCCTCCACCCATCCCACCCTAAACTCTCCCCCGTACCTCCCTGTCCTCTTACGTCATTATATGCAAATATTTCATAAATGGAAGACGACGAGCAATTATCTGATCTCAGATAGATCGACATATACATACATAGATACACAGAGGGAGATATGTATATGCATACATACGTACGGAGAGAGAGAGAGAGAGAGAGAGAGAGAGAGAGAGAGAGAGAGAGAGAGAGAGAGAGAGAGAGACAGACAGACGAAAAGAGAGAGAGAGAGAGAGAGAGAGAGAGAGAGAGAGATACATACACACAGATGAATAGATATGCATACATACAGATAGACAGACAGACAGACAGATAGATAGATAGAGAGATAGGTAGATGGACAGGTAGACTGATATACATACATATACACAGATAGATAGATAGGTAGATAGGTAGATAGATAGATAGATAGATAGATAGATAGATAGATAGATAGATAGGCAGATACAATAGATAGACAGACAGACAGAACAGACGTTAATGTCACCATCCACAACCGCCAACCAAACGAACTCGGAGCAGGCACGACAAAACACCACCACCAACATCAAAAGAGCAGGCGGAGTGGCGACGGTACCTTCTGCACGGGGTATCCCTCATAGTAGTGCGACCTGCCCTTCATCAGCACCACGTCCTTCCCGCACAGCTTTCCCACCACCAGCTCTCCCGCGTGGCCCTGAACTGTCCAGAGACCAAAGGGAGGGGTTAGTATCAGTGTGCGTGGAGGGGGCTGGGGGTGGAGAAGAGAATGGGGGGGAAGCAGGTGTTTGGGGAGGGTGGTCAGACAATCATTGGTTAAAACAAAATGAAAACGCGTTTATCAGTTTCTAAAAAAATTATCTGATTTTGCCCCTTTTTTTTACAACTACAAGTGATTTTTTGGGTCATTAAATGTCTTTATCTTCTCTTTCTCTTCAGTTTTTAAGTGGTTCTGTGTCATTCAGACGATAACATTCTGTGTTAACTAGTAAGGAAGTACTTCTCTCATAACCTCAATTAGAACTGCGGTTTTTTTTTTTCACATTGGCCTATACATCCAATAAACCTTGCTAGGTTTAAGTCTAGAAAAAGAACGTTCTTTCTAAAAACGCAAAATATCTGATTGTTGGGTGGCTTTATTTTGTCGTTCTGGAAAGTTTAAAAGACCAGTTAAAAGTTTTCAAGTGGGAAGTGGCCATTCTTTACCTTTGTCACGCACTGTTGAACAAAAACGCCACATCTTTGTTTATCCATGTATATACGATCTAGAGACATGGAAGAAGTCTTGGGGATTTGGGTTGGAATGCAACGAAACTAACACAAGTTAGGACACACACACAAAAAAAAACTTTTCAGTGAATCAAGTCCAGCATTTTCTACATTGCCCAGCCAACAACGAAGCCACCTAAGGGCTACAAGCGAGTTAAAATCAGAAATGGCGTAGACATAAAAAATGCCAAGACTAAATTCCGGAACGAAGTCATGTTGAGAACCTGTAAAGCCGATCTAAAACAAAGGTGACCGTCATCCATCTCGATGACAAGGTCTGCCTCCAATCTGCATACCATTTGTTATATCTACTGTCCCGGCACTCAACGAGACGTTCAATACCAAGTGGTTTATCACACGGTGTGTATCACGGTGCCTTTTCACCTGTGAAAGGTAAGAGTGTGTATAAAAAAATTTAAAATTAAAAAACAGGTGTTATCCGAAGCACACAAAGAGACTAATATGTGGCATGTACACTTATATAGTCTGCACAATACCGCTTTTTCTCCACAGTTTCCAGAAACTGGATGGATTTGCCAAAGCCAGACGCCTCATTATTTTCAGTCAATCTGTATTATACGTGACTGATCAGTGCGTTATCATTCTTGTGTGACTGCTTTACAGCCTTATCAATACTGCGAGACTTGAGAGAGATAATGATGCTTGTAGCCCAGCCGATCACAAAATGTTTAATGAGGGCTGTCACCGCGTTAAAGTCAACTCTCAAGTCATATAAAACACACACACACACACACACACACACACACACACACACACACACACAACTCATTAAAGCATACTTTCTAAAAAGCACACCGGAAATTTCGTTAAAATCTTTTCTTCCATAAAATCCTTGATCAGATGGGAAAATGTTGATCTCTTTTCAATTCTTTTGTAATCGCATCTAGTGAGACATCTGTGAACAGGGTTTTCATGGAGTTAACTGTGAAATGTTTATGTCTGACATCATTTAAGTCCCAACACACTATAAAATGTTTCACTGTGAATGGCACATCACATGGAATGCACTGTCTTATCATTACTGTGTGACTGATGAACCACGTTGCTACTATTGCGTAGCCGACTAGGTTTCCTTTTGGACGCACATGTGTACACAAAGTGGGTTTTGTATTTACCTAGTGCTCTTGTGTGTGTGTGTGTGTGTGTGTGTGTGTTGTGTGTGTGTGTGTGTGTGTGTGTGTGGGGTTGTGAGGTGTGTTGTGTGTGTGTGTGTGTGTGTGTGTGGTGTGTGTGTGTGTGTGTGTGAATGCGGGCGCGAACATGATTATGTGTGTCCGTGGTAAACTTTTCCGTTTGACATTTATCTCAACAATTACAACCACGCTTGGACAAACAACAAGTATTGTTAAGATCTTTCCAAACACCTGCGGCGTGAAGCTATCAGCCAACAAACCACGCTTGGACAAACAACAAGTATTGTTAAGATCTTTCCAAACACCTGCGGCGTGAAGCTATCAGCCAACAAACAGTAATGGCCATAGATTCGCCATTAACGTTTTAGCAATACATTCGATGTCATCAAACTGACATTTTGTTTGAATTTTGATTATCTTTGATAATTGATTTATACTCAGATAAAGAACATGTTAACGGATACCACATGCAAAGATTGTAAGAAATATTTAGTTACATTCTGTCAAAAAAAAATGTTACCTTAATACCGTTTAAACCAGAGATGGAAATATGCATGAATGTATCACTGAATACTGAGTCAAGATAGATATAAACATAGACATATGGCCCCATATAACTGTGAGTTAATCATATGAAGAAGAATGCAAGTGAAGCAAAACTGAATCAGGACATTCTTTCTCAATTGAAAATAATAGATGGTTAAAAGATTAACAGAAAATGTAAAGACAAAAATCCTACAAGGAACCCACCGTAGTTTTACATCGTTACCAGAACTGTAAAAAGTAGATGCTTTTCATGGGGGGAAAAAACGAAACTGGAGCGTCGGAGTAGACCATAAATCTGTTAAAAATTTTCGTCACATGTACGTTAGATCGTTGATGACACATTTTACACATCACATTTGTAGGCGACCTGCAGGACAAGCAAAAAGGAATTGAGACCAACGTGTCTGAAACAACAAGAACTCAGGAGAAGCGTTCAGATGGCCGTTGCTTCACTGCAGAGACAAGCAAATCTGACCAAACTGCTGACTTTTAACAGCAAAGACACGGTTGGGGGTGAGAGGGGTGCCGGAGGAGAGAATGGAGATGGGGCGAAAAGAAGTGAAGGAGTGGGAAAGTGGAGAGGGGGCGGGGTGAAGAGAAAGGGAAAGAAAAGAAAACAGATGAAGTGCAGACCAGCATTTCTTTTGTTTATACATGTATGCTTGTAATGCGTGTATGTATGTACGTTAGTACGCACGTATGTGTGCATGTATGTATGCATGTATGTGTTTAATCGTTTTTTGGTTTATTTGTAGACTTGTTCGTTTATCTGTTCATTTATTGGTCAGTAGACCAAACCACGGGCATACGTACTGCACTTAAACCCCATACAACAGCTTAGGCTTGCTACTAATACAAAGCAGAACGGACCTTTCACTCACCTGTACTGACGGGAAATGCCGGGATGTCCGAGTAGGGAATGACCGTTTTCTCAGTGACAACATCAGCTAGGGAGCCTAGACCAGATCCACAGATGATGCCGATTTTAGGTCGGCATGTAGTCTTTGACAGGATGTCGTCAGCAATCCGTTTGATGTCTTCATACGTGCATTCGCTACAACACACAGATGAGATGGTTATGGTTCTTGGGATCGACTGCTGGCGAGTTGCCATTTTTGGCTGCTTGATGCGCGCGCGCGCGCGCACGTTTGTGTGTGTGTGTGTGTGTGTGTGTGTGTGTGTGTGTGTGTGGTGTGTGTGTGTGTGTGTTCTAATCCTATCCGCTTGACTGGTAGGACAAAACTTAGGGAGTTTGACAATAGGTAATCACAAAAAAAAACCTACCTTGGTCCCCCTCTTCCCGCACGTTCCTATCCCCACCCCCACCCCCACCCTCATCGTGTCAGACATGTGTTTGGATCCTGATTTGTGTACACATTTGTGGGGGGGGGGGCGAGGGGCTGGGGGGGGGGGGGGCGGATCGCATGCAGGTCGTACTGTCCTCCTGCCGTTAAAAACAAATAGGTGCTGCCGTGTTTCGAATGGTTGGGCCACGTGAAGGTCAAGTAGCTTGTGGCGGGTGTTCTACCCACAGAATTGACTAAACTTCTGATCCTCCCAACTACATCCTGCTGAAACATTTTCAGCTGCCCTCTGCCATTACGCAAATATCGGGAGTTGCCCTCACGACGCCGTAGGCAGGTGTGTTTCTTTGCGTCCCTGTCGGTGTTTACTGTAACCATAGCAACGCTGGGCAGTTTCACGGGGACTGATTCTAAATTTTGTCTACATAATTGTTGGTGTCTCATTTTAGCAGTACAAAATGGTTTAGAGTCCGGCACTGTACAATATTAGATAGAAAGTCCCAACATTTTGGGGGATAATCTTGAAACATGACACGAGTGCGTGTGTTAGTTTGTAAAGTTAACTCCTCTCTCTTTTCTCTCCTCTCTCTCTCTCCTCTCTCTCTCTCTCTCTCTCTCTCTCACCTCTTCTCTCTGTAGCGCGCGCGCGCGTGTGTGTATGTGTGTGGGGTGTGTGTGTGTGTGAATAATCATTCATGGCATTGCTATACAATGACCAACTTTCCTACACAATGAGGGATTTGAATTTAACCTGTGTGTGATGGTCTTTCTCCTGCTAATTCAGTACATGCATTTACACACAGAACCTTGGTATTAAGTTTCCCTCGCATGAAAAAGACTTGTTTCGTGAAAAAAAAAATCAAGGAAAGACAACGCTCGTATTTGTATTGCTAACAGAGTAACCTTTCTCATTCATGGGTCAAACAAACAGATCTAGAGAGTTAATGTTTGTTTTGAGGCGCATGCCAGGAAAACGACTGGATATCGGCTGTCTGCGTTACAGAGGCACCGTTTAACATCCATGTTTTAGTATTTTCTCTCTCTCTCTCTCTCTCTCTCTCTCTCTCTCTCTCTCTCTCTCTCTCTCCTCTCTCTGCCGTTGCTGCTGCTGCTTCTCTTCTTCTTCTTCTTCTTCTTCTTCTCTCTCTCTCTCTCTCTCTCTCCTCTCTCTCTCTCTCTGACCGAATTGTTACGCTGACTGAAGGGCAATTTGCTTTGGACATGTTCACCGCGTTGTCAGTCAAATGAAAAACCGGAGTCACTCTCGCTGAATACGAGCTCTAACACAGATTTCCTCTCTTGCAGTTTTACGAACATGTTTGTCGGATGGAACAGAAGTCATCACAGACTGTGTTCGAAGAGAAAAATCTGGGAAAAAGAAGGAAATGGACTGAGACGGCCCTTTGTGCAGTTTAGGGTTGTCTTTGTTTGTTGGGTTTTTTTTCCCTGGGAAATAGAACAACACAGAAGACTGATAGGGCATGAGAATTTCTCTGCCTCTCGCTCTCTGTCCCTTTATCTATCCATCTTTCAAATGACACTCGCTCCGCATCGAATTTGCATAAGACAGGTGCCCTTCTTCAACTCCAATCTCCTTCTCCTGTCCCCTCTTTATCCTTTTCTCTTACCCACCACTGTCCATCCCTCTCCTTACTCTCCAACCCACCACTGTCCATCCCTCTCCTTACTCTCCAACCCACCACTGTCCATCCCTCTCTTTACCCTCCAACCCACCACTGTCCCATCCCTCTCCTTACTCTCCAACCCACCACTGTCCATCCCTCTCCTTACTCTCCAACCACCACTGTCCATCCCTCTCCTTACCTCCAACCCACACTGTCCATCCTCTGTCCTTACTCTCCAACCCACCACTGTCCATCCCTCTCCTTACTCTCCAACCACCACTGTCCATCCTCTCTTTACCCTCCAACCCACCACTGTCCATCCCTCTCCTACTCTCCAACCCACCACTGTCCATCCCTTCTCTTACCTCACAACCCACCACTGTCCATCCCTCTCTTACCCTCCAACCCACCACTGTCCATCCCTCTCCTTACTCTCCAACCCACCACTGTCCATCCCTCTCCTTAGCCTCCAACCCACCCACTGTCCATCCCTCTCCAAACCCTCCAACCCCATCACTGTCCATCCCTCTCCTTACCCTCCAACCCACCACTGTCCATCCTCTCCTTACTCTCCAACCCACCACTGTCCATCCCTCTCCTTACTCTCCAACCCACCACTGTCCATCCCTCTCCTTACTCTCCAACCCACCACTGCTTATTCCTCTCCTTTCTCTCCAACCACCATTTCCGTCCCTCTTCTTACCCTCCAACCCACCACTGTCCATCCCTCTCCTTACTCTCCAACCCACCACTGGTTATTCCTCTCCTTACTCTCCAACCCACCACTGTCCATCCCTCTCCTTACTCTCCAACCCACCACTGTCCATCCTCTGTCCTTACTCTCCAACCCACCACTGTCCATCCCTCTCTTTACCCTCCAACCCACCACTGTCCATCCATCTCCTTACTCTTCAACCCACCACTGTCCGTCCCTCTCCTTACTCTCCAACCCACCACTGTCCGTCCCTCTCCTTACTCTCCAACCCACCACTGTCCGTCCCTCTCCTTACTCTCCAACCCACCACTGTCCATCCCTCTCCTTACTCTCTCCAACCCACCACTGTCCATCCCTCTCCTTACTCTCCAACCCACCACTGTCCATCCCTCTCCTTACTCTCCAACCCACCACTGTCCATCCCTCTCCTTACTCTCCAACCCACCACTGTCCGTCCCTCTCCTTACTCTCCAACCCACCACTGGTTATTCCTCTCCTTACTCTTCAACCCACCACTGTCCATCCCTCTCCTTACTCTCAACCCACCACTGTCCATCCCTCTCCTTACTCTCAAACCCACCACTGTCCATCCCTCTCCTTACTCTTCAACCCACCACTGTCCATCCCTCTCGACCCCCGTCTGTGTGACAAACAACCTCTCGGATACGAGGATCGCGCAAGTTAACAAACAGAACAAACACACACACACACACACACACCACACACACACACACACACACAAAACAGTGACGACACAGTGACATGTAGACATGGTGACATATAAAATCCTCATGGGAACGAAAAGGTGAAACTGAAACACGGGGACACATAGTAATGGTGACAATCACCACGGTGAGAAACAGACACGTGACAAACAGACACGGTGGTTTACAGACAAGATCACATATATATATACAGCTGAACGTCCAATTAACCACCACGTCATCGAGTCTGCATGTCGCTCGCCCGCCGTCATAACCCATGCAGCATTCAAACACGACATGATCGTGCTTTGCTTCTCTGCCTTCGTTCTGCAGTTAGACGCACGCATGAGCAAAGTTAGTCCCAAAGCGGACAAATGACAAATGGTCTCGCCGAACAGGTGGGGGAAACTAAGAGGAGTCTGTTGACACAGCAGTCCGCTATCAGCCTGGGTCCCACACTGCCACTGAGGGTCTTCTTGAAACTTCAGTGAAGAAGAAAGAAGAAGAGAGAGAGAGAGAGAGAGGAGAAGAGAGAGAGAGAGAGAGAAGAGAAAACTCCAATATTTGTGTTTGACCGAACAGTCGAAGGACGATAATAAGGACGCTGACATTTACACTTGTCAAAGCGACCTCGGTAGTACGGGTCAGCAGATAAGCGTTGGAAGGCGGAATCTGCTTTAGCGTGGTCGTAGGATTTGATGATATTTATAT
>CM031609.1:46436910-46439410 GCA_018398815.1 Conus ventricosus
GCAGATGTTATAAGCATGACTTAAGTCTTACTTGGGTTTAGTGACAAGTTATCCACAAGTTGTCGACGATTATCTAGAAGTTACAAAATCAGTTTGAACTCACTTCCTGTTATGCCGCACAATGGGTCTATGATATAGGAATATATAAGGAATAGTAAATGGAGGGTAAAAGGGAGTCGATTCTGTCACTTGATGAGGAGAGCAACCCTCTTGCGATAAATAGGATGGCGAGAGAACGCGAGAAGGTGTGTGTATATTGGCGGGGGCGTGGGGGGGGGGGGGGGATAGTTAGGCAGATGAGGAGGTCAACGGGCAGGCTATATCTCCTTGCTCCTCTGAGAGAGAGAGAGAGAGAGAGAGAGAGAGAGATGTCCTGTTTTGTAATGATCTTTCTTTCCATTCTTTTCTGTCCTTCGTAAATCTTCTTCTTATCTTTTTCTTTTCATATGCTAATCTTCAATCAGACCTGTAATTCAAAATGTTTTGCAAACTTTAGAATTAGATTGTTGGCCTCAACATACGCATGTTTGTCTTACCCGTAACATGATCCCAACACACCACACACACGCACGCACGCACCACCGCACGCACGCACGCACGCACCACACACACACACACACAACACACACACACACCACACACACACACACACACACACACGCACTCCTCCTTTTCACCTCTGTAATCTTCCCCCCATCCATTCCGAAGGTGAATGAGACCAGTGCGGTACTCTGAAGGGAACAAAGGTTACATGATCATTCTCACTGGGACTTCATCATTGAAAGTAAAACCCTTATTAAATTGCATTATCATGAGTGTGAAATTGATCTGGCTGAATTTAGGCCAAATTATGAATGATCATGGCGTTCACGTATGTAACATTTGACCACTTAAAGATACACTTATCAACATGCCTGGTTGGATCTCAAGAATATACTGCTCAAAACAATTTAAGAGCTAGTTGAAAACATTCACACACAATTCAACCGAAAAACAAAATAACTTCTTCAAACAATTTGATTGAAAATTCATCTATGGAACGATACAATGACATCAGAAATAAACGAATGACAGCTGCTCAAAAACAACTTCATGGGCTTAATTGATGAACACCTTCATTTCAGAAATCAGAACAGTCAAATCAAATTACAATCAATGTCAATACTCAGTATGGCCGCCATTAGCGCGGTTATAAGCTAGACATCTCTGTCTCATAGAGTCCACAAGCCTCCCGAGAGTCAGCTGGGGGATGTTGTTCCACTCCTGCTGCAGGAAGTCGAAGAGCTGGCCCAGGTTCACTGCTGGAGGGTGGTTCTCGTGAAGCAGGCGCCCCAGGACGTCCCAGGCGTGCTCGATCGGGTTAAGGTCGAGCGAGGACGCTGGCCAGTCGAGGCGGTTGACCTGCTGCTCCTCCAAGAAAACGTTTACCACACTGGCACGATGAGGACGGGCGTTGTCGTCCTAGAGGATGGCGTCAGGGCCCAGGGTTTGAAGAGCAGGCAGGACCAGAGGCTGAAGAATGTTGTCCCTGTACCCCACACCAGTTAGGTTGCCTTCAACTCGGTACAGGGGGGTTCTGAAGTTCCTTCCTATGCCACCCCACACCATGATAGGACCCCCTGCCATACCGGTCCCGTTCGACTACGTTGGCTTCTTGGTAGCGTTCCCCCGTCCGCCTCCAGACACGTATGCGACCAACGTGGAAGACCGAGCAAAACGCGACTTGTCAGAAAACATCACCTGGGCCTAATGCTGCCTCGTCCAGGCCACATGAGCTCGGCACCAGGTCAGTCGCGCCCTATGGTGAGCTGCCGTCAGCACAGGTCGAACAGCTGGCCATCTAGCTTGGGGGGTTAACTTCTCTCAGGCGGTTCCGAACAGTTTGGTTGGAAATGTTGACGTTCGCTGCTGCACGCAGTTGTCGCCTGAGGTTGTTTGCAGTGGCAGTTCTTTGTCTCAGCGCCGTCAGAACCAGCAGTCTGTCCTGCTGTCTGGTGGTGAACCTAAGCCGGCCAGACTGTCTTTGTTCAGCAGTACTACCAGTGGTGTTGAAGCGGTCACGAAGTCTTTGGATGACAGAATGATGCACTTGAAGGCGACGACCAACTTCTCTGACACCTACACCTTCTTGAAGCCAAGCAACAGCCTTCCCCGGTCAGTGTCATTTAATCTCCATCTTGGTGGCATGGTTAAAAACACCCCCAAAAGCGGCTTTTTTATACCCACTGGTCAGCAAAACTGGTTGCCATGTGTTCAGTAAAGGCACGACTGGCACTTGCAATGCGGTTTGCAGTCAGCCCAACTCTGCTGCCTCAGCTATGCGCTCGCAAACCGCGACCATGTTTTCGTGATTTCGGCATTTCTTTTGTGAACTCGTTCAACCCACTAGACTCAGATTCAACTGAACACATGCCAAAACCAGTTTTGCATTCAAGCAGTTGTCTCAATTTCAGTGCAAAAAAATGGACAAAAGCTTTGAATTCTATACACTACGATGCGT
>CM031609.1:46444410-46496910 GCA_018398815.1 Conus ventricosus
CGCACGCTCGCATGCACACGCGCGCGCGCGCGCGCGCACACACACAAAACACACACACACACACACACACACGCGCGCGCCCTATCCTTAACCAAAAAAACTGATCCTTCGTGATCCACTGTGGGGTAAACAACATTTTGAAGTGCGACCCAAAAGGCGCAAACTCTCTTCAAGGCTACAAAACAATAAAAATTTCATTGATTCCGGGAGCAGTTTGAATTGTAGCAAAACACAGTTGAAGAGACGAACGGAAACAAAGAAAGATAAAACAAAATCAATAATCAATAAATAACAAGGAATAAGATACGGTCATGGGGTTCAACGATTTCCCTTTTTTTCAAGTAACTTTTCACTGTGTACTTTCAAAGTCAGTGAGAAAAATGGCCTCTACACGGCCTTAAGTTTTCATCAAATGAGCGTGAGGATCAGATGGTCGCGCTCACATTTTGCATATTTTTGTTGTTTGTGTGTAACACGAGCAGCACATCTAATGCAAAACACGAGAGAGAGAGGAGAAGGGGAGAAGAGAGAGAGAGAGAGAGAGAGAGAGAGAGAGAGAAGACCGTAAGTTCATAGCATTCAGCATCTTCCTTCACGCGCTAGCTGGATCCGGCTCATGGTCAAACACAACAAGCGCGTTCCGCTTTGGGCAAGCGTGAATACATCCCCAATGGAGAGTGCATTTGCGTAAGGGCGCGGTTCTGCTGAGAGCGTAGGAGGTCCCACAAGCGTGTGTGAGATCACGCCACACGTATGTCAGCGGGGTTGAAATATCAAAGCTTATGGGCAGGTATCCATGTCAATATTTAAGCATTCCCGTTGTACTGTTTACAGCTAACCAATGTGAAAATTGTTATGCTGTAAAGACCTCGCAGTGACTTCAGTTTTTTCTGTTACTGGCGCTTGTGCCTTCAAGGCCGAGTGAGCCTGCCACAAGCAGTATAAAGGCCAAGGATTCAAATGACTTCATTGTGGTGTGTCTTCCTGTGGATGGCCACTTTGGTTGGGGTATGATAATTTCGCGGCACTGGCTGAGCACTACTGTTAATTTCTCCGTGTCAAAGTAGCCCCCAACTGGTCCAGTTCCTGACGCGATTCTTATGTTTTTCACCCAAAAAAAGCAAATCAGATTAAACGACGAAGAGAAATTTGCACAACAATCAAGGCAGGTAAAAGAGAATCATACAACGAATAATGCAACAAATCTAAAACAAAAAAATCAAAGTTTGTATAAGACAGTAAATTTCTTGCAATTGTTTACAAACGTGCTTTCAAATAAACAGGAAATTTCTCACCCAAACCTTTGCAAAAATGTGAAATACAGAAGGGAAAAAAACTATAAAACAATATTTTTTTTTACAGAAAAAAGGATACATCTTTCGCCCGTACTCGTCGACTTTCGCTGAGATTACCTCCCGCTAAAGTTATTATCACGAGGACAAAAAACCCAAATATCGTCAACAGAATATAGTCGTAGGCCTACTAAACCATATATCGACGTTCAAGTCAAAGCTCAAACAAAACTTCTACCACTATTACTTATAAGCAAAAGAATATGACAATGATCTAAAGCAATAATACGCCACGGGGACAGCAAGGCAAGCAGGTGTCCCTCATTCATACACATTTATTCTGTTCGTTTCCCCTCCCCCTCCCCCCCCCCCCCCCCCCCACCCCACCCCCTACCCCTCCCATGACTTTGTTCTCTTTTACACAGCTTCGTTCTATCACTCATCCAGGTCAAAGAAACTATAAATCATGACATGGTAGCTTAACCCAATCCTCTCAGCATTGTTCGACAAGCCGCATCTTTCGGCACACATCATATGCACTAAAACTGAACTGGGAAAACAAGATTGCTGGTAAACAAGAAAATGGTCACGTAAACCATCTGAGACGGTACAGAAACACACAAAGCGAAGTCACGGACAGTAAGAAAGAAGCAAGCAATAAACCTTCTTTCTATCTACAGGTTTCTGTTGGAAAGTTGCGGCCCTTTGTATGCTGAACAGCTTACGTTACGAACAGCAACCTCGATTTGTCGATAAATGAAACCGCTGCGAATTCTGGGTGGGTTTCCCAGCTGGTTATGGACATGACACACTGTGACTGCACAGCACCGTGTGTTCAATTCGGGATTGTTTTCAAGGAAAGAAGAGACTGTTCGTGATTTTTTTTAAAAGTCATAGTAGGGGCCCACAAAGATTGATTGTATTCTCGTTTTACAAACAATGAATGAACATGATATGTTAACTGAGAAAGTAAGTTTTTAATTTTATATGTATATTTAACACTGAAAAAAAATACAAGACAACATTGAATATTTTGTACCTGTTTATTTGTAAAACTCAAAATTATGCATGACTCATTCCAAGATGATTGATCGTCATGCTGAAAATGTGATATTTTCAAAAAGATCACAATTTGCAACACGATATTTCTCATACCTGTCAGTCCAGACAGTAAAAAGGGTTTACAAATCGCCTATCAAAACTACACCTAACAACAACAGAGTCAAATCATTTTCACGCGAAAAATATGTGCAAAATGGTCGTTAACGATGGCCATCATTCAGCGTACACACGAAAGTAGTTGTTGGACTGAGTGGACTGGCACATAAAACATCCAGGTTGGACAGTCAGTGTTTTGAGAGGTCAATACGAAAATATCAATGGTGATCAGCATATCAGGAGAGGCTTCATGTCTACATCAGTTGAGTCAACTGCTGTGGCACTGTTTGGCCCGTAGTGCTAACTGGACAGGAAGGACTGACTATAAAAGACACTCGATGCCGACCTTGACCAAGTAACTTGCTTGGGTTTGGTCGTTTACCCCGTGCACGTAGCAAATAATGCTTAAGAGCACAGACACAAATTGAAGCATCGCCATGCATTAGGCCTACGTGCTCAACAGAAGAAAACTGATCACCCGGATGAAAAAGATCGGGATTGTCCTTTCTTTTTCTTTTTCTTTTTTTTCTTCTGTATGTTTTCTTTTCTTCTTCTGGGTTTTGTTGTTGTTGTTGTTGTTGTTGTTGTTGTTGTTGTTTTTGAGCGTGTGCAGGCGTGCGCTCAATTAGTATTAGCTCAAAAGCGGAACCACATCACCTCCACCACCCTCTCCCTTCTTGCCCTCCCCTCCCTTTCCATCCCCCACTCCCACCTTTTCCTTCCCTCCACAGTTAAACAGCACTGGTTGCCGGTACTTTTTGATAATATAGTGAAAGCTTGCTACTGAGTGCTACAGCATAATTTCTCGCTAGGTACCTGTCTGTCTTCATCAACCCCTTCAACTTTACGTTCCATCTCTAGTTCTTCTGTTCCTCCGGTGACGCCTGCGTCTTCTTCTTCTTCTTCTTCATCTTCTTCTTCTTCTTCTTCTTCATCATCTTCTTCTTCTTCTTTGCTTCTTCTTCTTCTTCTTCTTCTTCTCCTTCTCCTTCTTCGTGCTTTGGCTAAAACTCCGAGTGTCACATAGGTTAGCGTTGTCTAGATATGACCCCAGTATCCGTGAATGTTGTACTTATTGTTTATTTGTGTGTTTGTTCGTCTATTTGTATGTTTGTTTGTTTGTTTATTTTTACACTGCATGAGTTTACATGCGGGACTTCGGTTTGGAGAGGGTTGGAGTTCTTACACATGCCGACGTTGACTCTAAAGAGAAAGCCTCTAACCTTGCTCTCATTGGAGGTTCGAGAGGGAATTGAACCTAGTACCTGCATTGACCGGAAACGCAGCGTCTTATCCAAAAGGCCAACAGAACCACCAGATACCTTATTGCTAAGGACTAAATTAAGAGTTCACGGATATGAAAACAACACATTTGGCTGGTACACCTGTGTAGTTTCTTATTTATATTTTCAAAAGCTTTTTCGATATCTTTCCCTTTTTTCGAGTGGTGTGAGGGGTTAAGGTAAACGGTGGATGGAGTGGGCGGAGAAAGGTGGGCGGGAGAGACTGACTACAATCCAACTCTCTTTAACTTATTTTCACTTGCTCTGCTCTTTTGTTCCCGCATTTTCCAGCTTCGAGACTGTGCTGCCGCCAGAGCATTCCGAATTCTTGGGTCTCGATTCATCGAGGACAAAATGGCGGATAGAGTTTCGAAGTCAACAGATTTGTCTCCAGTTATATTTTGGAGGAATAGTGAATATGACTAGGCATACAAGATCTCGCTGCATGGGAAGCAAGGTGAACGCCACAACAACCAAAGAACCAACAAATACAGGTCAACAGAAAAGTGGACAAGAAAATCTTCTTAAGGATGTGCTGAAGCGAGCGTGTCAAGGTCAGAAAAACGATCAAGATAAGGATGGCAATGAAAAAATAGACCATCAGGGTGCTCTGACGGACAACACAAACGTGAGTTCACTCAAAAACTTAACAACAATCATCGAAACACTCTGTAAAAAGATTGATACGTAAGAAGAAACTGTCAGATGCCAGAGTGATATGACAGGAATCTTGAGAGAGATGGTTTCGAAACTCCGTGTTGACAACGGTAACAACCAAGCAGCCCCTCCCTCCAGAGGTACTTACGATGACGCTTTGAAATCGCCTCCGGCGGGGTCGGCTGATCCAGGGGCATCGAAGGCTTCAGCCTTGGATTTGGCCCGGAATGCAGACAGGGTCAAAACAAAAATGGAAAAGAACTCTTCAAAGATCAGAAATGACGTCAGTTTAGCAGCGTGCAAATCTCCTCGTCATGACGTCAAGACATCGCATTCAGAACAGTTTCCAAAAGTTCTCTTTCTCCATGACTCTACAATTGTCCAGGATTGATGTTCGGCGTTTGGGAGATTCATGTGGCCTTCGCATCTCATCTAAGAAGGCATACAAAATTTCACAATGTAAAGAGCAGCTTCAAAATGTCGCTGCAGATGACCATTACGACCGCGTCATTCTTCACTCTGGTATCAACGACATCAAATGTACAGATCCACGAGTGGCTTCAAAAGAACTGATCAGTACTGTTCAACAGATCAAAAATCAATTTCCAAAGACCAAAGTTGTGGTGAGTAGGATTGCCCCTGTTAAAGACGAGACTCTTGAATGTAGACGGGAAATGTTCAACGCATGTCTACGTTCTGACTTACCACAAAACAATGTATCGATCCTCTCACATGAAAACTTTCCAGCTCAGAACAAAACCTTCATGAGAGATCCCATCCACCCATCCAACAAAGATACCCGTGTACTGGCAAGAAATTTGGGGCGACATGTCCACCGGCTCTTTTGGGAACGACCACCAGAAAATCCTTTCCGACGAGGGCATGGGGACGAGAGGCACGAGAAAAACCTTTCAAGTGGTACCATAATCAGTGTGAGTTCCCTGTTGACTACCAGTACTACAGACCTCACACTCCTGGCAGCTTCATCAGCTTCAGTGGAATTTACACAGATTCTAAAACCGATTTGGTGACAATATTTAAGTTAGAACATTTGAGTTACTTTTCAACATGAAGCCGCGTGATGACAGTATTTCTATTTCCAGTGGAACTGTAGATCTGTGTTTAAAAAAAAACAACTTCAGATTGAATACCACATTTCTTCAACTTATTATGACATTCTTGCTTTACAGTCTGTAAACGTTCAGCCAAACAAACTTCCAAAACTCAGAAACTTTTACTATCCACCCCTATATAGTTGTAAAAAATCTACTAACAAGGCTCAAACGGCTATTTACATAAGAAATGGCTTAAATTACTCTCCGTGTAATGCATTAGATGTCCCCAATAATACCGAAGAGCTTTTTTCTACTGCCGGATTTATTAAGATTAATAAGGAAACCAGTGTTATTGTAATCTCTGTATACTATCCAAACGGCCAAACTGCTGATAGTTCAGATTGGATAAAACATCTTTCCTTGACTAACAAAAAAGTTATTGTCTTAGGAGACTTCAATGCGTATGTTCCGTTTTGGGAACCTGGTTGTTCTCAAACAACTTGTAATCGTCTAGTTGAAAATATAGTGGATTCTGGCTTACTCCTGTTAAATGATGGCAGCTTTACCAGAGTACCGGATGTGTCTACTCATAGACCCGCTGCTATTGATTTGACTTTGGCATCACCAGATTTAGCAGGTAACGCATGTTGGCTAACAGGTGAAGATACCTTGGGGAGTGATCATTTTCCTATTATTTTACAATTGAATGCAAAGGTTATTGGTGAAGATAAGGATATTGACAATATCATTCCAAAATATTCTTACAACAAGCTGATTGGGTTGCCTGTCAGTCCTCGTTGTTAATAATGGATCACAACAGAATACAGCATGATGATATTGATGTTTTACGACAATCTAAGCCACGCTATTTTATTAGCAGCTGAAAAATCGATTCCTAAGTGTAGTAATAATGTAAAAGAAAATAAATACTCTGGTAATGGATGGTGAAATGAAGAATGTGCAGAAGCAGTGTCTCTGAAGAAAACAGCTTATAAAATATGGCTAAGGGACCGAGGAGATGAAAATTTCATAGAAATGAAACGTGCTAAAAATAACTCCAACAGGGTGATTGACAAAGCCAAATGGGTCTATTTTTCTGGTTATTGTTTATCTAAAATTTCGGATTCAAAAGATATACGTAAGGTGTGCAAAAAAGTCAAAGAAACGAACAATAGGTTTAATCTGCCATCATTTCCCATTAAACTAGAAAACAATGTTGTACCAACATCCATGGACAAAGCAGAGGCGTTTGTAAAGGTATTATCGGAAAATAATTTGTTGTCTAATCTAAGTTCAGACATCCAGTCTTACAGAGAAAAAGAAGAGAAACAATCCATATATGAAGATCCTGTTCCAGACCAGCAACACTATTTTAGCTTCTCCTAATTCTTATGAAGAATTCTGTGAAACTCTGGAATCCTTCTCTTCCAACAAAACGGCCGTTGGTTTTGACGGTATCTCATACAGTTGTTAACCAACTTGCCCGTGACCAGGAAGGTGTTACTTCACTCATTTTACAAAAATGTTGGCAAAATGAAACTCTGTCAAACATCTGGAAGAGGACAGTTGTGATACCTACACTAAAAAAGGTAAACCTAAGTCTTCGGTTGAAAGTTATAGACCAATAGCTCTAACCTCGCATGCTGGGAAGTTGTTAGAAAAAAAAATATTGAAAAGCGTCTTGTGTATTATTGCGAAAAACGGAACATAATCCCAAATAACCAAGCAGGTTTTCGAAAAGGTAGGTGCACGATAGATCACCTTGTAAAGATTGCAACACACATTTATAAAAAAAAATTGCGCGACGAAAAAGCACATTAGCTACTTTTTTCGACATACAAAAAGCGTATGACAGTGTTTGGCATGCACGTCTGCTTTACAAGTTAAAGAATATTGGAATACGTGGATTATTATATCAGTATATAAAATGTTTCTTAAGTGGAAGGTCTTATTTGCACAAAAATAGGCAAAGTCTTCTTCTTTTAAAGACATTAACATAGGAATTCCACAAGGTTCCGTCATAGCACCTGTCTTGTTCAATATACTTATTCACGACCTTCCCAAGATCATATCCAATAACATACATTTAGTGCACTATGCTGATGATCTAGCCATTTGGTTGAATACCAGCATTAGAAAGCACATAAAAAGAGAGCAATAAATTATCTTTGAAAACTATATCAGCTGGAAACAGATAAAATCAACAAATATATGACTGAAAACGGGCTTTCATTGCCTGGAGAAAAAACACAATTACTTCTTTTCAATAACGGGGAAAATCCTAAGCATTTGCCTCAGCTAGTGTTAAATGATAAAACATTACAATATTCACGAAATGTAAAATATCTGGGTTTGACCTTGACTTGTAAATTAAACTAGCGGTTGTACATTGAGAAATTGGTAAATGACGCAACACAAAGGCTAAATCTACTAAAAACAATAATCAGTGCACACCCATGGGGTCAGGATACCAAAACTCTGTTACATTTAGCTACTAGCTTAGTTTGATAAAAGCTTATTTACAGGCAAGAGGTTTATTTCAATGCCCCAGAAACCCTGTTGAAGAAATTACAGTCAATTGATAGTAAAACTGTTACATTCATCATCATTTTTCAATCATTTCTTTTATCATTATTTGTGTAATAGGATGAAAGAGAGAGAGGTGAACAGGTGATTCAAGAAAGAGGGCAGCATTGCATTGGTCACTTACATAAATGATAATAAGAAAATGAAAGATTCGACGGAATATTAGTTACACTGCATCAGCGTGGTCATGACGTCACAATGTACAAGATCTTACAACTAAATAAACAAGTACATAAATAAGTGAATAAATGATATGGAAAGGGACAATCAGTCAATCATGTTGATCAAGCAAATAGACGCAACAGCTTTTGAATAAGATGTCTGTTTCATTCTGACCAGAATTGTTCCTTCGTTTGTTTCAGCCAATCGCGCCGAAGGAGACGTGCTGATGATTTCCGGTCACGGTGGATCATGTGAGTGTTTTTTTTTTTTTTCACATGTTGATAAATCTCTTCATCACTGAAGTGATTGACTGATCATGTTAATCGAAATTCTTATCAATAATCCTGCATGATAATGTTTATTGACTATTTCCGATTATAATTTTGATTGGTAATCTTCTCAGTAACCTCGATGGATATAATTATTGATCAGAATTCAGGTGTAGGGTTCCCGTGTGTTATTTTAACAGCATACAGGCGACTCTCTCACACACACGCACGCACGCGCGCGATAATAATTGATAACATTGATCCGTAGTCTTTGTTTATGATCTCCATCAGTAAACTGAGTTGTAATCTTGATTGGTTGTCTTGCTTAATCATCATTATTCTTAGTGGTAATACATTAGCAAGTAGAGGCATTTTCCATCCTGCCCATGCCCCAAGAAGTGACTAAAAGTAATTCAATCAGTGCATCAGACGTATAATTGCGAGAGGGAGAAGGGAGGGGAGGGGGGGGGGGGGTCGATTTCACATGTTTTTGTTATTCGTCACAATTTGTCCTTTTCTATTGTCGAAGTAGTTCTCTGTCTCTTTTTTTTTTTTTCTTTTTTTTTGGTGTCTTTTTTTTTTTCGTGCATCGACGACACTTCGTTACAATGTGTTCTTTTCTAACGTTGAAATCGTTCTCATGTTTCTGTTGCAGGCTGCAACAATACTTCACCATCCGATGGACCACGTAAAGTGCCTGACTTCGACAGATGATGTAGCGGGGGGATGAGATGAGGGGAATCGGTGGGCTGCGAATAGGGAGCAAGAGAGAGTGAGGGAGGGGAGAGCAGCATGTCTGGAATCAATGAGAGGTTGTAGAACTCAATAGTAGTGGACTCGAGTACTTTCTTAAGCAGTTCGCAATCCAGTTATTATCAACAAGTCGAAGTAGTTGAAGAAGGAGGGGAAGAGTCACTGAAGATGGTGATGCACTTTTTTTGTAAACGATAGTGACACAGTGCTTCAAAACTACCTGTGAGAGAGTTGCCTGTATGCTGTTAAAATAACACACCGGAACCCTACACCTGAATTCTGATCATACAAACGCGTATGTACTTAGGCAGTTGATCAATGTGCAAATTAGAAGCCTTCTCGTTGAAACCACGAGAGCGATTTGAGAAAGTGGAGGGTGTCTTCTCTCTCTCTCTCTCTCTCTCTCTCTCTCTCTCTCTCTCTCACTCCCTCTCTCTCTCTCTCTCTTCCATTTTCTTTGCAAGTTGATCAGTCAGAACTGATGAGCCTATGTCTCATTGCAACAGGTGGTTTGATCTCGTGTGGCTTTGTTCTGTGGTGGTGGCAAACAGATCATTAATTTTCCCACTACGAGAGCACACTTACGAGCCTTTCTCATTATAAGAGCAGATTTGAACCTATGGGTGTTTGTCTCATGGTGAGGGCATGTTGAACTCACTGAACCTTCGTCTCACAATGATAGCTTGCTCGTTCTTATGAATTTGGTCTCATTGTGGGGGCAAGCCTTGATCTCATTTTGTGAGTCGTCTTATAAGCCTTTGTCACAGAGTATGGGGTGTAGGGTAGACTTTCTTGTGGATCTTTGCCCCCATATGGGAGCTAGCTTGAACTTCCGAGAGTTTGTCTCGTTGTGTTAGCACTGAGCCTGAAAAGCTTTCGCTTTGGTGCTGGAACAAGCTCAAACTCATGACTCGGTGTTTCATTACAGGAGCATGTTCGCACATATGAACCTTTTTTTCATTCTAGGTGCATGTTTTAAACTTATGGGCTTGTTGCCTCATTATAAGATCATGTTAAAACTTAAGAACCAACCAACCAACAACTGATAGACACGGGTTAGATTCTTGAGCGAGGTAGCAATACAGAAATGAAATCCGAACTATATTTACAAAGGAAAGCATTGAAGTGGGAGGCAGGGGGCGGGAATGGCGTCTTGTTAACCAGAACGCTTTGTATGATTTCTATGAACAGGCAATGGTTGCTACTACCACGGTACATTCTACCACCAGGGCGACGAGTGGGATGATGGTTGTGACTACCGCTGTAAATGCGAGGACGCCTCCACTGGATTCTACACTTGCAAGCTCAAGTAGGTGTAACGCAGCTCCACTGCGCTAGTTTTTTTGTTTATCGCTTATCAACCTGCAATCTGCCAGGTGTTGTTTTGTTTTCATGCCTCTGCAAGAGTGCGTGAGAGTGAGCGTTTGTCTGCCCACACAATGAATTGGCAACGACCAGATTTCCAATCAATTTGACTTTATTGTATGTGTGCTTCCTGCCTGAAAGTAGTTACAGTTTAAAACCACTAGGATTCAATCAGCGACAAATTCTGAAAGAAGAAATCCTTTTATTCATTAGCATATTTAAAACTACATGACTCTGTAGTATACATTATTTGAATTAGAGTTATTTGTTATCAAATCTAATTCAATATACCTAAAGACGTTCGACCTTATTGCATACCTAAAACAATTTGACCGTGTACATTCCTTATAGTATACCTACAGTCGTTTGATTCTGTACAAGGTTTAAAACTATTTTGACTCAAAGTTAATGTATATTACACGGTACATGATGTACATCTTTATGCAAAATCACATATGGTTAGTGTCTCCATGTATATTCTCCCTCCCACATTTGTCTACAGTTTTGTGTGTGTGTGTGTTTGTTTTTTGTCAATACTTTATTTCTTTTCTTTTTTTTTTTTTTTTGGTTGGTTGGTTTTGATCCTCTCTTTTTTTGTGTGCAAAACGTTGTAAAATGTGAAACAACAATGTTTAAAAAATCCATTTTGACTTATGCCTAA
Organism: Conus ventricosus; assembly: GCA_018398815.1. Taxonomy (NCBI): domain Eukaryota; kingdom Metazoa; phylum Mollusca; class Gastropoda; order Neogastropoda; family Conidae; genus Conus; species Conus ventricosus. The sequence goes on from CM031609.1 coordinate 46,455,652, forward strand.
AATAATTTAATATTAAGTATACCTAAAATCTTCTGACTGCTTTCACCTAGAACAGTTTGACTCTACAGTATACCTAAATCCGTTTGACTTTATAGTGTACTGTAAGCTAAAAGTGCTAAAAAATAGTATCCAAGAGGGGAGGCAATTTCAATTTGTGGAGGAAATTGTCACAGCACTTTGAGATTGCTATTCTTTCACAGATTTGCGTGCACACACGCAACATTGTGTCCTGTAGTCTACAAAGTTCATGTGATATGCTGTGGTGATTATTTTGCGGAATGTATTTTACTGTTTTTTTCTGAGGATATCATGTGATGTGGCAGTTTATTTAGAGATATTCTACAGCGCCAGTAAGTATAATGAAACATGTTGTTACTATTTATTTATTGGTGTACTGTGAACTGCGCTGGTGGTGCTGTTGAAGTTTATTTTGTGGTATACTTTGTCCTGCAAATGTTTGCATGTGACATACTGTTGTGGTTTGTATCCAGATATGGTGAGCGAATATTTTTCTCCAAACTCCAACAGTGTCTTTTACACTTTTTTCCCCCGTGGACTCACAAGGCTCATGATTTCAAAACAAGAGACAAGCATATCTTGTTTGCTTATGCTGTGCAAGGTACATCGCATGTTATACATCATTTCTGTTCCAAATGGTTTATAACTCAAAGCCAAGCAAACCTGTAAAACATTAAAAGAATACTGCAAGGAATGGGTGCACAAATATACAAGTAAAGTTTGACGAAGAGGTACAGTAAGCAAGTCCACGAGTAGTCTCTGAAAAAAAGTCTTTCAAGCCACAAAAAACGTGTATGATTATCGAGTAAACTTCTGGAATTCAAGGAAACATACTGGGTTGTTGGGGTTTTTTTTAAGTTGATCGTAGAATCATTTTGATGACCTTTTCTCTTTCTTTGCATTTGTTCTTTTGATTAGTTTCGAGAAAAAAGTAAAGGATGTACTGTGACATTTGTTAAAAAAAAAAACACAAGCCATTGACCAAAATAAAAGTTAACAAAAAAAAAACAACTTTCTTTATGAGAGTACCACTGTGAAAACAGCTGGAACTCTTGAACAAATGTCAACCCATCTGTTTTACCTTCTATGTGCTATTCATGTGGCCAGTGTTTCATACTGCTCATGACATAGGTCATAGTTGCTTAGGCAGATCTCTACAGTACTGTGTTCTCAAAGTGCAGCAGGTCAGAGGTGACCAGTCCAGTCTTTTGTGTCATCCAGTCAGGACTTCCGCAAGTCCGCCCTCCTTTGGAAGATGATGGACAGGCAGCTGTGGCCAAATACACACCTGCACCAAACAAGCTAGAGTGCTCATTAACTGCAGGGAAAGATTTGTGTCTGCGGTATATGTCATGACTGTCACTGATGGAAAAGGTTCCCTTGTAGTCGTAGGATACCATAAGTTTATCAGGTGTGAGCGTGTGTGCTACTATGATTCCCTGTCAAAGTCTTAACTTTTTGCGCATGGTGTAGGACATCCCGAAGAGAGACTGAAGAAGTCCAGGGCAACAGCACAAAGGATTGGACATGCTAAAACATACCCTAAGTTCTGAGGACAGAAACTATGGAATCCTGTGACAGCTGTATCAATCAAAGAAATTTGATGACTTGAGGAACAATGTAAATGTAATGTCATATAACTTCTTCACGTTTTGCCAAGTTATATGTTCACACCTGTTTATGGTCTGTTCTCCAGGTGTCTCACATGGAATCTCCCCAATGACTGCTACCTGGCCAGTCCACCTGCAGGCAAATGTTGCCCTGTGCCCAAGTGCCCTGCTGGATTCGTCATCAGTTACCCTCCAGGCTACCAACAGGAGTAGAAGAAACCCAAATGGACAGTTGGTCATGAGTCAGTGTGTTTAACCTGTTTGTAATGTCATGTTTGTACAATATTGTGACTTCGAAAAAAAACTCTGACATGCCATTAAAAAGGCCCAAACATATCTTGATTGTGTTCGTTTGAAAGTTGTGGATTGGAGAATGACTCTGGGGCTGGCATATGCAGTGTAAACTTAAAGTTTATTGGTCTCTAAATAGCACTGTTAAAAGAATAATTACAATTAAAATGGGAATACAGATACACTTCCACAGATCCCCATCACGTTCAATCAAATCACACACGCGCACGCACGCACACATGCATGATGCAGGAAAACAGAGGAGGGGAAATCAATGTAAATGTTTAAGTTGCATTTATTTCATTTGTTGATTTATCTTTTTTATCATGCGCTCAAACACTGCAGCAGTGTGAATTTAAACACACATCAGTACAGGTAACACAATCGTACACACCAACCACCGTCAATATGTATTGCTGTTATTTCAATGTGGCAGTAATATCCCCAACCCAATACCATACAATAAGAGATCTGATTATATACATTCACACTAGCCACCAATCCCTACCACCTACCCCTCCTCCATAACAATTCTCCAGCCCAGTACATGTATCTTAACTACTGGAATCAACATGCATTACTGTGTCTGAATGTCTCCACAAACCATCCACACAATAAAAATCTGATCTTTACCAATCAAAAACACACACACACACACACACACACACTCCTAATAACTGGAACGATAGCCAAGTGGTTAGAACTTCAGAGTTCTTTTTTTTTTTTTTTTTGCCGACTTGTCTTCTGTGACCCGCTCTCTTTTACGTTACTTCTTTGCATGCTGCTCATTCTGTCCCAAATAAATCGAGATCCAACATCATCTTGTCATAGCCTTAGTACCCACAGTCTGCCTACAGCAAACAGTATCAGACTGCCACAAGGCAACTCGCCAGAGGAGTCACTGCGCTGCTATCACGTCACTCTGGTGGTGTTAAACGGCAAAGACTGCAACACTACTCACTGCATCTCAAAGTCGAAGATCCAGGTGCAAACTCATTCAGGAATCAAGAGCCGTTTCAATGTTAAAGTGCAGCTTTGAAGGAATACAGAACCGTTGTAGATGAATAAGATTATCAAGGTGGTTTACAACATGACAGAGACCCATGCTGATTGCTCTTCAGCAGATCTGTGGGCTCTGTAAGCAATATGAAAAGGCTCGAAAGACGGAGGTATACATGTTTTTAGGAACAGCAAAATTAGCCATTTAAATGGGGATGTCTCCTTGATTATTCTGTGTGCTCTCTCTTGTCATTTCTGCTAGGCAATTGGGTATGATAAGCAGCATTCATTTGGAGTTATGGGCATCTATTTATTTGATCAAAGGACCAAGAGTTGGCCTGCTTGTTCTTTAATAGCCACTTAAATGTTTTCATGACAGCTGATGTAACAGCTATAAGACAGCAATCTTTCAGCATGTACCATCCATGAAAAAGAAATAATTTCTATTTGAACTTGAACTGGATTTATGACCAGTACTATGCAAAAACAAAACAAAAAAACCAAAACCCTATCTCTTTAGCAAAACCTCCTGTGGTAAATTTCTCACAAACTCCTGCAGTACATCCCTAGCCTGGGTAGGTTTCTAATCTTCAGTAGAAAGTGTATCACCTGCAGTAAATCTGTTACTTCCTTGCAGTAAGTCTACGGCCTTCCTGTACTAAATCCATCATCTCCTGCAGTACGTCTATCACCTCCAACTTCCTGCAACAAGTCTCCTCCCACCTGCACTAACTCTCTCACCTAAAGCAAGTCTTTTTGCTTCTTGCAGCGAGTCTCTTACCTCTTACACTACTTTCAAGTCTCTTCTCTCTTGCAGTAAATCTCTAGTTTCCTTCTTCAGTAAGTCTCTCACCCCCTGCACAAAGTCTTTAGCTTTCTGCAGTCAGTCTCTCGCCTTCTGCAGGAGGTCTATCACTTCCTTCAGCAGCAAGTCTCTCGGTTATAGTATTTGTTGTGTTTTGTTTCTTTGCTATCTCGACTTCCATTCATCTCGATGCATTACTTTCATGGTGCTCATTATGGCTACCTCATACACAACCATATGTAAGTTCATCCTGTAACAGCTCAACATGGACAGTTGGGCATATATTCCATTTCTTGCACAAGAATTTCTCAAATGGTCGATTATCAAAGTAAAGATACACACACACATATGCACACACACATGTGTACACAAACATACATATATACTCATAAACACATAAACACACACATTCACACTGAAAGCAGTTTGATTAACTTCACTTTTTTTTTTAATGGTCTCTTAACCAGATTAACTTAAGATTTTTTAAAAAAAAAAGGTCTCTTAACCAAAATTCCACACACAGGCAAAACATTTTTTTACTCTCTCACCGTATCAAGTCAAGCCATTCATGACCGAGACCTTACCAGTGCCAGAAAACTAAAAAAATGCCTGATTACACATTAACATAACGTATAAATCACATCTTTTATTAATTACGTCTCACACTGATACAGAAAAAAACCCACCTGAAAGCTCATGGTAACTAGCACCACCATTTCCTTGTGAATGTTACTGTCATGTACTTGTGTATGTATTACACATGTGTGCAGGCATTACATTTACATTGCAATACCTGTGGGGATGCTCATGTATGCCCATAATGTTATTTATTGGTATGTGTATTATACATGGGCATATGCATTATACATGTGTAAATGTACACTGCAATATCCCTTGGGCCGCACATGCATGCACATGATATGTATACACACCTGACATACAAGAATACATGTGGAGTCTTGGAATTGTGTTGCATCAATTAAAATTTTTGAAAAAGATCAAACACTCCAGTAAAACAAACCAAAAGCCCTGAAACCAAAACAAAAATCAGTCTTAATGCTCTTTCCTGTGCTCTGGAAACACTGTGGCCACCAGTTCCTTCTTGTTCACCTTGCCCATAGCGTTGCGGGGCATTTGGGGCAAGCAGCGCAGCACAGTTGGAATCTGATAAGGAGGCAGGACATTGCGGGCCCACACCTTCAGGTCGTCCAGACCAAGTTCTTGCCCCTCCTTCAGAACTATGACTGCGGCCACTCGCTGGCCCCAGGTGATGTCGGGGAGACCCACCACTGCACAGTCGCTGATCGAGGCGTGGGTCAGCAGGTGGCGCTCGATGTCGAGGGCGCTGATCTTGTAGCCTCCACTCTTGATGACGTCGACAGAGGTTCTGCCGACGATCTTGCACACACCCTTATTGTCCACACTCGCCGTATCTCCTGTTTCAGAGGGAACTAAGTGAGCTTAAAGATGACTTTATGCGGAACCAAATATAACATGAAAATCATGTTATTCGGTTGTTGAATCATTGTTGTGAAGGTTTTCTACGGCTACAAGGAAAAAAAAAACCATGTATGTGTGCATGTGTATGTGTGTGTGTGTGTGTCTGTGTGTACAAAGAATATTTCATGCAAAACCAAGATAAACAGATACATACCCACAGTAAGCATAAATTGTCAAACGAAAGAATATCCATTATCCAAAAGAGAGTTGTGAAACTACATTAGCCACAAAACTCAAGACCTTCTCACCTGTTTTGAACCAGCCATCAGGTGTGAAGGTCTCCTTGGTGGCCTCTGGTCGGTTCCAGTACTGGTGGAAAACACTTGGCCCTTTCACAAGCAGTTCCCCAGACTCCCCTTCCTGGCCTGAACAACACAATAATTCCACGCTCAGTTCTACTCACACTACAGTCAGGAAGGTATGCAAATCAACCATCTTTTTAGAAAGTTTACAATATCATCCGTAGAACTAAAGCCTCTATTTAATCGAACAGATTAAAGGTTAAAGTAACATAGCTTTATGACCATGAACTGAATGAGGTTCCCCATTTACTATTTTCAAGCCATGAAAATCAAAGCATACAAATAACTCAAACTGACAAATGTTTGCCCTGGAGCCAGATGCTCAACCATCTGACTGATGCCCCCTTGATACAAGTGATGCACTAAAACTATCCACAGCATTCTATCCAGAGTTAAAACAAAATCAGGTTTCTATGCTTAACATGGAGAGAAATATGCCACAGACTTTACCAAGGATTCCAAATTGTGCTTGATACACACGCATACACTAAGACAGTGAAACCAGTTGTCGGTAGCAATGTAACCATAACCCCACTGATCATACCAGATCCTTTTTGAGAAAAATAAGTTTCTGTCCTGGGAAATCAACCAAACAGACAACATACACACACGATTAACTATCAACAAAAGTGATATCATGAAGGTACAAAAAGCAAACCAAGTGTTGAATTTTCACCACAAAATTTACCTGAAATGTACTAAAATAAAAACAAACAAAAAGCAGTACAATATACACGAGGAAGATGGCTGAAATTCTTCCTAATATGTTCGACAAAGCAGTCAAACCTCCACCTCAGCGGAAACTCTTAAACTTCAACATAGGCTTCATTTCGGAAAAAAAACACAGCTCCCTACAGTCACAATATGAATCTGAATTCCAGACATAAGAGCACATGCACAGACAGGGAACATAAACTTGTTACTGCCACCAAAACTCTGTTCATATTCATTGAATGCGCTGCAGATTTTAGCCTCAGAAATTTTGGAGTGACTGTCTAGCCCTAGGAACTTAAGTTCATCTTTATATACAGTAATACTAATAATGAATCATGAATAGTATTTCCAAAAACTCGACATCTTGCACTAACAATTCAATGTGCTCTACAATCACTATCCAACAGGCCCAGAACCACTTCTTCCTCTTCCCCGCTACTTACTCCTCCCTACCCATCTCCTCTCCCTCCCCCTATCCCATACTGAAACACAAATCCCTTAGATCCCACCCATTCACTGTCCACCCAACACACAAAGCTCAGCAGAAGACTTGTCAAGGCAGGTACCCTAAAGCTGATTTTACACTCCGACAGGGATGAGACGCTGCACAGATAGGCTGGCAGTCAATTCCAAACACATAGTGCAAAGACGATAAACCTGCTTTTCTCCCTTGTAGTCTTCAATATCAATCTTGGACATAGCAACAGCTTTTATGTTAGAAGAATTAACTAAGTGGAAAGAATGGTATGTGCTGAATCATGGGTCGTAGGGTCCTTTGAAGTCCTTTAAAGTCCTTATATTTAGAATTTTTCAGAAAAGGCCTTTAAAGTACTTTAATTTGACCAAGAAGTCCTTTAATATTTTGTCAAGGGCCTTTAAAATGCAATTTGGTCAGTTAAAGTCTTTTAATTTTGCGATACAAAAGAATATTTTCGGTTGCGGAAAAGAAGAAAAGAACTTCAGGTATGAAATCAAAAGATCGGCATTTCTGTCAGGGTCGCACAAGCAGACGATGCTTCTCGCAGCCAGTTTCCTCGCAACTCTCGCGTTCGAGATTTGACGATACTTCCAGGCGCCATCTTGCATCGTTCACACGTGTTTACCTGCTGAAAATTTTGAGCCCAGTTTTTCGTCCACAATGCCGGGCAAATGTTCTTTTCAAGATCGTTGGCTGAGAGACAAGGATTACAAGGACTGGGTGCGGAAAGTTCTGAGCGACAAACATGTAGGGTGCTGTGCGTTTTGCGATTGCTCTGTAAACATCGCCTCAGTGGGAGAATCCATGCTGAAGCAACACGCAAAAAGTGTGAAGCATCAGAAGAAAGAGAAACAGCATCAAAGTGACAGTAGATGCAGTGTTGCTGATTTTTTCGCTGGTGGTTCAATGCAGCCTCAGAGTCATGATGATTCACAGCCAACTCGACAACCTAAACCGACACATGTTTCAGCGTCCACTCCAAGCATGTCAGAAAGACCTGTGTGTGTGGTGTGTCAGACCTGTGTACCTCTACAGTATCATGAATAGTTTCCACGGAAATGGACCGTTAATTATGGTCCTAACCGTGGAGGGGGTGGGGAGGTGAGGGGAGGGGGTGGACCAAAAAAAAGAAAGGTCGATAGTGACAGCCCAAGCAAGGGAAGTAAACAGAGTAGATAAGCTTGTTCTGATTATGCCCCCTTCTGTCAGACATGCATGCTGGTTCCATCCCTTTCACTCACACACACACACACACACACTCACTCACACATACACACACACATCCCTTTCACACACACACACACACACACACACACACACAAAACACGCTCACTCACACACACACACACGCTCACTCACACACACACACACGCTCACTCACACACACACACATGCTCACTCACACACACACACGCTCACCCACACACACACACACACACACATCCCTTTCACACACACACACACACAACACATCCCTTTCACACACACACACACACACACACACACACAACACACTCACTCACTCACTCACTCACTCACTCACTCACTCACTCACACACACACACACCACACACACACACACACACACACACACACACGCGCGCGCTCACTCACACACACACACACACACACACACACACACACACACTACAGAGCAAGGCAACCATCATGACTAATAAGTGTGAAAGGCCTGCCTGGGTGTGTGAAACCTGACACCCATGCTAGTTTAGTTGCTGGGCAGTGCAGTGGTGGAAGGGTAAGGGATAGGACAACAGAAAAGGGGAAGGAGGAAACTGAAAGGGATAGTTGGTGGATCCAGAATATGCAGTGGCTGTGACTACTGACAGTTGAGCTCCAAAACTAGGACTTGGGTCGCCTTGACCACTGAAAGGTGAAGTGAGGGGTAAACAGGTCTGGTGCTTGTGAGTGTGGGTGGGTGCTTGCATGAGTGTGTGTGTGTGAGGAAGAGATCCACACCCTCAAGAGGAGAAAGACAGCCACTGAAAAGGATGCCAAACAGTTGCTGTTTGAAGCTGATGCACTATGCCTCAAAGCCCAGCAGCAAAGCAGCTTGAGGCTCTTAGGACAAGCCAATGAACTTTGTAGTTCTTCCAAAAATAAACAAGAAACTGTGACCCTCTTAGAGAAGGAACTTGTCAACAAACGAGAAGAGCTGAAGCAAATGTGAAAAACACAGACAGTAGAAGATATTCCGGTAGGTCCTGTTTTATTTTGGTAGGGTCCTTTTATTGGTCCTTTAAAGTCCTTTTTTTGGTTCATAAGGGATACCTGGGATGCATGTGAATGAACTAAGTGGGAAGAATGGTATGTGCTGAACAGAGTGGTCAAATGCAGCAGAACTGTCCAACTAAAATGGCGGTATGCCAGAACTGCAATCCTGCTCCGACACTCGAACTTAACAGGTAATCACAGTTCCTTTCAAAGCAGTGTTACATCTTCTCGGCCTTTTTCCTTTACTTTCTTTGTGAGCCTAGCAGCATTTTCATTAAATCTTCGGAGATGATTGCCAGCAGCACTTAAAAAAAATTCTTTGTAAATGGTTAATCTGTTCTGCTGGAAGATTGATGAGAACAGTATTTTAATGATCAAGCTTAGGTGTTAAAGTGGGAGTGACGATACACAACAAAGCACTAAAGGACAAAAATCGTGTAACAGATGCCACAATTTGAGTTTAAGGAAACAAAATATGACCAATGCTGTTAAAAAAATTGGGTGCGAGTCTTCCACATTAAAAATCAACAACAACCAAAAATCAGGCAAAAAATAAGGACTGTAGCTCTTTACAAAATCAACAGTAAAAACTGAATAAGATTCCCTCACATTCTAGGTCTGTAATGTTCAGTTTAGATAAGATCATTTTCAAACGACCAGTCCTGACTGGAACTTTCGATTTTGAGAACTGGTTGGCATCTTCGTCTGCACACGACAACTAAAAATAGAACCTTGATGCTTGCGCTGTTAAAGGCATCGTATGAACTAGGACTTAAACTGTGAGTACGCATGACACTGGTTAAGCATTATTCATATCCAAACTGAAGAAAATAAAAATTCTCCATCTATTTCTATAGAAAAAAAAAACACTTCCAAAATAAAAAATTTCATACTTCGTCGCAAACTAACCACATGTCATAAACCAGTTTTCTCAACACATAAATAACTAAATTAAAATATCTTGGGTGGGCCGGAATAGCCTTGTGGTAGAGTGCCGGACTCGTAATCTTGGTGATCCTGGGGTTGCAGGTTCGAATCTCTGCCAGGCCGTTTTGGTACAGGGGGATTTTTCCCTCAGAGTTAACATTGGTTCTGACTCCATTTCCCATACAGTCCTTCAAATGAGACTATAAACTGAGGTTCCGTGTGTGAACGCACGCATAACATCTTGCACACACGTGAAATCCCATCACCAACTTTGGAAGAGAAGGCCAGTTTAGCTGTTGGTATGGATGACATGTTACACACATCATGTACCTTCCCCAAAGTTGGAGTATGGCTGCCTTAATGGTTGGATAATAAAATAAAAAAAACCGTCATACACACAAAACTCCACACCCTTTGTTGGGCAGATGGGATTAATCCTTGCCTGCCTATACAGGGAGTGTCCGCAGGAGTATCGGCCTGCATAGGCGAAAAAAAAAAAATCTTTGATGGGGTGGGGTACGGGAAATCTTTTCCTTTATAAAAGGTCTATCTACAGTGAAAATAGGTTACACAACTGGCATATGGTGGGAGCTAATACCTGGTATTTGAGCAGACAAGAGATTTCCCATATAAAATCGGATGAAAGCTCAACATTTCAGCTCATTGACCTACACCCCAGGGCATTTTCAGGTCAAGTACAGAAATTGCCTGAAAATATGTAGAGAGATCTAACACTCGAAACCTAAACGTAGGTGGTCAACAATTAGAAGACTCGTGCCTTGTGTTACAGATGCGTTGGTGTGTGTGTCTCTCTGTCTAACTTACAGAAATTCGGATGCATGTACGATTTTTAATTCACACACCCACACATTCGAAACATGGACAGCCAGGCAACAAGGCAACATTTTCCTTTTTTTATGCTGCTCAAGCCATCAAAAAACAAACACACAAAAACATAGCAATATACAACGGTATCAATTCAGCAGAATAATGTACGCCGTAATCCTAGGCGTACAATTCATATAGATATATAATATTATATTCTTTTAGCCACGTCCGACTCAACACAACAGTTCTCAGACATCGCAAGTCACTCATGAAGAATGCTGTAGTGGAAGTCCTCTCCTGGGGCTAACACAGTCAGGAGGAGCAGCTCGCAGAGTCCCCACAGAACCAAAGAAACGGCTCTGTCCACAACAGGAGTGACGGCATGAACACAAGAGCTGCAGCTCACACACAAACAAGATGTTGACACCACAAAAGCGATGGCCCTGGTACACCAGAAACAACGGCTCTGGTACGACTGGCACAACAGGTCGTGGGTTCAAATACTTCAAGAGCGACAGCTCAGGCTCAGCAGCAGCGGCAGCTCTGGCACAACTGGCACGTCGGGTTACTGTCGACTCCCACGTCGACCTCTCCACACCCCAGCAGGGTGGAGACAGGGGTAGATTTTGGCTACGCCCCTGACCCGGGCGCAGTGGCAGGTCAGGTTACCGTCAACTCCCTCGTCGACCTCTCCACACCCTTAGCAGGGTAAAGACAAGGGCAGACTACACCCAGAGGGTCCTCTAGCAGTGGCAGCCAGTTCCTGGTCACACCAGGACGATGACTTTACCTGGGGGAACTGATAACTACCTTGATTATCTAGCCTATTATAATCATGGCCATTATTCATCATGGTTATTAATCATATTCATAACCACAATTACTTTATTTTTCACCAGAACTTGGGGGAAAAATACCCACAGCAAAATCAACATATTTCTCATACAATATCACAATAGAACATTCTCTGTTCGGAATCGTGCTTGACACATTGGGGGTGGGGGGGGGGGGGGGGGGGGGGGGGGGGGGGGGGGGGGGGGGGGGGGGGGGGGATAGGATTTCCATATATACCCTTTCAAAATCATGCTTTACACATTGGGGGCAAAGGATTTCTACATAGACCTTTTCGAAATCATGCTTTACACATTGGGTAGAAATGATTTCCACATAAACCTTTTGACGATAAACCAAGAATATAATTATTGCATATAAGAAATGATTTGCTTTCGTCCCTTTCATCAAGAAATTTTTTTTTATCATTTTATGTCTCTTCCATCATGACAAGAATGTTTTAATCATTTCACATAATCACTACATCTCAGAGAAGGACTTCTATTCATAAAATCATTCATAAGTAACAGTAACAGCCCTTCAAGACATATCAAGGAAAGATTTCCGCACACTCTTGTTTATCAACAAATAGACATTCATTATTCATATAAAAGGATGGTTTAAATACATATCACAACCATTAATACATGATAGTTTCCATCGCTCACTTCTGGAGCTTACTATCAATAACATCATTACAATACATTAGAATAAACAAAACTTTTTTTTCCATCATAAAGCCATGAACAAGCTAAGCCACCTCCTTTTCCGATCATTCATCAACAGCATATTTTTTCCTTCTTTCTATTCATACCTTCTGAAAACAATTTCCTCATATCGCTCTTTCAAGTCACAAGATATACCAAAAAACAACAAATACTTCTTTTTTCTAAAAAAAAAACTTTACTAGGCGCTGAGAAAGTTACAGTCGCCTTTAGGAGGGGTGAAGGATTTTGGACTGTGATTTCAAATAGCTAATACTGAAATACCTGACTGCCACAGCAACCCGTTCAGGAGTCCCTCTTTGGCCACTGGGAAGTTGCACTGCCGGAACTGCTGTAGAGACTGCCTGATTGTTTCAGCTCACCTGGCTTATACAGCGCGCAGGTGAGCAGCAGTCAGGTAAACTAACCAACCAAACCGGTTTTCTGGTGAACATGTTCTGGCCAATGCGGTTGTAAAAATTTGTGACCGGACAAAAAACGGTCCGTCACACCTTGCAGCCTGTACTATACTACGCACAAAAAGTTAAGGATCGGTATGTGAAAACAGGTGCGTAATAAACTCAGTTCGCTACTGTTATTTATTTCTTAGTCCAGCCAAATTGTCATGAATTCTTGTTCAGCTGTAAGTGGGCGATGTTGTGTTAGTGCGAAAATTGCACGGGATTCTCTACTACTGAGCTGGGCCGCAAACGGAAAAGCGGAAACTTGCGAAAAATGACCTTGTTTTGGACCGTTCTGCCTGAACACATTGCACTTGCCAGATGGAAAAACCATTATGCACGTGCAAGCACTGCTGTTTATGTGTGAGATGCTGTCGCTCGCTTGGCTTTATAAGAAGACATTCCACCAGTGGTAGACCTGATCTGACAATGCCTCCACGACGAAAATTAAGCGAGTTGGATATGGGACGAACTGTTGCATGGTTCCAAGATGGTGTTCCCAAGCGAGAAGTGGCCAGGCGACTTCATGTCTCCATCTCGGTCATTGTCCGACTGATTCAACGCTTCACAGCCACTGGGATTGTCCATGAAAGACGCAGATCTGGTCAACCGAAGAAGACAACCCCACGTGACGATCGTCTCATTGAACGACAAGCCCTGCAGACAAGAACAGCCTCTTCCAGCATCATTCAAAGGCAGTTCAGGGTGGCTACTAACATCAACATCAGCCAGCAGACCATACGGAACCGCCTACACGGGTTTAATCTCCGTTCTCGTCGCCCAGCAGTATGGCCACGCTTAACTCCAGCCCATAGGGCAGCATGCCGCGCCTTCTGCGCATGTCACGTGAGGTGGACACGTCAGCAATGGTCCCAGGTCCTGTTCAGTGATGAATCACGCTTCACCATTCACCACAACGACGGCCGACTGAGGGTCTGGAGGCGCCCAGGGCAACGCTTTAATGACGCCACTGTCCAAGAAAAGGTGGCCTTTGGTGGAGGTTCTGTAATGGTCTGGGGGGCCTTCAGCCTTCACCACAGAACACCCTTGTATCATGTACAGGGTAACCTGACTGGCATCCGATACCGGGATGAGATCCTTCGACCGCTGGCTGTGCCTACACTGCAGCAGATCTGCCCTGTTAAGGCAAAGTCAATTAAGTCCATTTTTGTCAAAAATGAGGTTATTTGTGAATCACAGTCACCATTTAGGTGCGCATCTTCTGTGTTATTTTTTAGGCTGAACGGCCTTTAGTTTTCGAGATTTAAGCAAGTATGTCCATGTTAAATTTCCTTTAAGTACCAGAATGTTTTGACAGAATGAAGCAAGTCCTACAACTCCAGATTCCCTTGATGTTACTATAAATACCCTCTACATGCTACGTCGATCACAATTTGATGGCAAAAGAGAGCATGTCCTTTAGCCAGTGAGAGAAAAGGATCTAGTTGCAAACCAATCAGAATACTTGTTACTTTGATTGTTGGGGAGTCGTGCGGCGAGTAACCATGGGTGATTCAGACACATCAGAGTAAGTTCTGGTTTAATACTTGTAATATAGTGATGTTGAGAGTGTTTATAGTAATGTTGATAATGTTGAATGCGTTGTTTGTGGTGTAACTTGTCGTCTTGGCCGTGCAAATGCTTGAAAATATAATGGGCCAGTCATTTGGCTGCTTGATCAAGTTTTGGCTTTGATCTAGTTTTTCAGTTTGTTTCTTCACTACCGGTAATCAGTCTAGCCAGAAAGGTGCATTCAGTGCCAAGCCTATGGATGCGTGAGTGTGTATGCATGTGTCAGTGGATGTGTCCATAAAATTGTGACGGCCTCCCACAAAATGATAGATAAGTCGCGCAGGGCTGATCGCCGCTGCGGGCAACAAAGAATAGTGAGGGTCATTTGGGGTAAAATGAGATTTTTGGTTCGACGTATTGTAACGCTGTTAAATTCATCAAAATCAGGAAATATTTTCGATTATGAAGGCCAGGGAATTAGTGGCCTTATAAACGAATATTTCGCCACCATCAATAGCAATGAAAAGGAATATCGGCCCTAGTATTTTCTAAAGTGTGTGTATGCGCGCGCGCCTGTGTGTGTGTGTGTGGTGTGTGTGTGTGTGTGTGTGTGTGTGTGCGCGCGCATGCGTGCGTGCATGTGTGTGTGTGTGTGTGTGGGGGGGGGGGGGGGGGGGGATGGTCGTTACTGAGTTAGAGTGTGGTTGTGTGTTTGCGAAGACCATATGAACGTATTTAGAAAAAAAAAAATGCACGAAATATTTACTTCCTCTTACTTTACTTTACCAATTCCTCCCTCCTCGTTCTTTTCAAACTGTCTCTGTTTGCATCTTTTTCTCTCTCGCTCTCTCTCTCTCTCTCTCTCTCTCTCTCTCTCTCTCTCTCTCTTTATCTTCCTTCCCTCCTTCTCCCTCTCTTCCCTTCCCTCTTTTCCTCTCTCTGTCCCTTCTTCACCTTCCTTTCTCTCTCTCTCTGTTTGTCTCTGTCTCTGTCTCTCTCTCTGTCTGTCTCTGTCTCTCTCTCTCTCTCTTTCTCTTCTCTCTCTCTCTCTCTCCTCTCTCTCTCTCTCTCCTCTCTCTCTCTCTTGTCTCACCCATTTCATTCCTAGAAAAGTCTATTCTACAGTATCACCCGATTAATTGAAAATGCCTTGGGGTGGGACCACTCCTTGGTTTGCACAGTTAATTTCACTTTTTTATGTTGATTTGAATGCTGTTTCAGATAAGGCAGAAAACTGAAATTAAAGAACACGCGGATGATTTTTTAGATAGATAATTAGAAGTCCTTACGTAATACCAAGTTCCTTTGGATTACCGGGTTTCACTGTAATACACTTACTGACTCGGAAAAGTGACCAGCATATAATGCGCATGTGAAAATTACAACTTGCATAAATGTACCTTTTTTTGGTAAAATATTTAACAAACAATTTGATCCAAATAATGTGGCAAAAACAAGTATGTACACATACTCGCTTTTGGCAAAACATTTAACAAGCCTGTTTTATTAGAATGTTTAGGCAGAGAAAAGTACGTCCATAAAAATTGAAATATAAAAGAAAATGAAGAAGCTATCGAAAAACCCTGAATGGACAAACAATTCGTCTCTGTCCTGAATATAATCCAGAAATAAAAACAGAAAAACTATTGACACTGTTTGAGAATTCAATTAAAACACAAAATGCGTTTTTCTCGAAAGTAGATTTTATGGACTTGCTTGGTTTTGCCTTAACAGGGCAGAGATGGGACCGAGGGCTGTCTACCAGGATGACAACGCTCGCCCCCACAGGGCAAGGGTGGTCAACGACTTCCTGCAGCAGTCTGGAGTCAGCAGAATGGAGTGGCCAGCATGCAGTCCCGATCTCAACCCGACTGAGAACTTCTGGGATGAGCTGGATCGCAAAGTGAGGAGCCACCCCCCTCCCAGGGATGCCCAACACCTCTACCAGACCAGCCGCCGTGGCGAAGTAGTTAGCGTCGCGGACTCCCGGCTGGGAGGTTGTGGGTTCGAATCCCATCAGAGTCATGTGGGTTTTTTCTGCCCCGACCGGCTCCTACCCAGAGTTGAGTTTGCTGCGGACTCAGTTGGGAAGACTAGGACCACACAGTCAAGTTTCATCCACTTAATGGATGCGTTTCTGAGAGTGTTGCTCAAATTTCCTGACCAACACTGCAGGTGCCTGTATCTCTCGGGCCTGGTTGACGCCAGGATATATTATGAAAGGAAGCGTAGAGTACAGCCCTGTCATGTAGTCTCAGACCGAAATGGAAATCCGTAGCATCATCTTAATCATCCTCATTCCCATTGATCAGCATTTTTTTTTAAAAAGTCTCAAGTTCTGTGGCCCTTCATGCCCTGCTCTCATGGTGACCTCAATTTCGATGTCCTCTCCACGTCTGTGGCCTTGGTTTGCTTCCGTCGGGGTCACCAGTATCGGCGAGTCCATGGGGGCTGTCGTTGGACGGACGTGGTGGCGCCCTCCGGAGGGAGAGCTCACTCACGCCGGCTCCGCGACTAAGCAATTATTGTCGTCAGTAGGGGGCTTAGTAGGTGGTGTCCTGCGTATGTTAGATCAGAACAGGCGCCACTGAACACCACCGAAGTGACTCGGCAGCAGTGCAGTGTCTCCTCCGGTGGGTTGCCTCTTGACGACTTGACATTGACTGCTCCCTGTGGATTGCTGGTGCCGGGGCTGCGGCGGGGCCAGCCGGGCTATGGCTGTGGACGGGGTGTCGGAATGAGCGGTGTGGGTGCACTGCCTCTGAGGTGGTGCAGAGGTTGGGACAGAAAAAAAAAAAAAAAAAAAAAAAAAAACCACCTCTACCAGATGCTGCAGGCTCACTGGCAGGCGCTTCCACAGAGGATCTTCACCAACCTGGTCAACTCGATGAGGACTCGCTGCATCGAGTGCCAGAACAGTCATGGTGGTTACACGCATTACTGAGCTTTTGGGAGCATCAGTATGCCCCGTGTTGTGATTTCAATGACTTTGGGAAATCAAATTTGGATACGTACCCACTTTAATCAAATGTACACACCACGATTGCTCGAGATTGAAGGCAATTGTGTATTGTTGGCCAAACTTCAACGCATTGACTTTCTTATTTTGACAGTTATGAATGTTTGTGAAAGTGATCCTTAACTTTTTGTGTGTAGCTTATATCAAAATAACAAAAACAAAAGAAGTCCTACCAGGCGTGACTGTGGTACGCTGGGCATTTCCAGAAGCGATGACATCATAGCCATTCTTGGCGTAGACATTAGGCTTTGCGATGCGCACCGCCACTGATGGGAAAGGCTTGCCTACACAGCCTGGGAAAAATGACAGAAAAATGGGCACTGACATTTTCCTGTGGTTGCACAGTTCACCTTGGGAACATATGCAAAAATGGTCTTACACGCTATTCATGCATACATACACACAGAAACACACACACACAATATCACAACAGATTAATTACTACAACCTAAAAAAAAAAGTATCTGTAGACCCAGAATGAAACTCCATGGCATCATCAACAACATTATGAGTGAATATTCTCACCGACTCTCATTAAATGAAGTAAACAGTGGAGAAAATCTGCCCTCTCCACTCGCATACATATGATTCAACATGAGGCAGAATGCAAAGATCAATGTTAAGATCACAATAGAAACAGACTGAATTTGATGAATTTTTAGTTTCTATTTGTGTGCCAATTTTTCAAAAAACACCACAGACAAACCTTCACCTACATGTTCCGATACACATCCAAACATACAGCAACATCATCTTCTGTTTTTATCAGAGGAACAACTTCTTTATCAAGACAAAAAATATCATCTCCAATATTTAACAAACATGTTTCACAACAGTCAACTTACATCATGCAGAAAAGACCCTGTTTAGTTTACATATTTCTGTTCTATTGGGTTTTTCTTTTTCATCCAAAAAAAAAAAAAAAAGTTTTGGCTTTTGATACCACTCTTACTACTGACCTTGTTTGTATGTTTTGCTAATTTCTGTTCTGATGTCGCAAGGGGGTATATGGCATGAAACAGACTTGCCTTTGACCGAGCTTTGTTTCTCTCCATTAATGTCGCTCTCACCTTGTTTTTGTAAACCACTCTGATCACGCTAGCTTGTGCAATATGGATCCAGAGCTACATGAGGTTGGTTTATTTGTTATGGAGAGAAAAAAAAAAAAACGAGCGGGCAGGGGCGGATCAGTTACTTAGAGAGGGGGGGGGTTCCAAATTGGGGCAGGGGTCCAGGGGCCGCCCAGGCCCCAGTGGGGTCTAGGGGCAAAGACCCGGTGGGTGGTCTGGGGGGCAAAGCCCCCCAGAAGCTGAAGATATTTTCACTTTCTGAGGTGCTTTGGAGGCCTCTCCTGGTGTCTATTTACTATGAATCTGTACACAAATATGTCTGGACATTTTTTTGCAGAAAGGCACTGTGATCAACGAAAATACATAAACTTACTTACATAGGTTGACTGAGAGGGACAGGAGGGGCATCCATAGTTGCTCCACTGTTTACAGGAAATTCTTTGGCAGCAACTGCATATAGGACCTATACTTTGTAGCATAGGAGTCCACAGCTGCTTCAATATCAATGGGTATGTCACGATGGACCCTCATGAGCGCAAGACCATTCAGACGGCCTGCTCCCATTGATGTGCGCGTGTAGGTTTTCAACGACCTCAGCCCAGAAATGGTCCTCTCACATTCAGCTGTGGTAATTGGCAAAGTGCAAATCAGTTTCAGCATCATGTGGATGTTGGGGTACATGTCCCTATCACAGGCCTTTAAGCTGCTCTCAATGGTGGAGGGAATGTCTTGTGGCTGGTTAAAATTTCTCCACTTGGTGCTCCATCGGTGAAGCTCAGCAGCCAGACCCTCTGAGTCAGGAAGGTCTGTGTCCCACAGTAACGCCAAGTGCTTTACACCGTCTGGAACAGCCAGGAAGGGCCCAGGTAAGCGAACCAAGTTTTCCGGAATCAGCTGAAGTGCGTCCTGGGCAAGCTCTGCATTCTTGAAGCGATCGTTCATCTGAGTGACCAGATAGTCCAAGAATGGCACAGCAACTGATGTCCGGAAATAATCCATGGCTGTATCAGCAGGATGGTTTTCCCTCAGGAGCTGCCTAGCATTTAGCCGGGGGACTTGGATGGTGGTGTCAAAGTTCTGGGCCATCTCAGTGGCTTCAAGGAACCAAGAAGCGCTGAAAACATCATCGACATTTGTTCTCAGTTCCTGGAGGCTGGCAGTGATATTGGTTATTGCCGAATAGGCATCCGCAATGTCTCGTGCACGCTTTTGGAGTTTCACACTCAGAGGCTGGAGGTACTGGAGGCACCGTCGGGTCACAACAAATGCAATCAGGAATCCACTATCGGAGATTGCATGGAGCAGACCCCGCGCTTTGCAGGCAGTGTCACCGTCCCAGTTGTCTTCCTGCGTTATCTGACCCAAGCAATCAAACACAACTTGAGACATGGCAGCGAATGTCTCGAAAGCATGATGCCTTTCTACCCATCGGGTTCTACACAAGTCCACCAGCTTCTGTCTCTTGTTTTCGGTCGCAGCCTGTCCAATCACTTCTTCGAGTTTTCTTTGTCTCTTGGGTGACAGTGAAAAAAACAAAGACAGCTCTTTGAGAACTGCGAGCATATTTTTCACAGCTGGCACAGAACAGGCTTTGACAATGCAGAGGTTCAAACAGTGTGCAGCACAATGAAAATATAAAGCTTTCTCATTGATTTCCTGGATGCGTGCCTGCACACCTTTGAATTTGCCTGCCATGTTTGCAGCGCCATCATAGCCTTGGCCCCTGATGTTGGCAGCATCCAAATCCCAGTTCCGCAGAGACTGCAGAATGAGGCCAGCAAGGGTTTCCCCGGTGATGTCATCACACTCTACAAAAGAGAGGAAAGCTTCTTGAATAACATTCGATGAATCCACAAAACGAATGACAATAGAAATTTGTTCCATGTTTGAAGCATCCGTGACCTCATCTGCAAGGACTGCAAAGTATGTCGCACTGTGGATCTCTGCCAAAAGTCTCCCTCTAATCTGGTCGCCAAGAATGTCTATCATCCTATTCTGGGTTTCCTTCGAAACGTACGTGGCATTGCTGTCACACGTTTGAAGGTGATTCTGAAGAAAATCATCCCCAGAGTCAATGCGAAACTTCAGGAGAGCATTGAAGTTACTCCTGTTGCCTTCTTCCAGCACCCCATCATCTCTGTGACCTCTGAGAGCAAGACCTTGTTGGCCACACAAGAAAACTGTCTTGAAGATACTTGCAAGTATCTTCCGATTTATAGCGATCTGCGCTTCAGCTTCTGCGTTTAGTCTGACATCAATGCCCTCAACAGGATTTCGCATATTTTCCAAGAAATTTTCACTCTTCAGCATAGCATCTGCGTGATACTTTTTTGTGGCATGATTTTTCAAGTCATCAGAACACTTGTTCCAGTTTCGATAAGCTGATTGACAAAATAGCCAAGATTTTCATCATTGGCAAACATTACACAGTGTTTGCACAAGACGCCATCTAACGATGGGGAATATACAAGCCAGGGATGTTTTTCTAACCAGTCTGCCTGAAATTTTCTGTTTTTGTTATTCAGTCGACTGACAGGAAACTGGAATTTCTTTGGGGTACCCAGTGTTCCGTAAGAAGGTGAAACTTTTCTGCTTCCTCTGAAGGTTTTTTTGCTGAGGCAACGCCCAAAATCCATGGCTGTCTCAAGTCTTCTTGACAGACCTGTTGACAGAAATAAAAAGGAACATACTTGTTAAGCAAAGGGAAACAGAGCAAGATCCAATTTTCTAATTATAGTCTAAGTGAACAATTATTACCGGTGTATGGTTGGACTGAAAAAAAAAAAACACTTTCTAAAAGGTCATGTGAGGAACAAACACAAGGTCATGTGAAGGAACAAACACTTTCCGAGCAACCAGGAAGAAATTGTCATTAGCCTGCACGCACACACACCAGTATCAACAACACCACCTCCACCACCATCACAACCACACTAGTCATGACATACCTGATGGATTAGATGAACACGCAAAGTCTGCTGTTTCTTGATCTAATGTTGATTTTGAAGACATCGCATTGTGAGTCTCATCTGAGCACTGGAGCTGGCAACTTGGCTTTCTGGCAGTCTGGAGAAAAAGTCATAGTTTAACACTTAGTTTACACTTCATATTGAAACCAAAGTTTATGAGATACTGGCTATAAGTGTAATTGATCTTTACATGTTACCCAATTTTGATGAATGACTTGTATACAAATGAGAGTGTTGGGCTACCACTAATAATCCATAAAAATATTTGATGAAGAGGATGATTTAAAAAAAATATCATTTTATTATCCCATTATTGGGATTTATTATCATTATCAATTACATGTAAATTATATTGTTATTGTATTGTATTATAATTTGAATTCTTGTTGTACAATGTTCTTCTTCAGATAGAACAGTAAATATATTATTATTTGAGGCCAATCATAAAGAACTCTTAACTTGCTTGTTAATCTAGTAGAAATAAGAACTCTGTATTACAGTGTATCGAACAATAATATTGACAAGAAAATATTATTCATTCAATTCGCAAGAAGACCACAAGATTCTATCAGCACTCAAGACCTATCTCCATTACCTCCATTGTGTTAATTATTTGATTCAGCAACTATTAAAAATTTGGTCATAAAACAAAACAAAACAAAACACACAGACACACACATACACACTATAGTTCCGTAAACCAGCTTACAAGAGCAAACCAAACAATAAGTTACACTTACCTCTGAATTTGAAGATCCTTCAGCATGTGATTGTGAATCTGAACAATCTTCTGTCGTAACGGGAACAGTAGAAATGCCTGCCTGGTCTTCCTGTTGTGGCAGGGTGTTATCTTCACTGACACTTTCAACACCTTGGCTTGTGCTACCACCACCTGAAAGTAATAACAAAGGCCCCGGGTAAATATTTTTTTGCAAAAGCCGGTGACTGAAATGATGGACTAATAAGTAATAGTACTAAAAATGAGGTCGCTATAACAAATAGAAATAGTATGGAGGTTAATTGGAAGCAAAAAAAAACGGGGGGGGGGGGTTATCAGAGTCTACTGAAGTCAGGGGGGGTGTAGAAAAAATAGGCTAGGAGAGAGAGAGAGAGAGAGAGAGAGGAATGCATGACAGGTTGACAGGTGACACTGTGACAATCACAATGACACGTGCACCCCCCCCTCCCCCCCGCCCCCGATACACAGTATAGTCATGCACAAGCGCGCGCACGCACACACACACACACACACATGCACACCATCACTCTGCAAATTTGATTTTGCTTAATATCTAACACTCAATGTTAGCCACAACAACTATTTGATCGTGCGCCTTTGGAAAGAAAAGACAAACGACAAACACGTGTACACGAGTTACTCACCGGCCATTGTCTGCGGAGAAAAGAATGCCTTTAGTTTCTTCATTCCAGCTGCATCCGCAGATTTATAGGAGGTCGCTTCGGCATTTTGCAGCTAAACAAACTGATAAATATACGCTGGCCGCGATTTGTATACACTGTGTTGAAAAACTCTTCAACTCCCGCAAGCTTCTCCACGACTTCTTTCTCTTCGCGATTCGCGCTCGTAAACAAAGAGAGCGCAAGGGAAGTAAGTCTGCCGATGTTGAAAGATACGTCTTTCCACCACATACTTTCAAAAGAATCAGCATCCCGCACGATGCAGGGGCAGAAAATAAGATGTGTTAACGTGTTAACATGTTCAAATTTATTTCTTTTCTTTTTCTGAGAGATGAATTTGGTATTTTTCTTTTTTCAAAAAAGAAATTATAAAGCTGAGAGTTTTTTTTTTTGTTTTTTTTTAGGGGGGGGGGTGGTTCCGGAACCCCTGGAACCCCCCCTCAGATCCGCCCCTGGCGGGCAATACTCCCATTCCTTCCAACCAAAACTGCAACAATTTACTTGGAAACGAACACACACACACACACACACACACACACAGATCAAAATGTTTACGCCCTATAATTACCTGGAATTCGAGGCCCCGACAAGGGGTTGGTCAGAGCCATTCCTATCTCCGTCATCCCGTACCGCTCTAAAAGACGATGGCCAGTGATTGTCTCCCATTTCTCCATCACCGGCTGAGGTAAAGCTGCTGATCCGCTTACCATCAGCCTGAAGATATAAACAATTTAGGTGTAAATACAGTAATGTATACACTCACCAAAGGTGATGTCGCATGTGGGAAAAACCATTCTAAGTGACTGGAGGGAGTGTACTCACACCAACCCCCCCCCCCCCCCCCCCCCAATTAGAAGTGGGTTGTGAAAATCTCTTGCAACTTAGCTGTCCATATATTCTTCTTCCACAAATATTAGTCTTCAGTGTGACTATCATTCCATTTTAGTCACTGAGAGAGATTCCCATAGGCACAGAATCACACATATTTACCATATTTATACACTCCAGTTTTTAATCTATACTCAACGAAAAAAGTAACTGACCAGGCAGTATTTGTCCTTTTAATTGTTATTTCAACAAACCGAATGATATGTATAACCGATCAACAGAATCTGCCACAATCGGGGCACAAAATAAACAAAAAGAAATTCATCTTGGAAATCACGAAACCCAGTTCCAACAATTCATTCGGGGAAAGTGTGTTAACAAATGTCACAGAAACAAAAGGCAGTTGCTCCATAAGACTGATCAGTCTCAATACCGTGTGTAACCACCATGGTTGGCCAACACTGCTGCACAGCGCTGTCGCACAGATGTCACCAGTCTCTGGATGAAGGCCTGAGGGATGTTCTGCCATTCTTCAATGACTGCTTGGCGGAGTTGTTGAAGTGTCTGTGGAGGGTGAGGTCGACGATGCACACGACGCTTGATTTCATCCCATACGTGTTCAATGGGTGATAAATCTGGGGAACGAGCTGGCCAAAGCATAGTGGGGATGTGCCGTGCATGGAGGTCATCTTGAACAACTCTAGCCACATGGGGTCTGGCATTATCCTGCTGCAGGGTCAGGCCAGGGCCGTGTTGTTGAAGGAAAGGCACGATGTGAGGTCTAACAACCTCGTCCCTGTATCGAAGTCCAGTGATGGCACCATTCAGGATGATCAGCTGGGTTCGATGAGTACCTGTGAACCCACCCCATGCCATGACCCCCCTCCACCGTGGGATTCGTACTCCTCAACACAAGCGTCAGCAAAGCGTTCACCAGCAAATCGGTAGACTCTTCGCCGGCCATCTGGTCTGGATAAGGTGAACCTCACTTCGTCAGTCCACAGAATGCTGTTCAGCTCAGCATTTGTGGCTCGCTGGTATCTTCTGGCCCATGCTATACGAGCGTTACGGTGATGCTGCAGTAGAGTTAGTCGCCTAGCAGGACGCCTTGCGCGAAGTCCTCTGTCACGCAGGCGATTGCGCACAGTGTTGGAGGTGATCGGCCTGAGCCCAGGGATAGTGCGGGCAGTCACTGTGCTGGGCTGGAAGCGGTTCCGCAGATGTGTTTATGACGATGAACCGATCCTGTCGTGCAGTTGTCACTCTTGGGCGACCACTTCTTTGAAGGTCAGCGACTGTGCCTGTTGCCCCATAGCGTTGATTCCAATGCCGAACAGTCATTCTTGTTACTCCAAAGTGCCTTGCGGTCGCAGCAACCGATGCTCCGCCTTGCAGCATGCCAACAAGACGACATCGTTCACTCTCGGATAAGCGTGGCATCTTTCTGTGCGGTGTTAATCAGTGGTACAGTATGGATAAAGTTGCCGAGTGAGACAACGAATACAGTTCAGGCTTTTTGACTGTGTGCATGTGAAAAGCGTGAAGGGGGATGCACCACAGCTGCTTTTGTCATTTTCGCCAGCGCAGCCGTGTGCACGCTATTCACGGGCATTCAACAGTTCACCGCGAATTGTTTATCTGGCAGTATTCCAATACATTTTATTCCATTCAATTTCTC
The DNA here is from genome assembly GCA_018398815.1 of Conus ventricosus. Lineage (NCBI taxonomy): Eukaryota > Metazoa > Mollusca > Gastropoda > Neogastropoda > Conidae > Conus > Conus ventricosus. The sequence goes on from CM031609.1 coordinate 46,480,847, forward strand.
GCTTTTTAATTTATTTACAAGGCAGAATCAAAGTGGTCAGTTACTTTTTTCGTTGAGTATATTTACTTATGCTCAAGTTTTTAATCTATGCTGAGACGAATGTATACCGATTATTGAACTGGACTGATTTCATTCTTCATACCCTCATGTGCCCTACCAAGAACCAATCATCCAACTGAAAAAGAAAAATATGTACTGACATTTGATTTAGATGGTCTGTCAAACGTTACAAGTACCTCACTGATAGCACTGTGTGTATTTCATGTTAAAAAACATACAGATTGTTACACAGAGGGACATTTACTGATTCAATACAAATCCCAGGTGTTTGTAATGTTGTTGAGCTAACACCAAAGGTATTTTTGCTGTGTTTAGTGGGCTTTTATATGCTCAATTGTTCTAAAAACATCAACTTTCACATTGAATAACACACATAACACAAAACTAATTAATGTGTAAATTTAGAAGTTAATCAAAAAATCTCTGGATTTATGACTGTAGTTGTGAATATTATGCCTTTATAAAAATCCCCATCAGATTATTCAAACAACCCAGATTATACTGCAGTTTAGTATTCAAAATAGTGACATTTTCAGTGTTTTGACTCATTTATTTGGCGATGTGTTGTGTATACTCAAATTATTTGGTAAATTTATAATAGATTTGTTAGACTTACGCCTGACATTCAACAAGCAATGAAAACAATGCTAACATGGGTTTCTTAGCGAAAATAAACTCATTACAGGGGACAGTCGAAAAGAAAAGGGTGATTTTTTATGTGTATCATGTTAGGAAAACAGTACTGAGGTGTTATATGCATGTTTGTCTAGTTTTTGAGTGTGATAAATCTTTGTGCCATGGTAGTGAGAGATTATTATAAGTAATAAATATAGGGGGAAGAAACTGTAGTGTTAGGGAAAAATAAAAAATAAAAAACGATTTAAGGGTTGAGATAACAAATTAAGATTAATGTGGATGGTTGTGTAACTAAACTGTATAGTTGAGTAATGTTTTGTAGTTGTGATGGTAGTGTTGTTTGTAGAATTAGCCAATGATGTGGAATGGTGGGTATGTGTGTTGATATTGTGGATGTTGAGACCCTTGGGTTGTGTGTCCAGTTTGGCAATGAAATTATTGAGTTGTTTCAACTGTCACTCGTGACGCAAAGAGTCCAGACATGACATGGAAATGATGTTGTGTTGGTGTGGTTGAAGTGTGGGGTCGGGTTTGGGCGGTGGTGGGGATACAGCAGGGGACCTGGCTGATATCCGCCACCACCGACCCAAACCCGTCGCCCTACACTTCAACCACACCCAACACAACATCGACCATGTCAAAGTCATGGCACTCTGGCAGTCACAGAGTGACAGCTTTGAACGCACAACTCAAGAATCCCATCTCATTGCCAAACTGGGAACACTACACCCCCAAGGCATCAACATCCAACAATAACCAAACACACATACCCACCACTTCCACATCAGTTGGCAATATCCCCTACCAACACACACACAATACACACACACATACGTACACCACCACCACATCCCCCTCACTCACTTCATACAGTAGTTACAGCAACCCTCCATCTATTTAATCTTAATTTTGTTTTATCCTTCCCCTTAAATTCCGTTTTTTTTTTTTGTTTGTTTTTTTTTCCCTCCCCTCAGTTTCTCTCCCCCCCCCCCTTCTTTCCCCTTACCATTACTATCAATCCACCACTACCACTACCATCACAAAGATACCACACCATCCCAATAAACTAGACACACAACCCTATCATATCACACAACACACACCTCCCCCGACGCAACCCACCCCCCCCCCCCTCCGTTTCCTCTCCCATAATCCCCCTGGCCCCATGTCATTTCCGCCCACCGACCACATGGAAGAAAACGGATAAGTCATTTTTCTTTCTTCTTTCTTCGTTCTTTGTTCGTACTGTCCCACATGTTAAATGTGATTTATTTTTTCGCCTGAAGAAGACCCAAGTGGTTGAAATGCATCGTGTCTTGTCATGTGCTTTGTTTGTCAATGTCATTGGCGGTAAGTTCTAAACAAACTCTATTCCTAATTTTGCTTCGTTCGCCGCCACCAGTCACTCCATTTTGAAATTTTATAATTATGTCAATTTCTGCTATACTAATTATCAACATTATCAAGTCATTTAGACAGGACATTGTAGACAAATGCATAACAACAAAACATGCAAAAAATCAAAGAGATCTGTCTAGAAATAAGTGAGCAGTAACCATTTTATTGAACCTACCCAAAAAAGCTAAATTTTACCACGGCATACAGATATTCAAATGTGCTATTATACTGTGGCAGTGAAGGGGTTAACCCTTTCACTGCTAGTGCTAGACGTTCTGTTTTGCATGAATCCCCATCGCCAGCCATTTTTTGTGAAAAACTATAATTTCATACCAGCATGTGTGAAACGCAGATATCTCAGGAACTAGAACATCAAGTTTCATTCTGTTCTTTTTTTTTTCAAATGGAGGAGAAAGAGTGTATTTTTGTAATGTTATAATATGTTAGTAATGGTAAGTCAAGAACAATTTCAATTGTTTTAGTAATCTCAAGTAAAAAAAAATGCAAAATAAAATTTTGAATGTTATCTTTCATCTGAACATGAAAAAGAAGTAAGCATGCCAACAAACTCTGAACAAGGAAAAATACTCCACTCACCAAATGAAGACCAGAAAGTATGTAATATCCATCAGAAGAATGAAAAATACAGCCTCAAAATCATATACTCTAAATCAGAAAACTGGTGATGGCAGTGCACAATAGACAGGCAAGTATCAAGTTTGCGAGTATGTCCAGGGTTCAGTTTTCAGACAGAATGAAAAAAAAAGAATTCTACAACTACAAATGACACTATTTCTACTGTCTGTGCTGTGATGTAGAAAAGCAATCACTCACATGCACACACACACACACACACACACACACACACACACACACACACACACACACACACACAAACATCAAACACACACACACACACACCACCACAACACGATCACCCACACACACACACTTCTTACACAAAGAATAGCACACACACACACACACACACACACACACACACACACACACACACACACACACACACACACGCACACACAGGGATCGTGCTAGGATTTTTAAAAAACGGTACGGCGAAACTACGGCACGCTACCTACTGTGACCCTGTCCCCAAATCCGGTAGCGCTATTTTCGGAAACGGTAAAATACGTCATCATTTGACAAACGGCGTGCAACATAATACTACACTGCACATGACGTCTGAACCAGCGATACAGTAACAAAAACATGAAAACTGACCTCCATTAGTCATAGGCGACGGTTCTTCGATGCACGGAAGTGACCACAAGCAGCAGCGTAATCCACTCCTTGTCCGTGCATGTTCAGCATCATCAGGCAGCCAACACGTTCCTCTCCCAGGCGATTGCGCTGTGTAGTTTTGACACAGTTTTGCACACTGAAACCTCTCTCTGCTGGAACACTCGACACAGGTATCACCAATGCTATCTGTGCCAGGAGTGCAAAATCTGGAACTGCACTGCGAGTTTCTTGATGATTGTTTTGCATGCAGCATTAAAATCTGGCGCTCCGTAACTCTGCAACGTAATTTTAAACTGTGCAAAGTCCTGGTTCGCTCTTGGTCCGTTGATGACAGCTGCAAAATGCCTTGTGAGGGTGGTCATTTCATCCATGGCAAATCCATCAAGGCCGGCATTGGGGTATCTGTTGACATCAAACAGCTTTGCTAGTGCGGCAACAACGGTCAACTGGTCGGAAGGAAAGCGCTGTGTCAGGCCGTTGATCAGTTCTTGAATGAATTGTTGCCTCACTCTCTCAAAGGTTGGCGAGCGCCTCTGTCAGTGTGTGTCAGAGAAATCTCTTCAAAGATGTTGTTGCGCATTCTTTCTGTCAGGTCTTGTTCATGCTGTCCCGGCGTGTGCAGCAGTGCCTCAAGGGCATGTTTTGTTCCTTGTACCATGGGCTGGATGACTGACAGATTCACAGAGTCTTTCTGAAAGGTCAGGTTCAATTTCTCAATGACAGGGATGACGTCAGAAAGTAAGAAGGTGATGGCGACAAAGGCATAGGTTTTGCACTTGGTCATCAATCCAGCTGCTGCCGGATTTTTTCTCTGGGCTTCTTCTTCCAAAGCGAGCACGAGTCCTCCATACACCTTCCTTGCTGCATACACAGCACGCCCGGGGAGACAGCCAGCGAACACTAATTGGATGCTTCAGAGAAATGTAGTCAACGTCACCTAATGCATCACACATTTCCTTCAACCGATGGGTTCGATCACCAGATGCTCTATACATCTTGAAAATTTGTTGTAAGCACAAACGGTAATCTGAAACAGATGCCACTCCTTCAGTGGCATCTTTAGCAGCCAGTGCCACACGGTGTGCCACACAGTGAACATGCACTAGTGAAGGCTGACGACCTTTCAGCCGAACACCAACACCAGTGTGCTTTCCAGTCATCACGCTGGCTCCATCTGAACCAAGCCCAGCAACCTGCACATCTTGAATTTCCCACTCCTTCATCACCTCCACTAGTTTGTCAAAAACACATTCAGCACTGCCGTTATCGATTGTGTAGTTCCCCAGAAACACAGTTTGAACATCTCCGTCCTTCTCTCGTCCTAGCATACACTATCAGTTTCTTGTCTAGGGTGCAGTTGAGGGTTTCGTCGATAATGAGACCTAGAAATGTGCTCTCTTTAATCTGCTGTTTGACTCATCTTTTATGACTGAAACGAGCGACTCCTCCATCTGTCTCACAGATTCATGGTGTTTGTAGATCTTGCTTTTAGCTTGATTTGATTTTTCATTCAGGGCAGAACAACCGTTTTTCCTTTTGTAGATCTATCAGTGCCTCAAAGTTACTTGGTGGAATCCCTCTTTTGGCCATGCACATTACTGTGCGAAGTTGACCCTTGAGACAATCATCTTCAGCAGCACAAGCAGCATCAGAAAACCCTTGCATGGAAGGCTGAGCTTGAAGCGCAGCAAACTGCATTAACATGGCCTTTGCTTGTAGCATGCTCATTGAGAGCAGAAGCTTGAAAATTTCGTGTGCCGCGAGTGAACCCATTTTTTTGTACGAAATCTTTGCGCCACTTTTCTTGAAATTTCGAGTGGGGTTTTGCTATTTTTGTAGGAGTTGAATCCGTTGTTGTATCGGCACTGGTGGAAGCAGTTGGTTGATCAGCTGGAGTAGGCTCTTTATGTTGAGGTTCATCGTTGTCATTTTCTGACTCAGAAGGGCGTTTTCGTTTTAAAAATCCGAACAAAGATGCTTGACGCGATTTTTGACTGGCCATGATCACGTTCAGTGTGCAACAAGTCAAATGCCGCTCAGTCTGGCAAGACAAGGAACGCGCTTCTTTCCCACGCTAAACTTCCCGCGGTTTATGACGTCATGACGCGAAAGCCAAGTGCGCAGAAAGGATGGTAGAGAAAAGTGGAGAAGAAGAGGGAAGGGGTGTGTGTGTGTGTGTGTGTGTGTGTGTGTGTGTGATATAAGCAGCTTGATCTGTAAACTTAATTAGCGGCATCTGACACAGTGAGGGAGGGCCTCTTTGCTTTTCGGTTGCGGTTCTTTACAATCGGTAGGCTTACCGGCTTCGGGATTTTTTGTCGGTACGCTGCTTTTTTTATCGGTAAATTACCGGCAGTTGCCGGTTAACGCGATCCCTGACACACACACACACAACTTATGCCCCACTGGTACACACATGAAAGAAAAAACAGGGAAAAAAACACACACACACACACGCATACACACACACACGCAAACATCAAACACACACTCTTTCTTTCTCTCTCTCTCACACACACACACTACAACACATCATGCTCTCTCACACACACACACACCAAAGGGAATAACACACACACACACACACACACACACACACACACACACACAGAAAGAGAACTTATGCCCACTGATACACACATGAAAGAAAGAAAAAAGCACACACACACACACACACACACACACACACACACACACACACACACATATATCTTTCATTCTCACTTTTGAAAGCATAACTTTATGAAAACAAAGTCATTCATTTGCCTGTTGGCCTCTGGAACTGGGAGATATTCTCCAATCAAACGTTTCTGTGGCTGGCCTCGTTTGCTGTTGGTGCACGCCTCTGCCACATGTCACTCTGCACGCCCCCTTTGACCTTGACGCCTATGTACCCCAGCTGTGCTCGCAGTCACTTGTGTCTGAGCCCTCCGTGTTTGTCCCGACCCTTAGGCATGCACTTTCAATTTCTCACTCACTCTACTATCAGTGTCAGTGTGTGTTGGCGACGAGCCAACACCACGCGAGCCCACAGTGCACCAGTCAGCCTCGCCCCGTTCTGCTTACCATACGTGCAACTGGGTCAGCCATGTTTAGTTCCGACTCAGCTGACCTTTCGCTGTCCGATAATGTATCCATGTCACCATCTGGGTGTGCTTGATCCAAATCAGCATCAACTGACCGTTTACTGAACATTTCCAGCACCTATTTGTAGTAAATGTACGGCAAGACCGAGTGCCTGAAGTGCTTGGTTGTCACATCATACTGAATGAAAAATTTAACAGAAATGGATAAAAACACTTAACTGAACACCCCTCTGACGAAGCTAATGGCTGTGAGGCATGCGTCAGTGAATACCGGAACAATCACGGTTATCGCTGGTTTTCTACTTGTCAAGTTCGAGAGTGAAAGTACTGGGAGTTAGGTTACCCTATTTGGTCGCCAAATGGCGATGTCGGCAGTGACACACGTTGTCGCCAAATGGTGACGTCGGCGGCCTAAGGGTTAAGATTCAATTCATTTTCAGTGGATCGAGGACACATTATGTGATGTCAGAAGCTCTAGGATAAGGTATGAATACAATGCAATGTCATGTGTACTACAAGCGACATAGCACAGCACAGTACCAATACAGCTCAATACAATACATGTACACACCTGATGCGGTCCATGCAGACAGACTTCATATACTCGCAGGCCAGTCGTGAACCTCGACCTCTATGCAGGTGCTGATCATAGTGTTCGATGAGCTTGGCATAAATTGTTGGAACCGCCATGAACATGTTCACACGTATGCCATCTGTGTGGCTCATGGGATTCACCAGATTCTGCCAGACCTTAGTCACACAACAAAAATGGAATGCACTTTTTTTTAGACTTAACACATACTGTTAACATCTGCTTGAATGTCTGATTAAAAAAAAAAAAATTCTTAATTTGTACTTTCTGACAATACTGAATAATATTCTGATGGGCATACATTTTGACTGGATTTTTGTTTGGGGGGTGGGGAAAGAAATCACTAAGGAGTCTAAATGAAATTAATCTTACTTGCTGCACCTTAAAGGTCTACTTTTGAGGTTTTCGATAACTGGTCAGCTTATGCAGAAATATGAAATGTTTGATAAATTGGTAAAATAAACATCTGATTCGCTCCCCATCACACGAAATCGATCCGCAAAAGAGGGCATTTTCACCTGTAATCAAGAAAACGGGAGGTAATCAACTAAATCTTGGCATGGCTTAACTGCTCTTGGATATGACGTCACATGAGTGTCAGCGACGGCGACAGAAAGCGATTCTGATGGTTCTTGCACATCTCGCTAATAATTTAATTTATCATGTAAAAGCAGTGACTATGATTGCGACAGCCAATGTGACTCTGGGGATGTTTCTGCAAGGCCTTTACCTTATCAGTTTGAACGCTAAGTTCTTTTTACCACGTCAGTTCCAGCTGGACCATGGAAACGAGCTGTTCAGTTCCAGCTGGACGGCGGAACACAGCATTCCGAAGGCGTATGGGCTTTACCGAAGTCTCGAGGGAGGCTACCGACTGACTTCTTGATGTGATCACGCGTGGACGGCGAGCGGACATTCTCCTTCCTCAAGCCTTAACGCATTCATTCAATTTAACAACTGTGATCTGTCCATAGACAAGAACAGAATAAACATGCGACTATCGTACTCAAATGCAGACGAAGTTTTTGATCCACTTGAACGTGCTCGGCAATTGTCAGAATAGCTCGTTTCCGTGGTCCGGCTGGAACTGATGTAGCGGCCCGGCAAGTTTGCACGAACCGAATCCACTTCTTTCGAGTATCTGGATCAAATAGAAATGTGTGCAAAGAGTATCCGTCTCCTGCTGAGCTGCTGCACTCGCCTACAGCACAATATCTACCACCCCCTCATGACTTTTTAGGCTGTGGGGAATCGCAACTCGTGTTGATTTCACTTGGCGTTGCCATGTTGTGTAGGTCGTGGCTGACGGCCACTCCATCAAGTGACGTCATGGTTTTCGGTCTACCGCGCGGGGTTTGAACAGGTGTGCAAATGTCGTTTTTCATCTATTAAATTCTTCCAGCGATTTAGAAAAAAAAAAAAGAATACCATACTGTAGTTATGTGACATGTAGACCTTTTTTAACAAATTATCGAAAATCTCTAAAGTAGACCTTTAATGCAGAAACATGGGGGATCCTGATGGCTGGGTGGACAGAGTGTTTTGCTAGAGAGCAGTGACCAATGACCTATGCCCTTCCCTTGAGGGTGAAGGGCCAAAGTAAGCAACCAAAGTAAACCGAGTCTGCATGCTCATCATTGTTGTGACTGAGGTGTCTGGAAATAAGCAAAACGGGAGTAATGCCCCTTTGGGGACATTGAATATGAAACACAAGCAAAAAACATTTCAGAGAATACAATCAAGCCTTGTCCACATCACAGATGTGACTGACAGCATTGTTCAAATTTGTGAGCATCGCAAGTGATAAGATACGTAATGAAGCAGGGAGAACAGTCATGCCATACTGCCTCATGCCAAAATCGAATTCCACAGCACCACCATCACCATTCGTTATGAATGAAATATGGAAAAGATCAGCTTAGATTCTGAAGCCTTTCATGTGACGCTGTCTTTGCAATCATTTTCCTACTTCCTCTCCATAGCAGACAGTGGTGAGAGACCTCAGACTCATTGACAGAGGATGGAGTGACACAATCAAACTGGCTGAGGACCTGCACAGTGGAGTGCCTTGACTGCCTCATGCGTCACAAGACGTGGGAGCATCCAAGTCTAAGTCTAAATATCCACGATTGTTGTGAATTCTATCAATGTCTCCTTTTCTAGGTTCATGGGAGTTCACCACGACAGGATGTACAGATCATTTTGAAGGAGCAACGCTTCAGCTGAAATCCATTTCAATGCAACAATCATTGTCCGTCAGTCTGGGGCTAAACAGGTGGTGAGAGCTATTGTCAGATCAGAGCAGGCACCAACGTGCACCACCATGGTGACTCAGCAGCAGTGCAGCGTCTCCTCTGGTAGCTAGCCTTATAGTGCCCTGATACTGAATGGACTGCAAGCAATGGAAATGTGACATGTCAACCTGGATGTGGCTGTGTAGGGGGCAGTAACGAGGAGTACAATGGGGATTGTGTTATTAAGAAGATGACATGCAAGGTGACAAAGCACCCTCTCCCCTTCCTTCCCCCTAAACACCACCCCCATCCCCCAGCTTGAAATACTTACCCGACTGTTCGAGACAACTAAACTTTGTGGCCAAAAAGCAAACATGCTGCCTGCACTTGTCCACTGGATAATCAGTGTTTTGACTGTGTCGGTGACAGAGCAAGTCAGCTTTAATGCAGACCGATCACGCTTCCCTCCCTCAACCCTTTTCACTTCCACATCTCCACACCCACCCACTCTCTCCCCACCCCATTTCCCCATTTTCTGCAGAACAGACCTCCAACAGAGCAATGTTTGAGCGAGACAAGGCGGTTCCTTTAAAATAAGGATTCATCAGGATCCAGATACTGTGCTGCTAAGTCACTCTGGAAATGACTAAGCATAGATCTACTCCCTTTAGTTTTAAATGTATGTCAATATGAAACCAATTGGTATTGGAATGTGTGCATGGTGAAGATTGGGAGAGAGAGAGAGGGGATAGAGACCAACAGCAAACAGAGGTTTCATACTTACAGTTCACTCCAGGAATGTGTGAATGGTGGAAGCAGGACAATTTTCATCTTTCTTTTCTTATAGTCTCTAATACACGATGGGAACATTTTTCAATTCACACCCTGTATGTATGCATGGTGGGGAAATAAATGTATTTAATGTCTCCTGCCCTATTTTCTCATTCAAGCCTTTGTCACACGTATGCAGAGCATGTCATCGCTGAATTCCTTCTGCTCTTACTACTGCTCTAACAGTGGTTATTTTCATTAACCATCTCTATGGGGGCCGGATAGCTCAGTTGGTAGAGCGCCGGACTCGTGATCCTGGGGTTGCGGGTTCGAATTTCGGTATAGGGGGATTTTTCCCTCGGAGTTAACATTGGTTCCGACTCCATTCCCCATATAGTCCTTCGAATGAGACTATAAACCGAGGTTCCGTGTGTGAGCGCACGCATAACATCTTGCACACACGTAAAATCCCATCACCAACTTTCGGAAGAGAAGGCCAGTTTGGCCGTTGGTATGGATGACACGTGACACATAGCATGCACCTTCCCCGAAGATGGAGTATGGCTGCCTTAATGGCAGGATAAAAAAGGGTCATACACACAAAAACTCCACTGCCTGGCTATACAGGGAGTGTCCCGCAGGAGTATCAGCCTGCGTACGCAGAAAGAAAGAAAATTAACCATCTCTTTACTTAAGGGTGGCATGTAGAAATTTGGAAGCAGAGATTTTTTTTTTGGGGGGGAGGGGGGGGGTTCTCTACCTGGCCCCAGGGCAATTGGAGATTATTTCGGAATATTATCTTGGAACTCACACCTTGGTTTCCCCCCCCCCCCCCCCCCCCCCCCCCCCCCCCCCCCCCCCCCCCCAAACCTCCTGTCCACTCAAACTTTGCCCACTAAAACAAGTATATTAGTATCATAAAGAATGACACACAAACCTGCTGTGGGTCAAACTTGGGCAGCATCAGGCAAGATGCCCCCACCTGCAATGGTGTTAGCAAGGCGTTGACAAGACCGTGAACATGATGCAGGGGCAGGACATGGAGAATGACATCCCTTGGCGACCACGCCATGCAGTCACCATGTTGGCCATCATGGCAGATAGGTTACCATGCGTCAGCACTACTCCCTGGACACACAAACTGTTCAGCATCAGTGTTCTGTTTATTGTTAACATGGGTTTTGTTTACTGTTGATGTAAGTTTTCTGTTCATGTGCATTGTTTTCATTGTTGCTTTGCAAGTGTAAGATTTGTGACTGTGCGCATTTTTATTTTCAATGTATATTTTCTTTTCTGGTTTTGGTCATTATGCATGTTTTGTTTCATTGTTACTTTGTTAGCATAGGTTTTGTTAACTGTCAGTCCATCTTTTGATCATTGTTACTAGTGACTGTTTGAATGTGCCATAGATGTATTCATACAGGGAGGGTGCAGTGTATTCTCTTTTGCTGGTTTCTTTATGTAGTTAATAACCAGTATCAAATACAAGCTAAACTCCATCAAGGAATGTCTGTCACACTGCTGTGCTAAAATGTCACATTTGCCTAGGCCCTCAGCCTTCCACCACCACCACAACCACCCTCCCCACCTCATCTCCTTCTCTTCCAACCTTTAATGTTTGTGTCACAAAAAAATCCTGCTCACACATCAATCAATCAATCAGTCCATATGTTTGTTTTCTTTTCCCTTCTCTTTTCCTTTTTTTTTTCTTTTCTTTTTTACTTTGTTTTCCTGTCCAACCTTCAATGTTTGTTTCATTAACAATCTTGATTGCACATCTATCAATCCATGTGTTTTCTTTTTCCATCTTTCTTTCCCTTTTTTTTGTTTGTTTGTTTTGTTTTGCTTTTTTTCTGTATTACCAATCTGTGACCGACACAAACTGTAATCTTCTGCCCAGACACAGGAAAGGAACAGTGTCATCAGTTACATGTACCTCACTGTCCCAAAATTTGACGTTTATAACAAGCATTATGAACCAGGCCAAGACACTAGCAGAACAACTATATTATCTATCAATCAACGAAGTTATCATCAATGGCATAGTTTTTTTGGAAAATAGCATTAAACAACATTTTCTTCCTGTGAGTAAGTAAGCATGATGAACCAGACCAAGACACTAGCAGAACAACTCAATTATCTATCAGTCAACAAAGTTGTCATCAATTACACTGTTGGCATTGATTAAGAAAAATAACGTTAAACAATTTTTTTTCCAGCAACTAAGTAAGCATGATGAACCAGGCCAAGACACTAGCAGAAAAACTATTTTACCTATTAATCAACAAAGTTGTCATCAATGACACTTTTGGCATTGGAGAAAATAGCGTAAGAAATTTGTTTTTTTCTGCTGACTATGTAATTACCTTTGGTCTACCTGTGGTTCCACTGGTGTATAATATATGTGCAGGGTCATTCTTAAAGCCATTGTTGAACTGATGCAGATCGTACCATCGTTTAGGTCGAGTTGCTTTTGCCTTGCCAATCATTTTACAAGTGGTGGCCTTCTCTGAGACAAACCACTCATTCACTTCATACCCCTTCAACAACTCATTATCATCTATCACTCTAAGAGGAAGCTGCAACTGTTCAGCGATGGGAAGCAGTCTATCAGCCAAGCACTGAGAGGCAACAAGAGCTGAACACTGAGAATCCTGTACAAAATACTCTAATTCAGACACTGGATGCGTTTTGCATAGAGGAACTCCTACACCATTGACCATCCATACAGCAAATTGTGTCACAACACTGCTCACATCGTTTTCACACAAGTACGCAATCCGTGCATGCTCAAGCGTCTGTGACTTAACGCCACAAAGGTCACAGAGCTCTTTCGACAGACAAGTGCTATGATGAAGGATATCATTGTATGTGAAATGTCCTAACCTGTCTACGACAGCTGTCCTGCCCAAATGTTTCTCTGCTGACAAAAACACGGGTGAGACGATTCCAACTTTAGCTAGGTGTCGTGCTCGAGCCTCTATTATACTGCTTTTTGAAAATGTTCTGATCCATGATATCCAGGGACCATGTGTCTGGAGATTCATAGCTGATGACTTTGATTCATGGACAAGAAGATTTTGTGATACTTTAGGCGAGAGTCGTATGGCACATTTCTGGAAATTTCTGTTGACTCTGGAATGGATGGAACAGGAAAGGAATCTGGTGGAAAATGAAGGCTGAAGAAGAAGGCACAGTCTGCCTGGCGTTTGTAGACAGCCATGCTGTCTTCCGAGAACATCCACCTGAAAATCAAATAATTCATTTTACTTGCAAGAAGAGGTGGTAAAGTGAATGTCAATGTTGCTTATAGCCCAGCCGATGGTAAAGTGAATAAAAGTAGAATTTCATATGTGTTTATAGATAGATTGAGAGAAAGGGAGAGAGAGAGAGAGAGAGAGAGAGAGAGAGAGAGAGTTACAATCTTTCTGCTTTCTTTTAAAGTCTTTGTCAAGTCGTTATTGTGAAGATGGAGAAATTATTAGCCTGTGCTTGTTTTTACCCGCCAGTCAAGTTGTTCAAAATTCTATTATCTGGTCCATTGAAAGGAGATTGCATCTCTCAGTAGATCCAAGTAAAGGCTGTTCTACACAATTCCTAGCTGCTGTCAGCACTAACATAACTGACAACGTATCCTTAAATGCATCCTCAAGCATAGGCTGAAAGATTTCCCCTCATATTTCATACCCTTTACACAATGATTTTAACTTTCCAAACACTCATTTCCCATCTTACTTTTCTGCCCTTCATTGGCTGCTTTGGGGAGCCTGTGGATTTTGTTTTTGAACCTTGCTGCTGAGATTACCACAGAAGTATGGATGATAACTGAGGCCCAACACAGCTGTATCTTTGACCGGTCTGTATCTGAGGACAAAAGGCCTGAAAGCAGGTGATATAAATGTTTCTAAGGTAAATGAGAATGGTATCCATATACTGCTAGTGAAGGATTTTATATCTAACACCCCTTTCCCCTTCCTTTTTCTTCTCTCTTCCTGATTTTTCTTTCCAATCCTTGCCAAAAGAATTTTTCTTAACTTTGCCAAGTCATTACAATAGAATAATGGAGGATAAATTGTTAGTTTGTGCTTAAGTTTCCTCTCTATTAAGTTACAAAAACTTTAGTATGTTAAGGCTTTTGCAATGATTTTCATTATCCATCTTTTCAAAGCAATTCATAATCAAAATGAACAAATAAATGGAGAATCCATTATTACAACAGTACTTTTTTCCCTCCACATGATCAGTGAAAACGTTTGCACTTGTTATCAATAATCAATTTCATGTTTTGAAGAAAAATTACCAGTGATAATAGATCCCATAATCATAATTAAGCCAAAGAATAATGTAGCATGAACATATGCTTCTTTCTATCATTACCACAAAAAAAATGATGCAGTATTGCTGATTTTGCTACTGAATCTTAAGAGCCAGGACGCACCTGTTCTAGTTTGTATACAAGCAAACTACCTCAGTCAGACAATATGCAACGACTGTCATGTCAGCATTAACTTTTTTCTCTCCTAAAAAGCTTTTATAGACTAGAGTAACACTCAGAGAGGAATTAGGTAGGGGAATGGGGAGTGATTCAGGGAATTGGATTCAGTTTGATTTGGCAAACTGATTTTTCCATCTGTATGGGAAGTAAATATCATGTCTCCAAATAATCAATAACAATCAGAGAAAAAGATATACAATAAATGCATTGCCAGTAATCTGGTACAATCCAGAAGCCACATAAGACTAGGCGGTACAAACCGCTGAGCTTTTCCGCTTAGTTTATTGCCCAAGTCTTATTTGACAAAAATAAATTGTTAAAAAGAAACTATGTATATAATATCTACAGTAATGCCATAGGACTTATGTGGCTAGGCTTGAAAACTAGTGAAAACTGACACTTGCAAGAATTTCCTGACCTGAAAGTTAAAGTGAGGTGTGTGTAAGAGTGGGATGGGTGAGGTGGTTAATGTTTGTGTTCATCTGCTGCACTTACCGATTTCAACACACACACACACACACACACACGTGGTAATGCAGAAAAATTACAAGTACTAGTACTGACAGCAGTACTGCTAGTTGTAGGACTTGGGCGACTACTAACCACTAGTACCATAACCAGTTAAGGGTACAACTGGACTCGCTTCGGACGTTACCGTATCAGGTCAAAGACATTTAACAGAGGTTAAACTAAGGTAGAATGGGAGTCACATTCATCTCCTGGATTCAACTAGGCCAGTTCAGATAAATGTAGTTCTGACTTCTTCATAATAATGTGCGCAGTACAATTAAAAAACTAAAAACATACAAACTCATTTGACTGTTGTTCGGCTTCAGGCGTCTCAAAGCTCACGTAGATTAGACTTAGAGTGACGTCCCTTTGAAATTTTCAGGTTTATGGAATGAGATCCCCTGGATTGTCGAAGGTGTCGTGTACGCAGCCCGTGCTGAAAATGTGTTACACCGTAACACTCTTCGGTTCTCAATCGAATCCTTGTTTAACGTCATTACTTTAAGTACATGAAAGGAACTGTAAACAATGAACAACTATTGGACTGTTATTCCCATAATTACATAATTAGGCTACACTCCAATAACGAATTGGTGTTCACGGGACCAAATTGCAACACTGAGCACGCAACACAAAAGACTGAGACGACCCCCAAAAGGATATTCCAAGCTTGGCCGTATACACTGTACCTGACGCATCTTATAGCAGCAACAACTGAAAAAATGAACAAACGCAAATTAACATTTGTTCAAAGACTGGCATAGCCTTTTTTGTTGTTGTTGTTGTCATCTTGAGTGTAGTCAAACGAACAGTAACAAACAGGCCTACAGGTAACCTCAGTTTCATTGGAAATGACAGACAAAATCTTAAATGAGACAGGGGAACAGTAAACAATAAATAATGAACAACTACCGTAACTCTTGTTCCTATGATGAAATAATTTCACGAATACTGCTTGCATTCAAGACAAAACTGAACTGATCTTCATTCTCCCAAAACGGCTCATGTCTACAATCTCTGTT
>CM031609.1:46499410-46506910 GCA_018398815.1 Conus ventricosus
AACAGTCCGAAGAAGCGTTTATCCGACACTCCCGATGAAAATTTTGTTCCGACGTGTCGATAGTCCGAAAGTTAATTAACACGTTTAAAAAGTTCTTTTTTTCTTGTTGTAGTTGTGGTCTCCGTTGCTGCTGTTGTGTGTGTGTGTGTGTGTGTGTGTGTGTGTGTACAATATATATATATTATATATATATATATATATATATGTGTGTGTGTGTGTATATATACATGTGTGTGTGTGTGTGTGTGTGTGTGTGTGTGTGTGTGTGTGTGTGTGTGTGTATATATGTGTATGTGTGTGTGTGTGTGTGTGTAAGCTTACATATGCATTTGTGCGCGCGCGCGCGCGTGTGTGTGTTTGTGTATGTGTGTGTGTGTGTGTGTGTGTGTGTGTGTATTGTGAGATATATGTGCGCCCGTGCATGTGTTTGCGAGTCTCTCTCTCTCTCTCTCTCTCTCTCTCTCTCTCTCTCTCTCTCTCTCTCCACACACACACACACACACACACACACACACACGGCGCACACACACATGTCTTAAAAAAAAAAAAAAAATCAGGTAAATATAACGCGGCCCTTTAAACAAGCACACTAATGAGTAGCTTCTTTCCTCTTCGCCATTTATTCCTCTTTAGTTTCTCTAGTTATTCCTCTTTAGTTTTGTTTCCTTTTGATTGGTTACTCAAGTACGTAGCTTGGTTGGTTTGATTTTTATCAACTTTGAAGTGCTATGCTTTGTATTTTGATCATGATGCGAAGAACAATAGTGGGTTAGTTTTTGTTTTTTTTAGTTTCATACTTATGCAAAGAAACACAAAATTTATGAGTTTCATTTTATCTTTTTTTCCAGGTGCACGGCACAGTGCGGCACTGTGTGTGTGTGTGTGTGTGTGTGTGTGTGTGTGTGTGTGTGTGTGTGTGTGTGTGTGTGTGCGTGCGTGCGTGCGCGCGCTAGATCGATCTAGAGATGGGAATGAAAAGCACAATGAAGTCACGAGTTTCTTGCCTTGATTCGAAGAATACAATTTAATCCAGTGTAGTGTTCTTCGTTCAGTAAACGGGTAAGATTTTGAATAAAAAATCATGCACCCACTCGCGCGCACACACACACACACACACACACACACTGGTGTTCGTGAGTGCACTTGCTTGATTCGTGAGTGCGCGCGTGCACAGACAGACAGACAGACAAACACACACACACACACACACACACACGCACATTCTCACACATGCACACACACGCGCGCACACACACACACACCACATATATATATATATCTATATATATAGTTAAAACAAGTTAAAAGAGGAATCCCAAAACTATCTACAAATTTGTTTCGAGCGTGTTGCGCTGTCATCTGATGACAAATTTGTTTCGAGCGTGTTGCGCTGTCATCTGATGACAGCGCAACACGCTCGAAACCAATTTGTAGATAGTTTTGGGATTCCTCTTTTAACTTGTTTTAACTAATGTTGCTCCCCAAGGGGTTGAGCACTTAAAAGATTGTTTTAGGCATTTTAAATATACTGATCTATATATATATTATATATATATATATATATATATATATATTGAATTATAAACAAAGCTTGCTCTTATGTCTTAGATTGAAGAAATAGGGGGAGATACGCATTCATATCTGCAGTGGTAGATGATTCTGCCTAACTAACAGTATGTGCTTGAGTGGGTAAATGGGGAAAAATAAAATAAATGCTTCTCAAAATGAGCCTTCAGCAAAGCTTATATTCTCCAAGGGGGAGACATCCTCCAATAGGAGGGAAACTCACTAACATAACTCCTGGTCATATACCGATATTTCGAAACTTGGTGGTTTCTCCTCAGTGACCGCGGAAAGTGGCAATTTGACTCCCCTGCCCTTTCAGCCCCAAGAAGAATGCAATCCCAGAAAAGGCTGGTGTGCAATACCGCAGCATGTTTGCCGAGCCCTCAAAAAACCAACCAAAGGTGCCATCTAAGAAGCAAAAGAAAATCATAAAAGAGCAAAACAAGCTACATTTTCTTGTGAAAAGTAAAAAATATAAAAAGATATCCTCTAAGACACAAGTGCTGAGGGCAAGTTCTTGGAATGAATCCACAAGGGACTAAAATACAGCAAACTCATAAATTCCAAGGATTAGTACCGCACCGTTCCAGCAACTTACAGAGCAGCTTGGTGTTGCAATGACTGCAAAAAATATTGAATTATAAACAAAGCTTGCTCTTATGTCTTAGATTGAAGAAATAGGGGAGATACGCATTCATATCTGCAGTGGTAGATGATTCTGCCTAACTAACAGTATGTGCTTGAGTGGGTAAATGGGGAAAAATAAAATAAAATAAATGCTTCTCAAAATGAGCCTTCAGCAAACATGCTGCGGTATTGCACACCAGCCTTTTCTGGGATTGCATTCTTCTTGGGGCTGAAAGGGCAGGGGAGTCAAATTGCCACTTTCCGCGGTCACTGAGGAGAAACCACCAAGTTTCGAAATATCGGTATATGACCAGGAGTTATGTTAGTGAGTTTCCCTCCCTATTGGAGGATGTCTCCCCCTTGGAGAATATAAGCTTGCTGAAGGCTCATTTTGAGAAGCATTTATTTTATTTTTCCCCATTTACCCACTCAAGCACATACTGTTAGTTAGGCAGAATCATCTACCACTGCAGATATGAATGCGTATCTCCCCCTATTTCTTCAATCTAAGACATAAGAGCAAGCTTTGTTTATAATTCAATATTTTTTGCAGTCATTGCAACACCAAGCTGCTCTGTAAGTTGCTGGAACGGTGCGGTACTAATCCTTGGAATTTATGAGTTTGCTGTATTTTAGTCCCTTGTGGATTCATTCCAAGAACTTGCCCTCAGCACTTGTGTCTTAGAGGATATCTTTTTATATTTTTTACTTTTCACAAGAAAATGTAGCTTGTTTTGCTCTTTTATGATTTTCTTTTGCTTCTTAGATGGCACCTTTGGTTGGTTTTTTGAGGGCTCGGCAAACATGCTGCGGTATTGCACACCAGCCTTTTCTGGGATTGCATTCTTCTTGGGGCTGAAAGGGCAGGGGAGTCAAATTGCCACTTTCCGCGGTCACTGAGGAGAAACCACCAAGTTTCGAAATATCGGTATATGACCAGGAGTTATGTTAGTGAGTTTCCCTCCCTATTGGAGGATGTCTCCCCCTTGGAGAATATAAGCTTGCTGAAGGCTCATTGTGAGAAGCATTTATTTTATTTTTCCCCATTTACCCACTCAAGCACATACTGTTAGTTAGGCAGAATCATCTACCACTGCAGATATGAATGCGTATCTTCCCCCTATTTCTTCAATCTAAGACATAAGAGCAAGCTTTGTTTATAATTCAATATTTTTTGCAGTCATTGCAACACCAAGCTGCTCTGTAAGTTGCTGGAACGGTGCGGTACTAATCCTTGGAATTTATTAGTTTGCTGTATATATATATATATATATATAATGTGTAGGCTAACAATTCTACCGTCATTGTAATGACTTAGCAAGATTTAAAATTACAAAAGAAAAAGGGGTGGGGTGGGGGTGGAAGACTAGTCGTGCCAATAGCCGGACTCGGTTGGAGTTGCATTATCGCACGACTAGTCGTGCACGCAACCATTTTTTAGTTGGTCGCACGACTAGTCGTGCCAATAGCCGAACTCGGTTGGGAGTTGTATTATCGCACGACTAGTCGTGCACGCAACCACTTCGAAAAAAAAAAAGGAAAAAAAAGGCAGGGCTGGCACCTCTCTCTCAGGATTGTAGAACAACCAACATCACTCCCATCTCAAACAAAAAACAAACAAAAAAAAAAACAAGAAAAGAAAAGAAAAAAAACGAAAATGCACAGACCTATAAATTACTGTCCTGTCTTTCTTGCTTTCGTCCCATGCAAACTTCTAAAACATATTGTGGTGAATACCATCATGGGTTTCGCAAATGAAAGAAAAAAAAGAAGAAGAAGAAGAAGAAAGGACGGATCATAGGAGAGTTTATGACGAGTTTATGCACAACATGGGGATGGAAAGTACATATGGATGTCTTGGTAATAGACTTTTCCAATGGATTCGACAAAGCGTATCACGCTGTCCATTATTATTATCATTATTAATATTGCCGTTGTGTTGTGTTGTTGTTGTCGTACCCTGGCTAAAAGACTCCAGGGATCATCTGAACAGCCGAAGTATTTGAACACTATGGCACAAATTCATCAGCTGGGGATGAGAACATTACTGTGTGACCGTTTTTGATTACCCCGCCACATGGGCAGCCACACTCCGACTTCGGGGGATTTGGGAGACTGATAATGTTATGCTAGGAGCTTGTCACGACTGAAGACAATCCCCACATAACTATGCAGAGCATAACAACATTTTGATGTAGCCTTGGTGTTCTGGCCTATGTCAATTGGTCTGACACAGCCTTAAGCCAAGGCGTATATTGCCGTTGTCATGATCATTGTTATTATTGTTATCATTACTATTGTCATTATTACCGAGCACGCTCTGCTCGTTTCGGTCTCTCGTAACAGACGCCTCTTTGACTAGTTTGAGCCTACCTGGTTGAGCACAACACGGTGACCTGAGACCACGTGCCCCACTTACCTGAGACAATGGTCAACGGCCATTCAAACTTGAATCACCACAATGACAAAAATCCCCTTTGTCCTTTTTACCGCCTGATCTACGCCCATGTGTGTAGTGATCACATTAATAAATTTGATTGGTAAATTTCAATACCGGGAGCCCCGCGTTTTTATCTGAACTCAATTGTGGATCAATCGTAATGATTTTCTTTTTCTTTCTTTTTTCTTTTTTTTAAATTTTCACAAGTCAAAAGTTCCAGCCGAGCGCGGCGCACAGCGCTCATTCCCTGGCGCCGCGCGCCACGCACAGCGCTCATTCCCTGCCGACGCACAGCTTTGGCCACTTTTTAATTTATTTTTACGGTAGCTCTACAACAACTGACGGTCTTGTGTTTGGTGTCACAGGAAAGAACAAACACTCAACTCCAATCACCACCAGATCCACTTTGTAATACGATTTCAAGCGCTTTATTGCACGAGAACTTGCTACCACCCCTTTGCCTGACCGACATGTTTTCTGGCACAGGAAATACGTGGCGTGCACCACGTGGCGTGCACCACGTGGCGTGCACCACGTGGCGATGCCGTCAGTTCCTTTGTTTCAAAGCTCCAGGGGTCAGCCAAGTTCACAATAGGCCACTGAAAGTATGGTCGACGACTCGTTCCAACATCCCCAAGACTAGTTACAGAGGTTACACCCTTGGACCATTTCATGGAAAGTGTAGGCATTTTTTATGTTCCCGTCATCAGATTGTGGACGACACGGCAGACTGTACTGCTGTCTGTCCGTCATCCGGACTTGGACGACGCGCCTCAAGGGAGAGAAATCTTGTCGTCCACTTTTGTCACGACTCGGCTGGAAAAAGTTTTAAACTGCTATGCTATCATCACTGCAGTCGACTTGTTTGATATCTATTTTAAGTTTCTGACCAGCAAATCGAAGTGAATCAATTATTTTAAAGCTACTGCCATTGTCCGACAGCCGCTGTCACACGTGTTCTTTTTTTTTTTTTTTCATTAACAAATTTTTATTGTTGTTTGCACATCAAATCACAGAAAGAATTTTTTTAAATCACAACAAGCCTTAGGGAGAGAAATCAGAAAAACATAAGCAACAGAAAACAAAACAATCAAACACACAAACGAACGAAAAAGAAAAAAAAAAAATAAAAAAAAAATAAATAATAAACACACACACACACACACAACAACAACAACAACAACAACAACAACAACAACAACAAAAACAGTTGGCCGTTGTCATAGCCTTTGTATACAATGGATAATTCGTGTTTTACTCCAATAACGTCAAGTATGGAATCCATTGTGGCTCGAAATTTCCATAGGACATGTTAAAAAAAGCAGCATACGTTTCTGTTTCATATCTGGCTTTCAAAAATACAATAAAGATTTGAACTGATGGTAAACTCTTTTCATATTTACATTTATAAATATAAAATTTGGCGAGTAGCAGGATTAAGTCAAACGTTCTATCAGATTTAAAGTTACAATCACAACCAAACAGAACAATATTTTCATCAAGCAACAGTTTTATAATATTACATTTTCTATTTACCACATTTTGAAACTCTTTCCAGAAGTTTTGTACGTACTGGCAATGCCAAAATATATGTTGAATATTTTCTTTTTCTCTCTCACAAAAAGAGCATTTTTCTGACTCTTCAATTCCCATGTTTTGCAAAATAACATTGGTTGCCAATATTCTGTTAATAATTCTCATTTGAATCCATCTTAGTTTAATGTCTTTTATCTGTCGGACTTTGTGAAAAGTTTTCATCCATGTAACCTCCTTATGTAGTCTTTCATTCCATTTACTGCAAAAACCTGGTTCTGTTAGGTCTTGATTTAATAAATCGTAATAATGTGAGGCTCCTCTTGATACTGAACAGATTTCAGTTAATAATTTACTTGTCATGCATTCCTCACAGTATTTCATTTCTAGTCCTGTTTTTCTCGAATAATTTTTCACATCACTAACATAACCATTATATGTAACAAAATCTGTATTGATACTATATTATATCAACGAAAGACCAGAAACTCAAAAATTCACTGTTCTCATCCAGAAGATTCTGTATGCAGAATACATCGTTTTCAATCCAGTTTTTATAAAAGGTTGATCTGCCCCCAATCTTTAAGTTGGGATTACAAAACAGAGGCTCTAAACAGAGTTCCTCCGCAGTAGTAACATGAACAACCTTACCAGTTTCTCTATAAGCGTTGAATACGTCTCTCCAGAAGCTATTCAGTTTATTGCACCATGGCAGATTGGATCCTAGTTTGTTGATAATTTCTGCTTTTTCATACACTGAAACAAGCACTTTCTTCCAACTGTGTTTACTGGATAAGATTTTACGAATCCAAGTTAATTTTAAAACATTTATATGCTTCTTTATGATTGGTATTCCGATTCCCCCCTGCACTACGCTTTTCACAGACGTTTTCCTACTGATTCTGTCTCTTTTTTTGCCCCAAACAAACTTAAATATAAAATTCTGGATTTCATCAATAATATAGTCCGGTGGATTTGGTAATAACATCCATAGATGGGTTAGTTTGGAAAGAATCATAGATTTAAGCACCGCCACTCTGCCAAGTGAGATATCTGCCTTTTGAGCCAGGTTTTATACAGTGTTTTGATTTCTGCAAACTTTTCTTCAAGGTTCATGATTTCGCAATGTTTTAAGTCACATGTAAACCAGATACCCAAAATTTTGAACTTTGGAGGGTTCCATTTTATGTTTAAATGCGGCATATACCTAACAGGTGAATTTCGTTTACTACCTAGCCATACTGCGTTTGTTTTTTCAGCGTTTAATACAAGTCCAGATACTCTTCCAAAATGTTCGATGGTGTAAATAGATTCCTCGAATGATTTTCTGTCTC
>CM031609.1:46511910-46541527 GCA_018398815.1 Conus ventricosus
ATTAGCCTTCGGGAAAAGAAAATGGAGGGTGTATTGTTGCGTTCAAGGGCGAGATGGGTCGCAGAAGGGAAAAAATAGCTGTCACACGTGTTCAGTGGCGGCCGATTCGACCGGTGTGTTTTCTGACGCTTCTATTTGATTGATTATCAGCTCGCCTTGATCTTGAAGCAAAACGTATCGCATATCGATAGGTTTGTCCCGAATCTTGCTATAAAAATATAGTATTATAATCTAATCAGGCTTATTGAGTTTTGTGAAATTTAACATTTTCTGATCAAAATCTGTTTAAGTTGTAAACAATAAACAAGCAGGGTAACCTTCAGCCAGAGGATAGCATCAATTTGGAATAAACTTACTCCGGACATCAAACGTGCACCAAATACTAACTCTTTTAAAAATCTAATCGATAAGCATAAAACAATTACTGACATCATGTTCGACTTCGATGGTCGAAAATAAAAACTGAGCTCGCTGTGGACCTGACAAATGAAAGAGCACACAAAGAAGGGGCATATAAAGCCGCGAGGCTATGATGAAATAATCATCGCCCCTAAACCTGAACCTGAACTCACGGAAGGGGGGGGGGGGGGGGGGGGGGGTGTTGAAGATGAAGAAAATGGGAACATAAAATTAAGAAAATATATTGTAAATATGAAAAATCTTCACTAGCTGCATGAAGGAACCATCGTAATCCCTCTCGAAGGCAGAGCTAGTTCCCATTTTCTTCATCTTCAACCCCCCAGTATTAGAATAAGTCTTTTTCATCCACAACCTGATTGGGCTGTTTTATATGCTCCTGGCCTGAATGGGATTCATAACCATTTTCATCCTTACTCCACAACCTTCTCCTGTGCCCTTTCTGTTCCTCGCCTCAGCCCTTATCTCTCTGTCCTTACTCTCCACTTGGTCGATCACATTATTATTATTATTCAGGATCAGGATCAGGGGCGTTGTATCAATACAACTTAGCCTATTATTATTGTTATTATTATCATTATCTATTATTATTATTATTCATTATTATTACCATTATTATTGTTGTTGTTGCAGTTGTTATATCATTATCATCATCTGTTGTTGTTGCTGTTATTATGTTATTATAATTACTATTATCATCACCATATAGTCGTTCGGATGGGACTATAAACCGAGGTCTAGTCTGTGTCACATGCACTAAAGATCATACACGGACTCTAAAGATCCCGATGTTCATGTCCTAAGACGGGTGAGTACCGGCTACACGAAAATACACAATGCATGCAACCTGTGTGCCATAATAGTCTACTTGAAGACTGCGAGCACGGGCAGGTTAAACATCCCCACCTGGAAAAGAAAGAAAAGATCATCATCATCATCTATCGATTAACCTGTGTCGTCTCCCCTTCAACCCCTTTGAGTTCCATTCCGTAATTTTAGTCATTCACCCAAGACCAAATTTTGCACCCATATTGAAGAAACTCTCTGTTTGTCCATTGTTTTCGTTGTTTTGAATAACGCTTGTCCTGCCCGAAAAAGATCCAGTGCGTCGAAAAATGCGTTTGCTGTGTACTTTGTTCGTTCCTTCGTTTAGCGGACCCAGATGGCCGACTCGACAGGTTTGTCTCCTCATTCAAGGTGTGTTGGGTAACGTTCCTGTTCGATTAATATTTACTCGCCGAGATCAGCGACCTTTACATGCCTTATATTGACAGATTTGTCCTGAATCCAGCTTCTTAAAAGTAGTAGAATGATTTAGTCGGGCTCGTTCAGTCGTGTGTGTGTGTGTGTGTGTGTGTGTCAAGTCAAGTCAAGTCAAGTCAAGTATACTTTATTATCTCAAAAAGAGAAATTATCAGGTGCAACACCATTTATTACAAACATATTACATAAAAACATATCACAGAACACGAAAAGACAGGATTTCATTAAGAGGCCTACGAACAATAAAAACACATTTAAATCACCATGAATAAGATATTTACATACTTTTAAACAGGGTCTTTAAGAGCCTTTTAAAAGCAGGATCCCAGCATTACAAATGTTACAAATCAAATGCATTTTAAAACCCCCTCCCCCCCCCCCCCCCCACACACACACAACTACATATGCAAAAATACATGCATGATACATGCGCGAATCTGCAACAGAACATTCACACACATGTGCGCGCATGCACATACAACCACACACACACATCTGCACACAAGAAAGCACACACACACACACATAGATGTGCATATGCACACATACACACACATACATACATACATAATTATACTGTTCAACTGCTCACAGTAAGAGAAATGTACAGAATCTACACAATTAAGAATTCAACAGATGGACTGACTGCGGAAGGAAAGATTTTTGAGCTCGTGTTTTAAACTTGAAGGTTCTAAATCTGCGTCCTGAAGGCAAAAGATCATAGTGTTGAGCTAAAACATGGCTGTCATCATTCGCAATCTGCCGTCCCTTTCTCTTCACTCGCTCCTCATACAGATCTTGCAAACTTCTTTGTCTTTCACCCACAACTTTACTGCAAACATTCACAATATAACTCAGCTGATGCTTATTTTCCTTACATTCAAACTTCCATACCAACACATGAAAGATCCAGTGAGAACCGATTCAATGCAGCACCGATAGTAAGTTTTAAGAACATTTGTGGAAACACCAATATTTCTCAATTTTTGCAAACAGAAGACTCTGGACTGACATTTTTTAAAGGCTGATTGAACATTACCATCAAAAGAAAGCTTGTTATCCAAAACTGTACCCAGGTAGCGGTATTCATTCACCCGTTCGACAGTTTGGTCACCAATAACAAGCTGGGGTATTGCAGTGGTGGTTTTACGAAAATCAATGAGCATTTCTTTTGTTTTGACAACATTAAGGTCTAAATAATTTCTATTACACCAAGATGCAAACCTTTCAACTTCACTAAAATAAATAGAATCTGAGTTGGATAGATCTTCGACAGCAGAATCATCAGAATACTTTATGACAGGTGTTGTTTCAGTACCAGTGCAGTCGTTTGTGTACAGAGTAAAGAGGACCGGAGATAGCACTGTGCCTTGTGGGCACCAATACAAGTAGAACGTTCTGAGGAAGTTGCAGAAAGGAAGCGGACAGACTGGGTTCTGTTGAGGAGAAAATTGACAATCCAAAGAGTAAGTTTGGGGTCTACGTTCAGGTCTAGCAGTTTCAGGGACAGCAGATGGGGCTGGATGGTATTGAAGGCAGAAGAAAAGTCAATGAACAGGATGCGAACAAAAGAGTCAGGGGTGTTCAAATGAGCAAAGGCGTTATGAAGTAGCGTTAGTATGGCATCGTCTGTGCCCCTCTGGGGTTTGTAAGCGAACTGAAAGGGATCAAGTTGCTGCTTAGTGAAGAACAAAAGGCGGTGAAGGACTAGTTTCTCAAAGCATTTCATTACAATGGGTGTTAAGGCAACAGGACTGTCAACCTCTGGTGATGTCGATGGAGGAAGGACTAGCGCACAGCCCAAACACACTCACAGCTTGCTTACAATCTCATTCATATATCATGCATTCGTCACATCAAACCACTAGTAAAGTCTATAACTTTACTACACATGATCATAGAACGAAACATCAATGCATATGGAATCAAATGAAATAAAACATTCTCTCTTTCCTGAACTTCACAAAATCATTTATCTAAAACATCATTAACTAACCCGGGTATAAATAGATTTCTACTTTACCTGGCCAGGTGATCTTAACTATTCACGAATCACTGTCTTTTTCTTTTCCCTTTTTTTTTTCTTTTCACTGTCACTTTCACAACACGACACAACTGCTGGCACTGGTGTTGGTCTGCTTGCACCGGTCAAGCTGGACTGCTGGCACCGGTCAGGCTGGACTGCTGGCGTTGGTCAGGTTGGACTGCCGATGAAAGTGGCGCTGGCCAAGTATGAGGTCGAACCCCCGGTTCAGATAGAACAGTGACTATCAACATCGATCTGTTCTCTTTTCTTTCTTCCTGCATTAACGCATTGCACTCTCTCTCTCTCTCTTCTAGTCTGCTCTTATCAAATGGACATGGTTGCTTTTCTTTTCTTTTTTTTTTTTCTTTTCTTTCCTTTCCTCCTCATTAGTTAGCAGCTCTCTCTCTCCACATCTCTCCTCAGTCCTTCCTCTGCAGACTATCTCATGCTAATCTCTCAACTTGGTTCTCTTCTCTCCTCCCCTCATCTCTCTGCTCTTCTCTCCTCAGAGATTACACTCAGACCTCTCTCTCTCTGTCTCTCTGTTCGTTCTCCCCCTCGTTCTCCCGTTCTCTCACTCTCACATCCTTCTTATTCTGTTCCGATCTCTCAAAAAAAGGCGAGTACCATTGGTCAGTATTTTTACTGCCTCGTACTCGAAGTTATCTCCCTCTGATTCCATTGGATGTTCAAATCATGCCAGTCATGCCTACACGCCTTACTCTCTGTGGTGGTCAATTGGTCATTTAATTGATTAGCTAGATTTCACCCCCACCACACACTACCTTCTCCCTCTCCCTTTCCTGCTTTAACCTGCGACGTCCGACTAACAATGGCGCTGGTTCACAAATTGGCTAGATGAGTCTGAGCCAGGCGCTACGACTCGTCTCGCTAGACATCGAGGCGTCGGTCAAAGCCGCTTAGTCGTCTGGCTGGACAGACCGTCTCTGTGGAGCCTCTCCCCTATGCTTAATTGGCTAGATCCGAACCATGGGCCCGTCTACGTGGCGCCCACAATATTTGAGTTAGAGCTTATGTCCAAACAACCCGGACCACCACTTGGTTGTTCTATTTTTTTGACCGTGACAAGGACGGTAATCGTTCAGTGCAACAGGATTTTTCTTCTTGGGGACAGGGATTATAGTAGAATTCTTCCAAATAGCAGGTACAGTACAGTCACGCAAAGACCAGTTGAAAATAGAACAGAACACGCCACACAATTCAGAAGCACACACCTTCAACACTCGTCCACATACATTGTTAGGCCCAACAGCTTTCCTCACATTCAATCTCACAAATAAACGTTTTACAGCTTGTTCACTAATTTGAAATTCTTGATCTGGAGCATTACTAATTCTGTCTTGCAACTAACTGTGAAATCACTTCGTTTATCTCATCCGGTACATCATTTCTCTCAAAACGACAGTAAAAGTCATTTAACTTAGAAGAAAAATCGTTTTGCTCTTGTAAGGACATCTGGGAAACTGTCGTCCTTTCTTTGCCTGCCCTGTCAAAGTTCTAAGCCCATCCCATGCATCTGCTATCTTACCCGTCTGAAACTGTTGCTCTACTTTATCTTTATACTCCCTTTGCCCCCTCCTAAGTTCCTCCCTAAGTCTAGATTGTACCTCTTTCCTTTGTTTCTTATCCCCTGACTGAAAGGCCATTTTCTTTTCATTCAAAATAGTTTTGATTGACTTAGAGATCCATGGCTTATTGTTTGGAAAGACCTTAATGGTTTTTGTAGGGATTATCATGTCTTCACAGAAACACACATATGAAGAAACAACATCGGCAGCTTCATGGACACTTTCACATGAATCAGTTAACACACTCCAATCCGTACACTCAAAACACCCTTTCAACTCGTCCACACTGTCATTAGTCCACACTTTCACACTCTTTTTCACAATGGGATCAGTTTGAATTCTGGGTTTGTAAGCAGGGATCAGATGTACAGTGTTGTGGTCAGAATTACCAAGAGGGGGAAGACAGACAGAACGAAAAGCATTTGAAACGTTTCCATAGCATCGGTCAATTGTTTTGTTTTGCCTTGTGCTGCATGAAACATACTGTTTAAAAGAAGGGAGGGCTTTACGAAGATCACACTGATTAAAGTCACCAAGAATAAAACATGGAGCGTCAGCAGATAAAAGTTGAAGTTCTCGCACGACAGCAGCGATCTCTTTTCCCGCACGTGCAGCAGAGGCCTGGTCAAAAACGGGAGCATACACGACTGTCACAAATATGCGTCCAAATTCACGTGGCAGGTATCTAGGTCGCAGGGATACGGACAGGAGTTCAACGTCTTGGGTACACAAGCACTTTTTCACTGATACATTTGCACTGTCACACCATCGTTCATTCACATACAGGCACACGCCACCACCCATTTTCTTTCCCACTTTCTCACAGTCTCTGTCCATTCTTTCCGGCATTCCAAATCCTTCTATGGCAGCACTTTCATCCGTCACTTTCTCAATCAACCAGGTCTCAGTCAAGCAAAGCAAACATGCATTCCTAAAATCCCCTAAAAATTGACAGTTGGCACGAAGTTCCTCGAGACTGCAGTTGTTACCGTTGGGGTTGATGGATCGTACGTTGGATAAAAAGTGTGTGTGTGCGTGCGTGCGTGCGTGCGTGCGCGCGCGCGTGTGTGTGTGTTGTGTGTGTGTGTGTGTGTGTGTGTGTGTGTGTGTGTGTTTCCCATACGTACTGCCTTCTTGTCATAATGCTAGTATTCATACACGACTCTCTCTCTCTTTTCTCTCTCCCCTCTCTCTCTCTCTCTCTCTCTCTCTCTCTTCTATTCTCTGCTGGAATGATGTAGACTTGTGACCTAAATGACATACTCACCCCCCCCCCCCCCAAAAAAAAAAAAAGAAAAAAACCCTTTTTACAATGAAGCACGGACAAAATGTTAATTTTTACACTCAAACGTAACTAAACGACGAGATGCTGCTTTTGTGTTATCATCAGATTCTGATGACGAACTTTTAATCAAATCAGTCTCAAAACTTATTGCAGGGGCATAAAAATCAGTCAGATAGGAGATAGTTATAATAAAGATAATGCATTACAAGAGATATATAAATAAACAATTTCATTTATCGCATGCAGAGCAGATCTATAAAATGTACCATAGTCATTTCGTTGAGTGGAAAGTCGATTCAGTAGGCTATATTATAATCTTACTACTAACGTTACTACGGTTCTCGTGTGTGCGACGATATTCGGAGATCTCAGATGTCCCGGGTTTACGTGTTTTGTTAGCCCTTAATTTGATTTATACCGACAATAACTCAAGATGAAAGAAAGAGAAAAGGTTATTGTTCTGTTACACCCCCCCCCCCCCCTCCCCCGTCAAAAGACTTTTTGGTAATGACAAGAACATATCAAAGTGTGAATCTCTCTCTCTCTCTCTCTCTCTCTCTGCATGTATTTCTGTCTCTGTCAAAGAGAGAGATAACTATTCATTTGCATACATTCCCACAACACACACACACACACACACACACACACACACACACACACACACGCACGCACGCACCAACACACACACTTTCTGCCTCTCTCTGTCACACACACACACACACACACACACACACACACACACACACACACACACGCATACGCGCGCTGCATACACACAAGCGCGTGCGCGCGCGCACACACATATACACGCACGCACGCACGCACGAACACGAACACACACACACACACACACACAGGTACACGTGATCAAGATGGCGACGAGCTAGAAACGCTTTTGCAGTAGCAGAGAATAAAGTGACGAAAACGGCATCAAAGATGAAAAAAAGACAAAGAAAGGATCAGAGCAGGCACAGAAAGCAATCATCTGGACAACTGAGTGAGAACGGAGGTGGTGTGACCTTACAGGAAAATGAAAATAAGGAAAACTTGGCTC
Organism: Conus ventricosus; assembly: GCA_018398815.1. Classification (NCBI taxonomy): domain Eukaryota; kingdom Metazoa; phylum Mollusca; class Gastropoda; order Neogastropoda; family Conidae; genus Conus; species Conus ventricosus. Next base: position 46,519,545 of record CM031609.1, read on the forward strand.
AGGCGATCAACGGCCGTTTGAACGAAAAGGAAGAAAAGGACTGTGGGCTGGAGCATAGGTTAGCTTAAGATGTTGAGATAGATGGTGGTGGGAAAAGGTTGGAGAAAATAATAATGGAGTTATGCGCGCGAATTTCTAAACTAGAAAAATTGGTCGAAGAGCAAACAAGAATAATTGCTTTTTTCAAGAAAAATGCGGACTGAAAACCAAAAAGCCGTGGGACCCAAACACACGAAAAATGTCAATGTTTACCAACCTTTCAACGGAAGTGTCAGAAATATAACATATGACGTTACTAGTATACGCTCAATAATAAGGACCCCTCTCCTTGAAGATGACGCATAGCCCAACCTCCAAAGACCCGGTCCTACGCAGAGGCTGCTGGCTCCTCATCCTCACCTTTGCCAACACCCTGAGCCGACCAGCCTCCCCATCCAAAGGTGAGTCGAAGTATCGAAAAGGATGCAAAAAAAAAAAAAAAAAGAGAAGCCTATTCGCTGGAGGACTTCAGATCCTGGAAGTAAACCCCCCCCCCCCCCCCCCCCCCCCCACTCCCCTCCCCTCTCTCGCTCCCTTTCCTGGCCCCTTCGCCCCTCCCCCCCACCCCGTCACCTATCCATCCCCACCCTCACCTCAGTCCGTCACCCTCCAGTATAAGGCCCACCTATTCATAAGCTGATGATCCAGGCAGCAGCTTTTTGTTCTACCGTTGATCCGGAAACCCCCTACTACTACAGTGTCAGAATCTTCAACTTGATGAAGGCGGACAAAGAAGAAGAAGAAGAAGAACTCTGCCGAAAATGACGTCACTTCCAAACACGTCATAGGCCCTGAAGAAAAGAAAATGCGTCAGAACCACAACACACCATCAGATTCGCCCCGTGTACTGATACTGTATGACTCGACGATGAAGAAAATAGATGCAGCCAGACGCGGCAAGGCATACGGTCTACAAGTGGCCTTCCGCAATGCCTTCACTGTAGATAAAATAGAGGATGTGGCGAAGTCTGCCAGTGAGGAACTTAAGCCTGCATCTGACTGTGGTGCTCCACACGGGTACGTGTCATTGTGCCCCCGTCCCATTGTGTCCCCGTCCCATTGTGCCCCGAGGACCACCCCTCCAAACACAGGCATCAACGATCTGAAAGCAAAGGATGCAGCAGAATGTGGTTCTAAAATGGCTTCAGCAGTAAAAGGAATGAATGCGATATTCCCAAAAGCCCACGTTGTGGTAAGCCGAGCTTTACCAGTCAAATCAAACGTACTGGAAGCAAAAAGAACCGTCTACAACGCCCATACCTACTCAGAGATCCTCAAGCGGGGTATGAAGAACGTGACCTACGTAGGCTACGATGCCATGCACAGGGGCCTCCAGTTCCAGGACTACATCCACCCAAACGCTGAAGGTGCGAGGTACATGGCAGGGAACCTTGGCCGCCACCTGCATCGCCTCTTCCGGGAGCGACCTCGACGGAGGCAGAGACGCGGAGCTGACCGTTGGTGCCCCCTCCGCCTGCTTTCATGCCCCCTCCTGGCTTTGGTTGTCCACTTCCTCCTTGGGCCTTCATGCCATAAACGGACAATTTTGTTTGAACAATAACTATAGAGTCTAGGGTTGAAATGTCTGCCAGATCTTTGGAAACAAAAACAGGCATACTTTGTGGTTGTTTTTTTTAGGAAGAGATTTGGAGGAGACCTGCCCACTTTGTTTTCCTTTCTCAGGTTTTATTCTCCTACTTTTCTATTTCCAAATACCTTTCAGACATGATAACCTACTACAAGTACTAGTGAAAAAAAAGAACATTGGTGTTGAGACACTCTATTTATCATGAAGAAGAAAAAGAAAAACACTAACATAAAAGTCCTACAATGGAACTGTCGCTCTATTACAAAAAATATATCTTAAATAAATGATAGCGAACCGCCCAGAGAACGTGGACAAACGAGTCACAAGACAAAACAACGCATTTCGACCTCTTAGGTCTTCCTCGGGTGATACATAAACGAATAAAACAACGAAAATTCACTTAGCTTTGATCGCTTCAGATCGCTTAGGGTTCAGCGCAAGCGTTGTGTTTTGTCTTGTGACTCGTTTGTCCACGTTCTCTGGGCGGTTCGCTAACATTTATTTAAGATTTGTTTAGATTTCCGCCTGCAGTTGTCTCGCTTTGCAATTAAAAAATATATATTACTTAAAGCAATATTTATCATCTGAAAATTTTCAAGTGTTAATGACTGCTCTTAGGTGCATTGAATTTATTTTTTTGTGATGACTTTTTGAAGCGCATTCTCAGAGTTCAGATGCATAGTTGATGTGAAAGAGAAAGCGAGCTTTGAAAAACATTTTTCAAGTGTCTGTTTCTGTGCAACTTGTGAGGCATCAGTTACATTAGCAGGAAGAGACTGCAGTCTAGGCTTTTAAACAATGGCTTCACTGTGAGACTGCCACTTCAGTTCCTTGTCCACTTTCACTGCCATAACTTGCTGTACATGCACTTCCTCTATGGTGTGTTGCCGTCTAGTCAGACTGAGACTTAGAGTCTCTGTTTGTTGTTTTGGTGTAGAAGTAATTGCCATGCTTTTCATCCTTTAAGGATAAACTCTCACTGAATTATGATTATACCACTCGGAGACGCCATCTAGACCTTGCTGTAGGGAGTTGTGAGTTGTAGGTAAGTCTGTTGTGCTTGAATGGAGGGATGTGTTATCAGCAGCAGGATCACACAAGACTCTTGGTAGTGAAATTGATAATGGAAGACCACTGATAAAGAAACAGAAAGGAAGCAACCCTAAAACAGTACCTTGAGGCAAGATTTTATGAGTAGATGAGAAGCTGCGATGGTTAAAGACAAACTGTTCTGTTGGTCATACAGGATTTGAAGTGTGATATTGTGTTCTGGTCATGGAGACATAACATTTTTGAAATTAGTATCTGGCACAGAGAGAGAGACAGACAGACAGACAGACAGATGGACACACGCACCCATGCACACACACACACACACACACACACACACACACACACCACACACACACACACCACACACACACACACACACACACACACATACATACACACACAGAGGCTTCACCTAGTTTGAGTGATAGTGGCATCTGACCGTTCTGGTGCCCAGTTTCTCTAAAATGAAGAGAAATGTATCTCTTTTCCTGAAACAATCCACATTGTTATCCTGAGTTGCTGGCTCATTGCTTTTCCAGAGTGAAATCACCAGGTTCTGAGGGATCCACCTCATCCTCCACCTCATCCCCTACTTCAGTGCCAGCGCCACCAGAAACTCCAACAAGCGTCCCAGCAGCAGCAGCAGCGCCAAAGTCTGCCCCTCACACAGCAGCTATAAGTGAACCTTTGTACGCCACCTGGGATCCCCAGTGTGCCCTGTGAGTAAACTTCTGTCTTCACTGCCATCGTCCTATAGCTAGGGTGTCGGGTACCGTGATGGTTGAGTACTAGCACTCAGGGATCTTCACAGACACTGACCAAGATGATTCAGTGTCAGGGTTTTGCTCGGCTTATTAACCTGTTGTGTTCATGGCTCATTCTGACCTCCTCATCGGAGTGCTCAAGCTAAGAGTGGGTCTGTAGACCCTGAATTTGACCTGGTTAGTTTCTTTCTTTTCACACTGTCTTATCTTTGTCCACCACATGCTGGCCTTGATCACTATGCCTTTGCAGCCCAGTGTCGATATTAGGACTAATGGAAAGGGAGAGGATTCACCTAACATTTCTAATCAGATCTTGTGTCTTATTCCATTTGTTTTAATCCCCTGAGCACAGTCAGGATAAGGAGATTTTGAAGGATTTGAGAATTCTCACGGAGTCTCTTGATAGCAGGTGCAGAAAGTGTCTGTCTCTGGTTTGCTAATCCTGCCACTTAGTTGGCACTTTCTATCCGTTTCATGTTGGTAGATGCAGCCACAGGTTCGTTACCCAGTGGAAGTTTGAATGGGTCCACTCCTTTCCTAACTGTATTCTCTGAGAAATCATGCCACGCTTATTTGGGGTCATTTGATTTTGGCCTTCACCTGCGCAACCAGCTGTTAGTCTTGGTTGGTTCGGATGCATGCCAGCTTCTACCTTGCAATTCTGATGGGTCAGGATGCTCTTCATGGAAATGTAGCGTTTTGAAGGAGAATGGATCTACATTGGTGACCTTGCTTACCATGACTTGATTTAACCCCAAGAGCCGATTTGAGGAACGGCACTGCTGTTGCCCCCCACCTCCCCTCCCAACGTGCACCAGTTCTTGAGAGTGCTCTTAGGGTGGGGCGTGCATGCAGGTAGGGGACCACAGGTTCTCTTTCATCTGCGCCTATTCTCAGGTGGTTCTGCAGCTGTCCCTCAGATTGCCCCTTAATTCATCTTGGTGCCACTCCCGCTTGGTGAACCATTGCACCTACGTTTTGCTGTGCATTACTTGTTGTGTTTACTGCATCACTTTTATATTAGTACATTACTTGTTTGTACGGACTGTCTGACTTATTAGCCCGTGTTATCTGTCCTCTACATTTCGACGTGCTTTTTCTGCTGCAACCCCTCTTCCCCCACCCCCTCCTGTCCTACTATCAAACATATCTCCCGTAGTTGATGCGATCAGTTCACCTTTCACAGCCCTCCATCCACCCTTTTCCTTTCCCTCTCTCTCTCTCTCTCTCTCTCTCTCTCTCTCTCTCTCTCTCTCTCTCTCTCTCTTTCCTCTCTCTCTCTCTCTCTCTCTCTCCTCTCTCTCTCTCTCCTCTCTCCCTCCTGTCCTCTGATTCTGAGTTGTCTTTACTTCCCACTCCTGTGACACATTTCTGATGATCCATATTTCCATCTCAAACAGAGAGGATTTGAGAGCAGTTGAAAATAGTGCTGTAATGGTTGATGTCACTGATACCTCAAATGATGTAAAACATTTTTTATCTTGAATTTGCGATCACCTGATATGCACAAATACTAACTGATGTCACATTTGTTAGTTCCATAACTACAAAATTGGTGTAAATGAACAGTCTGCATTGGAATATGTTGTTATGATTTTGGTAACTGTATTCAGAATGGACTTTATATGTACTTTCACCAGTGAAAGGAAGTGGTAAGGTGAGCTTTTTCTGTTGTGGAGACTGTTACTGATTTTGATCACAGAGGAGAGAGAGACAGACAGACAGACAGAGATCGACCGACCGACCGATCAACCAACCGACCGTGTGCAGCAGTGTTATCTGTACTGTCATTACATATATTCTTAAAATGAATGTTACAAAACATGCACTTGTTTTAAAATAATTTGTCATATTGAAACATTCTTGGTTAATCTGTTTTTCTCTCCTATGAACCAGTTAGTATACTCGTTAAATGTATAACGAGTTTCATCGTGTGTGTTTGCAGTGCAGCAGATTATTTTCTCTTCAAAGATGCCTGCAGTTCTGACATAGATTCTGAATCAGATCTGGAAGAATTACCTGATGCATTTTCAAGTGAAGGTAAATATCTTCAGTGTACCACTGTTGTTCTGCGTTTTTAAATTTTATTAATGCCTTGTCCTCATGGATATTTGCACCTGTTGACTGTAACAGATCTATTTTTTTCAGTCTAGTCAATTATCTATTATTGACTGTTCAGTTTTTCTTTGTTTCCTAGTTGTTGTTTTTTTAAACATTAATTTTGTCTTTTGCTGAAAAATCAACAAAGTGTGTGTGTGTGTGTGTGTGGTGCGTGCGTTTTAATTCTCTATTGCTGTGATAATCATTTTCTAATTGCTTTTCTGCAGGTTTTTATCTCCCATGTGTCATTTAAATTTTTTTTATATGGATGACTCGTGGCTAAAATGCGATAAGATTTAATGTCTCCATGCCTTTTCAGTGAGGCTATATCCACACTGTTCATTGCAGCTTCTTGGGCACATTCACACCCAGCATTATCTTGTCACAACCCCAGCGCTACAGGTCACAAGAAGCAGTCAGTATCAGCTGTCTGGTGGCAACTCATCAGAGCTGACATTGCACTGCTGCAACTCATCAGAGCTGACATTGCACTGCTGCAACTCATCAGAGCTGACATTGCACTACTGCAACTCATCAGAGCTGACATTGCACTGGCTGAAGCTTGTCAGAGCTGACATTGCACTGCTGCAACTCATCAGAGCTGACATTGCACTGCTGAAGCTTGTCAGAGCTGACATTGCACTGCTGCAGCTTGTCAGAGCTGACATTGCACTGCTGCAACTCATCAGAGCTGACATTGCACTGCTGCAGCTTGTCAGAGCTGACATTGCACTGCTGAAGCTTGTCAGAGCTGACATTGCACTGCTGCAACTCATCAGAGCTGACATTGCACTGCTAGTTGTCAGAGCTGGCATTGCACTGTGCAGCTTGTCGAGTGACATTGCACTGCTGCAACTCATCAGAGCTGACATTGCACTGCTGCAACTCATCAGAGCTGACATTGCACTGCTGCAACTCATCAGAGCTGACATTGCACTGCTGAAGCTTGTCAGAGCTGACATTGCACTGCTGCAGCTTGTCAGAGCTGACATTGCACTGCTGCAGCTTGTCAGAGCTGACATTGCACTGCTGCAGCTGTCAGAGCTGACATTGCACTGCTGCAACTCATCAGAGCTGACATTGCACTGCTGCAACTCATCAGAGCTGACATTGCACTGCTGCAACTTCATCAGAGCTGACATTGCACTGCTGCAACTCATCGGAGCTGACATTGCACTGCTGAAGCTTGTCAGAGCTGACATTGCACTGCTGCAGCTTGTCAGAGCTGACATTGCACTGCTGCAGCTTGTCAGAGCTGACATTGCACTGCTGAAGCTTGTCAGAGCGACATTGCAAATGCTGAAGCTCATCGAGCTGACATTGCACTGCTGCAACTCATCAGAGCTGACATTGCACTGCTGCAGCTTGTCAGAGCTGACATTGCACTGCTGCAGCTCGTCGGAGCTGACATTGCACTGCTGCAGCTCATCAGAGCTGACATTGCATGCGTCTGCCTGCACTTGTCAGAGCTGACATTGCACTGCTGCAGCTTGTCAGAGCTGACATTTTCACTGCTGAAGCTTCAGAGCTGAGCATTGCACTGCTGCAGCTCGTCGGAGCTGACATTGCACTGCTGCAGCTCATCAGAGCTGACATTGCACTGCTGAGCTTGTCAGAGCTGACATTGCACTGCTGCAACTCATCAGAGCTGACATTGCACTGCTGCAAGCTCATCAGAGCTGACATTGCACTGCTGCAACTCGTCAGAGCTGACATTGCACTGCTGCAACTCTCAGAGCTGACATTGCATACTGCAACTCATCAGAGCTGACATTGCACTGCTGAAGCTCATCAGAGCTGACATTGCACTGCTGCAACTCATCAGAGCTGACATTGCACTGCTGAAGCTTGTCAGAGCTGACATTGCACTGCTGCAACTCATCAGGCTGACATTGCACTGCTGAAGCTTGTCAGAGCTGACGTTGCACTGCTGAAGCTTGTCAGAGCTGACATTGCACTGCTGAAGCTTGTCAGAGCTGACATTGCACTGCTGCAACTCATCAGAGCTGACATTGCACTGCTGGTTCAACCTTGTTGGTCCATAGTGACAGTTCTCATGATTTTGCGGTATTGATGACTGTACACAAATGTGCCATGGTCATGGATGTGGAGAGGAAACAACAAATAAGATCAAGATAACTACAGACTTTGAGACTTCTTTTTTTTTAGTGATGATCTACAAGTAAGCTGAAGATGGTGTTACGGAGTTTCATCCTCACCTGAGATTGCATGTCAGGGCTGTACACTGTGCTATATGATCAATTTGTTATCTTAGTCTGAAGATATGTATTGATACATAGTAAGTGTCCACATAGATGACCAGTTTTCTGCTTTATCTATGAATTTATAAGATTAAGTTGGCACATAAGTGAGGTTTACTGAAGACAGCTAGTAGAATTTAAAAAAAGAAACAGAATGATCATGCATTTTTGGCATTATGTGCATTTGAGAGGACATAAAACTAGTTTGCATATTGCAGTTTACTACAATGAAACAGGTAAACTCCTCATGAGAGAAGATCAGTGAAATATAATTGTAACATTGTGTGACTTACTACCTTCAAGTTAAGTTTCTCAGAAAGGAGAGATCTGTTTATTTACTTAGAGTAAGACAGAACTTCGAAGGAAATGAACATGTGGTAGGGAATGTAGGTTTTATGTCTAATACATGTCTAGACATGGTTATTTTAATGAAGATGTTTCTGTTCAGAAATCTAAGTATAACCAAGTTCCTTGCCACGTTATTCTGTTTTTCAGCCACAGTCTCTGTTGCTATCAGATGATTTTAAAAAATGGAATAATAGGTTTTGATGGCTGCAACATGCAGCTAATCTGCCTCAGCCTCTGATGTTCATGCTTTCTAGGTTTGTCTGCATTGTGATAAGGACAGAACTGACCTTTTTTTTAATGGTGCATGCAAGGAAGCCTGACTCCTGAATTCAGGCAGTTCTATGAGACTCCGGCAGTTTCATGAGACTGAGGCAGGGTGTGCACCCATGCTCTCCTATCTTTTTTCTTCATTTTTTTTTATCAGGAATTTATTCTGCCATACTCCAGAGTAGCATTTTCATTGCCTTCATTCAGTTTCCTTTTGATATTGCTTCATGAATTATGGTCACAGAGGATAGCTTGTCCCTTGAGCTGAGTTAACCTCAGCACTGAACCTTACTGTAAACGTGTGTAAGTGCAGTACAAAAGGGGATGCCAAAACTGTTTTGCAGTGTAGATATATATGATTATGCTAGTTTGAGAACACATATTCTAGTGCTTATACGTACATACTTTTTAACTGTAACCAGACTTGCTGAGGTTCCCTGATATGGCCCTTTGTGGTCAACGGGGCTATAGGTAACATCGCCTGTCTGTCTGATTTGAAGATAGTCAGTGAAGTAGGTTTTATTTAATTCTCAACTTTAAGAATTTTGTGTGTGTGTGTGTGTGTTTATTGATGCAGTCAGCGCATCGTTACCAGTCAAAGGAGATGCTGTATGGGTGAAGTACAGATCACACAATTTTTGGCCTAGTTTGGTGAGTATTTGCTTATGTGTGCTGTGTGTGTGTGTTGTGTGTGTGTGTGTGTGTGTGTGTGTGTGTGTGTGCACGCGCGCGCATGTTTGTACACGTGCATGTGTGATATGTGTGGTTATTTGTATTATTGTGTTTGTATGGGTGTGTATCTTGCATGCTTGAATCTACTTGTGTTTATCATTTATAAAGAATGGTATTCAGACAAGAAGTCTATCAGTTAACCATATATGCTGTCTTGGTCAGTACAAGAAAAATGAGGACCAGAGGAGTTCATTTATGGAAATTCCACAACATCCATACTGCTGGAAACATCCATTATACTACTGAAAATCTTTTTTTTTTTTTTTTGCTGTCCCATCCTCTGCGCTACCTCAGAGGCAGTGCACCCACGCCGCTCATTCCGACACCCCGTCCACAGCCATAGCCCGGCTGGCCCCGCCGCAGCCCCGGCACCAGCAATCCACAGGGAGCAATGTCAAGTCGTCAAGAGGCAACCCACCGGAGGAGACACTGCAGTGCTGCCGAGTCACTTCGGTGGTGTTCAATGGCGCCTGTTCTGATCTAACATATGCAGGACACCACCTACTAAGCCCCCTACTGACGACAATAATTGCTTTGTCGCGGAGCCGGCGTGAGTGAGCTCTCCCTCCGGAGGGCACCACCACGTCCGTCCAACGACAGCCCCCACTGACTCGCCGATACCGGTGACCCCGACGGAAGCAAACCAAGGCCACAGACGCGGAGAGGACATCGAAATTGAGGTCACCATGAGAGCAGGGCATGAAGGGCCACAGAATTTGAGACTTTTTTTTTTTTTAATGCTGATCAATGGGAATGAGGATGATTAAGATGATGCTACGGATTTCCATTTCGGTTTGAGACTACATGACAGGGCTGTACTCTACACTTCCTTTCATAATATATCCTGGCGTCAACCAGGCCCGAGAGATACAGGCACCTGCAGTGTTGGTCATGAAATTTGAGCAACACTCTCAGAAACGCATCCATTAAGTGGATGAAACTCGACTGTGTGGTCCCAGTCTTCCCAACTGAGTCCGCAGCAAACTCAACTCTGGGTAGGAGCCGGTCGGGGCAAAAAAAACCCACATGACTCTAATGGGATTCGAACCCACGACCTCCCAGCCGGGAGTCCGCGACGCTAACCACTTCGCCACGGCGGCTGGTGCACTACTGAAAATCTTGGTGTTCCCACTGAGGGGTACTTTGAGGCCTGGGCAGATATGATATTAAAACATATCCACTACTACAGTTTTTTGAGAAATTTGGTGCGACCTGGACTGAGCTTTATCGTTGTTGCTGTAATGTTCTTGAAAATTGTACCCTAGTTTCATGTACTCACAAGAGAAGTAATTTAAGAGTGTGGTATGTCTTGAGTCAGGTAATCACAAATCGCCCATTGATTTCAAGATTTATGGCAATAAATTCTGTACCTTTTTTTTTTTCCCCCTTCTTTCTTTCTCTTGCTGTTTGACAGTCTGTCAGTTCTTTGAGAGACAGAGCATTCACATTACATTGTACTGTATATCATTTTGCTGAAGATTGTTGTGTAGCTTGATATTAGGAAAGGTTCGATGTCTGTGTTTTTCTTTTCTATGTGTCTTGCTGTCTCTTTGTCAATCTCTCCTTATCAGCATCTCAGAGTTGTCAGCGAATAGAACATCCATTATGATGTGTTTTTTGTTTATTGAGCTGTGTAGCTTAATGACAGTGAAGTTAGTATGTTTGTATTCTCTCTTTGTCACTTTCTCTTAGTTCTCAGAGGGAGTCAGAGTGAGAGTGAGTGTGAGTGTGTGAGAACCTCCAGTCTGGGTCACTTGCTTGAAAAGGAACTGATGTTTCTGTTCAAAGGTATTACACAGCAATCCCAAGTCAAAGAAACTTCACATTGTCTTTCTGGATGACACGCCCATCAATGGACAGAACACTGGGTAAGTTCTACGTATGGTATAACAGACTGATGGGTCAGATCAAATATATGTCTATTATAAAAGGGGGAGAATTTGCTCAGGAAGTTTGGTGTGGGCGCTAGCCATGGTTTTGTACACATGATAGAAACTTTCTGTCATGGTGGAATCCCCCTTATGTTTGTTGCGTATCCCATATTTATACGTGACAAGGACATGGGGTAAGGATTCTTGTGATGAAAATACAAGGTAAGCATCGTTATCTTGCTAGATGTATATTTCATGTTTTCTTTTTTTTTCTAAAGCTGACACCCTGGAAAAAAAAGAAAATGACATATTGTTTGGTTCGCAGTTTTTGGTATAAGCACAGAAATTTGAAAAGTGTGGTCAAGGTATTGTTAAGATTGTGTTACTCTCACAATGATTACCATATATTGAAGTTGTTGGGTTTTTTCCCCCTGTATAATCTAGGAATGCTAAAACCAATCAGAATGGCTGATGCCCTCAGCATGCTTAGTCTTACTTGCCTTAGGGATGTCATTTAGGTATGCTTTAATATAATAGGTAGTTGTAAATAGTTTTGTTGTGTTTGCTGTGTGTGTGTGTATGTTCCCCCCCAAAAAAAGAACAGGCAGTTTTTGTTAAAAGATAGGCATTTTTTTCTCCTTTGTGTTGTGACTGTCATGAAAGAGCCCTGTTTGGTCAGTGGGGCTATGACAATACTGAAACTGAATGATTACATGTATAAATTAAAGTGTAAAGTACAGAAGTGGAATTTAACTTGCATATGACTGTCTTTCTAGCTGAAAGACATGAGATATTTTTCATTTGATATAAAATTTCGCAGAAGAAAGATTTTAAAGCTATTTTCCCATCAGTTAAAAATAAATCTAGTTTTGTTTGTTTATTGTAAAAGTGTCAAAGTCAGATGCTTCAGACAAGAGCAATTTCATACTAGAATTATACGATCTTTCTTATATCCATTAAAAAAAAACTTTTTAACAGTATGTAGCCGGGTGCTAACATATTTCTTTTGGTTACCTTTCGTGGATGAAAATGTTTTGTTCGAGAGTTATCTTCCCTTACCTCCTTGGTCGAATTCCTTTTTTTTATTGTGTAATTCTTTATGAATTCGACCTACTAGTTGTATGTACGTTCCGCTGAAGTGGGGTTTTTAAAAAAAATTTTTTTTTTTGGGGGAAAAACCTTTTTTTTTTCCAAAAAAAAGGGAAAAAAGGGGAAATTTTAAAAGAAAACCCTTTTTTTTGGTTTTTTTTTTTCCTTTTTTTTTCAAATTGGGGAAAAAAGAAAGGCCTTTTTGGGGGCCCTTTTTTTTTAAAACCTTTTTTTTTTTTAAAAAATTTTTTTTCCAAAATTTTTTTTCCCTTTTTTTTTTTTTTTTTTAAAAAAAATTTTTTTTAAAATTTTCAAAATTTTTTTCCCAAAAAATTTGGCCCTTTTCCCCCGGGGGCCCAAAGGTTTTTTTTTAAGTTTTTTTTTTTTTTTTTTTGGGGGTTTAAAAATTTCCCCAAAAAAAAAAAAAGGGGGTTTTTTAAAAAAAAAATTTTTTTTTTGGTTTTTTTTTAAAAAAAAAGGGGGGGGGGGTTTTTTTGCCCGGGAAAATTTAAAAAAATTTAAAAAAAAAATTTGGGAAATTTTTTTTTTTTTTTTCGGGTTTTTTTTTTTTTGAAAAAAATTTTTGGGGAAAAATTTAAAGAAAAACCCCAAGTTAAAAAAAAAATTTTTTTTTTGGGGGGTTTGGGGGCCCGTTTTAAAAAAGGTTTTTTTTTTTTTTAAAAAAAAAAAAAATTTTTTTAAAATTTTGGGGGGTTTTTTGGGGGGCCCGGGGAACCCGGGGAAGGGGGTTTAACCCTTTGGGGTTTGGGGGGAAAAAACCCCCTTTTTTCCCGGGTTTATTTTTCCCAGGGAAAAAAAAAAAAAACCCCCCCTTTTCCCCCTTTTTTTTCCCTTTTTTTTTTTCCCTTTTTTCCCCCCTTTTTCCCCCCCCCCCAAAAAAAAAAATTTTTTTTTTGGGGGGGGGGAAAAATTTTTTTTTTTTGGGGGGTTGGAAATTTTTTTGGGTTTTTTTTTTTTTTTTTTTTTTTTGGGCCCTTTTAATTCGGAAACCCCCCGGGGGCCAAAAAATTTAAATTTTTTTTTTTTTTAAAAAAATTTTTTCGTTTTTTTTTTGGTTAAAAAAAAGGGTTTTTGGGGGTTTTAAAAAGGGAAAAAAATTTAATTTTTTTTTTGGGGTTTTTTTTTAATTTTTTTTTTTTTCCTTGTTTTTTTTTTAAAGGGAAAAAAAAAATTAAAAAAATTTTTTTTTCCCCCCCCCTTTTTAAAAAACCCTTTTAACCTTTTTTTTCCGGGGGTTTTTGGGGGTTTTTTTTTTAAAAAAATTTTTTAAAACTTTAAAGTTTACTGGGGGGGAAAAAAAAAAAAGGGAAAATTTGAAATTTTTAAAATTTTTTTTAAAATTTTAAAAAAAGGGGAAAAAAAAAATTTTTGGGTTTTTTTGGGGGGGGAAATTGGGCTTTTTTCCCAAATTTTTAAATTTTTTTAAAAATTTTTTTAAAAAGGCCAGGGGGGGGGAAAATTTTTTTTAAAAAATTAATTTTCAAAAAATTTTTTAAAAAATTTTAAAAAAACCCCAAAATTTTTAAAAATTAAAAAAATTTTGGGGAAAAATTTTTCCCTAAAAATTGGGGAATTTTTCCCCCAAAAAAAAAAATTTCGGTTTGAAAAACCCCCGGGGAAATTTAAAAAAATTTTAACCAAAAGGGGAAAATTTTTTTTTTTTTTTTTAAAAATTTTTAAAAAAAAGCTTTCCCCCCCCAAAATTTTGGTTTTTTTAAATTTTTTTTAAAAAACCCTTTTAAAAAATTTTTTTTCCCCCCCCCCCAAAAAAAAAAAAAGGTTTTCCCCCCTTTTTTTTTAAAAAGGGGAAAGGGGGGAATAATTTTTTTGGAAAAAGGTTTAAAAAATTTTTTTAAAAAATTTTTTAAAAAAGGGGAAAAACCCCCCCCCCCCGGGGGGAATTTTTTTTAAAAAATTTTCCCCTTTTTTTCCCCCAAAAATTTTTTTTAAAAAAAAAAATTTTTGCCAAAAATTTTTTGTTTTTTGGGGGCCCGGGAAAACCCAAACCCCCCCCCCCCCCCCCCCCCCCCCCCCCCCCCCCCCCCCCCCCCCCCTTTTAAAAAAAGGGGGTTTTTTCCCCCCTTTCCCAAAAAAAGGGGGTTTTTTTCCCCCTTTTTGGGGGGGGGTTTTTCCGGGGGGGGAAAAAATTTTTAAAACCCTTTGGGGGGGGCCCGGGAAAATTTTCCCCCCTTTTCCCCCCCCCCCCCTTTTTTAAAAAAAGGGCCCCCAATTTTTTTTTTTTTTTTTGGGGGGGGAAATTTTCCCCCCCGGGGGGGGGGGGGGGGAAAAAAAAATTTAAGGGAACTATTGGCAAAAAAAAAAAAAAAAAAATTTTTTTTTTTCCCCTTTTTGGGGGTTTAATTTTTTTTTTTTTTTTTTGGGGGGGGGTTTTTTTTTAAAAAAGGGCCCCCAAAAAAACCCCTTTCTTTAAACCCCCATCTTTTTTGGTTCCCAATTTTTTTTTTTTTCCCCCCCCGTTGGTTTTCTTTTTCCCTCCAAAAAACCCCCCTTTTCCTTGGTTAAAAAAACCCCCCCCTTCCCCCCCCCTTTTTTTTCCCTAAAAGGGGGGAAATTTTTTTTTTTTTTTTTTTTTAAAGAAGAAAAAATTTTAAAAATTTGTTACATTTTGCAGGGGTTTTACTGTTTTTTTTTTCCCTGCTACTCTCTGTTTTTTTTTCCCCCTTGCCTGCTGCTGTGTCTTTTTCCCTTTTTTTCCTTTTTTTCCCCAATTCTGTTTTTTTGGGGGGGGGGGGGGGGTTTTTTGGGTTGTTGTTGTCCGCTGTTTTTGGCTTGTATTCCTATCGCTTTCCCGTTGCTCTTCTTTCTGTTTGTGCCTTGCCCTTCCCCGCCAATTTCTTTTCCCGTATGATACAAAGTTGTGCCCGGGTTTCCCTTTAATTTTTGCCCGACCCCTTCACAAATGCCCCCCTCCCACTTTTCCGTAAACCCGCCCGGGCTGTCTTTTATTCCCCTTTGTTTATACCTCCTATTTTCCCCCCTTTTTTGAATGGGTGTTGGCCTGGGGCTACCAAATAACCTTCCTGACTGTCTCCCATTCCTTCTTGGTACCTATTGGGCCCCATTTTTTGAACGGCTGTTGGGGCCCCGTCTACCTGTTGTGCTGTCTGGGCTGTTTTTCAAAATTTTTCCCCTTTTTCTTCCCGCCCCCCCCCTCATTCCTTTCATTTCCCCGTTGTCTCCCTTAGGGGGTTTGTCTAACTCAGACTCGGGTGTTTTAACTTCCGCGTGGTACAAACTTGAATTTCGGGGAATGGCTTTTAGAATCTCGGTTCCCCAAAAAGTTCTAGTTTTCCCCCTTTGGTTTTTTGTGTGGATTTTCAGTGTTTTCTCCTGGTTCCTAAACAATGAAAGGATTTTTTTCTTTAGGCCCTTTTTTTTTTTTAAAAAACCAGCTAGCTTTTGAACATGTTTCTAAGACTGGTGAACCCAATTTCATAAAGTAGTTCTAGTCTACCCGCCCTGCTTTAAAACAAAATGCAAACATGTTTTGCATGCCCTGCGTGCGTGTTCCCGGCACCCCCCACACGCACACCCACACACAAACACACCACAAAACACAAAACTTTTTGTCTTTTCTCTCTCAGTGTAACATGAAACCCCCCTGTGACCAGTATGCGATTAATGGGGCAGTTGTTAATTTTCAAGTGGGAAAAGGGGTTTTGTTAATCCATATGTTCCGTTTTTTAAGATTGATCTTGGATTATGGATGTATTTGAAGTTTTTTATTTTTTGTATTTTTTGGGCCCTTTTATTTTAAAGCAGTATTTTTGGGGTGTGTGTGTGTGTGTGAGTGTGAGTGTGTGGGTTTCACACACCCAATGCACACCCCATGCCCCCCCAAAACTTTTTCATCTTGTAAATGTGTGAAAAAACTTCCGGGGAATTTTGTATCATGGTACATTTTGGGGCACTTGTATTTTTAAATTTTTTGTTTTTGTGTTGGGTTTGGGTTTTTCCCCGGGCTAGGAAAAAAATTGTTTTTTGACTGATTTTACGTGGTTTTGTTAAGACTTTGATTTATTCTTTAAAAATCTTAACCTAGCCTTTATGGGGTTTGGGTTTGCAACCCTCAAGTTCGTTTTATCATTGATTGGGAAAAAAGAATACCTTTAAATCATGCTTCTTTTTTTTTTTTTTGTGCCCCAGGGGGAAAAGGGATACCTGAAGTAAAAAAAAAAAAAGGTTTTTCCCATACAATCACGAAAAAAAAAAACAATTTTAGGTGAAAATCTTGAGCATTTTTTTTTAAAATTTTTTTGAAATTAAAACCCTTTTAAAAAAATTTGTTTAAATTTCCTCTTTTCAAAACACGAACTTGAATTTTCAAATTATCTATTTTTTGGGGTTTCCCAAATTTAAACCTATAAATCAGGAAAATAATTTTTAAGAAAATCACCCCAAAAAAAACTCAAAGGGCTAAAAAAAACTCAAAATTTTTTTTTTAAAATTTTTGAAGTGGAGTAGTTTGCTAGCAGGGGGGTTTTTTATGCATTTGGGGATGTTTAGGAGAATGTCACTTACCTGCTTTCCCAAAAAAAAAGTGGAGTCAGTCGGTAACAAGAAGGCCAACTCCCCTTTTTGGGTTTCCCTCACACTAACCTCTGGGTTTTAAAAACTGCAAAACACTGTAAGTTACAGAGGCTTTTGACTATCGATAAACCCCCTTCAGTGGGTTTGGGGGGTGCCCTTGTCCTAATTGTTAAAAAGACCCTTGGTAATTTTAAAACAACCCGCCCAACCCCAAACACACCAAGCACACACACAAACACACACACCACACAACCCCACACACACACAAAAACACCAAAACACACACACACCACCACCCCACACACACACACACCCACACATGGATGCACGCCCCTTAACACAAAAACAAACACGCACACACACATGCAACAACACACAAAGCCCCACACACACACAACACACACACAAAAACACACTAACCCCCCAAAACCGCACAAAACACCCACACCCCAAAACACCCACACACACACATAAACCCCAGTTTAAAAAGCCTGTCTTTAACCCAAAAGATTACTTCCAAAAAATTTTTTACTTTTAGTTTTGATCAGCATGCTTGTTTGGTATTTTTTTTTTGTACCAGAGTTGCAAAATGTGTGGTTGGTGTGTGGGTGGCACGCATGCGGGGGGTGTATTGATTGTGTGTTTTCCCGGCAGAAGGAAAGAAACCCAGAGTGCCCGGTCCCCGCGGAAAAAAAACCAGGTGCTTTTTAAACAAAGGTTGGTGGACCCACTTTAAAAAAGCGAGCTTTAGGTTCAAGGCAGCAAGCAAAGTGTTCCTTTAAAGAGCCTTTGCAGCGGGAAAGGGACAGGTTTTTTGAAAATTTTTTTCATCATAATTTTCAAGCGATTGTGAAGATGTTTTTTCTCCCAAACTAGAATTTAGAAAAATTTTTATGTAAATTTCCCTGTTGCCTTTTATACATAAAATATATGAAACTGATTATCATTCCATCCCATTCTTCCCCACTGTATATTACTTTAGTTAGCATGGGTACTTCTTGTGGGCCATAGAATGAAAGGAAGGGGGTATGACTTGGTGTTCAAAGAAAGGAAGACTGCTTATATGTTTGAAAGGGTATTTTATATACTGCGCTGGCCGCAACATTTGGCAAAACACCTGCGTATTGATCACAGCTTGTATATGTTTAATATGGTAAGTATACTGGCCAAACAGAGAGTATAAACAAACTGAATATTATTGTATACATGTGCCCTACAGGCATTTACACACATTTTTTTTTTTCTTTCTATTACTTGCATGTAGAAATGTATACAATGTTTTTTTGTATATTGCTTTCTGTTTCCTTGAATGAAAGATTGGGGGAAAAAATTGTTTCATTCTGACTCCGTGTTTAAGCGAAACAGCATCTGATTTTTGTTTTTCTCAGAAAGGATTTTGATTACATCAAAGCCAAAAGCAAAGCCTGTAGAGCAAGATATTGTTGCCTTTGTGTAGCATTGTCAAAGAAATTGTAGCGTGCTGTGCGTAAAGCATAACACTTGGCTGCAACTCTGCATATGTTGATTTCCATGAGCGTCTCCATATGAAGACGAAACATTGCCCTTTTACACAACAATACATGGAGGAAACTTGGGATGTCTGCTTTAAATGTACTTTTCCTGAAGAGCAGCTGTAGGACAAAAGAAATTGTAAGTAAGTTTTGGAAATCCAATTTTGTGTGTGTTCAAATCGATGTATTGCCCATAAGTGTCTCAGGATTGAACAGCGAAAATTTTTTTTTTTAATAATTTTTTTTTTATTACACAAGACATGGACAACATACTGAAACGAAAAAGGAAAGGCTCCACCATTAAGTCTATACATGATCATATGAACACTTACATAATCAATTGCCATTGAATGGTATACATTTGAAAAGAAAGACGAAAAAGTAAATAAGAACACCAACAGTTTCAAGTCAAACAAAATATAAGCATTATGCACATACGCACCTCCCCCCCCCCCCCCCCACACACACACACACACACACAAAACACACACACCAAAACAACGAGAGAGAGAGAGGAGAAAAGATAAGATGCATATGTGACAAAAAAAAAAAAAAACCCACCAACAAACAAAAAAGACAAACCAAACAAAAAGAAAACATTATATTGAACAGCGAAAACTTTGGTGTCCAACAGACGAGAGCAGCACAAAACCAATGCATCCCGGCCATCCCAGCCTCTCAGTCAGCAGCAGGAAGAGACGCATTCTTATCCCACCAAAAGAAAGAGGAAGAGAGAAGAGAAAGCGGACGAACAGAAGGGCAGAGACTGCTCTGCTGACGCCGTGTCTTCAGGCAACAAGTCCAGTCATCGAAGGAGGCTCATGACTCCTGCGGAGAGGTGACGGTTCTTACCCACCCCTTCCACCCCGCTTGTTCCTGTTCACTCTTAATTCAGCGTTGTCCGCTGCAGAATATTTTAGCAATTTTGAGGATTGCGCAAATTTGTCACGTCAGTTGATATTGAATCGGCAATCTGCCAGTTTACAACCTGTGACACTGCCACTGAGCCATGGTGGCTGATTCATAAGTTACTGCCCTTGATTGTTATTTGAATTTGAAACAGGATGACAGAGAGAGCAGAGTAAGTCTCACACCATGTTTCACCTAACGAAGATGGAAAGCTAGTGACAGTTGAACTACTTACATATTTGCAAAGTAACATTTTTGTTTCAGATTCATATACTGATAGAACTGGGTCCTAGAATGATGCAAATATTTTCATGTTTTATAGGTGATCGTAATATTGAAAGATGAGAACTATGGTTACTTTGAAATGTTTTGTTATAGTGTTTACATGCATGTATAGATAGGTGCAGTCTGAAATTAGATGTCCATATAGTAGACATTTCTTGAAAACGGTGTCATGACGTTTTGTTGGTGTTGCTTGTTTCAGGAGAGCAATGCGAAAAGAAAAGAACCAGCCTCTGGTTGACTTCATTTGTTCACCAGAAATAAAAGTAAGTGTAACACTGACCTTTCTGAGAAAAAGTGTAACCTCTCCTTTTGTTGACTTCCATGACTGAATGAAGATGCTTTTCTGTACTGTGGTCTTAATGTTAACATTGTGTATTGTTCATTAAAAGATTGCAAACTTTTCTTTTTCCTGATTTTGTGTCTGTAACCTCTCAAAATTTGTGTACTTGCTTGCGTCATAAGGGGCATGATAGAGTTGAATAAACATTGACAATCATCCTTTCCATTTCAAAGTTCGCATTTTATGAAAGTTTCCATAGGGTTTTACTTCAGATAAAAAATGCTTGAAAGTGCTTTTTAACAGCTAATAGTATAGTGAAAATTCTTTATTTACAATGTATTGTTTATGTGCTTCAGTACATGTGAGTGTGTGTGTCTCCGTGTGCATGTTTATGGTTTGTGTGTGCTTATGTGGGTGTAGATATATGTGCATGTATGAGTAATGAATGAATTTTACTCAGTGGAGGTATTTTTGTCTGAATTTTTACGTTCTGCCATTTTAATGTGCTTTATGATGATAGGGGTTTTGATTGCTTTTTCCTTGCTGTTCATCCAGAACCATTTGACAAAGATTTATCGCCGTCAGACACCAAGTGAGAGGCATCATCTTTATTTGCACGGCAGCTTACGAAAGATTCAGACCAATTCCTCTGGACCCATCGTGATGATGACCAGGTCAGTTTTCCTTTTAATTATGACATCTTCCATCTTGCTTTTTCTATCTACACATCCAGGACACACATACTGACACATATACGCACAAACAGACTCGCAAGTGCATGTGCGCGCACACGCACATACACACACACACTTGCTTGCTCACTCACTAACCACTCGCTCTCGCTCACACACTGCATGTACACATAACACATGCACACATGTACGCGCACACACGCACGCACACACACACTCACTCACTGCACACACGCGTGCACGCGTGTGCCCCGCGCGCGCACACAACACACACACACACACACACACACAACACACACACACACACACACCAGTTCTGTTTCATTATAAAAGTGAGAAAAGGTGATACAGCATTTATTCTCAGTCTTGCATGCGTTCATGTCTCGCTGCCTCTCTCTCCCCTGCCTCGCCTCCTTTACTCTCCTCTCTCACTTTCCCCTTCCTCCTGTTTTGTCTGTCTCTTTTCATCCTCCTTTCTATATGTCGTTGTCAGTTCACTGTCACATTCTTTGTTGTTGTTTTCATGTCATCGTAAGTTCTACTGTCACATTCTTCGTTGTTGTTGTTTTATGTTGTTTTTTAGTTTGCTGTCACATTCCTTGTTGTTGTTGTTTTATCTGACAGCTGGGTATGATCGTTAAGCACATGGGTGACTGGCATCAGGAGCTGACCCACCAAACAATATCCAACATGGACTACCTGCTGTGGGTCTGGCTTCCAGAGGTGAGTGACTTTCTGTCATGGATCACTTGGTCAGTACCTGGTTTATATGGTTATGAATTGGTGCAAAAAGTGTGTTGAGGAGCAGATTACTGAATGAAGGGGAGGAGTTAGAGGGTTTTGGGAATCTCCCAAGCCCTGTTGTGTAAAATAGATACAAAACTGCCTTATGGTGGGGAAGGGGGGGGGGGGGGGGGGGGGGAGTCAGTATGCTAACAAAGTGATAGTACAGGTAGATTAAATTGCAAGTTGCCACCCCTGCCCATTTCTGTTCCCATTCTTCAATTCTTGTGCGGCGACCTGATCTACCCCTGGTGTGCACGGATCCTTTCTGTCTTGGTAATACTTGCAGATAGACAAAGACTGCCTCTTACTGCTGAATGAAGTAATACATTTTGTTGCTATTCTTATAGAGTGGGGGGGAAGGGTGTCACTTGCTCCTGTCTCAATGCTTGTCACTCCCCCCTTATACATCTCTCGTTCAATGACCACATGAGAGAGCTTCAAATTCCAGTTCTTTTATTGCCCAAATGCTGTTGTGGGGGCATAGGTGATGAGGACATACAATGATAAGAACCCTACGTCCTATCTAAATGGGCGAGCTGAAGATGATGTTTGCCCAATTAACTTTCAAATTTTCCCCTCAGAAGATTCCCTACCTAAACAAAAACCCACCGAGTTATCTGAAACAAAAGAGAAAAAAAAACATTCTTAGCTTTCTAATAATAGTCTTAGGATCATGACAACATTCATCAAAATAATAACATAAGTGAAACACATAAAAAAATGACATAACAAGAAGTACCCCTAAAAATAAAAGTGAGAAAAAAAGGGAGTACTAACAATAAGTGATACACCCCAAAATACATCCCCGAAATACAACAAAATAAGTGAAAAGAAAA
>CM031609.1:46542527-46554039 GCA_018398815.1 Conus ventricosus
CTTCCCCCTTTACAATTTTTTTTTTTTTGGGATTTTGGGGGTTTTTTTGTTTGGGGGTTTCGGGGCCTTTGGAAAAAAGGGGGTTTTTTTAAAAAAGGGGCCCAACATTTAAAAAATTTCCTTTTTAAAAGCGAAAAATTAGTTTTCTCCCGAAGTTTTTAAAAAATTTAATTTTATTTTTTGAAAACGGGCTTTTAACAATTTGTTTTTTTTTTTAAACCAAAAAAAATTTACTGTTTTTTGTAAGCTTTTCCTTTAAAAGGGGGGGAAAAATTTTTCATTCAAACTGGGGTTTTGGGTTTTTGGGGGGGGGTTTCTCAAAAGGGGGTTTTAAACTCTGCCAAAAAAAACCGGGGCGATATTTTTGCCTTTTTCATTTAAAAAATTTTCCCTCCTTTTTTAAAAACAAAAACTTTTTAAAAAAAAACCCCATATTTTGACCATCCCCAAAAACCCCCCCCCTTTTTACCAAAAAAAAAATTTTTTTTAAAAAAAAAAAAAAAAAAAAAATTGTTTAAAATTTCTTTACAAAAGCCCCTCAACCCCCCATTTCACCCCAACCCCAAATTCCTTTTTTCAAACGAATTGATTCTTTTAAAGCCAAGGGAAGAAAATTTTTTTTGTTTATAATATTTTTTATCAACCTAAGCCAGGGAAAAATAAACATAACTGAAACGAAAAAAGGAAAGGCTCCACCATTAAGTCAATACTGAGTCATAATGAAACACTACATAATCAATTGCCATTGAATGGTATACATTTGAAAAGAAAGACGAAAAAGTAAATAAGAACACCCAACAGTTTCAAGTCAAACAAAATATAAGCATTATCACATACGCACCCCCCCCCCCCCCCCCCCACACACAACACACACACACACACACACACACACAAACACAACGAGAGAGAGAGAGAGAAAAGATAAGATGCATATGTGACATAAAAAAAAAAAACCCACCAACAAACAAAAACAGACAAACCAAACAAAAAGAAAACATTATATTGAACAGCGAAAACTTTGGTGTCCAACAGACGAGAGCAGCACAAAACCCAATGCATCCCGGCCATCCCAGCCTCTCAGTCAGCAGCAGGAAGAGACGCATTCTTATCCCACCAAAAGAAAGAGGAAGAGAGAAGAGAAAGCGGACGAACAGAAGGCAGAGACTGCTCTGCTGACGCCGTGTCTTCAGGCAACAAGTCCAGTCATCGAAGGAGGCTCATGACTCCTGCGGAGAGGTGACGGTTCTTAACCCCACCCCTTCCACCCCGCTTGTTCCTGTTCACTCTTAATTCAGCGTTGTCCGCTGCGAATATTTTAGCAATTTTGAGGATTGCGCAAATTTGTCACGTCAGTTGATATTGAATCGGCAATCTGCCAGTTTACAACCTGTGACACTGCCACTGAGCCATGGTGGCTGATTCATAAGTTACTGCCCTTGATTGTTATTTGAATTTGAAACAGGATGACAGAGAAGAGCAGAGTAAGTCTCACACCATGTTTCACCTAACGAAGATGGAAAGCTAGTGACAGTGAACTACTTACATATTTGCAAAGTAACATTTTGTTTCAGATTCATATACTGATAGAACTGGTCCTAGAATGATGCAAATAGTTCATGTTTTATAGGTGATCGTAATATTGAAAGATGAGAACTAGGTTACTTTGAAATGTTTGTTATAGTGTTTACATGCATGTATAATAGGTGCAGTCTGAAATTAGATGTCCATATAGTAGACATTTCTTGAAAACGGTGTCATGACGTTTTTGTTGTGTTGGCTTGTTTCAGGAGGCAATGCGAAAAGAAAAGAACCAGCCTCTGGTTGACTTCATTTGTTCACCAGAAATGAAGTAAGTGTAACACTGACCTTTCTGAGAAAAAGTGTAACCTCTCCTTTTGTTGACTTCCATGACTGAATGAAGATGCTTTTCTGTACTGTGGTCTTAATGTTAACATTGTGTATTGTTCATTAAAAGATTGCAAACTTTTCTTTTTCCTTGATTTTGTGTCTGTAACCCTCTCAAAATTTGTGTACTTGCTTGCGTCATAAGGGGCATGATAGAGTTGAATAAACATTGACAATCATCCTTTCCATTTCAAAGTTCGCATTTTATGAAAGTTTCCATAGGGTTTTACTTCAGATAAAAAATGCTGAAAGTGCTTTTTAAACAGCTAATAGTATTGTGAAAATTCTTTATTTACAATGTATTGTTTATGTGCTTCAGTACATGTGAGTGTGTGGTCTCCGTGTGCATGTTTATGGTTTGTGTGTGCTTATGTGGGTGTAATAATGTGCAATGTATGAGTAATGAATGAATTTTACTCAGTGGAGGTATTTTTGTCTGAATTTTTACGTTCTGTCTGGCCATTTTAATGTGCTTTATGATGATAGGGTTTTGATTGCTTTTTCCTTGCTGTTCATCCAGAACCATTTGACAAAGATTTATCGCCGTCAGACACCAGTGAGAGGCATCATCTTTATTTGCACGGCAGCTTACGAAAGATTCAGACCAATTCCTCGGACCCATCGAATGATGATGACCAGTCAGTTTTTCCTTTAATTATGACATCTTCCATCTTGCTTTTCTATCTACACATCCAGGACACACATACTGACACTATACGCACAAACAGACTCGCAAGTGCATGTGCGCGCACACGCACATACACACACACACTTGCTTGCTCACTCACTAACACACTCGCTCTCGCTCACACACTGCATGTACACATAACACATGCACACATGTACGCGCACACACGCACGCACACACACACTCACTCACTGCACACCACGCGTGCACGCGGTGCGCGCGCGCTGCGCACACACACACACCACACACACACACACACACCACACACACACACACAACCAGTCTGTTTTCATTATAAAGTGAAAAAGTGTATACAGCATTTATTCTCAGTCTTGCATGCGTTCATGTCTCGCTGCCTCTCTCCTCTCCCCTGCCTCGCCTCCTTTACTCTCCTCTCATCACTTTCCCCTTCCTCCTGTTTTGTCTGCTCTTTCATCCTCCTTTCTTATGTCGTTGTCAGTTCCACTGTCACATTCTTTGTTGTGTTGTTTTCATGTCATCGTAAGTTCTACTGTCACATTCTTCGTTGTGTTGTTTTTATGTTGTGTTAGTTCTGCTGTCACATTCCTGTTGTTGTTGTTTTATCTGACAGCTGGTTATGATCGTTAAGCACATGGGTGACTGGCATCAGAGCTGACCCACCAAAAATATCCACATGACTACCTGCTGTGGTCTGCTTCCAGAGTGAGTGACTTTCTGTCATGGATCACTTGGTCAGTACCTGGTTTATATGGTTATGAATTGGTGCAAAAAGTGTGTTGAGGAGCAGATTCTGAATGAGGGGAGGAGTTAGAGGGTTTGGGAATCTCCAAGCCCTGTTGTGTAAAATGATACAAAACTGCCTTATGGTGGGGAAGGGGGGGGGGGGGGGGGGGGGGGGGGGGGGGGGGAGTCAGTAGCTAACAAAGTGATAGTACAGGTAGATTAAATTGCAAGTTGCACCCCTGCCCATTTCTGTTCCCATTCTTCAATTCTTGTGCGGCGACCTGATCTACCCCTGGTGTGCACGGATCCTTCTGTCTTGGTAATACTTGCAGATAGACAAAGACTGCCTCTTACTGCTGAATGAAGTAATACATTTTGTTGCTATTCTTATAGAGTGGGGGGGAAGGGTGTCACTTGCTCCCTGTCTCAATGCTTGTCACTCCCCCCTTATACATCTCTCGTTCAATGACCACATGAGAGAGCTTCAAATTCCAGTTCTTTTATTGCCCAAATGCTGTTGTGGGGGCATAGGTGATGAGGACATACAATGATAAGAACCCTACGTCCCTATCTAAAGGGCGAGCTGAAGATGATGTTTGCCCAATTAACTTTCAAATTTTCCCCTCAGAAGATTCCCTACCTAAAACAAAAACCCACCGATTTATCTGAAACAAAAGAGAAAAAAAACATTCTTAGCTTTCTAATAATAGTCTTAGGATCATGACAACATTCATCAAAATAATAACATAAGTGAAACACATAAAAAAATGACATAACAAGAAGTACCCCTAAAAATAAAAGTGAGAAAAAAAGGAGTACTAACAATAAGTGATACACACAACAAAATACATAACATGAAATACAACAAAATAATGACAAAGAAAAAAGACATTGGTTTATTCACCAATTGATGTCACAGAGGGCTAGGAACTTGAGGCCGCAGGTGATCTTGAACTCAAACCACACTATTGGTTTTCACATCACTGCACTAGCCGCTTAACACCTGGTTCAGACCTGTTTACCCCCAAAATGTCTTGGAGTAGCTGAGATATCCAAAAATAGTAGCAGGGGTATGAAAAGTAGTAGCAAATGCGAGGCCCGCAGGCCGAAGCCCCAACAGTCTAGGGGTCTGGGGAGCGCTGTAAGCTCCCCCAGCGGGGTCCGGGCAGAGCCCCGGCCGCTGACGCTTTTCCTGCATTCTAAGGTAAAAATAATGTCCTCTACATATGTCTTTGACAGGCTAAAGTGTCTTTCTGCATGAAGTCAAAATAGTATAATAGTCTTTTTTTCTTTTCTTCCCATATTATATACAGTGGAAATCGGTTACCTCGAAATTTAGGGACTAAATAATTGTTTTGAGCAATCCGTTTTTTTTGAGGTAACCAGTTGATGATATTTTGATATTACTATATAGTACACTATGACCGTATTCAATCTTTTTCACAAGTGTCATATTGTAAGAGCAACCTTCAAAACTTCAAGGGAAACAAAAACATAACTAGTTTACTTACACTTCTTTCTTAGATTGCCTTCTTTGTGTGCATATAAATTAATGAGTATTCATGTGACTGTGTGTGTGTGAGAGCGAGAGGGGGAGAGAGAGAGAGAGAGAGAAGAGGCAGTTGGTGCATATATCTAGAAACAAGATCGTACTTCCAGCGATTTTGAGTCAGGACACATAGCTTGTATGGCTTTTGCAAAATCTCCCAGCTGATGCAAGGGAAAGATTTGACTCGGACGATTAGCCGGCACAAGTGGCTTCTGCTTTTATGACATTGTCGTCGTGGAACGGAGGGGCCTGCCTTAGCTTCGTCGCGAACAAAAAATGAAGTAATGGCTAGCACTCTTTACACCTGCTAGTTCTTTGTGCGCCTGAGTGCCAACGTGTTTTTTGCAGTCATTGAGGCCGCCGTTTTCACTGAAAAATGAGAGTTGCAATCGTGCAGTGTGCTGAACTCGGCTCCTCTCGTTGAAGGAACGAACAAGTGTAGGCTTCATGATGCTTTTGGTAATTTCTGTCCTGCTTTACGGTGTTTTTTTGCCGAGTTTTGACTGCTTCTTAGAATTGTCCTCCTGCTCCATCAATACTAAATCATCCTCATCATCTGTTTCATGCCGTTTCCGCTTGTCTAATGTCCATTGTGAATTTCTCTGCAGATGAAAGGCACAACACACGGCACGACGGCGAGACGTGACAGAACTGAAAGTGGGTCAAAGAGCTGTGTTCAGGAGAGCCGATTTTTCAGCGCGACAGCGGACTGCGCGGCAGTGTATAATGCAGTAACTTAGGCGGGCGTGCTTTAAACTTGAACCAGTCAAACGCTGGCGAGAAAAAACTTGGATCGGGCACGCAAAAACTTGGATCGCACTGGGATCGGCGCGCAAGAAATTGCAGAGCAGAAAATGAACAGCGTAGTTTATTTTTATGTCGTAGCATCGTAGCACAAGTGCCAAATTCGGAGTTTGCTACGCCAAAATCGTAGAGTAAACAGGTCTGCTGGTTACTTCCCACCTTACGTAAAGAAATATTGGTATGGACATGTACATACATTATAAACACAGCCAACTTCCCTACGAAGCATGGCGTGCTTATCCTTTAGAGGCTTAGCACCTCCCACCACAGACTGTGACATCTCAACTCTTACAGTTTTAAGACTACAACAGCCCAACTGTGAACTTCTGTTGCATGGACTTGCCCTATTATTTGGCAGTGTCCCACACACATTTAACTAAGGACCTCAAGAACCATGCATCCTCATCAACCCCGAACAGGCTTTAACCCCATTTCAAGGTTTCCACCAAGTTGAGAGAAGATATAAAAGGAAGGGGTCATCTAGTCTCAGTCTCCTAAACCCACAACTAGGGACTGATCTAGCTCCTTGGAGAAAAGATGGAAAGGAAACCCAGCAGGAACAGACATAACAAACCCCACAATAAATTCCAGTGAGCAAGCAAGGCAAAACCAGATCAATATTTTCATTTAACAATATACATACACTTTCTCTAACAATCTACACACACTTTCTCTCATGCAGTACCCCATAATAAAAAACAATGAAGGAAGAGGAAAAATAAACTCACAGAAAGAAACAGCATGAACCATTCAAAACCAAACCTACAAGAAACGCACACACACACAAAAATAACAAAACAAATATCAGGCAAATAATTCTTTTAGATCAGTCAGTAGACTGATAGTGGAAGGGAGGTAATCTGGCCTTTTCACAAGACCTTTCAAACAGTTGCACCCAAACTTCTCTACAGTCCAACATAGAAAAAGATCCTTTGGTCCATCTCAAAGCATTATCATGACAATCTTTCCAGTGATTATCCTTAGACTGGCCCGGTTTGAACGTCTGTTTCCACCACACATGCCAGAGCCCCAAACCAAAGAAAACTGTGTAGCCTCACCCAAGGCAACACAAAACAAAAAAAAACCCAGCTTCTAGTAGGCTCAAATTTATTATGACAGGGACAATGTACACAACCAAAAAGTAAATAAACAATTTACCACACAAAAAGAAAACGTCGTGTCCGGAGAATTACTAGCCGGGAACGTTCT
Organism: Conus ventricosus; assembly: GCA_018398815.1. Taxonomy (NCBI): domain Eukaryota; kingdom Metazoa; phylum Mollusca; class Gastropoda; order Neogastropoda; family Conidae; genus Conus; species Conus ventricosus. The sequence continues at coordinate 46,549,388 of CM031609.1, forward strand.
CAACCCTGATCATTCTGATAATTCTGGCACTACCTTCCTCAACATTGGCTGGTTCCAGAACAAAACCCCTAAACTACTCAACACATCTTAGCCGAAAATAAAAGTCATTTCAACACCACCTGGAGGCAGCAGACAGACTGGGATAGGATGTGCGTCTTGATCTGAGGGGGGTCAGGAGCCTTCTGACTCGCGCCAAACTTCAGGAGACGCATCTGGCACCGGTGATGTAATTCTCTTGAAGGAGCCAATCGCCAGCAACTCTCACCCAGAATGGTAGCTTCCTTTTAGGTTTAAATATTTTGTACTTACTCTTTACTTACAGCCCTACACTACTCTATCATTTGTTATTACTATCAATATCTCCAATAACTAATAATAAACTACTAAAGGCTAGAACGAAGAGCCCTAACTAGACCAAACTGAAATTTGAAAACAAACCGGGTCACTTCCGAAGGGAAATAACACCCCTGTGTCTAGTTGCTAACTCCAGAACTAATATGTGAAGTTGCTTCCCTTTGACCGCAAATGTCATTTGACATGTCACACTATGAACTTGCTTCTTTGGTCTGAGACTTCTTGACAAGGTTCTGCTGGATGCTTAATTGTGTAATAAATCACTTTGCGTCATTTATTATGAATAACTTCGCATCAGCTAGGGGTGAAAAATAAGACAGCTGCTATGTTAGTTGGGAAATTTGACCAACGCTTTCAGAGGCTGTCCTTTGGGGTAGCACTTCATTCTGTGATCCCAGTCTTCATATTTGAGGCTGCAGCACTCTAGACTCGGAGCAGGAGCAGGCTGGCCTCTAGAAACCTTTCAGTGATAATGGTTCTCTTGGGGCTGGACTTCACTAATATCCCAGTGATCTTTGTATGATGCCAACAACCCTGCCTTAATCACCGATCAGCTGTCCAAATTGTTTGTAACATGTGGCCAGTTTGAGCCTGCAGCAGAACAGAAATGAGTCGGATGATGCCTGATTATTTATGAAGGAATCGCTGATTTAAACTACCAGGTGCAAGACCTGTGTTTTGTGATGGAAAGTATCGTAACTTGTGAAACAAGGTTTTTTTTTCATCCTGAAATTTCAAGGATTTCCAGTTTCATGGCTGTTGTTTGCTCATCATAACGCATGCTCGGCATCTGTCTGTGCGTAAGTTGTTCTCATGTATTGATTTAAACTGCGCTTAATTACACATACTATACCGTGGCTCACTATGCAATAAGCGGCAGCAATTTGCTATCCCTGCCTCGTATACAATAAATTCCGTACGGACAACAAAACCCTTGAAAGGGCCTCGTGCCTTGCGCATGCTCAATCAATCCTCTTTTCCCCGGCAGCCTTTCCTGTTAAGCCTCGTGTACACGAGCAGCTAAGTATTTTTTTGCTTTTCCTCGCAATCGATCGATTGTTGTTGCTGTTCTTTGGTGTCCTTGCTTATGTTTCACTTAAGGAGAAACGTACGTGAAGCGATTGGGTGGTAAGGTGCGCCTATTAGACAACTACACTCCAAAAGCCATAATGAAAGCAGTTCTTCTGTGGATGAAACCACCTTCTCAGCTTTCAGAAAGAAGAAAAGTAACAGCACTCACAAAGTTCTTCTTCTTCTTCCAGATGGGGATTTTAACCTGCCCCGTGCTCACAGTCTTCAAGTAGACTATTCTGGCACACAGTTTTCATGCATTGTGTATTTTCGTGTAGCCGGTACTCACCCGTCTTAGGACATGAGCATCGGGATCTTTAGAGTTCGTGTATGATCTTTAGTGCATGTGACACAGACTAGACCCCGGTTTATAGTCCCATCCGAACGACTATATGGGGGATGGAGTCAGAAACCAATGTTAACTCCGAGGGAAAAATCCCCTATACCGAAATTCGAACCCCGCAACCCCAGGATCACGAGTCCGCGCTCTACCAACTGAGCTATCGGCCCCCCAAAGTTAGTTTATTTGACTGGATATTTTATTTTTCTGTATGTTGCAAAATATTTGGGGTTATAAAAAAAAAATATTCAGATGGTAGGAAACGGTGGGAATTAAACTCTAACGTACATAGCAATGACCTTTTAACCCTGTCCTAAGCTTTGATGTAACCCCCCCCCCCCCCCCCCCCCCCCCCCGATTTTATAGGGATGTATCCGTTTTCTGCCATTGTGTGCATTTCCTGGTAAGAGTGAGAACCGCAACTGAAGTCATCAACCTATGAAACTGGAATTCAAAAGCATGATAGTCTTTAGGTAAATACTTTAATTTAGAATTTTGTCGATACTTTTTTTTTCCCTTTTGAATTGCAGGCCATTATCTATGCACTGAAGAAAGTGAGGCGCTGTGGAGAGAAGAAGGCCAAAGAAGTCTTCGAGAAAGGCATCAAGCTGACGAAAAGTGAACATTTAGAAATTCACAATCAACTGATAAACAGTGATGACTGCCTTGTTCTGAGCCTCTTGCTTCAGGTTCTTTGAGAGAGAAAAAGTGAGAGAGAGAGTGTGTGTGTGTGGTGTGTGTAAATTTGTGTGCGTGCGTGCGTGCGTGCTTCAAGACGGTGTAATGGACATTTCAGGCAACTTGGGACCATGTTACATTCTAATGTATGATGAGGTAGTTTTGCATTGATTGGAGACATCACATGCTGGCGGGTGGTGGGTGGGTAGGGGACTATTTCGTCTTCCGACGATATTGTTTGTTCTTGATGTTCAGTCTGTACCATGTATCAAGCCCACCTTCATCTTATCTAAAACCATCAGTATTGCTTGATTGATCGATTGTGATGATGGATTGTAGTGTTTCATTGCCTGTATTGATTGATTGATTGTGATGGATTGTAGTGTGACATAGGTTGTATTGATTGTGATGGATTTTAGTGTGACATAGGTTGTATTGATTGTGATGGATTGTAGTGTGACATAGGCTGTTCGCCTATTTACCTGTAATGTCTGTAGCTGTCTGCCTGTTTGTGCATCTCAGGTTATACATCTTCTGCTTGATGTATCACTATTACTTTTCTGCCTTTAAAAAAAAAAAAGGCTTATTATCTTCTCCTTCAATGATTTTTTTTTTTTTCAAAAACAATATTAGTTCAGAGAACTTGACACTTTGAAGCCCATTTTGAATGATGTGTGTGTAGTTTGGAAACTAGATGGAGATTTGAACATTTTGAAGACAGTGAGGAAATTAGACCTAATCAAAATCAAGCAAATGAAAATACTTTCGATGTATGTAAAGCAAGGCATGTTTTAGTGATGATTATACATGGGCTTACCTCCTGAATAAGTGAGGAGCATGATGTGTTTATGAAGCAAGGAAAGGTACAATGATAGACGGTTGATGTAAAGGTGTCTGCTGTTAAGAACAAAATAGGTATTAAGATACGTGACTGTTAAAGTTACAAGTAAAAAACTGTTCTCTTGGAATCAAAATATATTGTCTTGTGCGCACATTACCTTGTAAATAGATACAGCTTTTTGTTTGAAAATACTGAAAACCTATGCCATGGATATGTAATACAAGTGGAAAAAGTAAACAGGTTTGCATACAACTGATGTGTGTGTTACGTGCAGCTTGGTGTGGGTTTTTTTCGGTGGGGGGGGGGGGGGGGGGGGGGGGGTTGGGAGTTTTTGGTTTTAATTCATGTTTGGGATATGACTGTTAATCAGTATTAGTTAGATGCTCCTGATTTCAAAAGCGAACATGTAGGAAAAGATTTTGGGTTGGTGGAAAGTATTGGTTGTTTTTTTTTTCATTGATTATTTTTTCTGTACACACTTTTAAACAGCACAACAAACTTACCAAGTTGTTACCCAGCTACTGACTTCAGTGTAGACTCTGTGGCAAAGTACAAACCTAGTAGTCAAGCAAAGTGTTGCAAGTTACTCCTATTAAAACTTACTGTATGTGATTTTTTGTAAAAAGAAACATTAACTGTATTCAAATTAAAAATAAACTTAATGATTTTGCAACTTGAATAAAAACAGTGAGTTGCAAAGGGAGGCGACTGCAGACGGAAATCTAAACAGATCTTAAAAAGTTCAAGTACTGCATCTTTCAAACATGATCAAACAAATGAATGAATGTGTCACAAGACAAAAAGATTTGTTGGGTCATGTTTGGTAGGTACAGTACATAAACTCTTTAAGATCTTGGTGAAAATAAATGATGAAAATAGCCCATTCCACCACAATTAGGTATGCATATTAAGCTATGTCTGAGTAAAGGTTTGTTGAAATTTGTATCGAAAGAAAATTATATTGAACAACACCGTGAATGGATCAAGAAACATACAGGCTTGAAAAGTCTGTTACAGCTGTTGGAGCATACAGCTATATTTGCAGAATTTATTTTAACACCAGATCCTAAGATTGTGGAATACGTTTCAAGCAAAACTGAATTTTAGTCGGCATGCCAGCTTGGTATAAAATGATGCTGGACTAAGTTTTGAATCTCTTTTATCTATGAGCACAAAACATACAGCTTTGTATAAAGATTAAGTTCAGTTTTTTTTTTTTTTTTTTTTTTTTTTTTTTGTGCTGTTATGAAGCTAATTTATTTCTTCTTTTATCTTGACAACGGCGAATATTCTTCACACTATTGACTTTGTCTATTAACAACATGAAATGTCTGTGTTGCACTTTTGTATGTAATATCCCTCCAAAAA
>CM031609.1:46557539-46562539 GCA_018398815.1 Conus ventricosus
CTCCGGCGCGCGGGTGTTCGGCAATCTGGCACGCGGCAAACTGGCATGTCCCGTTTAACAAGCTTGTTCAATGGAAATTGGCTTAGGACCCTGCAGTAACACCTCTTCCATAGCTTAAATACTTCTTTCCAGATTTGCTGAGAGGGTCCCTGTTGTTCCTACAACCCTGAAGATGGAATATCAACACAGAGCCTCATCTTGTGCTTTGTAGAGATTCACTGTCCTTCCGCACAGGTTTCAATCTGATTGTGCTTATGTAGTCTTTGCTGCCATGTGAGGAACTGTTTGCAATTGCATCCGTCTTTGGTATATCAATAGTATAACAGAATGCAAAAGAAAAGGAAATTTCTTCAACCATAGGCAATCATGCAAAATTCTAGATGAAAAATAAAATCACATGCACAGACACACATACACTGAGTATAGTATGTTGTGGACATACAGTACTCATAGCCAACATTGTCACAGATGTTACTTTAAAAAAATAAAATAAAAATGTAAATTAAGAAAATACAATAAAGGTATATTACTTTCTCACTGATGTGTGTATATCAAATTCCTTATCTCATTACACACTAAAGAGCCGCTAAACCTGAACAAAATGAACTACTGTTGTTGTAGGAGTGGAAATAAGCTAAAATTCTTAATTAAAATCAGTTTAACGTTGTTGTTGGACAGAACATAAAAAAGCTAAAATTCTGAATTCAAAGAAACATAGCTTAGCCCCCCAAATACAAGGAAATTTGTCATACCTTCAAGAAGCTCTGTGTATGCTGAGCTTACAAATGCCATGTTCATAAAAACTACCCCAAAAAAGAAAAAGTCAAAATGCCTTAGGTTTAGAGTAGTTGAACTTGAAGTGGTTTTGAAGCAGTTGCAGTGGGCAACCTTTGTGTTTCAGACACCAATATACAAGGACAAATAAACCAGTGGAGAAAATTAACGAAACCTGTAGATTCTTTAAGAAAAAAAAAAAAAAAAAGCTTTTATGAGATGTGCATGTGTACAGTCTGTGGATATGTGTGTGCGTGCATGCCCGTGTGTGCGTGTGGTGTGTGTGTGTGTGTGTATGGTGTGTGTGTGTGTGTGTGTGTGTGTGTGTGTGTGTGTGTGTGTGGAGTGTTGTGTGTGTGTGTGTGTGTGTGTGTGTGTGTGTGTGTGTGTGTGTGTGTGTGGGGGAGTGTGTGTGTGTGTGTCTGTGTGTATGCATGTGTCGTGTGTGTGTGATGGTGAGAGAGAGAGAGAGAGAGAGAGAGAGAGAGAGAGAGAGAGAGTGTGTGTGTGTGTGTGTGTGTGTGTGTGTGTGTTGTGTGTGTGTGTGTGTGTGTGTGGAATAGGAATGTGTGTGTGCCTGTATCTACATGTTTAATGTCTATCAAAAGTAGTTCTAACTCAATATTGGAAATGATTTGATCTTTCTGACAAGGGGGCTGGTTAGGAGAGGATGGAAGTGAGAGATTTGATAGAAGCATTGCATCCAAAGAGATTATCATATCTATAGTCTGACAATGCACATCTGAAGATTACGGCCCGCTAAAAACAAAAACCTGATTTTTTGTTACCTGTTTTGTCCAAGAATTAAATACAAACAGAAACATTTCAAATACTAGAGGTTTTAAATAATATGAAAACCAAAATCATAAAGGATCCACTTGTAATGTGTTGCATGCATCTCTCTTATGACACTGTCAAAGTGCATGATACACATGTATATATATTTTCTTTCTCTACCCAGAACATCTCTCTCTCTCTCTCTCTAGCTGAAGCTGAGACAGAGTCCAAGAAAGAAGTAGAAAGAAAACAGGTGTTTTTTAATGGCTCACTTACTGAAAGAATTCTTGCAACAGGATGTGCAGATTCTAGCACAACAAAACAATGCAAAGATAACAGGAAGGGCACCATGGCATCAGTTATCATTCCATTCCACAATGTTGTCGAGACACAAAAACAGCGAGAGAAACTTAACGTGATCTGTGCAAACAGAATTTCTTGCATCTTGTAATTTTTTTTTTTTTTTTTAAAGCTGTATATTTGAAAGGTTATGAATTACCGGCTCTTCGATAATTTTTCTTTTCAATTTAACCTGAATCAAAAAATATGCATACAAGGGTTTGTTTTTTGTTTTCTTTGTCAGGCATGTCAGCACACATCTCCTTTACTGGATCACTAACTTTACACTGTAGGGAAAAAAATGTGAGGCAGCCTGGAGACAAATGGCATTGGAGCAACAGCAGGAGATCCCACTCCCTGTGCAATGAAGCAGAAGAAGAAATAGGAGCAGCAGCTATCCTGTACTACAGACGCCTGAATGTTAAGTATGAGAGTAAACAGCTTGCTGAAGCCCCAGCAAAGCATGTGTAATCTGCTAGAACAGATCTAGAAGATAAGTCACTGTCACAAGAAAGTTATGAATTTGACAACAGTTGATACCACTGGTACTAGAGGTAGATTCAATGTTAACATCTAGAAACACCCTCCTCTTGTCCTGTGGTGATTTATCCCCTCACTAGTAAAATGAAGGGATGAGAAGATTCAATTCAGTGACAAATGTTTTGGAACATTTAAATATGTTCCAATTTTTATTTTAAGAACTATGGATAAATCAGATTCATTTCCATTGTCAGCCTAGGAAAAATGGAAGTGGAATATTAAAAAGTCTGATTGTGTGTGTGTGTGTGTGTGTGTGTGTGTGTGTGTGTGTGTGTGTGTGTGTGTGTGTGTGTACCTATGCATGAATCAGCATGTGTGGAGTATGTTTGTGCATGGCTTGGCAGTGGGAATGGTGAAGGAGAGATATATGAGAATGTGTGTGACTGCGAGTGTGCAAACGTGTGTGTGTGTTTGTGTGTGTGTGTGTGTCTCTCTGTGTGTGTGTGTGTGTGTGTGTGTGTGTGTGTGTGTGTGTGTGTGTGTGTGTGTGTGTGTGTGTGTGTGTGTGTGTGTGCGTGCGTGCGTGTGCATGTGTGTGTGATGTGTGATGTGTTTTTGTTAAGGTGCATCTCTTTTTATGTGTTTGCACTTGCATGTTAGCATGTAGTGTGCCTGCAAACATGCATGTGTGTGGTCTGCAGGCAGAGGTGAGGATCTGTAACTTGTGTAAGTACTGGTATGCATACAAGCGTCAAAGTTGTGTGTTTGAATTCATTATCTCCACAAGTTGTTCTTCTCTCTCGGCGAGTGCCTGTGGCCCGACATGGAGTCTTGTGACCCAAGTGTCAGTGACAAATCTCAGAGCAGACAAGTGAGGGCACAGGTAGAGGGTATCACATAATTCACCTTGAAGCCAGAACTGCTAGAGTTATCCCTGTCATTTCACCGACTGTGGCACATGTATGTGAAACTGAAAGGGTGAGAGTTGGAAAGCTGTTGACTATAAGTGCAATAAAGCATGACTAAAATACCTGTAAGCACACATGCATGTACAAACATACCCAAAATTTCCATAGGCAGGCACGTGCGCACTTGCAAGTGCACACACACACACACACACACACACACACACACACACACACGCACGCACACACACACACACACACACACACACACACTCTCTCTCTCTCTCTCTCTCTCTCTCTCTCTCTCTCTCTCTCTCTCTCTCTCTCTCTCACATGCAAGAGCACACACACACACACACACAACACACATGCACGCGCGCGCGCGCGCACACCACACACACACACACACACACACACACACACACACACACACACACACTAAGTAAATGATGCCAAGCTAGCTTCTCAAATCATGTGCAAATAAATCTACACTATGTAATGTAATTTGCATACAGACATCTTTCACTTTTTATAATGTACAAAAAAAGAAAAAAAAGTTACTATGCTATGCCCTTGGAAAAAGGAAGTAATAATGGCCGTAGTTCAAAGCTTTTGTCAACTATGTTTCCTGCTGCACCCAGGGCCTACCTATTTCACATTTTCAAAAGTAAGTGTTTATTACACACAATTTAGTATCAGTTGGGGTTGTTTCTATGATAAGATATTTCAACATATTGCACATCAGTCTTCCTTCTCTTGAAAGTAAAAAAAAATCCGCTGAAGATAGAGGGCAGTTCAAAACATTAATACAAATCAAATACTGATGCAGGAAATACTCCAACACAATGAAATGCACTCTGCAGCTGTAATGTTTGACACGATCAGGGTGTTTAAATTATAATTTCATCAAATGCATGTAACCGTTTGAACCACAATAAATTTTCACCCAGATCACTATCAGAATTTTAAGAGTAGGATGTTTGATTTTTTGTTTACAACATTGAGGCGTGACAATGTATGGTGACCTGAGATTCATAAGTATATGTGGACCACAAAATATAATACAACTGTGCTTATTTCATAACATTGTGTAATACCTTTCAAGTTAATATCATACCTGTTTAATCATTTCATGAAGAGACTAATTTACACATTCTGACTGTAACATACTCCTGAGTTTTCAGCTGAGAAACACTACCATTGGCAATGACCACTGAATAAGAGACAGAAAAAAGTTGCCTTTTTTCATCTTAAAAATCATAACTGTGTACACAAAAACTTATTACTTACTACAAACATACTAAAACCATATTATAAACATTATACTTGATCTGCACTACACACACCAAAGAGGAGAGACCATACAGTAGCAAATATTGAACTGGATATGCTTAAAGTGTGTATATGGGGACTAAAAGACTTGGATACACATTTGTGTGACGAGACTATTTTTTGCACAAAAATGTAGCTAAATCAATCATGATTTCAAATACACAGTGTTTTTAAACATTTTAACATAACCTGAATGTATGTGGTTTTAAGCATGTGACCGACAATTTCCTTTGTCCTAGAACATAGAACTAGTAGACGTCTGTACTGACAAGAAAAAACCCTGTGCTATCTTCCTAGAGCTCAGAAGTTACCCACTCTAAGCTGTACCTCCCTCCAATATGGATTAAATGACTGGAACATTACAAGATCTGTCTGGGGTGAGCATGATCAAGT
>CM031609.1:46567539-46605039 GCA_018398815.1 Conus ventricosus
CCGTTCGTCTCTCGGTGTCTGATCTCGATGTCCCCAAATGCTCTGATATTTTCTTGTTGAACTTATCAAATGACAGCAGACACCAACACAGAATGACAAGGAACAGTCCGTTCATGCCGCCAAGGCGGAAGTGGGCTGCAGTCTACTTTATGAACTGGCGTTATAGGCTAGTCTCATTCGAAGGACTGTGTGGGGAATTGAGTCAGAACCAATGTTAACTCCGAGGAAAAATCACTTCGCGGGGAAAAAAAAAAAAAAAAAAGCCAGATGAGAATAAACTTTTTAGGGAAAACCTGGGTAGGGGGACAAACTGCTGTTTCTGAGGAGAAAAAAAAGTCGACGAAGCCACGTTCTTTATGGCTGGCTTGATGTTTATGACAGTTGTAAGGACGCATGCACTGCTTTTGATTGAAAATAGAGAGCGTGCAATGACGGCGACATGGAACCACAAATTGAGCGTGGTCTATGCTTCTCGACATTCAATTCCAGCAAGACAATGACAGATGTCTCATAGATCATATGAGCATTTTTCACTTACATTGTTTGAGTAATTCGTGTGTTGCTTAAAAGCAGTTTGTTTGTCACCCTGTCATAGATATTTCCGAACATCCTGTCTTTACCAGCGGTTTCTCTCTGCTTGTGTTTCATCCAGTTTTTACGCTAATTCGATACGGTTGAGCAATATTTTGCCGCCAGTCATTGAACCTCTTTAGGGGGTCACTGTGGTCGTGGTGCGTGTATTTGTACGTGCGTGCGCGCTCGCGCGCGTGTATATATGCATGTGTGTGTGCGTGCGTGCGCGTGCGCGGGCACGTGTATGTGTACGCGTGTGCGCATATGTGTGTGTGAGAGCGAGTACAAGCATACGACCATACGTGTTTTGACTGCGAAGTAAATTTGGTGTGTGTGCAAGCACGCATGCATACCACTGAATGTCATGGTGAGTTTACGCATGCATGAATTGAGCTAGAGTGTGGAAGCAGTTGGATGCCATAATGGTGGATGCTCTTTGTCATGACTCTCGCAAGAAACCCCACAGGTATAAGCATTTCATACCACCACTTCGTTACCAGCCCTGCAGGTGGGAGTTTCATACCAGTGGCATAGGTGAAGCGCAGGAAGGGGTGCCCCCCCCCCCCCCCCCCTCCGCCCTTGGAAAAAGCGGGGAGGGAGGGAGGAAGCGGTTGTTGTTGTTTTTTTGTTGTTTTTTTTTTGCTCCCCTTGGGTTGCCAAGTTCCATTCTAAACAAATCCTGGTACATCTGGACGAATCTGGCAGCAAATATAGACAGGGTTAGGCAAAAGGCTTAGTTTAGCTGTTTACATTCCTCTTGACGTCATTGATCGGTGCTCTCACCGACAGGATAAAAACCTAGCTGCGTACACTGATGATTCAGGGGAAACAACCTGACAATTGGATGCTGACCTTCGTGTTTCAAGAGGAAACAGACAAAATTAACGTGAAGCAAATCACATCTGTGTCTCTGTTTAAAGTACTAAAGGCAGGGGTGAAAATGGGAAGGGGGGGAGGCGAGAGCGGTGGGGTTTGGTGGGTCCTATAGAGGCATAGACACCTCCTATTATTATTATTACTATTATCATCATTATTATTAATAATAATACTTATATAGTGCGTATCCTCGGCTAGAGGCCAAGCTCTAAGCGCTTTACAATCGACACTCGTTTACACAATGGGCTACCTACCTAGGCAGTGCCAAATGAAGAGCTGCCAGCTGGCGCTTCTTTTAGTCGTTTCCCGTGTCATCCAGTCAGTATCGTTCAATATCGTTCACTCAACTTCCTTACTTCCTTCTTTCTTTCAATTTCTCACGCAGGGTGGATGTTATGTGTAACGTGTCATCCATACCAACGGCCAAATTGGCTTTCTCTTCCAAAAGTTGGTGATGGATTTCACGTGTGTGCAAGATGTTATGCGTGCATTCTTACACAGAACCTTGGTGTATAGTCTCAATCGAAGGACTATATGGACTGTATGAGAATTGGAGTCAGAACCAATGTTAACTCCGAGGGAAAACCCCGCCTGTACCGAAACGGCCCGGAAGAGATTTTGAACCCGCAGCCCCACGATCACCAAGATTACGAGTCCTGCGCTCTACCTCCGAGTTATTCCGGCCCCCTTGCCACTAGGGTAAACTTATAACATATGTAGTGAATTGACGCTATGTGATCTTCCGGGAGAAACCTCAAGCGCACATTAAAAAAAATTACATTCGGCGTCTGGCGGGCTTCAACTTCCAGATTCCCTGACCTGGATATTTTCTCAAGGCCCCATTGGAGCCTGAACGACCCCACAGACCCTGCATCAGTTGGGACACCTTCTTCCCTACTTCATCCAAATGAAACGTCCATTTAAGAAATTCCTACTTTATTTTTGTATTTATTTATTTTTCGTTTTATAACCTTTATAATATGAGCGGCATTTGGGGATGGGTGCGAGAGTGGTAGGGATTGGTGGGTCCCAGGTGCCCATTTCCTTCCCACCACCCCCTACCCCCCGGGCCTCTCATTATATTTAAATTTGGATAGATCTAGCCATGCATACTTTAAACAAAAATCATGTTCTCTTCCAAGAGAGGCCTCGAGTGTACTTGAAACAAATTTGCATTATGTTCAAACGTAACAGGGTATTATATCTGGAACTCATTGGAGCCTAAGCGACCCATGGGCCCAAACTCAGTTGGTACACCTCCTTTCCTACTTCATGAAAGTGAACTGTCGTTTCATGAAATAGCTGCTTTACATTTTTGTTTGTCTTTTACAACCTTCATGATTAAAAAGGGCATTATTTCTCTAACACCCTTTCTTTTACACACACACACACACACACACACACACACACACACACACACACACACACACACCGTCTTTACCTTCATCATCCTCAACCAGTTAACCCCTCGTCTCCTTTCCAAATTGCCGGCACTGGCTTGAATTTTGTTTTTCCTACGCTACTGCATGCCATGCATGTCATGTACCATTTTGGTGGGTGTTCCACGCCATGTCATATACCCCGTCATAGCCATTCTCTCCACCACCTCCTCCCACGCACTTTATCTACACATGCGCGTACACAGACTCTCTCTCTCTCTCTCCTCTCTCTCTCTCTCTCTCTCTCTCTCTCTCTCTCCTCCCCCCCCCCCCCCCCCCCCCCCCCCCCGCCTCTGGGAGAGCACTTGGCCGTAGTAAAGCACCACTTTATTTTCTGCTGGGATAAGTTTGCGTTTTTTCCGATTAAAAAAACAAAACTGCATAAACTGTGTGTGTGTGTGGTGTGTGTGTGTGTGTGTGTGTGTGTGCGTGCGTGCGTGTTCTTCTGGTCGTTAAGCAGCCAACAGATTTGAAGAATCTGCGCGGGAAACCTACAATTGCCCAGAACAAAAGGAGAAAACAAAGAGAGAGAGAGAGAGAGAGAGAGACAGACAGACAGACAGACAGACAAAGAGAGAGACAGAGAAGACAGACAGACAGACAGAGAGAGAGAGAGGAGAGAGAGAGAGAGAGAGAGAGAGATGTTAAAGGTGAGGGGATATGGTGAGTGTCACTACCAGGCGCAACTGCTTGTCTCCCGACCCCCCCCCCCCCCCCCCCCCCCCCTTCCAACCCTTCTCCCTTCCCCTCCCCCTTGTGAAGGAGTCATAAGGAAACGCCCAATTGTGTCTACTCAGTTTCAAGCTCACAACAAAATGGATGGCCACTATTTGACGCCAAACTCCCGGATATGTCAGGGCCGGACGAGGGAGGGGTGGGGGGGGGGGGGGGGTGGTTAGCCTCGGGAGGGGAATCCTGGTTACCTGGACTCCGCCAACCCCATCGCCGGTAGGATGGCGAAAACAGGTCACCATATCCTTTTGGAACCCCCTTTGGGATTTCTGGACTCTCCCATCCCACCTGGTGGGTAAAGGACATGTGCTGAGTTAATTGGGATGAGGATGGAACCATCCCCCCAGCCCAGCCCCGTCTCCCTTCCCTTCGATATGATTTTGGGAGGGAATAACCTACAGCCCACCTCCTCCCCACCCACCCCTAACCCTCTGCTTTTACAACATTTTGGGAGAGGACTGCCCTTCCCACTCCCCTCACCGCGTTTTAGAAAATTTGAAACCTCCCTCCTCTCATCATACGCCCCTGCAATGTAACAGGAGAGAGGTGGGGGAGAGTTGTGGTGGGGCCGGATCAGTGGCGGTGGGCAGTTCCCCCTTTTGGAGTCCAGCGAAGATGCTGTGACAGTCGCCTCCGGGGGACAGTTCCACTCCTACGCATCGGAAGAAGGTGGGCTTCCTGTGGGTCTGACTGGGACGCGATATCATAATCACTGGAGCTGGCTGCGGCTTTTCTGCTGGTTGTTGGCCGAAGGGTGGCAAGAACCTCTTCTTCTTCTTCTTCTTCTTCTTCTTCTTCCTTGGCAGCGACCACAATCAGCTGGTTGATTATTCCGTCACTTATGCAAGGGTCACCACTCGCAGCAAAAAAAAAAAAAAAAACTGGGCGTGGCTTTTAATGGAGACGGGAGGCCCCTGACACGAAGGTGTCGATGGTCTTGGCCGCTACGACGTCCTGGGGTAACTCGTTCCAGTCCTTGATGGTACGGGGAAGGAATGCCTGCTGTCTGTACTGCGTTCTGCACTGTGGAATGGTGAACTGCTGATCGAGGCCGTGGCGTCGGCGTGGAGGTGCAGGGCGCGCGCAGGCTGGCTTTGATGCCTTCTGTGCTGACCAGCAGGTCGTTGTGGATCCGGTACAGCATGAATAGGCGTGCTACACGTCCTCTGTCCTGGAGGCTGAACCACTTCAGTTCTTCAAGCATGGCGGTATTTGTACAGGATAATGCACGAACAATCCAGGTGAAAACTGCTGATTTCATGGAACATCTGTCTGTATTGTATCCGCGTTGCCGAACTTCAGCGGTAGAGAGACTACCGTCGAGGACTAAAGAACACTGCTCTTGGTTCAATGACGTCACATCTCATTGCCATGTAACTGAGTTCACTATGTTAAGGACCGGGTACGGGGGGAAGGAGGAGGAAGGGAGGGGGGGGGGGGGGGGGGGGGGGGGGGAGAGTAGAGGCAGGTAGCTACTCTGCATGTGCTTGAGCGATGTTCATTTAGGCTACGACCAAAAACAGCTGGGGGAAGGGTGTTCTTTGTCCCCCCTACCACCCGCCCCCACGACCTAAGGGGCTCCTTACGTAAATCTATCCACATACGCAATGCACACACGCGCATGTGTCTGTGTGTGCACGTGAGTGCGTTTGTGCTCTCGTTTGTGAGTTTGTGCTCTAGCAGTAGTGAAAAAAGTCGGTGGGGAGGCGCGTATTGCCACATTCTGCACAAATCCTCGAGTCAACTGCTGTAGGTGCCTTTTTTTTTCCCTCGATTTCAAAGATGAGTGATCATATTTATTTCCTTTTTAGATAAAAAAGAAAAGAAAAGAAAACAAAATGTACAGATTTTCAGCAGTGTCATTTCTTGCTCGGTGTCCGACGTTCTGTGATACTAACTCAAGGTAGGTGTGTGTGCGTGCGCGCGCGCGTGTGTTGTGTTGTGTGAAGTGAGGGGAAGGGGAGTCGGGAGGGGTGGGATATGGCGTGTGTTTGTCCACATGGAACAGAGGGAGTCCGCATGGAGTGGAGGGAGGCGGCGGCAGCGGAAGGGAATCAGTGGGAGGAGCTGAGGATGACAATGGGAACAGGACGTCCGCGTTTGGTTTAAGCACGGCGTCTGTTGATGCTCTGTGTGTGTGTGTGTGTGTGTGTGTGTGTGTGTGTGCGCGCGCGCGCGCGCGTGTGCGTGCGTGTGTGCTCCCTCCCTCCTCCCTTGTTGCTTTTCCAGAGAGGTGGGGATGGGGTGTGTGGATAATTCTCATAAAGTTCTCCGTATTTCCATTCTTTCTTTTAAAAAAAAAATCATATTTTTTGTGGAGTGGGGGAGAGCAAGGGAGGGGTGGGGGCGGAGGGAGCAGCAGCTATGCACGTCCTATCTTCAGCTGATCAGTTCCCATGGCACAGCGTAACTGCTTGAGAACATCGCATGTAAGCTTAGGCACAGGAGTGCGTCAACGCGAGTGTCAGTCGCTATGACAGAAGTCAAGAAGAACACGAGCTATTGTTCACTTTGATTTTTGTTCGTCCCATATATCTGAACATATCTGCTTCTCTGAGCACTGAACACAGCAAGACCTGCGACGTAAGTTTTTCACACGGTGCATGTGATAAGCTAATACCTCTCCATCTAACCCTCTTCTTCTCTCCCGGACCCACCAGATTCTCGGGATTATCTGCTCCTGACACCGGAAGTTTGGGTTGATGTAAAAGAAAAAGTTTGGAGTAAACCCCTCATTTCTTCTTAAATTATCACGTACAGGTCATTTTCTAAAAACTAATCCTATACACTGTTAGTCTAAAAGTAAGAGAATGCCTAAAACAAGACTTACTGCGAGGCTGTGCAGTACACCAACGTGAGTACTTTTGAATGGTCTTTCTTTGTTCATGCAGACGAAGCAGTCCGAAACAAACGATATCCAATCATGGTTAAAATTGAATCACAAAGAAATCACTGTCAAACAGCATACAAACAAAAACAAAACAAAACTTCCATTGCAGCCTCCAGTTTCTTACATCAGCAGTTGGTTGTTGAATCGTCACTGGTTAACAACAAAGAGAAAAAGAAATTGCTGGTGGCATGATGATATCCTAGATCACGTCTGGAAGAGCAGTTGACATATGATTAAAAAAAAAAAAGGGCCAAGCAAAAAGACTGGGTATCAATATTGTCTTTCGAGTCAAAATTATAATTTCTAATGAAATTCTTCCAAATCAGAAGGATTTAGGGGCCTGTCATGAAGTCAGGAGAGTTTTTTTTACTTTGCAAATTTGATGTGAATTGTATCAATGATTGTGCTTCTTTTCCCTTTGGCATGTAATAATTCACTGACAGTTATTTGTAGGTCACCAACAATGCATGTGCAGCATTGTACAGTGCACCATGTGAAACTCTTGCAGTTGCAAGAGCTCTACCACCAGTGTTCTAGTGTGGTAACATTTTTATTGCAAATGCTGTACAAAGATGCTCTGCAAAGCATCTTATAAATTGAAGCCAAAGCATGATGCCATAAGTGCTACATTCATAGTCAACCCCACATTAAACACTGCAAGGTATTTGCTGTTTCTCACCCTGCCTTTGTTGACTTGCTATGCATAATTTTTCTCGCATTTTCAGATTTTGTTGCTTATGAACTAATCCCTCAAAGACCCACATACACGACAGTAGATGTAAAAAGGGGTGTGGCATGAGGATTTTCTCTTTGGATTCTTTCGGGAAAATGGCCCCTCCATGTCAATTTTTCTTAGCCAAAATAAGGATATGTAAAGACTTCATATCCTCTTAAAAAACCTCATTTTTACTCATATTTCAGCATGTTCATGATAACTGGCTGCTAATCAGCTGTATAAAACATGCTGAACACTGAGTTTTAGAAAACATTGTCAGATTGGTTCACTTCAAGCTGAAATTTTACTGTCAGTCATTTGGCAAGGGGCATACCAATCAAGTCAAAATATGCCGAGACAGGCTTGTGCCCGTTTAGTTTGGCTACCGTCACTATAGTCAGATATCTCATCATAAATGCACTGGCACTAGTGACCTGACATGCCACATGATCAGAATCCATGCAGACACCCACTGTGAGGGCGATGGAAGAAGAGGAGGAAGATTGAAGGAATATGGTGCACACACACACACACACACACACACACGCACACACACACACACACACACACACACACACACACACACACACACACACATCCCAGAGCTCGAAATATGTACTCAGGGCTTGTAATACCCACATGTCCTATTGTCTGGGACAATTAAACCTCCAGGCAGACAAGATGAAGTGCTCTCTATTTGTCTGTTAGGCAACCAGTTTTTGACTGACAGTGAAACTGAAAGGATGACAAAGTCTACATCTTCAGTGCAGACTGTTCATTTCCACACTCCCAAACCCTCACTCTCAGATTGAAACTCCAGCAGAGCCTTGTTGAACTGAGACAGGGCCGGTTATATTTTTCAGTATTAGAAAAATTTCAACAGAATGTAGACGTAGTGCTTGGTCAATATGGAAATATTAGATATACTCCCTTTATTTCCCAATGTATGTAGGGTTGAAATGGGTTCATGTTTGTATTTTCGTGTTTTTTGAGAGAGAGAGAGAGAGAGAGAGAGAAGCAACAGCTTACAGATTTTATAATTTTGATACTGTCTAGAGATGTGTGAATGGTGGAAGCATATATATTTTCTTATTGTAGACACTTCTACATGCAGATTGAATTTTTTTTTTTTCATTTTTAAGTTTATAGTGGAAAGATAAATGTTCTTATCTCTAGTCTTATGCTTTATTTCTCTTGCTCAGGCCTTCATCACTCTAATGCAGAGCATGCCACTGTTGAACTATGTCTGTTGACTTATCATTGTACTAATGGTAGTTACTTTTGTTAACCGTTTTTTTTTCTCTTTAAGGTGGGCAAACAGACATTTTGAGTGTGACAAGCAGATTTTAATAAATTGTTCTGGTGAACAAGTGGCAATCCTCTCTTGTCTGTTGGCAACAGATTTTGAGTGTTTCAATGAAGGTATGGCTCAGGAATCAGTTTCAGTGCAGACCGATCAAGCTTACCCCAGCCCCTTTCACATCCCACCATCCTCCCCCGTCTTTGTCTTTTTCCCCAGAACAGAGTCCCTGCAGAGTGCTGCTGCACAGAGGCTAGTCATGCTGTATCAAAGTACATTAGGGCATGCACGCACCTGAAACACTTGGCTCCAGTGTACTGTTAAGAGGTGGTGGGCATGCAAGCTTTATGCTTCGTCAGCAGGGAAATGACACTTGTATTCCCAATATTTCCTTCTCCCAAGTAACTACCATGTATGAACATGCTACTGTAAGCTTGTTTCGATTACTTTGGCGGTTACTTTTAATTAATCATTGCTTTACTTAGGTAGAACCGCTTCAGATTTGAGAGGGGGGGGGAGGGGGGGGGGGGGGGGGGGGGGGGGGGGGGGTGGGGGGGGGGGGGGGGGGGGGGGGGGGGGGGGGGGGGGGGGGGGGGGGGGGAGGGGGATTGGGGGGGGAGGGGGTTGGGGGGGGGGGGGGGGGGGGGGGGGGTGGGGGGAGGGGGAGGGGGGGGGGGCAAGTAGATTTTTATAGCCACTTTGACTTGTTCCAGGACAACTGAAATTTATCTGGGATTTCTAGCCCTGTATGTATGAGGGTGGTATCTGCTAAAACTTTCTAACCCAAATGGCTTTTAGTCTAAAACAAATAACTAAACAAAAGATAATGTCAGTGACATTGTGGTTTCCATTAAAAAAAAAAGTATCACACTGTGTGTGTGTGTGTGTGTGTGTGTGTGTGTGTGTGTGTGTGTGTGCGCGTGCGTGCGTGTGTGCGTGCGCACGCTTTTGTGTGTACCGCTACGTGTGTGTGCGTGTGCGTGTGTGTGTGTGTGTGTTATTGTTTTTGTGTGTACTTTGGTGAAAATGGAAGTGAAGGGGTTGTGAGTAGCCAGAGAGAGAGAACACAGGCTCTAATAAGCGATTAATCTCAACAGCAATAAATGAGAAAATTATTAAAACAAGACATCGTCAAGAATATGGATTCATGTTAAATTAGGTAAGCAGAAATGAAACCTATTATAATGTGACAATAGTACAATCTGAAGCATGTATAGGGATAAAACGTTGGTATAGTCTGAAGACTAAACGTTGATGGAAACTTAAAAGAAAAATAATCTTATACAGCACCAAATTTTCTATTGGTTCAGATCAATCTGTTATATGTATAGGACAACCAACTGACGTTGGTATAGTCTGAAGACTGAGTGTTGATGGAAACTAAGAAAAATAATCTTACACAGCACCAAATTTTCTATTGGTTCAGATCAATCTGTTATATGTATAGGACAACCAACTGCAAAGACAACAGAAGACTCCTCAGTATATGTATGACACAGTAACTTTTGGTGTTTGGTCATCACTTCCTCGTTGTTTTAATTTGAATACTGTATACACACTAATAATGAAATAATAGTTAATGAATTGATGTGCACTTGTATCTTACAGGTAAAATTGAGTCAGTCATCTCTGAAGAACACTTCAAATGTCACCAGTAGATGTGACAAGGCATAAGCTGGTATCTTGCATTTTAAAACACAGGCTATTGAAGATCTGTGGCAGTGAAATGAACACAAGCCATTGAAGATCTGTGGACAGTGAAATGGATGATACTACAGCTTGATCAAACAAACCAAAAACATACAAACAAACAATGGGAGCACACAGGAAATGCTGATAAAACAATGTCTAAGATAGGACACACCTGTAGGGGTAGTAAGCCATATGCACACATAGTGAATGATGCCACAGGGCATGATATTCTTCTTTCAACTCTTGAGACTCCCTCCCCCCCCCCCCCCCCCCCCCCCCCCCCCCCCCCCCCCCCCCCCCCCCCCCCTCATCTATCTCTAGTGCTGTTCCTTTTCAGCTAGGTAGGCCCTACTCTGGAATATGCCATACAGATTTATGAATAGATGGTTACCCAGAACCATTTATGTACATTTTCTTTTAACCTGTGTTACTGGTGTGCAAAGTTTGCATTTTCTACAGGTTAGCACAGCTGTAGAATTTCCTAGTGAGTGATACATGATCTGTAAAAGTAGTGGACATCTTTCCTGGTCTTTTTTTTTCTTCTTTTTTTTTAAGAGGGAATAAAATTCAGCGCCTGCTGATTCCAATTCACCACTAAGCATTATGTTTTTGAAACGAAATTTGTAAATGAAACAGAAATGCTTCTGGCATCTCCTTACCTTCAGAAATTATTCCAACACTCTGTACAACACATTTTTGTTAATCCATTAGAAGCCTGCATGCCTGCCTGCCCTCTTCTGGACCTCCTGGCCCCCTCCCTCCCCTAACCTTACCTCATCCTTCCACCTAAACCACCTACCATCCTCCTGGAACCCAACCCAAAACTGCCATGACCTCCAAGATCGATTTCTCTTACTTTAGCTTTTGGTATAACATAAACTTAGCGTGCCAGACCTTGAACTAATGCAGTAATGTTAATTGTCGGCTGTCTGTGAATAATATATTGTATTTGTAGAGTGCAACGCTGTCCTCTCCCTCTCTCACACACACATACGCAATCTCTCTCTCTATCAGTATCTCTTTCTCTCTGTCTCTCTTCTCTCTCTCAATCTCTCTCTTTCTGTCTTTCTCTCTCTCTCGCTCTCCTCTCCTCTCTCTCTCTCTCTCTCTCTCTCTCTCTCTCTCCTCTCTCTCTCTCTCTCTCTCTCTCCTCACACATCTATTCTCTTATTCTCTCTCTGTCTCTCTCTTTCTTTGTCTCTCTCACACATTTATTCTCTCTCAGTCTCTGAGTCAGTCTGTCTGTCTCTGGATCTGTCTGTCTGTCTGTCTCCCTGTGTGTGTGTGTGTGTGTCTCTTTCTCTTTCACACACACACACACGCACACACACACACACACACAGTGACACACACACACATGCATGCAACCTCTACCCTCCCCCCGCCCCCCCCCCCCCCCCCCCCCCCCCCCCACATACACACACACAAACACACACATGAACAAGAGAAAATATTATAAAAATCAGATAAAGACTCCCTATTCTTTCCATATTTTTTTGTATCCTTCTCTTGTATCTGCCCTCCCACTTGCCAAGCCTCTAAGTCCTCCTTCCTCTGCCTCCTTCTCTCACACTCGCTTTCCCCTCCCACTTATAAAGTGCTGTCCTGCTTTGAGTTCTGTCTTACCTTTCATCCTCCATTTTCAAGGACAACGCTTCAACATATCAAAGCATTTAACATACACCAAGTTTTCCCCGAAGATGGAGTATGGCTGCCTTAATGGCGGGATAAAAAAGGGTCATACACACAAAACTCCACTGCCTGGCTATACAGGGAGTGTCCGCAGGAGTATCAGCCTGCGTACGCAGAAAGAAAGAAAAAAGAAAACATACACCAAGGATGTACATACTCGGAATATTTATACACAAACACATACACACACACACCAACACATGCACACACACACACTCGCGCGTGTGCCTGCATGCACATCTGCACACATACACTTGCAAGTAGGCACGCATGCATGCAAGCATACATGCACACGCACACATGCATGCACGCACGCACACCACACACGCGCGCGCACACACACACACACACACACACACCACAAACTTTGTGCAGTGATTCAAAGTCAGCCCTTTCTGCCTTACAGTCTCTAAATCCAAAGATCCGCTGTGAGACTATTACAGAAATTAATTATGTGACACATCTCCTATCGATGAAAAGAATAAATGTGACTTTCTGTTGGGTGCCCTCACACTGTGGAATTTCCACAAATGAGAAAGTTGACCAAGCTGCTCGGAGAGCAGCTCGCAACATTGATGGAACGACTTCTCTGAACATTCCACTAGACCTATCAGAATGTTATACTTTAATTACTAGAGTATCCTTTAACAGTTTCAAGAGGTTATTGGAAGACACACATAGCCAATATTATCACAACTGTATACAACCAAATCCCGACATCCAGCCCAAGACTCAATTAGACAAATTTGAAAATACGACATCTAGAGAGGTAGCAACTTTAATTCATAGGATGCGTTTAAATTCACTCCGAACCAAATACAGTAAAAATGTTACATGCATGTGTGGGGAAACTCTTTCTGTACGTCACCTGCTACTAGATTGTCCAGGAGTAAAGAATACAGTGCTCAAAACTGGTTCTAATATTTCACATAATAGATCGACTCCACTGACTTTACCAAAAATATTAAATAATTATGCTTTACTTTGTTCGTTATGCCCCCATCTACTACGTAGTCCAGTAGGAATTTATCTTTAACTTTCAACAACCCCTCATACACAAAAAGAAATTACACACACACACACACACACCACACACACACAAGCGCACACGCACACTCACTCACCCAAATACACAGGCGCGCGCGAGTGCGCTCTCTCTCTCTCTCTCTCTCTCTCTCTCTCTCTCTCTCTCTCTCTCTCACACACACACACACACGTCTGAAATCACCTTGTGTGGGAAGACGTTAAACTGAAGAACAACAACACACACACACACACACACACACACACACACCACTATGGGCCCATATACACTGGTGCGCAAAAATATCAATTCTACATGGCCACATGTATATGCAATACATGGTAGTGCAGTGACCATCAGAGTATGGAACAGGCTTACATATTACTCGTAAAAGTCGAACAACTCACAGGTGTATGTTAAATGGGGGATTGGGAGGGGGGGGGGGGGGGGGGGGGGGAAGAAAGAGTAGGAGGGGAATTAAAATGCCTTATTCTGCTTGCAAATTAGATGCTGAACCATACTGATAAGATATATATCTTGATTAAATTTGTATACATTTATGACATGGACACTCCATCTGGGTAACAGCAGTAGTGCACGCACACACACACACACGCACTCACGCTCACGCACACACACACACACGCACACACACACACACACACACATACACACATACACACACACACACACACACACACATTCTCTCTCTCTCTGTGTCTCTCTCTCTCTCTCTCTCTCTCTCTCTCTCTCTCTCTCTCTCTCTCTCTCTCTCTCTCACACATTTTTAATTCAAAGTCTTGATAAACAGCATGCATAGAAAGTTCTTATCAAGATAGCAACATGGACAAAAAAAAACTCAATAGATAAAACTTAAGAAAACAAATACCCCCCCCCCCCCCCCTAAAAAATGGGGATAGGAGGGAATGGAAGGGGGAGGGGTTAGTTTGGTAGTGGTGCTGGGGTGGTGGTGGAGGGATGAGAGGTGGAGACAAGGCAGAACTGCAATGGGGTGGGGGGGGGGGGGGGGGGGACACTTTTTCAACACACACACACAGAGATGGTTAGATCAATTGTGATTATATGATATTTGCAGAATGTTAAAGAGAGTTGGTGGTGATCATGACCAGGATGAGGGTGATGATGATAATCACAGTAAACAAAATTTGATATTCTAAGAGGAGCTGTTAATTTGTCCACACAAGTAAGGACAGTGAGTAATACCATTTGTTGGTATTACTAGTGCAGTTGCAACGGCCACTTAGTGTGTATGATTTAACTCTTTCCCTTTGTATACTGGAGAAAGTTGTCTCTCTGTGTATGTGCGATGCTTGCGGTTGCACAACCATTGATTTCATAACATGTTTAGCAGTTTGCCTTTTCTTTTTCATCCCTATGTTAGGTTTCTGATATGGTTTGGTAATTGGCATTTTGAAATAGATTAGATTCTGACACCTAAGATAAGGTTTAGAGTACAAAAGAATTTTAAAAACATTTTTTTGGGCGTTGCTGTGTACTTAGTGCCACCAAGTGCTGGGAGGCATGGTGTGAACAGAACATCGTACTGCTGTCTGTATGTGGGCAGCATGTGGGGAAAAAGTTAAAACAGTTGTTGCAAGGTACTGTGACCTTTGCAGGTACTTCTTGAGATAATGTGATCAACACCAAAGAGTGTCATGAATGGAGCAATTTGAGGCTTAGGTGAAGAGAGTTTTACAAAGATGTGCCTGAAAATGCAAAGCTAGTTTTAAACCTGTTGGTACGAGTACGTGGTAGACCACGATTGTCAGAGCCATATCAACATAAGGCCCGAGGGAAAAAAACCCCTGAGGTATTGTGGAACCAGATCATTGTGTACTTGTACATGAATACAGCTTTGGTGAAGTCTAGTAGTGTTTGCAGGGGCAGTATGTTTAATTTTACTTGCTTTTTTTAGGTCGTTTAGGAAGAACCTGACAAAAATAATATTCACTGCTCTTAGGTGCATTGAATTTATTTTTTTGTGATGACTTTTTGAAGCGCATTCTCAGAGTTCAGATGCATAGTTGATGTGAAAGAGAAAGCGAGCTTTGAAAAACATTTTTCAAGTGTCTGTTTCTGTGCAACTTCCCTCCGGGGGTTGCGACTTTGTCGTGGTCGGAGGGCTTGCGCGGTCCAGTGATCCCTTAGGCTTTGCTGGCGGGGGCATCAATACTCGGAGGTAGGCTGTTTTTTTTTCAAACTGCTTCTAGGTCCGAGAGGCTAAGATGCTGTCTGGCCTAAGCGTAACGTGGTAAGGAGTTGATGCCCCTGGTAGGGCTTCCCATGTCAGATAGGCTAAGGGTGAGGATCCTGACTAAGAGTAACCCGCCTTTCTCCTTTTCTTGTTTTCTGCCTTCTTATTTGGCCCTTTTCTATCTTCGTCTCCCCTTCAAGTCTTCTTTTCCACACTCCTTTTCTCTCTGTGGTCTCCTAAGATCCGCCGTGTTTGCCGTGCGGTGCGACCTGTGTCGGAGGGGAATGAGATCCTGGTGATTGAGAGGGCCAGCGCTCTCAACACATCACTTTGGCTCGGACCTCTCCTAGACAGGGAGTACACTTTGGCCCGGGTGTACTAATCGGCTCCCCTTCTTGGGGCTGGGTCAAGACAGACAGTCCCCCTGCTGGCCAAGTAAACCCCTGCAGTGCTCAGCTCTCTGTTCCCGGGAGTTGAGCATGATCAGGGGGATAGGGTTGGTGGTTTCTGTTTGTCGTATGTCTCTCCCGAAGCCTGGAAGGGGTCAAGACATTGGTTTCTTGGCCCTGGCCCCTTAGTTGGACTCCAAGGTGGGTGGGTAAGGGAGGGATGAAACACAATAAACTAAATATGGCTTTTTCAAAAAATATCCCCCCAAAAGAAGAGGAAGGCAGCATCCCCTATTTCAGGGGATTTCGATACTGACAGTGATTCTGATACGGAGGTACGACAGAGGACAGGTTTCTGGGCTTCCTGGCTCGTGATGGAAGGGACGGAGCAGGACAGACCCCTTTCAGCTCTGAGCCCTTTTGCTATCCAAAAGGGCTTTCAAGGTATAGCAGGTGACCCTCGGTCCATCAAGAGGTTGAGGAATGGCTCGTTTCTTATTCAATGTAGATCACAAAAACAATCTGAACAGCTGCTGAGGGCAAACAAACTTGTGGACAGGGAGATCAAGGTGACTGCCACAAACAGTTGAATTCGTCGAAAGGTGTGATACGCTGCCGCGATTTATCAGGTGTCTCAGAGGCATGAGATCAAAACGGAAGCTGGCGTCCCAGGGTGTGACGGAGGTTGCACAGGGTGACAGTAAAGAAAGGTGCAGAGAGAGTGGCCACCAACACCCTCTTTCTGACATTCTGCAACCCTGTGCTGCCTCCGGTCATCAAAGTTGGTTACCTGAATGTTCGTGTTCAGCTGTATGTGCCGTCCCCGTTGAGGTGCTTCAGATGCCAGAGATTTGGCCATGTCAGAGACCGCTGTTCTGGGCAAGAGGTGTGCGGTGTTTGCTGCAAGGAAACCCATGATGGGCCGTGTAAAGATCCGGCACATTGTGCTAACTGCGGTGGCGACCATCCCTCCTCTTCACGAAACTGTCCTCTTTGGATTCAGGAATCAACGATACAAAGAGTTAAAACAGAAAAGAAGATCTCGTTTTTTGAGGCCGGAAAACAGGTTGTGGGCAGTCAGACGCCAAACAGCTTCTTATGCTTCGGCCGTAAAAACAGTTCCCACAGTTCCCACTCGATCAGTCTGCTGTCAGACTGATGACTTTCGTTTTCGAAGACATTGCAAGGAAGAACTGTCAAACTCTGGTGGAAGCAGGTCCACCACCTTCCAACCCAAAGTGACTGCCCTGGTGGAGGCAAAAAAATCCGCCACCCCTCAGACTGCCAGCAGTCTACAACATCTGCTGCTGGGCAGATTAAAACACCAGCAATCCCCCCCTCGAACTCCTTGTCCAGTGCCCGTGCGGGCAGGGAGTTCAACCCAGTGTGGAGATGGTGGAGATGAGGAAGAAGCCTCCACCGTTCTCCCAAATCCAGACCTTCTTCACCTGTTGGCAAGTCTGCCAGCAGGTCTGTAGACCATCACAGTCCAGTGAAACTAAATAACCAAATTCACTCCATTGCAAGCAGACGTTGAGGAGGAGATGACCTGATCTCTCTCCTTTTCGCCCTCTGCACCATGGATAGTACAATATTCCATTGGAATATCCGTGGACTAAATTCCAACTTCGAGGAGCTGCAGCTTCTGTGTCAATCTATAAAACCTTCCATCGTGGCTCTTCAGGAAACTCAAATTCAAAGCAGAAGACCTTTACTCTTTCTGGCTTTAATATTCTTTCAAAACTGCAAAACATTCCACGTTGGGACTGTCGTGGCGGTGTTGCCCTTCTCATACACAAAACTTTGTTGTATATGTCCTGTCGCTCTGTCTACCTCCCTTCAGGCTGTAGCTGCGAGAGTCACTCTCCACAAGACTGTGACAATCTGTTCCCTTTATCTCCCACCTTCTGTCCCGGTTTGTCGTCAGGACCTTGTCAGTCTGATAGGAGAACTTCCTCGACCTTTTTGCTGTTGGGTGACTTAAACGGTCACAATCCTCTTTGGGGTAGTGTCAGTACGTCATCCAGGG
Organism: Conus ventricosus; assembly: GCA_018398815.1. NCBI lineage: Eukaryota > Metazoa > Mollusca > Gastropoda > Neogastropoda > Conidae > Conus > Conus ventricosus. Next base: position 46,585,106 of record CM031609.1, read on the forward strand.
GTCTGCTAATTGAGGATGTCCTTTCGGATTTTAGATTTGTGTTGTCTGAGCGACGGATCTGCAACTTACCTCCGCTCTTCCACAGGTTCACTTTCGTGTTTAGATTTGTCGGTTTGTGACCCCTCGCTGGTCCTGGACTATGAGTGGTCTGTCCATGACGATCTGCACGGAAGTGACCATTTCCCTGTCTTCTACAACCTGTAATAACTGAACACGTCTCTGTCTCTCAACATCTAATTATAAGAAAGCAAACTGGGATCTATTTGCAGCCACTATTTTTAAGGCATTCCAGGCCACTGATTTTTTCAGAGTCCGGACCCAGCAGAATCACTGACTAACACTATGATCAAATGTGCTAAAGCTTGTATTCCAGTGTCTTCCGATAAACTTCAAATGCCAAAAACACCCTGGTTTGATTCAGACTGCCAACAAATTTCCAAAGTTCGAAAACGGGCTCAGCGTCAGGTGTACCAATGACCTTCGGGTCCCAACGCTCGAGCCCATCAGAAACTCCGTGCCAAATCGAGACCACACTTTTAAAATCAGTAAACGTCGGTCCTGGAGAAGTTTCTTGCTCCAGGTGACATCGAAAACTTCCAAGAAAAAGTGTGGAACATCATTAAGAAAATCAAAGGGAAGAACACCTGTCCCACTGTGAACCATCTCAAGTTTTCGGACTCTTTAATAACGGAGAAAAAGCAGTTGCTAATCTGCTTGCTTCAACGATTGAAAAGATTCTCCTCTTCAAACAAATCAGTCACTTTTGTCAAAAACAAGCCCTAAAAGAAAAATCACCCTCAACTTTTCGTCAGACAACATGAAGACTACAATCTTCCTTTCACGTTAAACGAGCTGAAATCTGCCTTACATTTCTTGCAGCGATTCCTCTCCAGGTATAGATGAAATTCATTATCAACTGTTGAAACATCTTCCGCAAGAAGGTCTGAACATACTGCTACAGGTATACAACCATGTGTGGACTACAGGTTTCTTTCCACCCTCTTGGCGGAAAGCCTTCATTATTCCCATCCCAAACCTGGAAAAGATCTTTCTAATCCATCAAACTACCGTCCCATAGCTTTGACCAGCTGTGTCTGTAAATTGATGGAGAAAATGGTCAATGCTAGGCTCATGTGGAAACTCGAAACCGATGGCCTTTTGGCGAAAGAACAGTGTGGTTTCCGCAAACATCGGACTACTGTTGACCATTTGATTCGTCTGGATTACATTCGGAACGCTTTTTTGAACAGACAGCATGCAGTGGCAGTTTTCTTTGATTGGAGAAGGCCTACGATACTACCTGGAAGTCGGGGATACTTCATGAGTCTCCACGATCTGGGTTTTCGAGGTCATTTCCGCTTTTTATTCAAATTTTTTGGAGCAGAACGACAGTTTCAGGTCCGGGTTGGGCACCACTCTCTCTGATGTCCACGAGCAGGAGTTGGGTGTTCCACAGGGGAGCATACTGTCTCCTGCCCTCTTTAGTATTAAGATCAACAACATTGTTCAATCAGTCCAGCAGGGTTCAGACTGCTCATTGTTTGTGGATGATTTCGCTGTCTACGCAACTGGAAGCCTGTACCCGAGTGTCCAGCGCAGGCTCCAGCTTTGCGTGGATAAAATCCATCAGTGGGCGGATTGAAAACGGTTTCACCTTTTCTGCTACAAAAAACAGTGTATTCACTTCCATAATTTCTGTCAGTTTTTTCCAGATCCTGAACTTCAAGTAGGAAATCTCCCATTCCAGCTGTTAAAGAGGCCAAATTTCTGGGAGTCATTTTTGACCGGAAACTTAACTTTCTCAGCCACATCAAAAACCTCAAAACTGCTTGCCAGAAAGCACTGAATATTCTGCGGGTCGTAGCGCACACCGACGGGGCGCTGATAAGAAAACTTTGCTGCACCTCTACAGAGCCTTGGTCCGTTCCAAACTGGACTACGGTTGCGTGTGTACGGCTCTGCAAGATCGTCTTACCTCAAACTCTTGGGACCCTATCCACCATCAAGGGCTTCGTCTCTGTCATTGGAGCGTTCCGCACCACCCCTGTGTTACAGCTGTACGCAGAGGCGGGGGAATCTTCACTGTCCAACCGCAGGTTGAAACTGTCTTTGAATTATTATATCCGACTGTTCTCAGAACCGCAGAATCCTGCCTATGACTGTGTCTTTGACCCTCCGTTCCAAAGTAAGTTTGAAAACAACCTGAAATGTATTCCGCCGTTTGGTCTTCGTATGCGGCCTCACGTGCGGAATGCAGGTCTAGACTAGGAGTTGTGTCAGATTTTTCCAAGTTTCCGGATCAACCTCCGTGGACCTTTTTCACACCAGCGATTCGTTTCGATCTTGCAGCTTTTCGCAAAGAGTCTACCAGCTCTCTGGCGTACAAGGCTTTGTATGCTGAGCTCTGTCGAAATTCCCATCCTATCAAAAAAGTTTTCACTGACGGTTCCAAGTCTGAGGATGGAGTGGCCTGTGCAGCCTACTGCCCTGGGGCTCCTTCTCAGATACTGTTGGAACATATACATTCAGATGCTTCTGTCTATTCTGCTGAACTTACTGCTCTGGTACTGGCTTTGACGATAATCTCACATTCTTCGAAGAGGGACTTTCTGGTTCTGTCGGACTCGCTGTCAGCTTTGGAGGCCATAGCTGGCCGCAACCTTCAGCATCCAGAACTTTTACTTTTTTTGGAACTTTTTAGCAAGTTGAAGGCGGACGGTTACAACATTACTCTTGCTTGGGTTCCTGGTCATGTTGGCATCGGCGGGAACGAATGGTTGATCGTTTAGCCAAGAACGCCACAAGAGAGAAACTGTCCAACACTTGTATCCCTGCTCAGATGTGAAACCCAAAATTAACGATTATGTGAGAGACCTCTGGCAGGAGGATTGGAACACACAGACGAGTAACAAACTCTTTCAGATCCGTCCAAACCTTAAGGACTTCCTCCCATCTACGTCGGGGGGTCGTAAAGAGGAAACGGTTTCTGTGCCGGCTGCACACCGGCCATTCGTATTTTACCCATTCGTACCTTTTAAAGAGTGAGAAGCTCCGTGGTGCATTCCATGTCATGCGCCACTCACAGTGAAACATGTTTCTTTTAGAGTGTTGGGATTTGCACGATGTGAGACACAAAACATTTTACAGCGAGTCATGAAGATCCTGTTCAGGGATGTCCCGCTGACGTGATCCTTGAGTTTTTGAGAGAGATTAACATTTTTCATCTGGTTTGAGATTTTACGGAAGAAAGATTTTAACAAAGTTTCTGGTGCGTTTCTAGACGATGTCATTTAAAGAGATGTGTGAAAGGTGTTTTTAAAAATTTTTTTTAATATGACTGGTGAGTTGATTTTAACGTGGTGACAGCCCTGATGTGACCCTTTGTGGTCGGCTGGGCTATAAGCAACATTATCTTATCTTATCTTCTGTGCAACTTGTGAGGCATCAGTTACATTAGCAGGAAGAGACTGCAGTCTAGGCTTTTAAACAATGGCTTCACTGTGAGACTGCCACTTCAGTTCCTTGTCCACTTTCACTGCCATAACTTGCTGCACATGCACTTCCTCTATGGTGTGTTGCTGTCTAGTCAGACTGAGACTCTGTTTGTTGTTTTGGTGTAGAAGTAATTGCCATGCTTTTATCCTTTAAGGATAAACTCTCACTGAATTATGATTATACCACTCGGAGACGCCATCTAGACTTGCTGTAGGGAGTTGTGAGTGGTAGGTAAGTCTGTTGCGCTTGAATGGAGGGATGTGTTATCAGCAGCGGATCACACAAGACACTGGTTGTGAAATTGATAATGGAAGACCACTGATAAAGAAACGAAAGGAAGACAACCCTAAAACAGTACCTTGAGGCAAGATTTATGAGTAGATGAGAAGCTGCGATGGTTAAAGACAAACTGTTCTGTTGGTCATACAGGATTTGAAAGTGTGATATTGTGTTCTGGTCATGGAGACATAACATTTTTGAAATTTAGTATCTGGCACAGAGAGAGAGAGAGACAGACAGACAGATGGACACACGCACCCATGCACACACACACACGCACACGCCACACACACCACCACACACCACATCGCACACACACACACACACACACACACACACACACCGCATAGTACACACACAGAGGCTTCACCTAGTTTGAGTGATAGTGGCATCTGACCGTTCTGGTGCCCAGTTTCTCTAAAATGAAGAGAAATGTATCTCTTTTCCTGAAACAATCCACATTGTTATCCTGAGTTGCTGGCTCATTGCTTTTCCAGAGTGAAATCACCAGGTTCTGAGGGATCCACCTCATCCTCCACCTCATCCCCTACTTCAGTGCCAGCGCCACCAGAAACTCCAACAAGCGTCCCAGCAGCAGCAGCAGCGCCAAAGTCTGCCCCTCACACAGCAGCTATAAGTGAACCTTTGTACGCCACCTGGATCCCAGTGTGCCCTGTGAGTAAACTTCTGTCTTCACTGCCATCGTCCTATAGCAAAGGTGTCGGGTGTACCGTTATGGTTGAGTACTAGCACTCAGGGATCTTCACAGACACTGACCAAGATGATTCAGTGTCAGGGTTTTGCTCGGCTTATTAACCTGTTTGTGTTCATGGCTCATTCTGACCTCCTCATCGGAGTGCTCAAGCTAAGAGTGGGTCTGTAGACCCTGAATTTGACCTGGTTAGTTTCTTTCTTTCACACTGTCTTATCTTTGTCCACCACATGCTGGCCTTGATCACTATGCCTTTGCAGCCAGTGTCGATGTTTAGGACCTAATGGAAAGGGAGAGGATTCACCTAACATTTCTGATCTTGTGTCTTATTCCATTTGTTTTAATCCCCTGAGCATAGTCAGGATAAGGAGATTTTGAAGGATTTGAGAATTCTCACGGAGTCTCTTGATAGCAGGTGCAGAAAGTGTCTGTCTCTGGTTTGCTAATCCTGCCACTTAGTTGGCACTTTCTATCCGTTTCATGTTGGTAGATGCAGCCACAGGTTCGTTACCCAGTGGAAGTTTGAATGGGTCCACTCCTTCCTAACTGTATTCTCTGAGAAATCATGCCACGCTTATTTGGGGTCATTTGATTTTGGCCTTCACCGCGCCAACCAGCTGTTAGTCTTGGTTGGTTCGGATGCATGCCAGCTTCTACCTTGCAATTCTGATGGGTCAGGATGCTCTTTATGGAAATGTAGGGTTTTGAAGGAAATGGAATCTACGTTGGTCACCTTGCTTACCATGACTTGATTTAACCCCAAGAGCGATTTGAGGAACGGCACTGCTGTTGCCCCCCCCCCCCCCCCCCCCCCCCCCCCCCCCCCCCCCCCCCCCCCCCCAACGTGCACCAGTTCTTGAGAGTGCTTCTTAGGGTGGGCGTGCATGCAGGCAGGGGACCACAGGTTCCCTTTCATCTGCGCCCATTCTCAGGTGGTTCTGCAGCTGTCCCTCAGATTTGCCCCTTAATTCATCTTGGTGCCACTCCCGCTTGGTGAACCATTGCACCTACATTTTGCTGTGCATTACTGTTTGTGTTTACTGCATCACTTTTATATTAGTACATTACTTGTTTGTACGGACTGTCTGACTTTTTGCCTGTGTTATCTGTCCTCTACATTTTGACCTGCTTTTTCTGCTGCAACCCCTCTTCCCCCACCCCTTCTGTCCTACTATCAAACATATCTCCTGTAGTTGATGCGATCAGTTCACCATTCACAGCCCTCCCATCCCACCTTTTCCTTTCTCTCTCTCTCTCTCTCTCTCTCTCTTCTCTTTCTCTTTCTCTCTCTCTCTTTCTCTCTCTCTCTCTCTCTCTCCCTAGTACAGCGTTTGACGGACAGTGAGGAGGGGGGCAGAGCTAGTGGGGAGGGAGGGAGAGAAGGGAGGACAATACAAAACAAACAAAACTTTACGTTCACACACCAGTAGCACGAAGGCACCCAGTAAAAACAACCAGTAGCACACTTACAAATCCAACTACGAAGGAAGGAAAAAGTAAGAAATGAAGGGTAGGCCACGGCCGTACACGGGGATCACAGATTACACGAACTCAAGAGAACAATGAACAGACACCAGAACACGACATGAGTGGAGGAACGAGAGGGGGGAGAGTGGGAATGAAAAAAGAATGGAAGACGAGAGTGGGAAAAGAAACCTATCTTTTGCATGTTGGAATGTGGGGGGATTATTAGATAAATTAACGGAACCAGACTTTTTAGAATTTATCACTTCTTTTGATCTGTGCTGTTTAACAGAAACATTTACTTCTAAATTTTTCGATTTCGAATTAAAATTCCAGGATTTCTTGCAATTACATTGTCCAGCAGTCAAATTCACTAGAATGGGAAGACCCTCAAGGGGAACAATCCTGCTGATAAAAAAAGAGTTATCTGAATATGTTCAATTGGTAAATACTGACATGGAAAATGTACTCTGTGTGAAGTTAATGAAAAGTTTTATTGCATTGTGAAAAAGACATTTTGTTTTTAGGTACATATGTACATCCAGTAGATAGCCGATATTATTCTGACAAAGATTACTCATGCACACTGGAACTAATTGAACAATACATATTTGCACAAACAGAACAAGGAAATAACTTCCATTACATCATTGGAGGAGATCTCAATGCTCGTATTGGGGAATGGAGCTTGAGCATCGATGATGAAAATGAGGTAACAGGAAGAGAACAGGACGTGTATGCACGTAGGTCTAAAGATCCCCACATAAATGGTTTTGGCAAGAAATTAATAGAATTTTGCATAACATTTAATGTAACTCCACTAAATGGTCTTTGCACGGAAAAGTTTGACGATGCATACACATTTTATTCCGAAAGGGGTAACAGTGTTATAGATTACTATATATGTTCTGTTGAACTGTTAGAAAATGTGAACAAGTGTCAGATAGTAGAGAGAGTTGAAGCTCAGCATATGCCTATTATGATGGAATTACAAAGCACACTGTCTAACGCACAAGAGAACGAGGGCAAGAAATTTTACGTAAAGAAACTAAAGTGGGATCCCACAAAACAACAACAGTATGTCCAGTCCATAGAATCGGAAGAGGCGAAACAAACAATGGCACAAATAACAGAAGAAATAGAAAGAGATGTAGACACGAGTATAGACAGATTTAATAAGCTACTAAAAGAGGCAGGGAAAGACATGTACAGAACAATAGGTATAGGAGGAAAATATAAGACTAAAAACAACTGGTATGATAAAACATGCGAAATCAAAAAGAAAGAAGCACAACAAGCACTCAATAGACTGACATGGACGAAAAAGGATAAAAACCCAACCATTTATGAAGGAAGGAGAGGCTTACAGGATCAAAAGAGCAGTATACAAAGAAACAATTAGAGAAAAGAAAAAACAGTATAAAAAGCAAACATACGACACACTAGTACAAAATCGTAAAGACAGCCGAATGTTCTGGAGCACCATAAAAAGTGTTAGAAGAAAGAATAACACATTACCATCTATTAATATTACACAGTGGAAAGCACATTTCGAAAGCATCTTGAATCCACAAGACACAGAAATGCTAAACGATAGAGAAGAAGGACCACAAGAAGAAGTGTTAAACGTAATTCATGTACAAGAATTAGACGAAGAAATAACCGAAAACGAAGTAAGATTAGCTACAGAAAAATTAAAAAAAGGCAAATCACCAGGCATTGATGAAATCCCTCCTGAATTTCTCAAAACTATAGGACAAAATATAGTGCCATTCTTAACGAAATTATTCAATAAATTATATCAAGATAGCTACTTCCCCATAGAATGGTCAAGGGTGGTGATCATACCACTACACAAGAAGGGAGATAGACAGAATCCAGGGAACTATAGAGGAATATCCTTATTATGCATCATAAGCAAGATTTACACAGCAATATTAAACAGAAGACTATATGATTGGGCAGAAGCAGAAAATAAAATCAGCAAAGAGCAGGCAGGCTTCAGGAAAGATTTCTCAACAGTAGACCATATTTTCACACTAACATCTATGATAAGTAACTGCCTATACGGCAGAAGAAGAAGTAAATTGTATGTAGCCTTCATTGATTATCAGAAAGCGTTTGACACAGTAAATAAAGAAAAACTTTGGGAAATTCTACAGAAACACAAAATATCTACGAAGATGATTAACATGCTAAAAGCTATCTATAAAACAGTACAAGCATGTGTAAGACATGGAACTGAACTAACAGAATTCTTTGAATGCCACACAGGAGTGAAACAAGGGTGTTTGCTGTCCCCTCTAATCTTTTCATTACTAATTACAGAAGTTGCAGACAATGTCACAGCTAAAGGAAGACACGGATATCAATTCTTACCCGGAAAGGCAGAAATATATTTCACTTCTATTCGCTGATGACATAGCTTTAATAGCTAAAACACCAGCAGGTCTGCAAAACCAAATTAAGAACCTACAGGAAGCCTCAGACCGCATTGGACTAAAGGTTAATCTCCAAAAAACAAAAATCATGGTCTTTAGAAAAGGAGGATACCTTGGCAGACTAGAAAAATGGAACTACAAAGGGGAAGAAATTGAGGTAGTAAACAGCTACAAATACTTAGGTTTCACTCTAACGACTAAACTCTCAGTAGATATTTCACTTTCAGAATATGCAGGAAGGGCGAAAGGGAAAATAGGTGAAATAATGAAAACAATGTATAGCTTAGGACATTTGGATATAAACATATTTTTAAGCTATTTGATACACAGGTCAAGCCACTGCTACTGTACGCAGCAGAAGTATGGGGTTTGACTCGTTATTCAGCGGTGGAAAATATACATCTATTCGCATGTAAAAGATACATGGGGGTGGGGAAGAAAACGCCAAACAACTTAGTATACGGTGAACTAGGAAGATATCCGATGAGTATAGATAGTTCAATCAGAGCATACTACATTACCGAGATACGACACTTGGGGGTTTTCCGTAAGACCGCGGACTAGGTTACGGCCCTTAGTCAGCACGTGTAAACTCAGCTCCAACATAGCGACGCGCAAGAAGCAAGGAGGCGAAGCCTGCAGCGCAATCGGTTGTTCAAACGCTCGCAACAAAATCGATTGTGAAGGGCTGGCATTTTTTTCGTTTTCCAAAGGATGAAGAAAGGTATGTACAAACTTTATTGCATTTTATTAATTATTGGCAGAGTAAACCACGTAAGCAATACGGTGTGGGACTATGCATCTGGTGCAACTTGAGTCTAGTCTAGATCAAGTTTATAGTATGACTATGAAGCCACATGGGCAGATTTTTAAAAGTTTTTATATATATATGTAAGGGAAGAGCAATGCGCATACCTTGTTTCTTCTAGAAATCATTAAGCCTACTGGCTTATTTACAGTCCCGTTAGCTAAACAACAAGGCGGCGGGGAAAACCAGACCACGCATACCGTGCCCTCACATGGCCAGTGATGTTTATGTTGATAATGACAGTGCCGACACACGTGTTTCATCACCGAATCTCTCTCTGTCTCTCTCTCTGTCTCTCTCTGTGTCTCTCTCTCTGTCTCTCTCTCTGTCTCTCTCTCTCTGTCTCTCTCTCTGTCTCTCTTTTCTGTCTCTCTCTCTGCATGCAGTTGCATGGCTTGTGTGTGTGTGTGTGTGTGTGTGTGTGTGTGTGTGTATGAGAGAGAGAGAGAGAGAGGAGAGAGAGAAAACCATTACTAACCCCCCTCCACCCCCAGCATACTCGTGTGTAAGCCTACATGTATCAATGACCGTTTCATGTCTAGGCCTATCTCGTCGCAATGTCTATTTTGAGGTTGATTGTGTGTATTTTGAAATTGTGTGCTTCTTCTTTGCTCGTATTTTAAACAAGACATTTTTTGCAAATTTTTGCAGACTGTTTGGAAAATGCAACCAGTTTTGTTTTAATCCATCTTGTATTGATGGCAGAACTTTTTTCTGTTTTGTGGGATGAGACGGACTGCATTACCCCCTCCCACCCCCTACCTCCACCCCTTTCATTATGCCATTGTTGGACGTTGTTATAAACTGACACAACACAATTAAAGTTTGATTTGGAGACAAATAAATGGTCTTTTTTTAAATTTAGAACAAGCCACAAACTCTCTCTCTCTCTCTCCCCACCCCACCTTCACCCATCTTACCACAGTCATGCACACACACACACACACACACACACACACACACACACACACACACACACACACACACACACACACACACACACTATACATACATAAATATACATGCGTATGCATGCACACATGCAGTGCACACACGCACCTACATGCACACGCACACAAACACAAGGAGGGCCAAAAAATGTGTAGAGGCATTTGAATCTGTCGTCACAAACTGCTGAAGCAGTTCAAGGTAAAGTTATGACAACAAATGCGGCCCGACGGGCGTCGTTGTTTTCATCACGGCAACGTTTTCACATAGCAGCCGCGAGCCTGCAGCCCGCGCCGACTAAGGGAGATAATCGACTGAACGGACTTGTAGCTGTAAGTGGCAGAGTCATATCCCGTAATGTAGTATGCTCTGGTTCAATAAAAGCAATCAGATATTGGTTCAAATTAATGAAGATGACTCCAGACAGGATACCTAGACAGGCATATGAAAGAGAAAAAATAGAAATTGACAAACCACAGAACTGGGCACTGGAAATTAAACGCTGCTTGGATACATATGGCTTCTCTGAAGTTTGGCTGAACGAAGGCGTAGGAAACGAGCAAACATTTATCATAACACTAAAACAAAGAATCATAGATTGTTACAAACAGAACTGGCATAACAAAATAGCGAACAGTGAACGATTTACTACATATAATACGTTTAAAACTATACACCAAACTGAAGAATACTTTCGCGCAATCACAATCGCAAAGTTCAGAAAAGCGTTGACAAGACTACGATTAGGAATAAACGAACTGCATGGCAATAAAAAATACATAGACAATGAAGCTATAACAACATGCCCCTTCTGCCCAACAGTAGAAACAGAAATGCACTTCTTAATGTGGTGTCCAAATTACAGGCAATTACGAACAAAATACATTTTCAAACACTTTAGTAACAGAAACGCAATCACATTGGAAAGTCTGCTACAAAACGATAACACCGAAACCATAAGAGATATTGCAATGTACATCTTCTATGCCTTAAAAACCAGAGAAACCCGTATGTAATAGTAATACTTATAGGAAGAACAGAAACTCTAATCAGAAAACAAATTATGTTACAATCAACGTTTCAATCAAACGTTTTTGTCATGTTGAAATGTATGTTGCGTACTCCTGTGGACGGGCCGAGGGCCTCACAATAAATGGCGCGGCGTGAAAGCGCGCATCAAGAGTCAAGAGTCTCTCTCTCTCTCTCTCTCTCTCCTCTCTCTCTCTCTCTCTCCCTCTCCCTCTCCCTCTGATTCTGAGTTGTCTTTACTTCCCCACTCCTGTGACACATTTCTGATGATCCATATTTCCATCTCAAACAGAGAGGATTTGAGAGCAATTGAAAATAGTGCTGTAATGGTTGATGTCACTGATACCTCAAATGATGTAAAACATTTTTTATCTTGAATTTGCGATCACCTGATATGCACAAATACTAACTGATGTCATATTTGTTAGTTCCATAACTACAAAATTGGTGTAAATGAACAGTCTGCATTGGTATATATGTTGTTATGATTTTGGTAACTATATTCAGAATGGGCTTTCTTTCACCAGTGAAAGGAAGTGGTAAGGTGAGCTTTTTCTGTTGTGGAGACTGTTACTGATTTTGATCACAGAGAGAGAGAGACAGACAGACAGACAGATCGACCGACCGATCAACCAACCGACCGTGTGCAGCAGTGTTATCTGTACTGTCATTACATATATTTCTTAAAATGAATGTTATATCACAAAACATGCACTTGTTTTAAAATCATTCTCAAATTGAATCATTCTTGGTTAATCTGTCTTTCTCCCTATGAACCAATTAGTATACTCGTTAAATGTATAATGAGTTACATCGTGTCTGTTTGCAGTGCAGCAGATTATTTTCTCTTCAAAGATGCCTGCAGTTCTGACATAGATTCTGAATCAGATCTGGAAGAATTACCTGATGCATTTTCAAATGAAGGTAAATATCTTCAGTTTACTACTGTTGTTCTGCGTTTTTAAATTTTATTAATGCCTTGTCCTCATGGATATTTGCACCTGTTGACTGTAACAGATCTATTTTTTCAGTCTAGTCAATTATCTATTATTGACTGTTCAGTTTTTCTTTGTTTCCTAGTTATTGTTTTTTAACATAATTTTGTCTTTTGCTGAAAAATCAACAAAATGTGTGTGTGTGTGTGTGTGCGTGCGTTTTAATTCTCTATTGCTGTGATAATCATTTTCTAATTGCTTTTCTGCAGGTTTTTATCTCGGATATGTCATTTAAAATTTTTTTATATGGATGACTCGTGGCTAAAATGCGATAAGATTTAATGTCTCCATGCCTTTTCAGTGAGGCTATATCCACACTGTTCATTGCAGCTTCTTGACACATTCACACCCAGCATTATCTTGTCACAGCCCCAGCGCTACAGGTCACAAAAAGCAATCAGTATCAGCTGTCTGGTGGCAACTCATCAGAGCTGACATTGCACTGCTGCAACTCATCAGAGCTGACATTGCGCTGCTGAAGCTCATCAGAGCTGACATTGCACTGCTGAAGCTCATCAGAGCTGACATTGCACTGCTGAAGCTCATCAGAGCTGACATTGCACTGCTGAAGCTCATCAGAGCTGACATTGCACTGCTGCAGCTTGTCAGAGCTGACATTGCACTGCTGAAGCTCATCAGAGCTGACATTGCACTGCTGAAGCTCATCAGACCTGACATTGCACTGCTGCAGCTTGTCAGAGCTGACATTGCACTGCTGCAGCTTGTCAGAGTTGACATTGCACTGCTGCAGCTTGTCAGAGTTGACATTGCACTGCTGCAGCTTGTCAGAGTTGACATTGCACTGCTGCAGCTTGTCAGAGTTGACATTGCACTGCTGCAACTCATCAGAGCTGACATTGCACTGCTCAACTCATCAGAGCCAACCTTTTGGTCCATAGTGACAGTTCTCATGATTTTGCCGGTATTGATGACTGTACACAAATGTGCCATGGTCATGGATGTGGAGAGGAAACAACAAATAAGATCAAGATAACTACAGACTTTGAGACTTTTTTTTTAGTGGTGATCTACAAGTAAGCTGAAGATGGTGTTACGGAGTTTCATCCTCACCTGAGATTGCATGTCAGGGCTGTACACTGTGCTATATGATCAAATTTGTTATCTTAGTCTGAAGATATTATTGATACATAGTAAGTGTCCACATAGATGACCAGTTTTCTGCTTTATCTATGAATTTATAAGATTAAGTTGGCACATAAGTGAGGTTTACTGAAGACAGCTAGTAGAATTTAAAAAAAGAAACGGAATGATCATGCATTTTTGGCATTATGTGCGTTTGAGAGGACAATAAAACTAGTTTGCATATTGCAGTTTACAATGAAACAGGTAAACTCCTCATGAGAGAAGATCAGTGAAATATAATTGTAACATTGTGTGACTTACTACCTTCAAGTTAAGTTTCTCAGAAAGGAGAGATCTGTTATTTACTTAGAGTAAGACAAGAACTTCGAAGAAATGAACATGTGGTAGGGAATGTAGGTTTTATGTCTAATACATGTCTAGACATGGTTATTTTAATGAAGATGTTTCTGTTCAGAAATCTAAAGTATAACCAAGTTCCTTGCCACATTATTCTGTTTTTCAGCCACAGTCTCTGTTGCTATCAGATGATTTTAAAAAATGGAATAACTAGGTTTTGATGGCTGCAACATGCAGCTAATCCGCCTCAGCCTCTGATGTTCATGCTTTCTAGGTTTGTCTGCATTGTGATAAGGACAGAACTGACTTTTTTTTAATGGTGCATGCAAGGAAGCCTGACTCCTGAATTCAGGCAGTTCTATGAGACTCCGGCAGTTTCATGAGACTGAGGCAGGGTGTGCACCCATGCTCTCCTATCTTTTTTCTCATTTTTTTTTATCAGGAATTTATTTCTGCCATACTCCAGAGTATCATTTTCATTGCCTTCATTCAGTTTCCTTTTGAATATTGCTTCATGAATTATGGTCACAGAGGATAACTTGTCCCTTGAGCTGAGTTAACCTCAGCACTGAACCTTACTGTAAACGTGTGTAAGTGCAGCACAAAAGGGGATGCCAAAACTGTTTTGCAGTGTAGATATATATGATTATGCTAGTTTGAGAACACATATTCTAGTGCTTATACGTACATACTTTTTAACTGTAACCAGACTTGCTGAGTTCCCTGATGTGGCCCTTTGTGGTCAACGGGGCTATAGGTAACATCGCCTGTCTGTCTGATTTGAAGATAGTCAGTGAAGTAGGTTTTATTTAATTCTCAACTTTAAGAATTTTGTGTGTGTGTGTTTATTGATGCAGTCAGCGCATCGTTACCAGTCAAAGGAGATGCTGTATGGGTGAAGTACAGATCACACAATTTTTGGCCTAGTTTGGTGAGTATTTGCTTATGTGTGCTCTGTGTGTGTGTGTGTGTGTGTGTGTGTGTGTGTGTGCACGCGCGCGCTTGCGTGCGTACACGTGCATGTGTGATATGTGTGGTTATTTGTATATTGTGTTTGTATGGGTGTGTATCTTGCATGCTTGAATCTACTTGTGTTTGTCATTTATAAAGAATGGATTCAGACAAGAAGTTTATCAGTTAACCATATATGCTGTCTTGGTCAGTACAAGAAAAATGAGGACCAGGGGAGTTCATTTATGGAAATTCCACAACATCCATACTGCTGGAAACATCCATTATACTACTGAAAATCTTGGTGTTCCCACTGAGGGTACTTTGAGGCCTAGGCAGATATGATATTAAAACATATCCACTACTACAGTTTTATGAGAAATTTGGTGCGACCTGGACTGAGCTTTGTCGTTGTTGCTGTAATGTTCTTGAAAATTGTACCCTAGTTTCATGTACTCACAAGAGAAGTAATTTAAGAGTGTGGTACATCTTGAGTCAGGTAATCACAAATCGCCCATTGATTTCAAGATTAATGGCAATATATTCTGTACCTTTTTTCTTTTTTTCCCCTTCTTTCTGTCTTTCTCTTGCTGTTTGACAGTCTGTCAGTTCTTTGAGAGACAGAGCATTCACATTACATTGTACTGTATATCATTTTGCTGAAGATTGTTGTGTAGCTTGATATTAGGAAAGGTTCGATGTCTGTGTTTTTCTTTTCTATGTGTCTTTCTGTCTCTTTGTCAATCTCTCCTTATCAGCATCTCAGAGTTGTCAGCGAATAGAACATCCATTATGATGTGTTTTTTGTTTATTGAGCTGTGTAGCTTAATGACAGTGAAAACAGTTAGTATGTTTGTATTCTCTCTTTGTCACTTTCTCTTAGTTCTCAGAGGGAGTCAGAGTGAGAGTGAGTGTGAGTGTGTGAGAACCTCCAGTCTGGTCACTTGCTTGAAAAGGAACTGATGTTTCTGTTCAAAGGTATTACACAGCAATCCCAAGTCAAAGAAACTTCACATTGTCTTCTGGATGACATGCCCATCAATGGACAGAACACTGGGTAAGTTCTACGTATGGTATAACAGACTGATGGTCAGATCAAATATATGTCTATTATAAAAGGGGGAGAATTTGCTCAGGAAGTTTGGTGTGGGCGCTAGCCATGGTTTTTGTACACATGATAGAAACTTTCTGTCATGGTGGAATCCCCCTTATGTTTGTTGCGTATCCCATATTTATACGTGACAAGGACATGGGGTAAGGATTCTTGTGATGAAAATACAAGGTAAGCATCGTTATCTTGCTAAGATGTATATTTCATGTTTTTTTTCTTCTAAAGCTGACACCCTGGAAAAAAAAGAAAATGACATATTGTTTGGTTGTTTCGCAGTTTTTGGTATAAGCACAGAAATTTGAAAAGTGTGGTCAAGGTATTGTTAAGATTGTGTTACTCTCACAATGATTACCATATATTGAAGTTGTTTTTTTTTTTCCCCCTGTATAATCTAGGAATGCTAAAACCAATCAGAATGGCTGATGCCCTCAGCATGCTTAGTCTTACTTGCCTTAGGGATGTCATTTAGGTATGCTTTAATATAATAGGTAGTTGTAAATAGTTTTGTTGTGTTTGCTGTGTGTGTGTGTATGTTTCCCCCCCCCCCCCCCCCCCCCCCAAAAAAAAAAGAACAGGCAGTTTTGTTAAAAGAAAGGCATTTTTTTCTCCTTTGTGTTGTGACTGTCATGAAAGAGCCCTGTTTGGTCAGTGGGCTATGACAATACTGAAACTGAATGATTACATGTATAAATTAAAGTGTAAAGTACAGAAGTGGAATTTAACTTGCATATGACTGTCTTTCTAGCTGAAAGACATGAGATATTTTTCATTTGATATAAAATTTCGCAGAAGAAAGATTTTAAAGCTATTTTCCCATCAGTTAAAAATAAATCTAGTTTTGTTTGTTTATTGTAAAAGTGTCAAAGTCAGATGCTTCAGACAAGAGCAATTTCATACTAGAATTATACGATCTTTCTTTTATCCATTTTTTAAAAAAACTTTTTAACAGTATGTTGTCATTATGGTATGAAAGGTGCAAAATTGCCTCACTAGTCATGCAAGCTGTAAGTCAAATTAGTTATTCTAGCTTATAACTCTATTCCTTATCATTTTTCTGAGTTTATCTTTGGGCATGCCATGGCTTGAGTCTGCTTTCTGGCCTACACCATATTTGGTGCACAAGCTGTAGTTCATCATGCAGTGATCCTGTTGATTTTTCTGGACACAGGCAACAGATAGTTCAGCTGGTTATTGCTACTTGCTGTAAAAAAAACAAAAGCGTTGAAGCACAGTGTTCAAAGATGAATAAACATTTAACTGTGGTTCTTTTTAAGATGAGAACACTTGGGTTTAAGTTGTTATTGTTTTCAGTCTGGATTTCACTCTACTTTTGTTTTCTGTCCCCTGAATGTAAATCAGTGCAACTGCTGATCTGATGAACTCGACTGAAGTCTTAGTTTAAATCAATGCAGACAATGTGCAGATGATTTCGTGTATATGCTGTTTTATCTCTACTATAGAGCAAAGTCCAGGACAGACGATCATGGTACGCTCTCTACAGATGTAACTGTGACATTTGAAAGTCATACTGTGTCTTGCTCTGTTCTCTACACCCTCATAGCAGTACTTTGTAATTTACTTTGGAGAGTCCTTGCTCAAAGATCTGGTGAGTCAGAAGAAGGTTACAGTTAGATCAGTAGTGGTAGATGTGGATGATTACTGTTGGTCTCCTTTTCACCGACCCTGTCTTGACAATCTTACTTTCACAACAACTTTTTTTTTTATCATGGCTGTGGCTATGGCCTTTTGGCTGTTCTAATTTTTGACAAAATTCAGGCTTTCAGTGAACTATGAACATGTTGACTGTGACAGGTTTGACTGGAAGTTGTAATAGGCATGGATGTAGACAGGAAATCAAACCTGAAGTCATTATGACAACAGGGTATGAAAAACTGCAAAATGGAAGGTTTTTTTTTTCATGATGGTCAGTGAAGATTGCCATTCTGGTCTGAGACTTTGTGACAACCTGTATGTGAATTGAATGAGTTATCCCAACATCAGCCAGGCCTGAGAGAGACGGACACCTGCACTGTTGGTTTGGAAGTTTGACTTACACTTGCAGAAATTCACCTTTTCCTAATAGACGAATCTAAAGCTATGGTGCCATACTCTCAGAAATTCGTCTGTTAATAGTTGAATCTTAACTGTGTGGCTGAAATGGCTCCTGTCTAAAAATGTTCAGCCAGTAGCACTCCCCACAACTGAAAAATACCACAAATATCATGGTTTGAACTCGGCAAACTCCAATCCTGCAACCTGTTACAACCACTGCACCGTAGCAATTGGTGAATCAGCTAATTCTTTGTGAATAAGTTGTCACACATGACATTTCTTCCTGTTTTTAAGAGATGAGTTAGTTACAAGTCAGTGACAGCATTCCTCCACCCCCCGTGTGATGAATTGGTTCAATGTTTTAGAGATAGATACCACCTTCATTCTTCATGTTTACTTCTGTGAACAGTTTGATGTTGTACTTGTCTGGTTCATGGGCGTGTATTGCAGGAAGGGGCGATCGTCTTGAAACGATATTGGTTGTCCATCGAGTGGAATGAAGGACGTGAATGATATTCAGTTCAAGGTTCATGACATTGTCCCAATGACTCTGAATGAGTCACGAACATCATGCGCAAAAACGGATGGTTTTGTTGCCAAATAGCCAGTATAAGAGGAGAGTTACAGTCTTTTTTTTCTGCACATTGTTGCCCTGACTGTCCCAAAACTGTTTTTCAATGAACCAACAAAGTGAAGCCCAACAAAACTTGAATTTCTGTTTCATCTCGGTCTTGCCAGGCATGTCTCATCACTCTTCCCCCCCCCCCCCCCCCCCCCATACCCATTACATTACCTAGGTCCATGACCGCATCTGCCAAAAAATCTGGCGTCCTCCCTGTGGAATACCACTAGTGAGGCTGTAGCGAGTGCCGCCGGGCTGTGGCTGTGGATGAGGGGAGTTGGAAAGAGCAGCATGGACACAGTGCCACTGAGGTGGCACAGAAGATGGGACAGGATAAAACGACAACAATAACAACAAAAACCCCTTTGCGTTAAACTTGCTTGCTGCCTGAATATATGTTTTGCTTTTTTTGTGTTTGTTTTTGGGTCAGTTTTGAGTTGAGTTAGATGGCTCCGCTGCATTCTACAGATGGCTCCACTGCATTCTGTAGATGGCTCCACAGCATTCTATAGATGGCTCCACTGCATTCTATAGATGGCTCCACTGCATTCTACAGATGGCTCCACTGCATTCTATAGGTGGCTCCACTGCATTCTACAGATGACTCCACTGCATTCTATAGGTGGCTCCACTGCATTCTATAGATGGCTCCACTGCATTCTATAGATGGCTCCACTGCATTCTACAGATGGCTCCACTGCATTCTATAGATGGCTCCACTGCATTCTACAGATGGCTCCACTGCATTGCATGGCTCCACTGCATTCTATAGATGGCTCCACAGCATTCTATTTTTTTTTAGAAGTAGTATTGAAGTATAGAAATCTCTGTTACATTTTGCAGAGCTGCTTGTATGTCTGTCTTCTTTTTTGCCTGCTACTCTCTGTTTCTGTCATGTATTGCCTCCTGCCTGCTGCTGTGTCGTTGCTTCCTGTATTTCATCCTTTGTTTTCCCAGTCTGTTTTTCTGTATTTTGTGGGGTTGGGTTTTTTGTTGTTGTTGTCCGTCTGTGTATTGCTTGTATTCCTATCGCTTTGTCTGCTCTTCTTTCTGTTTGTGCATTGCTTCCTGCCAATTTCTTTTCCTGTATGATACATGTAGTGCTGTGCTCCTTAATTCTGCCTGACTCTTCACAAATTGCATCCTCCCACTTTTCCTGTAATCCTGCCTGACTGTCTTCTTCATTCCTTCGTTGATACCTCCTATTTTCCTCCTTTCTGAATGGCTGTTGGCCTGTCTACCAGTAATCCTACCTGACTGTCTCCTTCATTCCTTCATTGGTACCTATTGTCCTCATTTCTGAACGGCTGTTGGCCTGTCTACCTGTTGTGCTGTCTGACTGTCTTCATCATTCCCATTTTGCTTCCTGCCCACCCCCTCATTCTTGCATCCCTGCTTGTCTCCCTTAGGGGTTAGATCTAACTCAGACTCTGGGCTGATTTTATCTTCCGCGTGGTACAAATCTTGAATTTGCGGGGAAATGGCTGTAGCATCTCGGTTCAGAATGTTCTAGTTTCCCTTGGTTTTCTGTGTGATTGTCAGATGTTACTCATGGTTCCTAAACAACCTGAAAGAGATTCTGTTTCT